>CM072521.1:30292565-30495065 GCA_036898135.1 Oncomelania hupensis | reverse complement strand
ATCTCTCCAAGCCAGAATCCAGTTTTTCTTGTTTTAATCCGCACATTGCTGGATGAAGGAGGAGGAGGATAAGAGGAGAAGAAGAAGAAGAAGAAGAAGAAGAAGAAGAAGAAGAAGATGATGATGATGATGATGATGATGATGATGATGATGATGATGATGATGATGATGATGATGATGATAATGAAGAAAAAAATTAAGGACAACAACAATCAACAACAACAAGACTATATAACGATCCTATCCTATCCCGTAACTCGAAGGTCGTTGGGGCACTACAAATGATCGTCTAACCGGCGTAATCCATCTTTTTCTGTCCTCAGCAACCATGATGGCTTCACTCAGTGTAAAGCCAGTCCATTTTTAAATGTTGTCCTTCCACCTCTTTTTCTGTCTCCCTCTGCTTCTGCCTCCTTGCACCGTGCCTTGCAAAATGGTTTGAGATAAGAGTATACAAACACCAGCCTAGCGCCTAAATCACAATATGATGATGATAACGATGATGATGATGATGATGATGATGATGATGATGATGATGATGATGATAATGACGATGATGACGACGACGATGGTGGTTGTGGAAGGAGGGGTAGGTGCTGCTAATGGTGACCATGAATATTTTATTTGAAATTACATATAATGATCTCCAGCCATTGTTTTATCGGGAGCCACGTGAAACAGAAAATTGCAAAAGCACATAAAAATGACAAATTATATAATGAAGGTTTCGAAAAAGCCGGAACGGGCAATAGACAGGAAATAGGGGAAAGAAAAAAAAAGATAACCACAAAATGGCGATCGATTTCTTCAAGAAACAAGCAGAGGTATTATGGCGGAATCGATAAAATGTCAACGTGAATGATCTCCCTTTTCCCGCGTTCTGGACACAGTTGACTGGCAGCTATGTTATCTCACAAACAAGAAATCAAATCAGCCATGTTCAAAATAGGAAGGCCAGAAATCTCCCGCAATCACGCGAGATTCCGTGAGAAGCACTGAGATATCAGTTCTTCTAGTACAGTAGTGACCAAGTAATAAAAACAGTGTTCTAGATTTTTTTCTTAACATTTTCTACGGAATTTGGTTGGTTTCGAAAAGTTATTTGGCTCTGTATAAAAATGTCGTACTGCTGCTTAAAATATTCCACCTCGAAGGATTTGTTTACTTTTGGTGAAAACGGGGTAATCCTAAAATCCGCAGTGTTATCACATTACACAATGATAAAGTGGACTTTTTTATCACATTACACAATGATAAAGTGGACTTTGTTATCACATTACACAATGATAAAGTGGACTTTGTTATCACATTACACAATAATAAAGTGGACTTTCAATGCTCAAACCAATCGCTAAAGTTTGAATTTTTAATTTCTGTTCTAAAAGGGAGTGACTGCCCCTGATTAACGGTACATCGAATACCATTGCCGTGCGACCTTTGACATTCCAAGGTAAGACTGCTGCGCTCCCTTGTCACCTCCATCTTTCTACACGTTTGTAAAACATGGATCCTCACAGCAGATCTACAACGAAGAATACAAAGCATGGAGATTGATTGATTGATTGATTTATTGTTGCTTTAGGTCCAGCGGACTCTTTCGAGCCAAATCAGGACCGGAGCATGGAGATGAGGTGTTATAGAAGACTTCTGGGCATTTCCTATACCCAGCACATCACCAACGATGAAGTCCGACAGGCCATTGGACAACACGATGACATGCTGACAGTGGTGAAGAAACGGAAACTCCGCTGGTATGGCCACGTCACCAGAGCCTCAGGCCTTGCAAAAACCATCCTGCAAGGCACGGTGCAAGGAGGCAGATTAAGAGGGAGACAGAAAAAGAGGTTCGAGAATGGACTGGTTTGACACTGAACGAAGCCATGAGGGTTGCTGAGGACAGAGAGAGATGGAGTACGCTTGTAAAACCATCATATGTGGTGCCCCAACAACCTACGGGTTACGGGATAGGATAGGTGACCTTTGACCCTATTTCCGAGTGAACAACAAAACTGAAGAGTGTATCTTTGGGGCGGAATAAGGGGGGGGGTGGCGGGAGAGTATATTTTATCAACTTAAAACGAAAACATTTGCGACCAGTTGTTTTCACGGGTCCTGTCTCTTTACCAACTGTGGTAGCTGCTATTTTTAGCTCCAGAATGCTGACTGGCTAGCCAACGGCTGTTGCTATTAATATGCACAAAAACTACGAAATTTATTCATTTAAAAAAGTAACTCTATTTTTTAAAGATTTTTTTTGTAGTTGTTAGCGTAAGCTTATTTTTTTCATATACATTTTAAATCGAAAGATTGTGGGGAAATTTTATTCGTAAGATCCGTAAGGTCCGCAAGGTCCGTAAGGTCCATCATCATGTTTGTAAATGAAAGCAGTTTTTCCCCTTTAGTTAATTACAGTAGTTTTAAGCTTAAAGTTTAATTTATGATTATTTTTTTTTAAATTTAAAGTTTGGTTATCAGTATAAAAATGACGGAAACAAAAAATCTTTCGCAATCTCCTTTGTTTAAAGACATCTTCCAGACATTACAACTTCCAATTCTCGACAGTCAAGATGTTATGAAATCTGTCTATAATAACTACCCATTTGTATGTTATTTGTTTGAATATACGTGACAAATCAAATTTGTCAAACCGTTGGCCTCAGATCGCTTCTCTACACATAATTGACCAAAGTGCTGTTCTGCTTGAGGTGAAAGCAACGAGAAGTTAGGGAGGGTGACGGTGGCGGTGAAAGAGCGGAGGAAAAAAAAGAACAGGAGAGAAGGAAAAAAAATCCCTGGTCTGACACATCAATTACATCTTGTTGACAGAAAGAGATAGAAATGAAGAAGGAAAAAAAAAGAGTGTGCGAAGGGAGAAAGACAGAGGGAGGTGGAGATAAACAAAGAGAGAGACTCAGAGAGTGGGAGACAGAGGGAGGGAGGGCGAGAGGGAGAACGAGAGAGAGAGTGGGAGAGAGAGAGGGTGGGCGAGAGAGAAAGAGAGAAGGAAAGAGAGAGAACAAGGGACAAACAAAAAGAGAAAGAAAGAAACAGCTAACATAGGATAAGATAACGATAAAAGACAGAGGGAGATGGAGAGACACAAAGAGAGAGAGAGAGAGAGAGAGAGAGAGAGAGAGAGAGAGAGAGAGAGGGGGGGGGGGAGAGAGAGAATAGGAGAGAGAAAGAGAGAGAAAGGGCGAGAGAGAACAAGAGACCAAAAAAATTGAGAAAGAAAGAAAGAAACAGCTAACACAGGATAAGATAACGATAATAAGATAACAATTTTTGTTCTAAGGATAGAAGAAAAAGGGCTTGGAGCACTTTTTAAGAAAACAACAACATATTGCCCTTGTAACATTAACAATGAATTAGGAAGAGTGACAGAGGCCTAGAGAGGTGGAGAGAGAAGAAGAAGAAGGAGAAGAAGAAGAAGAAGAAGAAGAAGAAGAAGAAGAAGAAGAAGAAGAAGAAGAAGAAGAAGAAGAAGAAGAAGAAGAAGAAGAAGAAGAAAGAAGGAAAGAAGAGGGAGAATTTTAGTCTGGTGAGACGGGGTCATCATACTTGACCTTCATTTGAACTCATATTTCACGAATTATGATGGATTTTAAAGAAAGTGCGACCCTGTTACCATGATAGATTTAGAAAGTAAAGCAAAGTGACAGAAAAAGAGTCACTACGAGTCCAACAGACCGGAAAGAGAATTAGAGGAGGGAAATGGAGAGAGAGAGAGAGAGAGAGAGAGAGAGAGGGGGGGGAGAGAGAGAGATAGATTATATATTTCTGTACATACATTAAAACATCACCCGATTTAGATAAAATAATGAAAACAACCAGAATCAAGGCATTCTGCTCGAACACGGGAAGTAATTATTGTAAACGTTAATCATTTGATACAGGCAACAGTTCCTCACTCCTTGCAGTTCTCACTCCGCATGAAACATGTGTAATATAAACATGTGTTGTTCTAACCAACTGGACAAATAGGCCTATGTGGGAACAAGTAACATTATAACACAAATATATGAATACAAATGAAAGATATTATTTGATTTTACTTACATACCATTGTCCAAATCTTCCCCAATACACACACACACACACACCCACACACACCCACACACACACACACACACGCACACACACACACACTCGCACACACAACCACACTCGCACGCACAACCACACTCAATCGCCATTGGAAGAACAATACCTTTTGGTTTAAATTATGCTAAATAGCAAAACAAGTTAATTAATACCGAATTAATCTTACAAAATTTTTCTTAGCTTAACTATGCAATGAGTCAAATGTCGTTGATGATCTGCACAGATTGACTTTCTATAGAAATGTACGAAAATACAACATGAACAATTCTATTGTGCTTAGCCTGAAGGTGCCGGGGGTTTCTGTATAAATAATATCCCCACTTTCTGAAAATGTAGTGCTTTAAATTCCCACTGTGGCTGTCTTTCTCATTTGTTCTTTTTAATTCTTATTCTGTTCTATCAATTCTACTATACTATCTTCTTCTTCGCTAGACCAGTCACATACCTTTTTTAAAAATTGAAAACACTTCCGGGACAAAACTCCTCATTTGTGTGTGAGGTCTGTTGTATCAGCTTGGGAGTATTGGACGCTTTCTGCCAAATGGTCACTAGGGCTTCCTATAATTATTATTATTTAGCAATGTAGGCATTTTATATGTATGTGTTTTGTTGATATTTTATAATGATGTTTGTATTCTATTTTGTTTTTGTAAACGGGGGTTCGATAAATTGGAGCACTGCCTCAGTGTCCCCTGCGTGGGTGCCTTTATTGTACAGTGACCGGCTGGTGGAGTGCCTTCAGTGTTACCACTCGGGTTGCTTTAGCAGACCTTTTATGCGGAGTCCTCTTTCAGCCAAGTTGTGGTCTTGATTTTGTGGTCCTGATTTGGCTCTTTTCAGTCGGCGGGACTCTGTAATCAATGAATAACTAACTAACTAACTAACTCTAATATTCATAGCCTGATAAATTTAAGGCATGGTAGCGTGTACACCCATTCATCCCCGTGCGGTACATTCAGTGGCTACACCGCCGACTGTATTCCCGAGGGTGATACACAGTGCCATCAAGCTTTTACACTGCAGTCTACCTCTGATGACAAAACTGATGATGCTGTCTTTCAGTTTAGCGTTCAACTTGTACTGTATGTTAAAAAGACGCGCCTCCACTGTACCGTCAATCAAAGGGGTTTTAATAAGCGATTTTACTAGCTGGTTTGAGGAATGTTGCTGTTGTTGGCGGTGGGTTGTTGACGTGGTTGGGAGTGTCGTGTAGGGGAATAGGGTAAGGGAGGAAGAACTGACCATGACCTTGACCCCTATATCAGGTGTTACGATAGTCTTTCACTGGGAGTGATACAACTGTCAGATAAAGTTGACAGTATAATGACTACAGGTGCGCGCGCCAGGTAGTCGTAAAGCACCAGACGACTTACTATAATAGGACTAGTGCATTTCAACAGTTAATTAGTCTTCACTCTTGGCTCTGAGTCTCAGTGGATGTCTGCATTCATGCAGATATTTCCTTGTAATGTTTTTTTCTTTTTTTTTTCTCTGTCTGTCTTTCTCTTTTTCTCTGTCGATATATGTCTGTCTCTTGTTTAGTCCAGTCCCAGTAATGAAATAAATAGCCAAATAAGCAACTAATTCCTATAAAAATGCTATGCAGTAAAAAATATTCTTTAAGCAATGAGGAAGTACCTATAAAAAGTCCCAGTAAAAAAAAGGGGTCTGAAACATGATTTTTGGTGCTTATGTTTTTTCACTTCAAAACGTCAAAGGGAGATTACTTGAAATAAACATTTAATTCAAAACCATATCATGTTGCATGTCAAATGAAAGCTCTTAACATATACAGTCCGAAAATCTGCTTCAACGCTTTCTGTGTCAGTTTTAGGTCTGACTGTGGATTAAAATTTAATTAACATAGGGGTATAAATGCGAAATTCCGATGATCTTAAAAATCTTGATCTCGATTGTAAAAGTCGACTTCTATTTAATTCACAAGAGAAAAAAGATTAGTTAAAAGGAAGACACACGAAATAAAGAAAAACAGAAAAAACCAGGAAATTGATTAGTTTTCCAGTAGAATATAGAAGTGGTCTACCTTAGTCGCTCTCAGAATCCGACTCGTCATCCAGCTGAACCACAGAGTTTGTGCAGCTGACTCCACGGCATTCTCCACAAGCTATGGTGCCCGTAAGTCCGTGCTTTCTGCATCTGCATCTGCCAGTTGAGCAGTCTTTCTAGCAGCAGCAGCGGATAACATTCAAAATATTTTATGGAGAAGCTGGCTTATTAGTTATGATTGGAAGTAGCCCACCCTCCTGTAACTTCCATTCCCAATCCATTGGTGATAGACCATGGTCTCTGTCTAGACTCAGCTACTCCTGGACTTGGTAGAATGTTCTGTAGGCATGGAATTCAGCTGCTGCTGCTGTTGGGGGGAGCACTTTAGCTTGGGTTTGTGTATGGCTTGCAGACACTTTTTGCTCATATTTGACAAACCACAGTTTGGTCAAGGTATCAGAACGTTTTTCACTGTACAGGTGAACAAATACCCTCTCACCAGCCGCTGCAACAGCATCATGACTTGACATCTTATCATTGAATACTCTAGCCTCATCCAGGAGCTCTCCTGAATCAAGCTTCTTGACTGTGAGTGATTTTGAAATGTTGAAGGGATGAGATGTCGTGTCGTATCTACAGAATGCATGGGCAAAAAGAATGTTATTACAGACTGTTGTTCCGGTTTGTTTTCGCAGTTGGCCAAGAATATTTCCTTCGTCTCGCAGAGGATCGTGTTAGGATCAAAGGCTACATGCCTCCCAACCATGCCTTTGCTTCTTCGAAGATGGGCAACATCTTTGGTAATTGGGCCATCAACAAAGCCATCGAAAATGATTGTAGCTAGTGTATGTTTCCTAGCAACAAAGCTGACATACATCTCTGCTAGATCTTTTAGGACGACCCTCTGGGCCATGGAAGGCGATGCAAAAGGGATCCACCATCGAGAATGTATTTCACATTTTCTCTTGGCAAGGATGCAGTTTCATTGACAGCAGACCAGAGAAATCCTGCAAGAGTATGTTTGTTGGCTTTTCTGGGGAATCCTGTCGCATCAAACAAGGAGGCAGGTACATTGGCCAGTCCATAGTAAAACATTTCTTCGAGCCTGATGGTATCATTCCCAGCGACTTGCACCAACCTTTGAAACAATAACTGCGGATCCACTTGCACCATTTCCTGGCCAATAGTCACTCCAGTTTTTGTCGCCATTGTGACTGCTTGATTGCTTTTCCTGGACGTCACGTCAGCTGGAGATTGACCCGTCATCCCTTGGAGAATGCGCTGACCAATTTCAACAGCTTGGTCAGCATTGACAGATGAGTCAGCTGCTTGGCCAGTAGCAATAGACCTAAGACTCATGTCAGCGCAAAACGGAGGTTTTGATGAAACATAGTTGATGACTGTCAAAGTTTCTTTGTAATCTTTCTCTTGCCTTATTTCAGAAGAATCTTTGTGCTGTTCACTTGTTGTGAACTCTGTTTGCGTCAAGGATTGCATTCATTGGTTTGCTGTTGCACAAGCAGGCATAGAGGGAAGCCAAACAAGCCTTTGTCGTTCGCCCATTCCGCGCCCTTTAGTTAGGCCACCATTTTGACGTCAGCGTCCTCATCAAAGTTTGCTCAATCACCAGATCACACGACAGCCCAGCCCTATAGCGATCGCTTCTCCTTTTCACGTGATGGCCTGCCATGAAATCGTGATAGACTTCTGGGTAGGTTTTGTTCAACTCCATCATTTGCTGTAAGTACAGCCTGGCCGACTTGGTGTAGAGGTTGTGCCCTGAAGCAGCAAAATAGGGCAACATTTTGGCAACAGCAGATAGATGGAGCTTGAAGTCTCCAGTTCTCTCAGCCTATATTGCTGTGTGAAGGAGGTGTACCATTTCTTGAATCCATAGCTTGCTCGTTCTACTTGAACATTGTCGTTTGAAATCTTCCAACGTTGCTTTAATGCGTCCTAATACAGGATGTATTGCAGCATCTCTTGCTGTTGTTTTGCCTTGCATCAGTGATTCAAAAAGAGCCTAATCAAAGTCATCATTGCCAACAGACTCTGTTATGTCAAGATCTGCAGGATTATGTAGAAGTGACTCTTCTTGACAATCACCGTTTTCCTTCCTAGGATTGTAATCATTGGACAAAGTGTCAGGATGGAGCAACAGCCATGACATGTTGAAGGAAGTGCTTACAAATATTGCACTCAATGCTGCTTCGACAAAAAAATGTGCTCTAATTGCCCTAGAATAAGCCTTTCCAGCAATGATGTGAACTGCAGAATTTGATGCACAAACTGCCTCTATTGCCTTGTCTTGTCTTGCCGTATATGCCCACAATCAATCGTGTTGATCATTATGGCACTTTTTTTACCAAGGTGCATGCTGGGTGTGTTCTTGTTACCGGCGCTCACCCGTCTAGGACATGAGCGTCAGGATCTTTAAAGTCCGTTATGATGTAATGTATGCGACACAGACTAGACCTCGGTTTATACTCTCATCCGAAGGAGTAGGAAACGAGAGTAAAGTGTCTTTCCCAGGGACACAACACAATGCCCGGCCTAGGCTCAAACCCGGGACCTTTCGATCCGCAAGCCAACGCTCTAACCATTCGGCCACCATGCCTCATGCAAGCCTGCATCAGCCATAAGATCACCAATACTACATGCATTTATCAACCACAGGCTCTGAAGTCTTTTCTTTCCCCTCCTACATACGCACGTGGTATAGTATGTATAGTATGTAATTGAGGCCTACGAGAGACGAGACTTCCAAGCCTGTGTATCAACAATGCCATTGACATTGTCACCTGCACATTTCATCACTTGGCTGTAGATTCCTGACGTCATGCGGAACAATATCTGGGCGGTAAAAATGGGGGTTCCCCAATGCATTCGCACAAAAAAATAGTTCGCTTTAAAAAGTTAAAATAAACATATTCATACCCCTTCGATTCCGTGGGACTTTTCTTCAGTTGTAAACACAACTGTAAAGAGTAAATTAGAATATATATATCATTTTTATAGGATTTACTTACTTTCAAAAAGCCTGTTGGATTGGACTAGTTCTGTCTCTGCCCCTCGTTCTCTTTCTCTGTCTGTCTCATCGTCACTGTCTGCCTCTCTCTCTCTCTATTTCTCTGTGCGTGTGTGCGTTTGATTACCTCTCCCTCTCTCTTTTAATGTATAATTCTTCACCTCTCTTCACGTCACTCGCATATCCCCGTAAGGTTCCTCGATTGTGTCTGTGTGCTTATGCCATTGTGTTTGTGTTTATATAACGTGTGCTTATGTCATGTGTGCGTGTGTGTGTTTATTGGTGTGTGTACATGAAATGGGTTCAAACACCACACACAAACACACACACACAAACACACACACAACCATACAAATAACCCTTCATCTCCATTCTGCCCACACACAGGCAAGGAAAAATAGTCATAACATTCATAATAATAATAATAATAATAATAATAATAATAATAATAATAATACTGGATGCTATATACGCGCCTTTCCCCAAATCAATCAGGCTCAAAGCGCGGCGATCTGTACCAACATACACGCTCACCTGTCTCATCCACCCTCACACACACACACATCAAATACACATCCTTCACTCAAACAGGTGGTGTAAAGGCAGGAAGATCGCTATTGGAAGACGGAAAGAAAATCGCATTTTTATTTTTGAAATTTGTATATTGACTGCGTCCAGTACCATTATTGAAGGGAGGGAGGAAACCGGAGTGCCCGGAGAAAACCCTCGGTGACCTCAATAGTCTCGTACCTAAGTCACATACGTTCGCCCCTTGCGGGAATCGAACCCGCGACCTTCGGAATAGGAAACCGGCGACTAATCCACTGCGCCACGAGCCCACCCCATTCATCTCGCTTACGTTAATTGAAGAGCTAAAGACCACGCTGGCTTGATGGGGGAGGACTTTATGTAAGAACATCAAAGTGAATGCACGCGGTGGATGACAGGAACGACACGCGGCTTTTCTGGTTGCAATGAATTACGGGATTTCCTTTAGTGGTCACTTTGGAGTTGCACTTTAGTTCTCCTTTTCCATTCCCTCTCACTTTTCACCACTCTCCTCATTCCATCTCTTCCTCCTTCCCCCTCCCTGCCTGCAGTACGATTTGCTAACGATGATAAAAACCAGGCGCGCCAACCTCCACCTACTTGCGACATTTCAGACGGCATCATTCTCTGTCAATTAGCTGTCGCACAGTATCGCCGCACAGTCAGGAACAACGTTTCCGCCGTATATTTTCTACGATCCCGCCGCGTTTATTTCTGCCGTTCCGAACCCATCCATCAAATGGCTCGCCATCTTGGGGGTCGACACGTCATCGTCGCCTTCCGGTTCGCTGAATCTCATTTCCGGTCTGAGAAGATGGAGAAGGAGTGTGAAGGTTTGCGAGCGGAGTTAACAGGTTTCTTTTACTAAGTGCTTGGCGCATTCAATAGGCTTTTGCGCAGTTATTACAAAAGTATTTGAACCCTATAAATAATGGCTAAATAACTAACGTATATGTAGTCCAAATATTACCACATCGGCAGTCAACTCTTTCACGTTTTCCCACTAATTTCAAAATCTAAAATTTGATTTCGAATTCTGTCTTCTTCGATGTGCCTTTACACCGCATGTTTGAGGGATGAATGTGTGCTTGTGTAGAATGTTTGTAACAGGTGAGGGGATATATTAATTACAGATCGCTGCGCTTGGAGTCTGATTTAGCAAAAAGGCGCGTATAGCATCCATTATTATTATTATTATTATTATTATTATTATTATTATTATTATTATTATTATTATTATTATTATTATTGTTGTTGTTGTTGTTTTTTGTGTTTTATTGTTATTATTATTATTATTATTATTATTATTATTATTATTATTATTATTATTATTATTATTATATGATCAAGCTATACAAAGGCAAATGGGAAAGATATGTTCAAACATTCGTCGTACAGGAAATTCCAGTGTTTTGGTCATCATCAATGCTGTTATACACAATCAATTTGTTGAGTGAGTCATCAAACTTGCCTCATGGTCACCAATGAAAATGCCACAACAATGATGCAGACTACTATTGCACCGGAAAATTGTCAGTGACAGTGGACTGATAAACAAAAGAGGAGCGAATACTGGTTAACCCCCTCACCTATCCACCCCTCCACTTCACCTCCCTTTTATTAAAGTGCGACTGAGGTCAAGATTAAAATTAAGAGAGAAAAACGACACAAAAAAATCACAAAATTTTCAATTACGCGAACGAAGTTGTACATATTTGTCCATATATAGGCTATTATTACATTTTTTATGTGCATATTATTTACGAAAATTAAGCCTAAACTTTGTGTCCTATCATCCGTATTTAGTGTACCCACCTCTCCTTAAAATGCCTAGTAGGCGCAAAAAAGTGGGAGCTCAAAAGTGTATAATGATGCACACTACTATATCAACGGAACCTTTCCAGAGACGGTGCCCTGTCAGACAAAAGAAATCTTGCCAGCCCATTCTCGAAGGTTGTCCTCCCACCTCTTTTTCTGCCTCCATATTCTTATGCCTCTTTGTACAGTGCCTTTCAGGATGGTCATTGCAAGGCCTGATGCTCTAGTGACGTGGGCACACTATCGGAGTTTCCTTTTCTTCACCACTGTGAGCATGTCATCGTGTTTTCCAATGGCTTGTGTGATGGTCTGTCGGACTTCGTCGTTGGTGAGGTGCTGGGAATAGGAAATGCCCAGAAATCTTCTGTAGCGCGTCATCTTTATGCTTTGTATTCTTTGTTTTAGGTCTGCTGTGATGGTCCATGTCTCGCAAGAGTATAGGAAGATGGAGATGACAAGGGAGCGCAGCAGCCTTACCTTGGAGTGTAGACTGATGATCGTGTTTATCCAAACGGGCTTCAACCTTGTCAGGGCAGCAATTTTTTGTGTGTGTTCATGGAGAGGACTTCCTGTCGGGACCCTTTGATACAATGGCTCCTAGATATTTGAAGCTATGCACTGTGTTGAGGGATTGGGCTTGGACTTTGATGTCCGTGTTGATGCCATTGGTGTTGTTGGTCATCCTTTTGGTCTTCTACGCACTTATTTCCATTCCATAGGTTCTTGAAGTGGTGTCAAGCCTCTGTACCGGCCAGCTGTTCAAGTTCTAGTTCCTCTCCAGCCAATCCATCAATGTCATCCGCAAAACGAAGGTTGGAGATTGCTATTCCCCCTATGCTGATTGTGCTTTGGTGATCTGCAAGGGCGTCTGACGTGATGCGCTCTAGGAAGATGTTAAAGAGTGTTGGAGAGAGTATGCATCCTTGACGCACGCCGATTGTTTTTCTGAACTAGTTTCCGATGGCGCTGTTGTGGAGAACTGCACTGGTTGCCTTGTCATACAGGCTTTGGATGACTTCAATAATGTTAGGGCTGATGTCGTACACACTCATGGTTGCCCACAGAGCTGCATGCTAGACTCGGTCAAATGCTTTCTTGAAGTCTACAAACACATGATATAGATGTTGTTGGTGCTGTAGATATTTATCGCATATTATTCTGAGGTTGCAAATCTGCTCAGTGGTACTTCTCCCTGCCCTGAATCCTGCATGTTCTTCAGCTATGATTTGTTCAGCTTGGGGTTTTAACCTGTTGAGTATTTTGTATTTTCAAGAGGACCTTGCTGAAATGGCTGATGAGGCTGTTTGGTGCGGTAATTTTCACACTCCTGAAGGTTACCTTTTTTGGAAAGAGTGTTGACAAGCGACTGGGTCCATGTTATAGTATTCGTGCCTCTCATCTCTCCCGCTGAAAAGAAAAGTGTGCCCTTTGTCAATCGTTATTTCACCTAGGCAAGGGATGTGAAATTCGATCGCACAGCGAGTCAAAACTCAAGTCACACATGAGGTTGGGGGCCTAACAGGATAAACAGTCAATAAGCAACATTATGTAACATTCAATAATAATAACTGAACGTTGTAACGACGAACATCCATTCACTACACAACTTTATTTTCACTTTGATCGAAGCAAGAACCCATTGAGGTAGCTTATCGTTCGGCAAGGCTGCTAAGTAGGGAATTTGATTTGCACTTTATATCGCAGAGCTATAGAAAAATATTTTCGGACGAACAACACCAAGAACAATCGTTCGCTCGGGAATTAACATTAATGATGCAGACCATTAATATACCGGAATTTAAGTTTTCAGTGACAGTATATAATCAAACAAGGAAAGAATTATATTACGTATAGGCCTACTCACAATTAAACTAATAATGGGTAACACCTATCATTAACCGCACGCCGTTTACTATCATCAAATATAGGCCATTTCCACTAAAGTGCCATCCTCCCTAGCGCGCGTGCTTCACAAATGATGCAGACTACTAGTACACCGAACAGTTTTCATTACCAGCAAATGCAACAAAATTGTTTTGGGATTTTTGTTGTTGTTTTTTTCGGGTTTTTTGCTGATATAGCGCATTTAATCAGTTCAAAATGCTGCTTAAGGCACTGGCCAAAACAAGAACTACGACTACAATAACAATAATAACTACAACGACAAAAACAAGAAGAAGAAGAAGAAGAAGAAGAAGAAGAAGAAGAAGAAGAAGAAGAAGAAGAAGAAGAAGAAGAAGAAGAAGAAGAAGAAGAAGAAGATGATGAAGAAGGAAAAGAAGAAAAAGAAAAAGAAGAAGGACAATGAGAAGTAGAAGGAGAAGAAGAAGGAATTTTCAAAGGAAATGAAGAAGAAGGAGAAGAAGAAGGAGAAGAAGGAGAAGAGGAAGAAGAATAATTTTAAAAGGGAAAAGAAGAAGAAGAAGAAGAAGAAGAAGAAGAAGAAGAAGAAGAAGAAGAAGAAGAAGAAGAAGAAGAAGAAGAAGAAGAAGATGATGATGATGATGATGATGATGATGATGATGATGATGATGATGATGATGATGATGATGATGATGATGATGATGATGATGATGATGAAAAATAAGGAAAATAAGAAGAATAAGAATGAGAAGAAAGAGAAGAAGAAGGATAAGAAGAAGGAGAAGAAGAATGAGGAGGAGGAGGAGGAGGAGGAGGAGAAGAGAAGAAGAAGAAGAAGAAGAAGAAGAAGAAGAAGAAGAAGAAGAAGAAGAAGAAGAAGAAGAAGAAGAAGAAGAAGAAGAAGAAGAAGAAGAAGAAGAAGGTGATGTTGATGAACAACAACAACCACAACAGCAACAACAAAAACAAGAGGAACAATAACAATAACAATAACAACAGCAAGAAAATGGCAAAGAAGAAGAAGGACAAGAAGCGAGAGAAGGAAGGACAGAGAAGAATATGTGAAGAAGAAAAAAAAAAGAAGAGCGAGGTGAATGTTTTTTTGTTTTTTTTCCCCCAGCTACAAGTTTTGGACATCACCATGCGTAACATTTTAAATCGATTTTATTTCTGTCTCTTAATAGTGGTCTCCTTGCTTTGAAAGCACATGTTGGAGTGACAGCTGTGTGTTTGTTGTATGTGTGAGAGTTTGTGAAGCATGTGAGCATGAATATTGGTACAGATTGCCGCCCTTTGAGCCTGGCTGATGATTAGGAGAAAAGCACGTATACTGCGTCCAGTAGTAGTAGTAGTAGTAGTAGTAGTAGTAGTAGTAGTAGTAGTAGTAGTAGTAGTAGTAGTAGTAATAGTGGTAGTAGTAGTCGATATATTTTTATATTGTTTTTGTTAATATGTAGCACTTATCCAGCTCAAGAGCTGCGCAAGGTGCACATATAATTTATGCATTGTGTGATCATAGGCTGTGCCCACCTCATCCATAGATGCAGCGTAGCCACACACGATCCGTAAGAGAAGTCGCATTAAACTGTAGAAAAAGAACCTATATTATAATATAGCTCCCAATGAAAATGTCTTATCAAAGTTGACGCTGCCACACTGTCGTATACGTTGACGGTAAGGTGATTGTCTATCCGAAATATTCTCCTCCACTCCATAATGATAGCGTAACCTTTGAAATGCTGAGCTAAGAGTGAGACTACTGTTTGGTTGAGAGCAAAAGTACGTGCGTGACACTTTGTTTTGTTTTCCTGCAAAAAGTCATAAAACTAGTCGTTCCGTAATTATAAAGATAATGGAAAGAAAAGAAGAAGAATGCAGAGACGACAAAAGAAAACAATCAAACCAGAAGTATAGAGATCAGTAAAACTTTTTTTTTTAAATCGGGTCAGTTAATGGGAGAGGAAACCCTATTACTGGAATTCCCCGAGTCACCAGTGCTAAGTGTCCTTCACCGGCACGCTAATATTACACCGCTTAGCGGAGGTTAGCCGAAGCTTAAGTCCTGCACACCGCTAACGAGAGGGGAACGTAAGCCTCATATAGTCTCAGCTACGCAGATTGGGAGAAAAAAATATGCCAGACCCTGGTCCCGGTAAGTATTGTCAAACATTGCTTATGTATCAATCACTACTACGGAAGTGATTTCCGCTTTCCCGGAGACAAAGAGTTAGGCTACCGTGGTGGAATTGAAAAAAGGAAAAAGAGAGGAAAAGCTTAGAAGGGGGCCAAAGAAAGGTGGGAATGAAATAAACGAACAAAAAGGGGAGAGGTTGGAGAGTGAGTGTGGGTGTTATGTGTTTTAAGGATACCGGGGAGTGGGGGGGGGGGAGGGCGTTTGAAAATGATAGCAGTTTAATGACAGAGAAAAAGAGAGAGAGAGAGAGAGAGAGAGAGAGAGAGAGAGAGAGAGAGAGTGTGTGTGTGTGTGTGTGTGTGTGGATGAAGACGATTGAGAGAGAAAGATGAAGGGACAGACAGATAGACAGGCAACTCATAAGCGTATTTCAATGTCGCAGAGCCTTGGCAAGTCACGGGAAGAAGTAGGATTAAACCTTCCTATCCTATCCTATCCTATCCCGTAACTCGAAAGTCGTGGGACACCACATATGATGGTTTAACCAGCACACTCCATCTTTTTTGTCCTCAGCAATCCTCATGGCTTCACTCAGTTTTAAGCCAGTCTATTCTCGAATGTTGTCTTCCCACCTTTTTTCTGCCTCCCTCTTCTTCTGCCTTCTTGCACCGTGCCTTGCAGGGTGGTCTTTGCTCTGGTGACGTGGCCATACCATCGGAGTTTCTATCTCTCCCTGTCTCTCTCCCTCTCTCTCTCTCTCGCTATCTCTGTCTCTCTCGGTCGCTCTCTCTCTCTATCTGTCTCTCTCTGTCTGTCCCTCTCTGTCTCTTTCTCTGTCTGTCTCTCTCTCTGTCTGTCTGTCTGTCTCTCTCTCTCTCTCTCTCTCTCTCTCTCTCTCTCTCTCTCTCTCTCTCTCTCTCTCTCTCTCTCTCTCTCTCTCTCTCTCTACTGCGCATTTAGTGACATAGGGGTTCAAGCTTGGCATTACATCTCTCACTCATTGTTTCTTGTGTACATAGTTAGCCTACCTTTGTTTAAAAATAAAATTGACCTGGTTTAAAGGTTGACAGATGGTCAGAGGTCAAACTAGTTTACATTTTCACTGACCTGCTTTTGACAGCTGAGTGGTGGTCCCATTTCAACTTCTCTCTCCCCTTCCTTGGCGTCATCGTCCTCCTGCTTATTTGACTTAGGTACGAGACTATAATTCAAGCCACCGAGGGTTTTCTCCGGGTACTCCGGTTGCCTCCCTCTTTTCAGCAATGGCATTGGATGAAGTCAATCTAAAACTTATGAAAATAAAATTCCATTTCCATTCCATCTTCTAAGAGCGATCTCCCTGCCTCCACACAACAGGTTTGAATGATATATGCTTGCGTGTTTGTTTGTGAATGTGAGAGTGTGGGAAGCGTGTATCTCTACAGATCGCCGCGCTATGAACTTGACTGGTGATTGGAGAAAAGCGCTTATGTAACATCTATTATTGTTCTTGTTCTTCTTGTTCTTCTTGTTCTTGTTCTTCTTCTTGTTCTTCTTGTTCTTCTTGTTCTTCTTGTTCTTCTTCTTCTTCTTCTTCTTCTTCTTCTTCTTCTTCTTCTTCTTCTTCTTATTCTTATTATTATTATCACCACTCTTTTTAATTCTCTCTCTCTCTCTCTCTCTCTCTCTCTCTCTCTCTCTAGCAACACCATCCCCTCCTATCCAAAACATCAACCTTCCCTCCCTCTATCTCGTCCCGACCCTGAACCCTCTCATCATCACACAATTATCCCCAGTCCCTCTCTGTCTCTCACTCTCTTTTGTCATACCGAAGACAATGACGAGCAGTTTGTATCTAAAGGGAGGTCACTTCTACTTGATAGGCATCTAAGGGAGGCTATTCTCGTGTAATCCTGTATTGTCTCCCCTCTCACTTCGTAACCTCTCCGCAGGGTGGAGTGACATGATGTGCTCAGGTACTTTCGTCGTAATTTTCTTTTCTAGTTCATTGTAATGGGTTCGGCATGGTTTTTTTTTTTCTCTCCCCGGTTTAAAAAGCAGGTCAAAGCTTACATTACATATTTAAATAGGCTTTGTAAACTGTCATGGTTTGAATTGCGTTATTTCCCAGTACACAATCTGAATCATCGTTTTCACTGACTCCATTGAACCTTTTAAATCTTCTTAAATCTGTTAAATTTGATTTGTAAAAATGCCAAATTGACTGAGTGCAATCCTCAGACGCCTGACATCACTTTGACAGACACGGCACACCTTTCTTGTGAGGTGAAGTGGAGCGTGGCTGATAGAAAAACTGTCGGGTGAAAACACATGTCAAGTTGCACGGGCTGTTATTTTATTCTATCTATCTATCTATCTATCTATCTATCTATCTATCTATCTATCTATCTATCTATCTATCTATCTATCTATCTATCTATCTATCTATCTATCTATCTATCTATCTATCTATCTATCTATCTATCTATCTATCTATCTATCTATCTATCTATCTATCTATCTATCTATCTTCCCCCCGTGGGGGTGCCGGGGGTTTCAGTATAAATAGTATCCCCACTTTCTGGAAATGTAGTGCTTTAAATTCCCACTGTTGCTGTCTTTATCCTTTGTTCTTTCTCATTCCTACTCTGTTCTATCAATCTACTATACTATCTTCTTCTTTGCTAGACCTACCTTTTTTCTTGAAAACACTTCCGGGACAATACTCCTCCTTTGTATATAAGGTCTGTTGGATCAGCTTGGGAATATTGGACGCTTTCTGCCAAATGGTCACTAGGGCTTCCTATGATGTTATTATTTAGCAATGTAGGCATTTTATATGTATGTGTTTTGTTGATATTGTATAATGATGTTTGTATTCTATTTTGTTTTTGTAAAGGGGGGGTTCGATAAATTAAGTCAGCGTCCCCTGCGTGGGATGTCTTTATTGTAAAGTGACCGGCTGGTAGAGTGCCTTCAGTGTTACCACTAGGGTTGTTTCGGCAGATCTTTTATGCGGATCAGGGGTGAGTCCTCTTTCACTGCGTCTGTGAAAGATCACTCACTACTCTGCTGGTCTCCCCCGAGGTCACACACACAACACACATACACACGCGCGCGCGCACACACACACACACACACACACACGCATGTGTTGTGTGTGTGTGCGTGTGTGTATGTGTGTGACCTCGGGAGAGACCAGCAAAGTAGTGAGTGATCTTTCACAGACGCAGAAATATTAAAGGTCAACGGTGGTCTTACTTGGAAAGTGACAAAGGTAACAGACATGTGTACAGATATATATTTGTCCACTCTCACTTCTTATTCATCTGTAATCACAGGACCATAAGTCTACATTCCAAGGTAAGACTGCTGCGCTACCTTGTCATCTCCATCTTCCTATTTTCGTGAGTATTTCCTATACCCAGCACATCACCAACGACGAAGTTCGACAGACCATCACACAAGCCATTGGACAACACGATGACATGCTCACAGTGGTGAAGAAACGGAAACTCCGAAGGTGTGGCCACGTCACCAGAGCTTCAGGCCTTGCAAAGACCACCCTGCAAGCACAGTGCAAAGAGGCAAAAGAAGAAGGAGACAGAAAAAGAGGTAGGAGGACAACATTCGAGAATGGACAGGCTTGACATTGAGCGAAGCCACGAGGGTTGCTAAGGACAGAGAAAGATGCAGTACCCTGGTTAAACGATCATATATGGTGCCCCCACGACAGAATAGGATATGATTGGATAGGATAGGATAGGACTTACGACACCATGCTAACTTTCAGATAGACGCGTTATAAGCTTTTATTTATGTCTTTATTTATTTTATTTTATTTATTTAATCGTTCTTATATAGCGCTTTTCCAGCTCGAGAGCTGCTCAAGGCGCTGGCCGATACAGGATTTAACTCAAGCCGCCCGATGTGCCAACTTGCAGCCTTTGGGCGCATCGTAATAACGCTCCAGACAATTAAGCACAATCCTGGGCAGCCAGGGATGGGAAAGAAGGACCTAGGTGCATGCTGGGTGTGTTCTTGTCACCGGCACTCACCCGTCTAGAACATGAGCGTCAGGACCTTTAAAGTCCGTTATGATGGAATGTATGCGACACATACTGGACCTCGGTTTATACTCTCATCCGAAGGAGTAGGAAAAGGGAGTAAAGTGTCTTTCCCAAGGACACAACACAATGCTCCGGCCTGGGCTCGACCCGGGACCTTCAGATCCGCAAGCCAAAACTACCATTAGGCCAGCGTGCAATAACGAACATTGAACTTTAACCTCTACACTTACCTTTGGGGTTATGGCAGACGGGAGATAACCACCCCTCAGGGAAGAGGGCGTAGGGACCTAAATCAACACTGAGCCGCCAGAGCAATACTTTATCAGTATTATGATAAATAAGAACTAGGAGAAGAGGAGAAGGATCTTTCGATTTCATGTGGGATAAAAATACAAGTAGGTATAGAGATACCTCTCGGCTGTTGTTGGGTTGCGATTCATCATCATCATCATCTTCTTCTTCTTCTTCTTCTTCTTCTTCTTCTTCTTCTTCTTCTTCTTCTTCTTTCTTTCTTTCTTTCTTTCTTCTTCTTCTTCTTCTTCTTCTTCTTCTTCTTCTTCTTCTTCTTCTTCTTCTTCTTCTTCTTCTTCTTCGTCTTCTTCTTCTTCTTCTTCTTCTTCTTCTTCTTCTTCTTCTTCTTCTTCTTCTTCTTCTTCTTCTTCTTCTTCTTCTTCTTCTTCTTCTTCTTCTTCTTCTACGTCTTCGCCTTCGTGAAGTTATACCAGACGTTACTCTAAAGCTTGGTATGAATTTCCGTGTCTAGAGCCTAACCTCACCAAGGTAAAACCTTTTCGCAGATGGAAACATCTTAAGGGGAATTGAAAAAAAAACTGCAGAATAAAAAAAAGAAAGATGAAGAGGACCATGAAGAAGAAGAAGAAGAAGAAGAAGAAGAAGAAGAAGAAGAAGAAGAAGAAGAAGGAGGAGGAGGAGAAGAAGAAGAAAGAAGAGGATGAGCGGGAGGAGAAAGAAGAAGGTCGGTTTCAGTTTCATTTTTGTTTTTAAAATCCAAAGTCTTTTTTAGTAATAAGATGGTTTTAGACTTTCACAAACATATACATAAGCTTACACATGCATAAAAAACACACACATGTACGCACACATTCATGTACTTCATTTTAAAAGAAGAAGAAGAAGAAGAAGAAGAAGAAGAAGAAGAAGAAGAAGAAGAAGAAGAAGAAGAAGAAGAAGAAGAAGAAGAAGGAAAGAAGAAGAAGAAGAAGAAGAAGAAGAAGAAGAAGAAGAAGAAGAAGAAGAAGAAGAAGAAGAATGAAAGAAAGAAAGAAAGAAAGAAAGAAAGAAAGAAAGAAAGAAAGAAAGTAAGAAAGAAAGAAGATTAAATTTAAAAGACTTGAAATTAGGTGGAGATGAGATGCTACAGAAGACTTCTTGGCATTTCCTATACCCAGCACATCAACAACGACGAAGTCCGACAGACCATCACACAAGCCATTGGACAACACGATGACCTGCTCACAGTGGTGAAGAAACGAAAACTCCGATGGTATGGCCACGTCACCAGATCATCAGGCCTTGCAAAGACCATTCTCCAGGCACAGTGCAAGGAGGTAGAAGAAGAAGGAGACCGAAAAAGAGGTGGGATGACAACATTCGAGAATGGACTGGTTTGACACTGAGCGAAGCCATCAGGGCTGCTGAGGACAGAGAAAGATGGAGTATGCTGGTTAAACGATCATCTGTGGTGGTGCGCCGGTGCCCCGTACGGGTTACGGGGCAGGATAGGAATAGGGATAGGAAATAAAAAAAATATGAAAGAAAGAAAGATATGGAAAGTAAGAACTAAAGGAATAAGATTACATTTAAAAGACTTTAAATACAAAGGAAGTAAGAAAAAAGGAACAAGAAAGAGCCTAGGCTTATATGTTAACAGCAGAATAACAGAAATATTACAGTTGAAGTAGAGTAATAAAGATATAATTAAAGATATATCCACTGAAGTTTTTAGAGTAGCGCATTTTTCACTTCTCTTTTACCTAGTGGTTTCACACGTTTTCATCAACTTTAAAACCATCAGCAGAATTTATGATAGCTGAAGGAAAAATACCTCTCGCAGGAAAGCATGAGAGGTCTGCTAAATCCACACTGGGTACTCCGGTTTCCTCCCTCCTACCCTTCAATAGTTGTTTTGAATGCAATCTAACATTTTAGAGAAAAAAATCGATTTTCTTTCAACGACTTGCCTTTATACTGCATGTTTGAGTGATGAATGTATGTTTGTTAGGTATGTAAGAGTGTCTGTAACGTGTGATTATGTAAGTTGGTGTAGTTCGCCGCGCTTTGAGTCTGCTTTAGAAATAAGAGGCGCATAGAATCCATTATTATTATTATTATTATTATTATTATTATTATTATTATTATGATGATGATGATGATGATGATGATGATGATGATGATGATGATGATGATGATGATGATGATGATGATGATTATTGTTGTTGTTGTTGTTGTTGTTCTTCTTCTTCTTCTTCTTCTTCTTCTTCTTCTTCTTCTTCTTCTTCTTCTTCTTATGATGATGATGATGATGATGATGATGATGATGGTTGTTGTTGTTGTTGTTGTTGTTGTTCTTCTTCTTCTTCTTCTTCTTCTTCTTCTTCTTCTTCTTCTTCTTCTTCTTCTTCTTATTATTATTATTATTATTATTATTAGTATTATTATCATTATTATTATTATTAATATTATTTAGGCTTCTATTAATCTGATTGCAACCATTGCTAGGGGGAAAACTCTCAAAGCACATCGCATGCTCAAAATTGTTCGCCGCCATTATCTGTGAAGTACAGTTGGTGGGACAAGCAGCGGGATAATCACTAACATTTACGCTAAATTACAGATAAAAACAATCATCAAATAGTCGTAGATCTGTGCCACCAGATAAAATGATCATCAAACAGTCTAGTCATATCCCCCAGTGAGATGACATTATTATCATAAATAACAAATAAAAATGTTTTAATGCAGTAATTGGGTCGTGGTAAGTTCAAAAGGCCGTGTTCGTCTATTTGGAATGACTCAGTGGTCTGTGGCTTTGCGCAGTACGCAAGATAATTATATTACAGCAAGCGCATGTGTGGCTCGTATAGAAGGCTGGTCTTCAGTGAAATTGTATAAATTAATTAATTAATACAGGCAATTTAATTTAGCGCATATATCCAGCTGCTGTTTGCGGTTTAGAAAACTTTGTCTTGTGGGAAATGCACAATAGAAAGCAGAGTACGAGAGGCAGAAACGGGATTTGAAAGTTTCGCAATCCAAGGAGACCTAACGTCGCAAGATTTAGCATAAGTTTCGTAAATAATCCGATTTGTGTATGTGTTTCTTTCGCGTCAAACAATAAGCAGAGCTAGAGTCGCAGTTCGGGGATAAAGTTTCGTACAGCATTTCCCCCTATCCCTATCCTATCCCGTAACTCGAAGGTCGTTGAGGCACCACAGATGATCGTTTAACCAGCGTATTCCATCATCTTTCTCTGTTCTCAGCAACCCTCATGGCTTCGTTCAGTGTCAAGCCAGTCCATTCTCGAATGTTGTACTCCCATCTTTTTTCTGTCTCCCTCTTCTTCTGCCTCCTTGCGCCGTGCCTTGCTGGATGGTCTTTGCGAGGTCCGTTGTTCTGGTGACGTGGCCATACCATCGGAGTTTCCGTTTCTTCACCACTGTGAGCACGTCATCGTGTTTCCAATGGCTTGTGTGATTTGTCTGTCGGACTTCGTCGTTGGTACTATATATAATATACCATTAGTATAGGAGAGAGCATTGTGTCCGGGGACGTTAATCTATCTACTGAAATGAGAGAGAGAGAGAGAGAGAGAGAGAGAGAGAGAGAGAGAGAGAGAGAGAGAGAGAAATGGTTCAGAACACAAGCGCAGAGAGAGAGAGAGAGAGAGAGAGAGAGAGAGAGAGAGAGAGAGAGAGAGAGAGAGAGAGAGAGAGAGGAGAGAGAGAGAGAGAGAGAGAGAGAGATGGTTTGGTTCAGAACACAGGCGCATTAGCCAAGAAGAACGGACCCTCGGCAAGAATTTTGTGGATAGCAGACGAGTAGCGCAGTAGTACGTCTATCATTCCGCTATCGGGGATCCATAACATTCTTCTTTGGCTAATGCGCCTGTGTTCAGACAAAATAATTCGTGAGGTCTTTGTATGTAATGTTTGTTGACCGAGCATTCTGATAGGCGAAATTCTTTTCTCTGTATGGACTGCATGTGCGTATCCCTGTAATTTCTGTTGTTTCCCCCTATCCCCACCCACTCCCACCCCCTCCCAAGCCATCTACACCACCCCTGCTCACAATACGGGAGGCCAGCACCTAATAAAGCGTAGCTGAGACTCGCGGAGAACCTCTGTAATGGAGAAGGCTACGCAGTGTGATCAACGCCTAGCAACCATTCCACACGGAGCATCTTACGTCTAGGACGAAAATAAGTTTTTAAAAGTTTGAAGAAGAGATTAAAACAAAATCAGACTTAAAATGAAAGATTCGCTGTGAGTGTTTTTATTTTATATTTTTTGTTTGTTTGCTTGTTTGTTACAAAGCTAGTCTGGCATATGCCTTAAAGAAGAACTAGAAGTCTTGGACAGATGGACAGAGTACTGCTATGACCTTTACAAAAACACACCAAACGAAGACCCATCAGTTCTAGCATGTCCACAGAACAGAGAAGAAGAAGAAATCCTCCCAATTCTCCGAGAAGAAGTTGAGGCAGCAGTGCAATCGCTGAAGAAGGGGAAGACAACATACCTGCAGAACTGCTTAAGCAGGAGGAGAAGCGATGATTGACGCACTCACCATTATCTACAACAAGATCTGGTAGAGTGCGGAGTGACCTACAACATGGACCCAATCGCTTGTCATCACTCTTCCCAAAAAAGGTAGTCTTCAGAAGTGTGAAAATTACCCCACCATCAGCCTCATCAGTCATTCCAGCAAGGTCCTCCTAAAAATAATACTCAACAGGTTGAAACCCCAAGCTGAACAAACCATAGCTGAAGAACAGGCAGGATTCAGGGCAGGGAGAAGTACACCTGAGCAGATTATTAACCTCAGAATAATCTGCGAGAAATATCTACAGCACCAACAACATCTATATCAGGTGTTTATAGACTTCATGAAAGCGTTTGGCCGAGTCTGGAATGTAGCTCTGTGGGTAACCATGAGAGTGTACAACATCAGCCCTAACATTATTGAAGTCATCAAAAACCTGTAAGAGAATGCTACCAGTGCAGTTCTTCACAACAGCGCCATCGAGAACTAGTTCAGAAAAACAATCGGTGTGAGTCAAAGATGCCTACTCTCACCAACACTCTTTAACATCTTCCTAGAGCGCATCACGTCAGATGAGCTTGCAGATTACAAAGGCATAGTCAGCATAGGGGTAGAGCAATCTCCAACCTGCGTTTTGCGGATGACATTGATGGATTGGCTGGAGAGGAACAAGAACTTGACTAGCTGGTACAGAGGCTTGATACCACCTCCAGAGCCTATGGAATGGAAATAAGTGCAGAGAAGATCAAAATGATGACCAACAACACCAATGGCATCAACACGGACATCAAAGTCCAAGGACAATCCCTCAACACAGTGCATAGCTTCAGATATTTAGGAGCCATTGTATCAGACAATGGGTCCCGACAAGAAGTTCTCTCCAGGATCGCACAAACAACTGCTGCTCTGACAATTTGGAAAGACTAGACGATCAGTCTACATTCCAAAGTAAGGCTGCTGCGCTCCCTTGTCATCTCAATTGTCCTATACGCTTGCGAAACATGGACTCTCACAGCAGATCTACAACGAAGAATACAAAGCATGGAGATGAGGTGCTACAGAAGACTTCTGGGCATTTCCTATACCCAGCACATCACCAACGACGAAATCCGACAGACCATCACACAAGCCATTGGACAACACGATGATATGCTCACAGTGGTGAAGAAACGGAAACTCCGATGGTATGGCCACGTCACTAGAACATCAGGCCTTGCAAAGACCATCCTGCAAGGCACTGTGCAAGGTGCAGAAGAAGAGGAAGACAGAAAAAGAGGTGGGAGGATAACATTCGAGAATGGACTGGCTTGACACCGAGCGAAGCCATGAGGATGAGGGTTGCTGAGAACAGAAAGATGGAGTACGCTGGTTAAACGATCATCTGTGGTGCCCCAACGACCTTCGAGTTACGGGATAGGATAGGATATGCTTGTTTGTTTGTTAAATACTTTAAATTTAAAAAAACACAGTAGAATCTGTACATAATCATAAGCGAGAAGGAGAATATAATATCTAGATGTCCAATAAGAATACGAAGTACCAACTGTATAGAGCAAAACATGTTACTCTTTTCTTTGACTGATATTTTTGTTGAGCTGCCTAAAAAAACCAGCATATCTTAATTTCTAAGAGTAGGATAATAAAGTTTTCTTGTATCTTGTATTGTTGTATCTTCATCAGGAGTTTATACAAACTGATGGAGGCATACAGTCCAAGGATCTACAAGGTATATGAAGGAAAACAAGTAACAAGATTGAAGGAGACAAAACACAACCAGATTTATGAAAACAATTATCTGTACCTGTATTTTGCTAAAATTGCTGGCGTCAGGAGTTACAAGCCAACTGAAGCATAAACTCCAAAGATATGTATGATCTTCTAGACTTGATATATCTACCATTCGGTACTATACGGCCATGCATAGGTATTATGAGACAACAAGCAGATAGGACTGGGACAACGGCATTGACTAAGCTAATTACTTGAAGACCTGTTCGTGCATCAGACCTTTGATGTCTGCCTCAGCAGTCCCTGATGCTCACCTTGACCCCAAACGTTCCGTCACAGTGGCTACTTCCAGACAGGCAGCATAAAAGCCAGGCTGATAAGGGGTGTAACTCCAATCAAAGAGAGATCATTATCCCCCTTCGCTGCTTAGTGAATTAACTCCCCCCCTTTTTTTTGTTTTGTGTGGCGGTTCGATGTGATGGACAGTGGGCGGTAGGGGGGGGAGAGGGGGGGATTATGATTGTTTGCGGGGTAGGGGAAAGAGAGAGAGAGAGAGAGAGAGAGAGAGAGAGAGAGAGAGAGAGAGAGAGAGAGAGGAAGAAGAAGAAGAAGAAGAAGAAGAAGAAGAAGAAGAAGAAGAAGAAGAAGAAGAAGAAGAAGAAGAAGAGGTGGGCGGAAAGATGACAAGATCAAAGGAACAAAAGGCTGGATGATGAATGCAGTTTAAAATTGGGAGGCTGACAGATAAATTGGAAGAAAACAAGATGGAAGAGTGGTGGTGGTGATAAGGGTAATGAAAAACCGCCGCCGCGGCTGCTGATGATGATGATGCCGCCGCTGCTGCTGATGATGATGATGAAGCCGGTGAGAACGACTCTGCTGCTTCTGATGACATTGGTGACCTTGACGATGATGATGATGATGATGATGATGATGATGATGATGATGATGATGATGATGATGATGATGATGATGATAATGGTGATGATGATAATGATGACGATGATGATGATGATGATAATAATGATGATGACAATGATGATGATGATGATGATGATGATGATGATGATGATGATGATGATGATGATGATGATGATGATGATGATGATGCCCAATAAAACTAGTATACTTTGACATTGATTGGTGTACATGTTTAGTCCATTTCTTTGATATTCACATCACCCATCATTTTAGGATACAACTCATGATGCGTCTATTGAGTACAATATTTGGAGACTTAATGCTAAATTACCAATAAAAGGATACCATCAAGAATGTCTGAAATAGGATAAGCATTGTGTCGTATGCAAATATTAATGGAAGAATGGCCTGACTTCGTCCAAACGGAATCTTGACTTTCATCGTTGATTACAGGCAAAGGTAAGAAGTTTCAGAAATGCTGAAACCCTTGTCCCAGGCACACAAACATAGTTCGCCGAAGATGATTCAAGCTAAACAACGTCTTGTTCTTGTTCTTGTTCTTGTTGTTCTTCTTCTCCTCCTCCTCTTCCTCCTCCTTCTTCTTCTTCACACAAAAAAGTTCACTCAGGTTGTATGTTCTGAGAAGACTGCGGTCCTTTGATGTTGCCCCCAAACTTCTGTTGAACCTCTATCGTAGCATTATTGAGCCCCTTCTCACATATTGCGGTATGATCTTTTTTCCATCCTTGTGTGTCTTTGAGAAAAACAAGCTTCTCAAAGACTCTAAAACCACGTCCAAGATAATCAACCTCCCAGTACCTTCCATAACAGAGATCACATAGAAGGCAATACTCCGAAAGGCACATGCGGTCTCTGCGGATCCACCTCATCCACTTCCTATTCCTACTCTATCCCGTAACTCGGAGGTCGTAGGGGCACCACAGATGATCGTTTAACCAGCGTACTCCATCTTTCCCTGTCATCAGCAACCCTGATTGTTTCGCTCAGTGTCAAACCAGTCCATTCTCGAATGTTGTCCTCCCACCTCTTTTTCGGTCTCCCTCTTGTGTGGCTTGTGTGATGGTCTTTCGGACTTCGTCATTGGTGATGTGCAGGGTATAGGAAATGCCCAGAAGTCTTCTGTAGCACCTCATATCCATGCCTTGTATTCTTCATGGGGAGTTTAAGCCGCTTCCGTCAGGCAGGAGGTTCAGAGTACCTCTTTGCCGCAAGGTGAAATACAAACTCTCATTTGTTCCAAATGCCATTAATAGACTGAATCAAAGGGCTGGGAGCTCTGCATCATCATCATCATCGTCATCATCCTCTCGAAGATGTACTCAGTAGAGAGACGAGGATGCTACCCCTCAACCACCCCCTCCCCACCCGTACCCTCTCAATGGACTGTACAGGATGTATGGGGATGGAGGAAGTAATCCAGTGTGTCTCTTTGAGGTCGATGTAATATTGTATTACACAAGTACACATCAGAGAAAATCTCAACAATACTAGTAACATAGATAAATAAATAAATAAATGTGTAATAATAGGAGTGGGTGGTGAGTGTGCAGTGAAGGGAAGAGGAATGGTTAAGGCAGAAGAGAGAAAACGTACAAGTTAATGAATTAGTCAACGTTATTTATACAACAATAATGGAGGCATGAAGGTGGGTGGGGGTGGAGAGGAGGAGTGTGGAGACCAGCAGACAGCTAGCCAGTGACTTCTTGCTGTAGTAATAATGTATAGACCAGCAGACAGCTAGCCAGTGGCTTCTCGCTGTAGTAATAATGTATAGACCAGCAGACAGCTAGCCAGTGGCTTCTTGCTGTAGTAATAATGTATAGACCAGCAGACAGTTAGCCAGTGGCTTCTTGCTGTAGTAATAATGTATAGACCAGCAGACAGCTACCCAGTGGCTTCTTGCTGTAGTAATAATGTATTGACCAGCAGAGAGCTAGCCAGTGGCTTCTTGCTGTAGTAATAATGTATAGACCAGCAGACAGCTACCCAGTGGCTTCTTGCTGTAGTAATAATGTATAGACCAGCAGACAGCTAGCCAGTGGCTTCTTGCTGTAGTAATAATGTATAGACCAGCAGAGAGCTAGCCAGTGGCTTCTTGCTGTAGTAATAATGTATAGACCAGCAGACAGCTAGCCAGTCTCTTCTTGTTGTAGTAATAATGTATAGACCAGCAGACAGTTAGCCAGTGGCTTCTTGCTGTAGTAATAATGTATAGACCAGCAGACAGCTAGCCAGTGGCTTCTTGCTGTAGTAATAATGTATAGATCAGCAGACATCTAGCCAGTGGCTTCTTGCTGTAGTAATAATGCATACATTACTACATATATATATATATATATATATATATATATATATATATATATATATATATATATATATATATATATATATATATATATATATATATATATATGTGTGTGTGTGTGTGTGTGTGTGTGTGTGTGTGTGTATAATTATACTATATGTATATATAATTATGTATGTGTGCGTATGAATGTGTGTGTATGTATGTGCGTATAAATGTGTATGTATGAATGTGTGTGTATGTATGTGCGTGTGTGTATGTGTATGTATATTATGCATACCGTGTGGGAACGACTGTATTTAGCTTGCTGTTATACTTAGGGAGGGGTGTTCTAATGTCTTGTTGTATTATTATTTCCTTTTGCATGTATGCACTGTGACACAACAAATGTCCCCATGTTTTTGTGGAATAAAGATTTCTTGACCTGACTTTGTATCTTAATCTGTACCAAAGTTACCAAATAATTAAATTGTTACCCTACTTTCAAGTTCATTAACACTCTAAAATGGGTTGAAGCAAACGATATGCCTACTTTATTTGTTCTCAAGTTGGCTGCAAAAAGGATAATGAACAGAATATATAGGCCATACAAACGTACTAGCGGTCCGAATCCGCAACATCCCTGCAATTACATGTCACAAAAGGCTTCTCTTTTTTCTTTTCATTGGCTGACTGGAAAACCGCCTAGGGTTGTTTTCACATAGAAAGTGAAATTCGACGTTTCATATGATACCATTGCTATTAGTTCATTGGCTGGCAGGTAATAAGTACAGTGTAGCGAAGAAGAAGAAGAAGTAGTAGTAGTATATTTTATTAACGTCTGCTAAAACCAAAGGTCATTCGAGACGACATATACAAAAAGGATCTAAAAGTGTGAATAAAATATCAATAAAGAAACAACAGTAAAACAGTGAAATCGAATACACAATAGGCCTAAATTTACACAGGCAATTACATGCATAAAAAGAGCTATATACAAACTTACATTGCAAGCACTCATAGACATTGTATTTTATTTTTTTTTATTTTCTAGAAGAAGAAGAAGAAGAAGAAGAAGAAGAAGAAGAAGAAGAAGAAGAAGAAGAAGAAACTCGTTAACCTTTGATCTACAGATAGACAGCGGGGTCATGTTTTGTCAGACTGAGTCAGACAGTGTCAAACTCCAGGTCGCAATTCGATCATAGCTGGGCTTTTGAAGGTATTAACTTCGCAACTTGATTTACTTTTCAATATCTAACGTCGGCTTTAGTATATATATATATATATATATATATATATATATATATATATATATATATATATATATATATATATATATATATATATATATATATATATATATATATATATATATATATATATATACAGGGTGTTCCAAAAGTCTTGGGCACATTTGAAGTCCCCATATCTCAATTACTATGAATGGTAGTAAGATAAAAGTTGTGCCATTTTAAAGCTAATTACATTAAGTTTTTTGTAAAGCTGTTGATTTTTTAAAAAATTTCTTTTCAGACCCATTAATGGAGTTCACTCAACCAGAAAATGCTGGGACGCGTTTGGCAAGAATTTGACTATCGGCTTGATGTGTGTCGTGTGACCAATGGTGCTCACATAGAAACATCTTTGAACATTCCTTGTAAAAATTGAGATTACAAGCTTTCTGAATTTACCAGATGCGTTTTTATATCCTTAATAGATTCGGAAATATTCAATGTCAAAATGTGCCCAAGACTTTTGGAACACCCTGCATATCTACTATCGCATTTTAAAACAAACCCAACAAAAATGATTTATTAAAAGTTTACACTAAAACGTCAATAATTAGTCTACAATGTGAAAGTAGACTTGCGAATAAAAGCAAGACCCGTACGTACCCCATCACTCTAAAGCCGAACGCCCCTCCCTCTTCTCCCCTCCTCCCTTGGTCTCCATCGTGCCAGGCGCGTGTGATAATTATAATGTTAAAGTTAATCATTCACACTTTCGCATTGTAGTGAAAACGTTATAAACGTGACAAACAGTTGCAACGTACACACCTTTCTCAACATAAACAATACACAGACCTTTATTATTACAATGCAACACAGTTACGCACACTACATGTTTCCGAACACAAACTGATCACAATCACACTCTCTCACAAGATTTGGGTGAACAGATGGGAGAAGAGATGAGAAGGGGGGGGGGAAAGAGGGGAGAAGGCCTGGGGGAGGGAGAATAGAGAAAGAGAGAGGGGATTGGTGCTGGAGGGAGGTGTATTACATCATGCCACCCATTGAAACAACAAGACAATCAAGATTGCCATAATAACTGTACACACACACACATACGCACACGAACACACACATAAACATAAACAAAGACAACAACAAATACCACCACCACCAACATCAACAACAATATCAACAACAACAACAACAACAACACCAACAACACCTCCACTAACAACACCAACAACAACACAAAACATAAAGGCAATATGAGGACAAGACACTGTCATTCTAGGTTTTTTTTTTTTCTCTGTACCTGTGTACGTGTCAGATCAGGTGAAGATACTGTAACTGTACACATTGGTATAAGACTTCTATTAAAGAATTCACAGTACATAATTTATCATGGATCAGTCCGCCAAAATGATATTGAATGATGATATTGAGGAACGTCCTGCTGCACAGGGTCTTAGACGAATCATCAAAGTCACTACCTTTATGTTTGTTGAAAGAAAAAAAAAAGATTAAAAAAATACTTTATTAAAACAATTCTCCGTACATGTATTTTGCGAAAAAAAAATGCTGGCGCCAGGAGTTACGAGCCAACTGAAGCATAAACTCCAAAGATAATTATGTATGATCTTCTAGGCTTGATACCATTTGGTACGATACCGCCATGCATAGGTAGTATCAAAGATAATGGATGACCAAGATTGGACAGTAGGCTTGAAAAAGCGTAGCAGCGTTCGCTAGAGTGATTTGCCCCTGAATGCGTGCAACCGGTCTGTCAACATGGAGGACGGAGAGAAGAAGAAACGCACTCGCAAAGGTGGCCAGCATTGTGCTGCGCCTAATTGCACTAATGCGAGGTATTCTGTGAACTGCGTAGGATGGTCATTCTTCAGATTTCCTGCAGAGCAAGCACGGTGAGTTTTTGTTTTTTTTCTTCGAAGTTTATGTAGCTTTTGGTGCCGATCATTCTGCACACGTGTTTACCGATCAGTGTTAGCGATTTGTGACCCATCCTGAGAAAACCAGGGTTTAGTCGGAACGTTGATGGAGTTATGACTATATATGAAAACTACGTGCAACTATCTCTCTGCCGACATAAGAATGGTCCCTGTATTTTAAAAACTGAGGAAGTTATATCAGTTTAAAGGCTGGAGGGGTGCAGAGGACAGTTTTGAGAAAATGAGATACGAGGATGAAGATGAGCTTTTAAAACTGCATACATACATGAATGTGTGGCAAGTTTATGAGCAGACTGCTCAAATTTGGACTTCTTGTGCTTATGTCAATTAAAGGTACTGACTGTAGGCACTCTGCTTTTTATGGGAATATAATTTAATTATATATATAAGTGAAAGGTAAATGGTAGAGATTGCTAGTGATACAATGGTTGCTAATGTTAATTCAAATGTTAATGACAACCCACCACTTGGCCCCACCTACCACTTTCTGGAATGGGTTGTTTCAGTTTTTGTGTGATAATAAAATTAACACAAATTATATTGGTATTTTTTCAGTTGTGATGTTTGGAAACAGAATTGCAGACGTCAAGACCTGATGCACAAGACTGCCAAGGTGCTGAATGCTTCATGTGTCCTGTGTAGGAATCACTTTGAGGATAGTCAGTTCTATCGACCTGCAGTGAAAGATCGACTGATACCCAATGTTGTGCCCACACTTTTTGATGTATCAAATGCACCGCCACGTCTGAAATCCAGCAGAAAATCACCCAAGAAACGACCCCAGAATATGACTCAAGAGAAGAAAAGGCGCAAGATAGAATCTCTGAATGGTTTGTAATATTATTATTATTGTTTTTACAAAATGAAATCTGTATATATATGCACATGCACACTCTGAAACACACACACACACATAACTGAGCTACCTTGTACCACATTTACCAATTAAAAAAAGAAGCAATATTTGAACACAGATGTGGAAGTGCAGCCATATTTATATACAGGGAAAATAAAAAGGTCAAAACGTACACATTATTATTTCTATTTTCCCCCCCAGAAGTGTGGGAAGGCACATGACGTGACATGTATACAATTTCATTCTCTAATTAATTGTCACAGTCCTAAGGCATTGAAAACTGCGAAATAGAAGTGATCACATAGTGCCTATTTTATATGCTGCTTGTAGATGTAGTAATTATGCATGCCTTTAGTTTTAATTAGTGGCCCCCTACAATAACCTGGTAATTGCCTCCTTACCCTCCCCCTTTCACTGTGCATTTCTGCTATACATTCATTCTCCTTATGTGTGTATGTTTACAGAGGAGGAGGAGGATAACTTGGCTGAAATCCAGGATCAAGAACTTCCAAGCTGCAGTCCCACAAGTGCAGAAGAAGAAGCTCCCAACTTTGCCAGAGGAACTTTGCGCAAGGGTGAGTTGTATTATTTTGGGGTCTGAACTGTTGTATCTCATGGAAACAGGGTATGTAAAACCACAAAATGTTAAGCAGTAATGAGAATAGTAGTAATGAAACAATAATAATAATAATGAAACTCATCATCACATTTTTTTGTAAGATGATGATAATAAGTAAATAACATTCAATGTCTCAGACTGCCCCTACCCCCCCCCCAACCCCCCTTTTAATATTTTTAAAATATTACTAGGCAAGAAATTCATTACACTCTATTTAAATTAGTTGAGATCACGCGATAGGTGCCATTATTCTCCAAGCGCCCACGCCCACCCCCCCAGGTCAGAAGGCATTTTGACCATCCCCCCACACTCCCACCCCCAATATTTCGAAGGTTGCGGTGTCTCTGATTATACCAAGCATCATAATAACATTGAAGTTAAGTTGTTAGAATTCTGTTCCCTTCTCTGTCATGGTTGCGGTTATTAAACCTAGTGCTGGAGAAATTACAGCTAATCTTTAATACAAAACTTAGTAATTGATATATGACAACACAGTGGTAAGTCTTGATATGTGTATGTTTCAGGCACCGAAGAAGAAAAAATTGCTTCCTTGACCTCTATGGTGAAAATGCTGAAAGCAAGGCTGCTTCGGAGAGAAAAGAAGATCAGCAAGTTGAAATGCAAGATTCAAAACCCCAAAACCCCAAAAGAAAAAACAAACATCAAAGTGCTGATGAAAAAGATGAAGGAAATTCTTCCTCCTGAGACAGCAGCTCTAGTCAACAGTCAGCTCCGAATTGCAGGCATGTCAAAAATGGGTAGGAAGTGGACTGATCTTGACAAGACTCTTGCATTGACAATCTATCATGCATCACCAAGAGCCTACAAACTGTTGGGGAAAGTGTTGACTCTGCCAGCAGTTAAGACATTAAAGAGAGTCGTGTACAATTTTTCTTTCCATGTTGACCTGCAACATAAAACCTAAAACGGGTGTTTGACATTTCAGAGGTTTATCTTGTGATGCCTATGGAGCAGCTTTTTTTGTGCTGTTCATTTTAATGTCTGTAATTCCCCATCCCCCCTTTTCCCCTTTTTTCGGCTAAAATGCCCCCTGGGCTATGAGCCTTGTTTCATGCTTTAATTATATGTGATTTTGCTAATAAAAGGACAAAGTTCCAAAAGTTCAAAATAGCAGGTGTAGGATGTTTCCATCAAAATGCTTTTAGATATTGATAGAAATGTTGTTGATGAGTTCAAATGTGCTAAAAAAATGAAATTGGCCCAAAATTGTCCTCTGCTTTGTTTTGGCCTGTAGCTCAGAAGTACCACTGGCGACTTAACCCCGTTTTAGTCACGATGGGTCACATATAGCTTAATGTTGGTAAACTCTGTGCATAAGTATATTTCAGGGTGAAATAATATAGCGTAATGTTGATAAACAAACGCAGTAGATGTATATTTCAGGGTGAAACCATCAAACTTTAGATATCTTATACTGTTACATGCTTATATGTGTGATGTCAATATCTTGAATTACATATTTGTATCCATTATTGCTTGAATACAAGGAATAAATCTGTTCAATGTTACACAACACTCAACAGTCACAATTGTGTTTGTTGACAATTTCAATTGGCAAATCTCCTTCCTCTCTTTCTTTTATTTTCATTTTCTTCTTCAGCTTTTCACTTAATCTGTCACTTCACTCTCATTATTCTCTCTCCCACCAACCCACCCCTTTTTCAATTCTGTTTTGTGTTTCTTTGTGCATGAGAGTTTATCTTTAATAAATATATTATTCTATTACATTTTGTTGTCAACTTTATTTTTCACAATACTGTCTTGTGTATTAAAAACAAAAAGTATCGTTTTAATAAGCTATCAATCTGTCATTACAGTGTTTTGTTTTTTTAATTTTTGTACATGCACACAAAATTAAAAAAAAGGTCAATTACATGTAACAACTATATTAAAATTAATGTAAACAAACAACAAAATAGATTAATCAACCATTCAACTGATTATGTCTACCACAAAACAGAACATAAACAAAAAACAAACAAAAAGAAATACATTGAAATAAAACTTACAAAAATTACAGCTAAACAAAGCCATCAAAACAAAGGGGTATGGGCGTGTGGGAATGGAGGTTATTTCAAACATTGAAAAGACTGCATAAAGAATTCCCTAACATCTCATATCAAAAGTCACAAAGAGTATGTTTTATTCATTCTATAGATGCTTTTGCACACACCCTACCTGCACCCCCAAAGCACATTAATTTTTTTTTTACAAACGGCTTGCAAGCTTGTTTATGAGATACAGGGCCGGATCTGGGGGGGGGGGGGGTTCTAGGGTTCCCTAACCCCCCCCCCCCCCCTGGCCATTCGATGTACCTCACTCAGTCAGAAAAAAATATATATATATATGGAGTTTTTTTTAAAGATCTTAAATTAGTTGACACTTGTGGTAAGTAAAACGTTCCTTATTCTACTCAAGTTCCTCGAGCGGACACGTTTTTGTCACCCCTAACTCCTTAAAAAATTTTTGGAACCCCCCCCCCCCCCCCCCCTCCAAGAGTAAGTGATCCGGCCCTGAGATATCTATATATATGTGTTGTCTAGATGAATAATCAATAAAAATAGAGGATTTAAAAGACAGAACGAAATAAAGTCACTGCTTTTATATAAATATAGTCGTATAAACCCAGCATAAACAATCGCATATTTATTTTTATTGCGCAAAGGCCACGCCGAAGTTACGACATATTACACAGTACGCACAAGGAACGCTGACCGCGAACACGCTTTCAAGGGCAAGTAACTCGTGCCGCGGGTACGCTTTCGCTAATATAAGAAGTGTGCCACTGTCCAATCTTGGTCATCCATTATCTTTGGTAGTATGAGACAACAAGCACCTATTATACATTAGAGTCTAGTGTATATATGTGGGGTCCCAACCTCACTCTGAGAATTATAAGACTATATAATATATTTTGCGCCTCATGTTTCTAAGGACCTACAGTAGGTCCTGCTCTGTAAGGGTATGTAAACTGCACAGGCGCCTGAATCTGGATATATCATAGAAGAAACATGGACGCCTTCTGATAGACGCCAGAGAAGAGGATGCGTTCTGATAGACACACGCGTTCTGATAATCCGACGCAAGAGACGGGAACGCGTTCTGATAGACAGGCGCAAGAGAAAAAGAAAATGACGCGTTCTCATAGACAGACGCAAGAGAAAACTGGGACGCGTTCTCAAAGACATATACAAGAGAAAACTGGGACGCGTTCTCAAAGACAGACACAAAAGAAAAAAGACACACGCAAGAAAAAACTGGGACGCGTTCTCAGACAGACGCAAGGGAAAAGGACGCGTTCTCATAGACAAATGCTCGCGTGTCCAGATTGGAGCGCTGGTGGTAAATTGTCTTCATCCTGTTTGTGGTCTTTCCTCGAATATGATTATGACTCTTTACACTGTGTTCCAAACTCTCTTCCTCCTCCTCCTCTTCCTCCTCATCGGGTTGGATTAAAGAACCGCTGATCCTGGCAAAGGGCAATGACGGAAAACAAACCGATAGGTTAATGAACTAAAAGAATGTTACTTTACGTAAACAGTTTGAGATATAATATTTTGTACACAGAAGGTCGGCAAGTTCCACGTTTCCCATGTCGCGTCTGCGGCAGGTGAAAGAGCCCGACAATTTCTGAGAAATATAGGGTCCAGATTATAATTATGCTCAAATGAATATTACACTCGCACAAGTCATCCAGCTGGCTCAGCAGTTTGGGGAGGGGGATGCAGGGTGGGGGTAGGGGGTGGGGAGGGCTGTTGGAAAATTGCACGCACCGAGCGTTCGCAGGCTTTTACACGAGGATTTGGGTATTTCGTTTACAAACGAGTAAATAATGTATGTCATTGTCTGGGACTCCTGTTTAAGACGGCGTCATGCATCAAACCACTAAGCCCTAGTAGTTTGATAATGTTCCATCTACGTATCCCTAGGCAGTATTTTGCGAGTGAGTCACTAATAATGCACTGGGTTCGTCTACTGAGGTTGTTATTATAAGCTCTTTGTGTTCGTTCGTCCCATCATCAGTACAACAGGTCAAGAAAAATAACTGTGTCTTTGAAGCCGGTGTTGCCGGGGGGGGGGGGGGGGGGGGGGGGGAATGCACTACAGAAAAATAACATTGCAGGAATGTTTTAAAGTGGGTTTTTTGTTTGTTTTAATTTAACTTAATTTAATTCATTTTTGTGTGAGTTTTTTTTAACCACCGGAATAACATTGAGTGTAATGTTCCTATGAAAAATATACCGCATCCAGGACATGAACACTAGCTCACACTCCACCAGGAAAAACCATTTAACATGAACAAAACATGCGCAAACTGAATGAAAGAGAGAAGAAGAAGAAGAAGAAGAAGAAGAAGAAGAAGAAGATTGCTTTCTCAGTTTTTATCCTTCCATAAACCACACCTTGAGTCCTCCCCACATCGCTGTCTGTGCCGACCCCCGCCCTATCCACCCCCCGTCTCTCTCTGTCTCTCATACGCACGGTCGCCCTCCCTCTCACCCATTGTCATGAATCTGAACTGTTGACTTTTTGTTGGCTTTCATAAATCAGCAATGCCAACCAAGACATTCGTGTCTGATTTATAACGCACACACTCACACAAACACACACACACACGCACACACACACATACACGCATACAATCACCCACACACACTGTCTGTATTAATATCCCGGGTTAATTTTTAACCGCGACCAATCAGTGACGCCAGTCAAGTAATTAACAACGCTGTTGAAACAAATAGCGTGGAACAAAATGTAAATATATCGTAAATAAACATATGTCAGTCCCAGAGATTACTCCGCCTCCTCATTTATAAAACAACCAACCAAACCCAGTCATGTGACCGCATTGGTTAGGTCAAGGCATCAGTCAAGAAATTGACAATAGTATCCAGTATCAACCTAGCTTGTCATCTTTGGTAGCACAAACCAGGGGCTTTCTTTCATACGAGCGCTACACATCCACGACAGCGTTCTCGCACGATTAATATTCTTTCTTGTTGATACTACACCAAAGAGATTCATTTATAATCTACAAACTATACGTACTGTCCTTTCTTTTCTCATAAAGGTAATACTTGACTGTAGTATATGTGAAATGTCGTGAACTATACTATGAATTATTCCTATCGCTCCTGTTATGATTAATTCTTATAGTGCACGCAGGTCACCTCAACGATCAACTGAAGGTGCCGACGAACGAAATCCAACAAGCACAAAATAATTAGCTAAAGTCAGGATCTAGGATCGAACCCAATACATTTTGCTCCATAAAAGACCGGTCACCAAGGCGACAATCATAAGTTAGATGTTAACTCTTTTTCTTCAAAGCTGCACTAAGACCAGGCCGGAATTATTCATTCATTTATGTTAATTGATTTCTGGATTGTTCCCCACCGCTTTAGACCTCGAGCGTTCGGAATCCTTATCAAAATTTGACACGCACCTTTTAGACCTAAGCTTATACATAAGCGTCTCACTGCCCTCCAACTTCCGGCATTCCCAGTCTCTTACCGTGTTCAAAGAGAACCTCAAAACCTACTTCTTTACCAAATACTTTTAGATCAAGAATAAGTAGTGTGTGAGTGAGCGGTTGAATAGTGGTGTATGTGTGCGTGTGTGTGTGTTGTGTGTGTTTGTGAGTTTGTTTATGTGTGTCTCTCTTTAAACAGGTCTTTTTATACTTCGATGATTATTTGTTAAGATGTTTACCGTGTTTTATCTCATAATGTTTTACCGTATTGTTCAAAATAATATTTATCCTTGTTAGGTGGGATGTTTGTATTATTTCTTACGATGTTTAACTGTTTTATCTTATGTTTTACCACATTGTTTAAATATTTATCCTTGCGAGCGTGTGTTTGTGTGCGAGCGCGGAGAGCAAGCTTTAAGTTTGGCTTTGAGCTATAAAAACAAACATTCTTCTTCTTCTTCTTCTTCTACCGGTAACAACATAGTTTGTTTTGTTTTTTTTTTATAAATGCTAAACCATAGGCCATCAAAGCCACCATAATTGGATGCCAGTTGGCAAACAGAATCGGGCGACACGTCTGCCAATTCTAGCAGACATGGAGTAGACAGGAACCAGACTGACATACGTGATGTCGCGATAGACGAGCAGACGACAACTGTATACGCAAATTAGGTACGCATTACGACAGTCGCTAACGGAAAACGTTCAAATTAGCATCAATCATTGTAATATGGAGCTGGAGTATGGCAGTTATTGCGTCTGGCTACAGTTATTATATAATAATAATAATAATAATAATAATAATAATAATAATAATAATAATAATAATAATAATAATAATAATAATAATAATAGTTACTGCTGAGAACTATAATATTTGACATTTTCTACTATTCCGCTAGCAATAGGTCTAGATAGCGTCGTCCTGCCCCCGTCCATTGTGTCTTTCATGTTGTTTCAGTAACCTGAAACAGGAATTTCACAGCTTCTCTGCCGACTTGTATTACTAAATTTGTATAAAATCGTCTCTGCCGAAAACTTTAGCTTTTAGTGTCAACTAAACAAAATCTTATGGTGGATCTGCTAACACCATCTCTTCTACGCGTGTTCGTCATCGTCTGCTTCTCCCACCTCTTTTTCCCATCATTCCTCTAACCTGAAACTGTGTCTATTCAATGCTCAGTCCATCTGCAAAGATGGCAAGGCCGACGTGATTTCGGATTTCATCTCCGACAATGACCTAGATATTGTCGTGATAACTGAAACATGGCTCCGGCCAGTGGGTGACGAACCTACTATCGCAAGCGCCACTCCGAGTGGCTACCGACTTGCCTCCTTTCCGCGCGCTTCCAGGGGAGGCGGCATTGCCATCATTTACAGGGACTGCCTTTCTGCTCACCTCTCTTTCACTCAATCTCTGCCCTTCACACATCCCTCATTTGAATATGTCGAGGCCAAAGCAACACTCCCCGGCCACTCAGTCATTTTCTCCTGCATCTATCGCCCTCCGCCTAGCTCCCAAAACAAACTCACCAACTCTATGTTCTTTACTGAATTTGACCTCCTCCTCGACCATTACAGCACACGATCCGGCAAACACATCCTCCTTGGTGATTTCAACTTTCACTTTGACAAACCTGATCACCCGGACACAAAACGCCTATGCAGGTCACTTTCAAACCACAATCTTACACAACACATCACACAACCCACTCACCGTCTTGGCCACACCATTGACTGGATCATCACTCGCACCTCCGATAAACTCTTTCTCGACTCTGACATCTCCTCTGTACTCCCCTCCGACCACCTCGCTATTCTCGTCTTCCTCAATCTACCTCCCCCTCACAAACAACAACTCCTTGTCTCTCGCCGCAAACTAAAACCTGTCAACCGTGAGATCTTCTTCGCCGAAGCTGTCGACCTTCTCTCTGACTCTTCCTCCTCGGATCTTGCATCTCACTTTGATTCCTCTCTCCGTAAACTTCTTGACAACCATGCCCCTGTCACCTCCTGCTCCAGGCCCGACCGACTCCCTTCCCCCTGGCTCACCCATGAGATAGCAACGGCCAAGCGTGAGCGCCGGCAAGCTGAGCGCCGTTGGCGCTTATCTGGCCTAACCGTTCACAGACAGATTTTCCAAACCATCAGATCCAAAGTCTGCAGACTGATCTCTGATGCCAAACGCAAACACCTCCAAAACAAAATCCTAGAATCCACTTCTTCCAAAACTCTCTACGCTACGATGAACAAACTCTTAGGCACACCTAAAGAATCTCCACTCCCCAACACACACAAAAAAGAAGAACTCCCATCCGCCTTTTCCACCTATTTCTCTGACAAAATTCAATCTCTGCGCAACACACTTGACATTCTACCATCTCCGCCTTGCCCTCCTGACTCCCCCTTCACAGGCACCCCCCCTCTCATTTTTCCGCTCTCTCTCTCAGGCAGAAGTTCTCAAAATCATAAAGACTATGTCTCTCAAAACCTGTGAACTAGACCCCCTCCCAGCTTCCCTGTATTTGGACGGTCTCCCAAAACTTCTGCCTTTCATCACCGATATCATCAACACCTCTCTAGAAACTGGCTCCGTCCCTGATATCTTCAAGTCTGCCATCGTTCGCCCTCTCCTCAAAAAACACAACCTTGACCCAAATGACCTCAAAAACTATCGCCCAGTCTCCAATCTCTCTTTTCTGTCTAAGCTACTTGAAAAGGTTGTCCTCAACCAGCTCAACGCTCACCTCACCATCAACAATCTCCTCAGTCCCTTCCAGTCTGCCTATCGCAAGCACCACAGCACTGAAACAGCCCTTTTACATATTCTGAACGATCTTCTTCTCTCAACTGACTCAGGCAACATCTCCCTTCTTACCCTACTCGATCTCTCTGCCGCCTTCGACACTATTGACCATTCTATCCTCCTCCACCGCCTTCAACACTCCTTTGGCATCACTGACTCCGCTCACTCCTGGTTTCTTTCCTACCTCTCCGACAGACGGCAGTCCGTTATCATCGATGGCATATCCTCTGACCCAGTTAGGCTCTCCTGCGGAGTTCCTCAGGGATCTGTCCTGGGTCCGGTCCTTTTTACACTCTACACCTCCCCTCTGACCAACATCATCCAGTCTCATCACATAAACCACCACTTCTATGCTGACGACTCACAACTACAAGACAAAGACAAACCTGACAACATTCAGGCACTCCTGACTCGCACGGCCGACTGCTGTGAAGACGTGAAGGACTGGATGACAGCAAACAAACTTAAACTGAACGACGACAAAACGGAAGCCATGCTGGTAGGCACACGCCAGAAACTCCCTCAGCTCCCCTCCTCTCTCCATCTTCAGCTTGACGGTACCTCTATCCCTCTCTCCGACTCTGCCAAGAACCTTGGCGTTATCCTTGACTCTTCTCTCTCAATGACTAGCTTTGTCTCTGCAACCGCCCGGGCCTGCTACTTCCACCTCCGTCGAATCAGTCAGATCAGAAAATACCTCACCACTGAAGCTGCCACCAAACTTGCTGTCTCCCTCATCCTGTCTCGCATCGACTATTGCAACTCCCTTCTTTCCGGCCTTCCCCGCTCCACCACTCTCCCTCTCCAACGCGTTCAAAACAATACCGCCCGCCTCGTCCTCAGAAAGAAGAAATCTGACCACGTCACTCCCTTGCTCAAAGCCCTACACTGGCTTCCCATCTCCCAACGCATTCAATACAAGACCTTGTCTCTCTGCTACAAGTCCCTCAACAACTCCGCTCCTCTCTATCTCTCTGACTTACTTCACCCATACATTCCCTCTCGTTCTCTTCGCTCTGCCTCCGACCCTCTCCGCCTCCGCATTCCTCGCTCCAAACTCAGCACGTTCGGGTCCCGCTCCTTCTCTGTCTACGGCCCATCCATCTGGAATACTCTTCCACTCTCTCTCCGTCAGAAACCCTCTCCCACCTCCTTCCAGTCTGCCCTCAAAACTTACCTTTTCAAGCAGTTCTAACACTATGACCTCACTACGCACCCCATCGCCAGCTGTCTCTTGCATATAGTGTCTGGTCTGTTTGTGGTATGAGTATATTTGAGTGAATGTATTTTTTGCGTAATTGTTACATGTGTCATTGTCTAAAGCGTGCACATGCGTGTCATTGTCTAAAGCATGCACATGCGTGCGTGAGTTGTGAGTGCGCGCTTAGAGTTATAATTATTATAAGATAAGCGCATTATAAATACAGTAATTATTATTATTATTATTATTCTATGATTAATTTATTTCATATTAATTCAAATCCTTAATTGTTAAAAGGGAAATACACCACCACCATCATCACCACCAACAGCAGCAACAAAAACAACAATCAAAAAGAAAAGAAAAAGAAAAGAAGGAAATACAAATAATTATCTATCTGAGTAGAGAGAGAGAGAGAGAGAGAGAGAGAGAGAGAGAGAGAGAGAGAGAGAGAGAGAGAGAGAGAGAGAGAGAGAGAGAGAGAGAGAGAGAGAGAGAGGGAGAGAGGGGAGAGACAAAGAGATAGGAGAGAGACGGAGAGAGAGGAGAAACAGAGAGAGAGGAGAGAGAGACAGAGAGAGAAAGAGGAGAGAGAGAGAATAGAGAGAGGATAAAGAGAGACAGAGAGAGAATAGAGAGAGGAGAGAAAGAGAGAAGGAGAGAGAGCAGAGACAGAGACAAGAGAATGAGAGAGAGAGAGAGAGAGAGAGAGAGAGAGAGAGAGAGAGAGAGAGAGAGAGAGAGAGAGAGAGAGAGAGAGAGAGAGAGAGAGAGAGAGAGAGAAAGTTTGGGTGCGTGGAGGTAGACGTATCTCTAAAACTGACGCAGAAGACCGGATAAAATCTTCGTGTGAGGTGACGTAACAGACGCGTGATTCTGCTTAAATTAACATGATGCTCATCAATGACAGCGTCAGCTGGACACTCATTGGCATAATTGTGCACATGCAAGGACAGGTTGCTGAGGTAATCCTGAACATTAGGGTGACGTGACAGATCTTCACTTTGCAAGTAGTTAGTTAGTTATATAGATTAACGTCCCCGGACACATAAGCGTATAGGGGACGAAAAGATTTTTTATTTATTTTATTTTAATCAGTTTATAGTCCCCTCTCTTCCCGATAAGGATTTTCAGAGAGGAGACTGTCACAACGAAAAGATTTATTATTTATTTATTTTTTTATTTATTTAATCAGTTTATAGTCCCCTCTCTTCCCGGTAAGGATTTTCAGAGAGGAGACTTAGATGGTATGGTATGGTATGGTAGATTAGAGTCCCTAAACACTTCAGCGTATGCGGGACTGTGTTATGAAGAAATTCGTTGATATAAGAAGTCACTTTGAACAGAAGACTGTGGATGAAGATGGAGCGCACAGGGGGTGCCGCTGCTACGTCCAGAAATCATTATAAGTTAAGGCGGAAGTTCAATCCAATATGGAGACAAGGGTACCAAGCAGAGGCAGGAGGAAGAGTCACTGTCAGGACAGGGACCTACAAGGAGGTTAATGAAGGAATTTTAGGCAAATGTGCCATCCAAATAAACTACCCGGAAACATCCGAGCACGCAATGGGAGCTAACCAGGCCAAGGCCAAACAGGCAAAAAGGAAGCGAGGCATGTGGCAACGTGGCAAAAACCTCCCTAAAATATAGATTAAAAGCCATATGCAATTTTAAGATTATAACCGCGAGAGGCAAAAGCCCAACATACATTAAAAAACAATCTAAAACTATCAAGATAATCTACGGGCTAACGTCGGATCGTTCCGCACCACGGGAGGTTTGCAAAGACCCCTACCGTTTCGGGGGACGTACATCACGCGAATTTCTTCTCGCAATTTCGTCAGCCTCCATAACTCTGATCTTCTCGACCACGAAGATAACAGAGCTTTCAAATTTATCCACATCTTCGGAAGGCAAGACCCTTCGCATGCGTTTCAAACCTCCCAAAAACGACTGAACGTAGTCCGCACTCACACAATTCATGGGAGTAGTATCAAATGGAGACTTAGACAAGCAGACAGTGCTTTTATAGCCTCTCTGCAATCGAGATAAACTTCGAAAGTTCCAGCATGACGCAATAACACCCAATCAAAATAAAACTCGTCTACAAAACTACACACTGTCTTACGTCATATTCCTTTTTTTTTTTTTTTTTTTTTTTTTTTTTTAAAGGTTAGAAGCATTGCTTAGCTTATTATACTACGAAACAGATCTGGAAACTTCGATCGATAATAAAACAAGTATTTCCAGAAAATTCTCAAAAATATCGACCGACAAAAACTATCAACACTATTCAATGCTTCCTCTCGCAACAGCGCAAAATGAAATCAAAGGTAAATACACGCTATCATTGCATGCTTGGCAAAATAAAATGATCGGCTCTATCGTGCGCGTCTAATCACAACATAGGCCTATCATTATAACGAATGAATGTAAACAGATAGCTCTGACAAGTGTTAGCAAATACGTAAACAAATATAAACTATATCTATCTATCTATAAACTCTTAAATTATCTGTATACATAGATATCTCTATCTATCTATATCTATGTATATCTATGTATACAGATAATTTAAGAGCTTGCGACATACAGATTTTTTGGGGGGTAACGCTTTATTGTCACTTTTTATTGGGTAATTCTGGGTCGCCTCCCCAGGGGAAAGCGTAGCCTGTGGCGCGTCCAAACCCAACCTACCTAACATTAGTTTTTTTTTTTTAAATTTTGCTGGGGGAGAAAATCGGAGTAGGCCTACTTGTAGAAAACCTCCCGAGACGTTGGCCGAGTCGAAAGTAAATCACAGTCAGAGAAACATAACGTCCAGATGCTGGATCGATCCCACACCTGTCAGGCGCAATTGGTTTCTGGCATGTGAACAAAGCAAGTTAGTCCCCTGCCTTAGACCACTTGGCCACAACACTAATGTAAGAGTTCGCGACATACAGTTACATCATTACATACTTGTTGCTTTAGGTCCAGCGGACTCTTCCGAGCCAAATCAGGACCGGACAACCCCCAATCCGCATAAAAGATCTGCTGAAACAACCCTAGTGGGAAAACTGAATGCCCTCCACCAGCCAGTCACTTTATAATAAAGACATCCCATGCAGGGGACGCTGAGGCTGCACTCTAATTTATCGAACCCCCGTTTACAAAAACAAAATAGAACACAAACATCATTATAAATTATCAACAAAACATATACATATAAAACGCCTACATTGCTAAATAATAACATCATAGGAAGCCCTAGTGACCACCTGGCAGAAAGCGTCCAATATTCCCAAGCTGATCCAACAGACCTCATACACAAACAAGGAGTCTTGTCCCGGAAGAGTTTTCAAGAAAAAAGGTAGGTGACTGGTCTAGCGAAGAAGAAGATAGTATAGCAGATTGATAGAACAGAGCAGGACCAACGAGGATAAAAACAGCGACAGTGGGAATTTAAAGCACTAAATTTACAGAAAGTGGGGATACTATTTATACTGAAACCCCCGGCACCCCAACGGGGGTCGCGACATACAGTTAATGTAAGAGTTCGCGACATTGTACCTCCCGCTTCGCCCCGTTATTATCATCCTATAAACATTTCTGGCTACAAGCTTGACCCATGACCTTATGTCCATCAGCACAATTAAAGTAATTATTCACGGGGTACCGTGAATTTCCGCAATGCCACAAATCATTCACAGCCATTAGACACGGTAAAATAGCTACGTTAAAGTGAGTCTCACGTCACTTTAAAAAAAAAAAGAAAAAAAAAAGAAAAGAAAAAAGAAAACATACACAAACTCCCCTCCTCCCCCCCCAAAAAAAACAAACAAACAACAACGATACGTTTAAACTAGATTATACAGCGATCGTAATAAGGAGTTTATTTATCCACATTGTTGAGATAAAAGTTCTCAAATAGGCGTGTACGCAGTTAAAAATAAAAGAAGACTTTCGGTTCCTTTCGAAACACCTCAGACCAAGAACCAAGTCGCATAGAACCAGCCACGTCAAAGCCCTCCAATATACGGTAATGACGTTTCGTCACGACCGGAAAATCCCAGAGAGAGAGAGAGAGAGAGAGAGAGAGAGAGAGAGAGAGAGAGAGAGAGAGAGAGAGAGAGAGAGAGAGAGAGAGAGAGAGAGAAGAGAGAGAGAGGGAGAAGGAAAGAGGGAGAGGGAAAGAGGGAGAGGGAGGGGGAGGGAAAGAGGGAGAGAGATAGAGTGTGTGTGTGTGTATGTGAGAGAGACGGAGAGAGTGTGTGCGTTAGTGTGTGTGCGTGTGTGTGTGTGTGTGTGTGTAAGAGAGAGAGAGAGAGAGAGAGAGAGAGAGAGAGAGAGAGAGAGAGAGAGAGAGAGAGAGAGAGAGAGAGAGAGAGAGAGAGAACCACGGAATTTCATACTCCAAAGACCAAATGTTCTTCCAATCCATTGTAAAATGTGAAGGCAATCAGTTTTCGTTCCGATATCGTTCCGTTAATTTTTCATCTTTGATAGCTCTGCGGAAATAACTTTAGCGCAGATACCCTCCCCCTTCCCTTCCATCCTCCCTCTTCTCCAAGGAGATCGACACAAGGGAAGGAACCCTGTCTTGTCATTTATATCTATGTACATATGATAAATACATCGATTGTGTCCCTAGACAAGCAGTGGGAAACTGGGGCAGGTTTTTAGAACACATTAATTTATAACTTTTTCTATATTTTATAAGTAAGCGAGATGCAATTTTTTTTAAAATTATTTTAAAACAGATTATAAATTCCTACGCAGATTTATGAATAAATGTCCGTTTGAATCCTAATTGTATATAATGTATTCTTCAAAATCGAACTTACTAAAGTTCAGTTCCAAATTGCTTAGATCATTAAATTTCATTATGTTTAATTGAGTTTCTGTGTTCAGTATATTTCACACACACACACACACACACACACACACACCCACACAACACAACCGTTTCAAAACGCAGTTATGACTTTCATTAAATGCCAAATAGGTGGTTTGGATTTAAAAAAAAAAAAAAGTCTTTTGAAGCTAACTCTAACTTGAATCCTTATAATCTAACCCCAATACAACCCTAACCATAATGGAAAACTGTTTTCACATCAAGATAACGGGCACGTCTAAGAACATAGGGAGAGTATCAAGAGTGTATAACAATAACGGCGTTTCTACATCTCCACACACACACACACACACACACACACACACACACACACACACATACTTGCACAGACACCGTTATTTGGACTTTCCTCAAACGCCACATATGTTGTGTGGACACTGGGTCGTTTTTCGACCCCCCTTTTAAGTACTTTTAAGTGTTCTAACCCTAACCCTAGCCCTAACCCTAACGGATCACTAAATGGACGTCCCAACATGGAGGTCTGTCCAAAGAACGTATGTAGATGTGCACTAGTTTGTCCAAAGAACGCCGTGTAAACATGCGCGCACACACACACACACACACACACACACACACACACACACACACACACACACGTGTGCTCAAAACGGGAACACACATTTTGTGTGAAAAATAACTTTATTGAAACATCAATTTTATGCAAACATCAACTGAACAGCATGCACACAAAACAAAGATTTATATACAAACTTTTTTTTTTTAATGAAAAGTTTTCTTCTTATTCAAAATGACAACAATCCAATCTAACAGTAACAAAAAGATTATAACGAAACTTAGTAATGAGAACTACGTTATTCATAGCGAAGGTACAGCAGAGAATGAATAACATAACAATCCAATAACAATTAACAACAATAAACTAAAGCATACAACAGACTTTTTAAATGGGCAGTAAATAGCATTATTATCACATTGGTGCTGTGTTTTCTTTTTTTTCTATATAATCAATCATGTTAAAGCCATGTGCCTTCATGCATATATATATATCTCTCAAAATTTGCAGTTTGATTATTATAATAATGTGAAAATTATCTGAGGTTGTTATTTTCTTTCTTTGTTACATGCAGGTGAAGGTGACACCTAATTCTAAATTTCTCTAGGCTAATACAGTATGAACAACACAAAACTAGTATATTCAAATTAAAACCAACATGTTCAAAATATCGAGTTATATTTATATGCTATAGATTTTTACAATTTAACCTAAATATGGCGGGCCTAGTTCATGAAACGCTCACGTGCACCTCAATGACTCTATATACCCTTATTATTATTATTATTATTATTATTATGCCCAGATTTGTATCTCCTGCACAGACAGCTTTTGAGGAATAATAATTTCTTCATTTGACTTGGCTTATTACTTTACTTGATGAACCTCAAAGGTTTCAGAAAATCTCACCCACATCATTTGACACACATATTTATGTATTTGCTCATGTCTTTTGACTTTCCGGGAGTATACCAGACCTGCCTACTCTCCCGCTTTTGGCGGGAGACTCATGCTTTTGACATGAGGGATTAAACGTGATCACGCGAAGATATTGTTAATTTTTCAATAATAATTGCAATTATCCCTTTATAATTGTTTTTGATGCCCTGTCTCCCGCTTTTACTCTGAGGGGGGTAGGCAGGTCTGGTATACGTGGGGTCCCAAACATCTGTCTTACTTTTTTGTTTCCAAAGTATTATTATTATTATTATTATTATTATTATTATTATTATTATTATTATTATTATTATCAATCGTCTGTTCCTAAACCTGTATTTTTTTCTTCAGGCACTGGCAAGAACAGGAAGAACGTATACCAAAAAAGCCAGAATTCTGGATTCCAGCCATAGCTCCCACAATTTTCTACAAACTACTGGACAACACAAGATAAAAATCAAGTTTGAGTGCATGATGGCACATTCAAGTTATATGACTAAATCTGACCCCTTGCAATCTCTAAGCCATATAAAAAGTTGCTGAGACTAACAAGGCCCGCTCCCTATTTAGTCAATATAGAGCGAGCCTAGCCTCACATTTTTTTTACCTTGTGACCTTGACCTTGAAGTGAAGTCATTCATTCACTGATCATTTATGAGGTCTCGTGGATATACACCCTCCTACCAAATTTGGTGGTGATAGTTGAAATAGATGCTGAGATATTAATCCACTTGCAAGTTTCGCACAGACAGACTGAGGACAGCTGTCAGACAGAAGGACGAACTGACATTTGAAAAAAAAAAATCATTTTTTGACTATTTAGGAGTCGTCTTGCACAGATTTGCAAACATCTGGATTTCTGTTTTTTTGGGGGGAGGGGGTAGTGGGGGTAGTGGAGGGGGGAGGAGGAGAGAGGGAAAGGAGGAGGGGGGAAGTGGGATGGGGAGTGGGGGGGGGAGGCGGAGTGATGTTCATAGCCTCACATTGCTATTCAAAAAGCACACTCACACACAAATCAATACAAACTTTTATAGCATGTACAAAAATAAAAATAACAAAAATTTAAAAAAGATTTACCAAAAATTAAAAAGCATAAAAGAAGCGTTAAGAACCATGGCAGTAGTTGGGATATCAACTTTTCCACACACTCTGTTCCCACTCAAACAGCGCGCAGAAGCCAACACCACAGGCAGAATCGCTACCACCGTACATGGCTGCCTGAAAATATCAACTGCGGTTGATTGATTCATTGATTGATTGTTGCTTTAGGTCCAGCGGACTCTTCCGAGCCAAATCAGGACCGGACAAACCCCGATCCGCATAAAAGATGTGCTGAAACAACCCTAGTGGGAAAATTGAATGCCCTCCACTGGCCAGTCACTTTACAATAAAGACATCCCACGCAGGAGACGGCTGAGGCTTTACCCCAACTACTCGAACCCCCGGTTACAAAAACAAAATAGAATACAAACATCATTATAAATTATCAATTATCAACAAAACATCTACATATAAAATGCCTATATCGCTAAATAATAACATCATAGGAAGCCCTAGTGACCACCCGGCAGAAAGCGTCCAACACTCCCAAGCTGATCCAACAGACCTCATACACAAACAAGGAGTCTTGTCCAGGAAGAGTTTTCAAGAAAAAAGGTAGGTCATTGATCTAGCGAAGAAGAAGATAGTATAGCAGAGTGATAGGACAGAGCAGGAATGGGAAAGAGTAAATGAGGAAGACAGCGACAGTGGGAATTTAAAGCACTAAATTTCCATAAAGTGGGGATACTATTTATACTGAAACCCCCGGCACTCCAACGGGGGTACTGTTGCCGCAGTGAATCGGTCATGCCTACAAAGGAAAGACAGGTTTTCAACTGGGGCTTTCACTTTTCCCTTTATAGGTTTGAACAATCTACAGTGGCAAGATTGCTCATGACCCCAAGGGGTATCAACTGCGGTAACTCGGAAGATAATAATAAATTGTAATATAATATACAATAATAATAAGTATATAAATGTGTTACAGCAGCAGACTTTCTGGCCAGCGGATGCACGATATATATGATGGAATTCATTATCCCATATAAATTAAACACATGTAATTTAGTGTTATCACTAGTCAAAATCAAGTTTCACAACAACTTATTTTACAGGTTTAAACTTCAATATAGAATAATATAATAATGATCGAGTAATAGAAGTATTGTTTCCACACAGCGATACTTAAGCTTTGAATCTACCAGACTAGTTTAGTTGTTACTGGGGGGAGGTGAAGGGAGAGTGGGTACACACAAAAGGTAGGAGTGAGGAAGGGGGGGGGGGGATGGGAGGGAATAGGAAATGTAAAATATGGAAAACAAAGTTTAAATTAATAAAAAGAAATAAGTGACAAACAACCAAAGCACACATAAAAAGCAAAGGATTATATAAGTGCATACATAATAAAGGGAACATACTCAACACACAAACAAGAACATATTCCCATGCTCATAAATAAATCCATAACTCGTAAACAAAAAGAAACCATTTAAAAAAAAAAAGTATGTCAATGAAATATGCATAAAGCTCAAATATTGAATAGGCATCATCAACTCAAAATATTGAATAGGTATCATCAACTCAAATATTGAATAGGTATTGTCAACTCAAATACTAAATATGTATCATCATGTTGTTAGCTGGAAATCATGATAACATCACAAAGATGCATTCACTGATGGTAATATAAGAGTGTACGTGGGTTCTCAACCGTCTGCCTGGGCCCTTTCCAAAGTGCATACTATACTATCAATTGTATATTCCTACACTCCGCATCTGAACCGTCTTTCTTATGCCACCGTGTCTGCCGAAAAAGCCAGAATCCTGGCTTTTGGCATAGCCACACGCACGCACGATACCATACAAAAAATGCATCTAACAGCAGCAACATGGGGTATGCTTCTAACGTCGCCAAAAATTGCAACCTAACAATGGCATATCATCAGCGAATGCATGCAGAAAATAACTCATAGTGAGAATGAGGATAAAACAAATTGAGACACGGTTCAAAGATCAATTTGCATTTGGTTTGCCACAGGAAAGGATTGAATTACTGCCCACGCAATGGTTAAGAAACCCCAAATAACATGAGCGAACACAACATCCCATCGGCAGAGCTGGAGTGGTCGATGATGCACACACTATGAACACAACACAACAAGGTTAGCATTAAATAACTACAGCCAGATACAAACAGAAAAACTTGTACAACTGCAAAATGAAAAGCGAGAAATCAACATCAAGCTAGGAATTTATCATTAAGAGACCATCTCCTAAAGTGCCACTATGATACAACGACAAAATATGTTACACAACATGGATAAAGACGCAATAATGTATCTGTTAACAAATGTTACATTCACACATTACTATACAATACACAAATATATACATACCAGTGCAAATACATACAATGCTGGTACACAGATTTACATTTTAATATACATTTAGGAGCCGTTTGCTTTCACAAAATCAAAAAAGTTAACAGATTTTCAATTTTTTTTTTAATACACTCCAATAACACTTAACGGCATTTCATTTTCAAAAGCTTCACTACATACAAACTGGGAGGAAAAAAAAAAAGACAAAAAATCACAACATGTAGAATGAAGACGAGTATCTGATATGCACATTTTTGAATATGACTTTTGTCAATGTGACAACATCCAACATTATGATCATTGTGTTATTACCAAACAGATGTTATATATTACTATATGTTTATTACTATATTATATTGACAACACCTAACATTATTATTATTATTATTCAAATGTAATCATAATAAGGGTATTATTTACACAGTGCTGTTATAGACAAGAATAACGGACTACAGAGTAGGAAGATTGTTCCTGTTACTGTAATATCAGATATTGAACATTTAAATATTTGATTAAACAGATCCATCATTTAATAAATCCACATTCAATATCTACTTGTACAGCACATAAAACTCCATGCTTAGGGCACTGAATGACACAGCAAGTACACAGATGACAACAGCATCATCATAATCATCATCATAATCATCAGCATCGTCACCACCACAACCGCCATCATCACCATCACCATAATCACCGCTACTATCACCATCTTCATCAAACATGCACCTATTCTGTCATATTGACCTTTCACAACTTTGGATTCCTTGACATGCAATAAATAACTTGCATTCACTTGCAATACATCTTAAGTGGCAATTATGTACAAACAAACAAAGACGCCCAACTTTTGAATTTTTGCTTGTTTGTTTGTTTTTTCTTTTAGGTGATAAACGTGAACTAGCCAACACACAAACATTATTTGGATATAGAAACACGCACCAACAATTGTTAACACATACCCAACAACTGCAATAACCACAACTGAGAACAGGTGATCAGGAACGTTTTTGTTTTTCTAACACCCACTCTCCATCAATAACCAAATAACATGTTCTCACGCAACATACAAAATTTTCATGATTTTGTTCAGACATATTCACTTTAGAAGAAATTTTGATTTGATTCTGATGTTGTTGTTGTTGTTTTTTTGTAATACACAAAATAAATTATAATAATAATAATAATAATAATAATAATAATAATAATAATAATAATAATAATAATTTAATTAAAATGTTCATATATAAATGTAAAACGCAGCAATACAGAATTCATAGGTTAAGAAATTTTCTTATTCTATTCTTCTATCACACAATAAATAAAGTAATAATAATAAAAACAACTTGACACAATCACCCATAGGTTTTTGAAATATTCAATTCATGAGTATAAACTATGAACACAAGAGTCAAAAATGAAATAAATAAGGTTACAAAAAGCAGACCAGAAACCAAACAAGAAATGCCATAAAAGTTTGAGTTTATTAGCGAAATGTTGCCATCCACAAACGAAACATTATCTAATTTAATAAACTGACAATGTAATTAATTTAACTGAATGAACTAAAACAAACCAAAATTAAGCAATAAACTACAAAGTATGGTTAATAGAAAACGGCAGAGGAGATTGTTTGGGTATTTTAATATTGTAAGAAAACAAAACACCACAAAAGGAAAGATAAATTACAAAATAAAAAGCAAAATAATTTGCTTGCCAAAAACACAACTACAGCAAAATTCTCAAAAAAAACTAATACCAACATACCAAAAACAGGCACACTGAAAACGTTTCCTTTATTTCAAAATAATAACATTCAAAAAGTGTCATAAATTCCATTTTATTTAAACACTGAATGAATAAAATACATTATCCTGGAGGAGCCAATTTTATGAACAAGTATAAGGAACCAATATAGATTTAAACCTGTAGGTTATATAGATGAATAGACCTGTAATGTATTTCTCCTGTACCCCGTTCATAAAATGTTATCTCCCTGGTGATTTCTTCTTGTAAATTTTTCCTTTTTTTTTTTAGTTTTAATTTATTTTGTGCTACTTCAAAACTCAAATGAATCTCTATTCTCAGTCTAAAGAGTTGCTCAAGGCTGTACACTGCTGTTCTAAAAGAAAGTTATAATGTGGCACAAGTGGGAAAAGACACTAGTATTAGTTAAGAATAGGAGAAAGTGAAGGTCCCAAACCCAATCCAAGTCTGTCTTTAGTCCAAATCCAATCCTAGTCTCAAATCTCATCCAGTCTCAATCCCAAATGTCCACGAGTGTATTACAGCGCCCCACTTCCTACCAACGCAGGCATGCTCGATAGGAGGGGGGGGGGGGGGGGAAACCAAGGTTTAAACCTATAACCCAAAATGATTTCTCCTGACACCCTAACACCATTACCCGGGGATCCATTTTCTACATCGAGACTGATCACCCAATAAGTGTTCTTATGCACACATTTTTCTTATCTCTGTACACATGAACACAGTACATGCACCAACCAAGCTCAGCCGTCAAAAATCACCACAATAAACCACCAACAAATAAACAGGCATCTGGACAGATCCAAAAATTCGACATGACAAAGCCGTGTGTGCAGTGAAAGACTTGTGATAATTCAGGGATGTAGCAGGCAGCTGGCCACAAACCACCGTCTTTGCATGATGGACCGCTAGTTATTGTGTAAGTGTCTTTGCATGATGGACCGCTAGTTGTTTTTTTTTTCTTCTTCACATTTCAAAGTGTGTGCGCGAGTGTGTATCGTCTTGACAAATCGCTGGCTAAATGTTTTTGACAGTAAATGTTTTGTTTAAATGGGAGAGGTTCAACAATCACATCCCCTTCAAATAAAACAAACACACGTTTTCTTGACCCCGGAAAAGGATGGCAACCGAAAGAATTAGCCCCACCAAACTCTTTTCAAGCCTTTTCTTTTTTGGCAAAACTAGTCTGAAATGGGCTCCGATGCAAGTCTTCACCTTCATATAATAATAATAACTAGCTATTTATAAAACTTAGGCTAGAGGTAGGTTTGAGCACCACGTTTGTGCTTGAGCATGGTACTATGTATTTCACAGACTGCTTTAGTGATCAGCGCTGGAAAGAGTTTTTTACCTGGAGAATTTGCAAATCTCCTACAAGGACTTTGCTAGTTTTAAACCTAGATTGTACTTCACATCACAAATACTGCAGCAAGCGTCTGCGATGATTTTCCACCCGGGAAGGTTTCACGCGCCTGCTAGTCCCCTGGATATGTTGGGGAGGGGGGGGGGGGGAGTGGTTTAGAAGGGGAGAAAGGGTGTTAGGGTCAAAGGTGAAGAGGGATATGGGGCATAGAAGGGTCATGGGTGGAAAGGGAATGGGAGGTTAGAGGTGTCGTTTCATCCACTGAGCGGATCCTCTCGGCAGTTGACAGCGTACCTCAGTCGTTGAAGCATTACCTCGAAGGATGAGTACTGGGGAAGCTTGATCATGAACATGCAGGTCTCCACTCGGATGTAGCGAGCGTCTGGCACAGCTGAACACAAGACAGGGTAATATGAATTAACCATAAGAAAACAAAATTGGGGGTGAGGGGTGAACATATACATTGCTAAGCATGTGAGCTAAAAATCAAAGTTGCAATTATTATTATACGTTAGATATTATTTGTTATTTTAAACATCTGGTTAGCTAGGTAGCTGCTCTCTTTTCCCTGCAAGTGCGTTGAGCCTCTTCATGTGGAACATTTACACAAGGCCACATCATCATCATTATTATTGATTATGAGCAGTCATTGCATGCACTGCAAGCTAAACTAACTAAATAAATAATACAAGGATTGATGTAGCGCACATAACTCTCACGGTACATGAGGAGGCATACTTCTAACACAAGCCTATGCTTGACAAATCCCCGACATTCCGTTTGCCTGGAGCCAAAGGGAAGATTGATTCTAGTTCAAACCAGCTTATTCCCCCATTTCTATACAATATAATACAATATAATACAATATAATATAATACAATATAATATAATATAATACAATGCAATGCAAGGCAATCCAATTTAATCCACTCTCGATTAAAAAACAGAAATTGCCTTTGAAATAACACAAACTGCTACCATTCAAAGCTTACAATAATGAGAAACAAATGAGAAACTACTTTTTGCCAAATGTCCTACAAAACGAATGAACTGCTTACCGGGGCCGTCAGGGGGAGCAATCTTCATAGGGTAGGGTGGTACGTGGGTGGATTCTGGCCCCCCTTCTCTACAGGGGCAGGTCTGCGGGATGCGTTCCTGGTTGCAGGCAAACTTGATGAAGCGAGACAGCTCCTCCTGACTCAGAGCCTCCAACGCGGCCCAGAAGTACTCAATGTGGGCGTCCGTCTCCATCAAGCCCACTTGGTACATGGTGTGAGCCTGCAACACCACCAGTTGAAAAGGTTGAAGACAATACAACACATCAGATCAAAAGATTAAACACTATTTTTTCTTAAAAACCAACAACAATGATTGTTACGTTGAAACGCGAATGGTGCGTATGAAATGCGCACGATGTTATGTGTGAAGCGCGTGCAATGGTAGGCTTGTGTGTGACGCGCGCGATAGATCTGTTCGTTTTATTTTGCAACGCATGCAGTAATAGAGTGTATTTATCTTTGATTTGATTTTGCGTTGTTATTAGTTGAGGCTTTGTGTAATGTTAGTGTTTTTAGTTGGTCGATATTGTTTGAGAATTTTCGGGAATTAGTTGTTTACTATCGATCGAAGCGTGTGGATTGTTCCGTTGGTTACCATGGAAGCTTCCATTCCAAATGAGGTTGTATGACGTGAGTCACGTGATGATGAAATTAATTTTGATTGGTTGTGGTGTTTTATGTAGGATTATTCTCGTTTATTCCCGTGTATGTAGAGAGACTATATAAGCGCCGCACTGTTAAAAAAGTTGAGATGTTGATTGTTGTTGATAGTGAATTGGAAAGTAAATTTGAGAGTGGAAAGGCGATTGAGCGATTGTATGCAGTTGTTGATGTGTGCTGAATAAAAGTTGGAAACTTCATACGTCGACTTTGTGACTTGTATGCTGTTTGGACGGGCTGCGTGGATAAACGAATCTGAGTTACACAACTATCAGGAATTCAAGCATCGGGGCTGAATCAAATACTGATAGAAAACACCAACATCATACCGAGTGTAACAATGATATTGGATGCAGTGGATCCACATATAAAAAATAACTAGTCAGACAAAGCCTTTATGACTCACATGCTCCTCATAGAACTTGCAATGTTCTACATAAAAAATGAGTTGTACACAAAAAAGTGAAATAACACAGCAGCGTTCAACATGCAAAGTACACTTGACTTTGATCTTAACCTCCGGCGACCAAAAGACATTCACATATGATCAAACAAACTATAGCAAAAGTTGTATTAGGCCAACAAAACAATAAAACAACTGTCAAAATGAGATTTTAATTTTGTCTGTCTCCTATAACCGCGATTTTCGTGTGTGGGAAAATCCAGGTCACCTTGAGGAAGTGAAGGTCGACAGTGGGCAGGCCACTGGTCCTGAGCTCCATGTCCAGAGGGGAAAGCAGGCACAGCAGCTGCCGCGGCAACACAGTCGCCATGCCGACGCTGATGGCTGTCAGGCGGTTGGTGTTTGTCAGCTCTCGCAATCTGAGGCAACGCACACACTCCACGTACTGGAACCTGTTGCTCAGGCTGTGGCCCACACATAAAACAGCTAAGTTAAGTAACGTCAAAACACATTCTGATTCCACAAAACAAAAGGACATGTTTGCTCTTCACAGTGTTTTTTGCATTTTTTTTGTAAGTCCGTAAAGTTCAATGCTCGAAAGGGAGTGCTTTAAAATGTAGGCTCTTTTGACACGCACCCTACCCCCCCCCCCCCTCTCCCTTTACAAATCCACCCCTGCTTTCAAATATCAAAACCCCAGTAACCAGAAGAGAGAAACACCGACCTGACGGGCGTGTGGTGGCCGCCTGGCAGCAGCTCCACTTCACGACCATCCAAGGATGAATAGACGAACCGCGGAAACACATCTCCACACAGTGCTTGTAGCTCACTCTCTGTCTCCACCTGTCAGAATAATACTACTACTAATAATAACAATACTACTAATAATATTACTAATACTTATAAATAATAATAATAATAATAATAATAATAATAATAATAATAATAATAATAATAATAATAATAATAATATAATAGTATTGGAGGCAGTCTACCTAAAATTTCAAAACTAAAATTTGATTCCCTTTCCAACTTCCAATAGTGACTTTCCCTTTACACCACACATTAGAGCCATGAATGTGTGTTTGCTGTATATGTAGGAGTGTCTGTAACATGTGAACGTGTATGATGGTTACAGATTGCCGTGCTTTTGAATCTCATTTAGGAATAAGGCGCTTATAGCATCCAGTACTACTATTATTAATAAATAATGTTAATGATAACAACAACAATAATAATAATAATAGTAATAATAATAACATCAACAATACAATAATGCAATTTAACACCCAAAACAATCATCTTACCATTTCAATCTTCTTGAGATATGAGTAAGTCATGGGGTCAGCCTCCTGAAGGTCAGTGCAAGTGTCCGGGGTCAAGCCCACCAGAGTGCGCCACGCCACCGTCAGAAGGTCAAGGCCGAGAGGAATGTCCGCTCGAATGGTAATGCCCAGTAACTGTTTGCGTGATGAGAAAAACACAAAGTATAATGATCTGGAGGACAGAATTCATTTCCCTTTCAAAGTGCTTTTCAGGCTAATATGGTATGGCAAGGACAAAGGTAAACATAATACATACGCTTTCTTCTCAAAGTCAACGAGCGACATTTGGACTAAGAAATATAATCCTGTGAAAGCTGGTACACAAATGTAGATGTAGAGAGTGTCACCGTTGGGGATTTACCAAGGGAGGTAACTGCAGCTATGTTGTTCAATCAGGAGCGAGATTTGGACGGGGAGATAATCTTGTCAAACGTTCGAAAACTTATGTAGCAAGCTCCACGCTGTGAGATAACATGCAGCTAAGTGCTCTCGTTATGAGCTGAATGTATTTATAGAACCTAACAACTAATATTGTATCAGTGCTGCAGAACTCAACGATACGCACTTCATGCAATGAAGTTAAGATGTTAAGTGTTTCAGGGAATAATCATGTCTCCACTTGGATATAACTGTAAAAGCAAAATGAATTAAAAATATCTTCCAGGCTGCAAAATACGCCCTTGAGCTCAGTTTTATTAGGGCACTGCGGTATAATTAAAGCTTTTTATTGTTATTATTATTTCTTTACCTCACACTTACTTCCAAAAAGACTCAAGACTTGAGGCTCACATTTTTTTTCACTTCAGTAAAAGACAGTGTTTTCCGCATTGAGATATAAAATGGGGTGAAATACAAACCCATGCAAACCAACCGCAAACAATGGCAGGCTATCTCACATGGTGAGATACAGCATAATTTATCGGCCAAAAAAAAAAAAAAAAATTAGTTACCGACATCCCATTCTAAAAATATTTTGATGAAGATGGCATTGACAATAAAGGACAGCTAAATACCAGTAGTGTTAGATTTTGTTGGTATTACCAAAATTGTACATGTACGAACTTTACTTTCTTTCTTTTTTTTTTTTTTTTTTAAAGCAAAGGGAGCTAACCTGTCCCAAGAAGATCAGTAGGTTCTCCTCGCTGTAAGTCATGTTGCCAGGCTTGAAAAGTGACCTCCCCCTAGTGGCTCCCACGGCGGAGCTCGGAGAGGGTAGGAGCAGACCCAGGTTGGAACCCTGCAGCTCTCGTGCCACTTGCCACAAGAACTGACGGAATGAACCACCTGGCCAAAACAAACGCAAATTTTATTGATTTTTGTTTTGTTTGTTTAAGTGTAAAAGGAGGGACAACCAGTGTCTAAATGTCAACCGATAGATCGCAACCCAACCTGTAGTAAGGTTTTTGGGGCCCAGTGGATTAGTCGCCGGTTTCCTATGCCGAAGGTCATGGGTTCAATTCTCACAAGGGGCGAACATATATGACTTAGGTACGTCGAGACTATTTGAGGTCACAGAGGGTTTTGTCCGGGTACTCCGGTCTCCTCCCTCCCTTCAATAATTCAATGCAGGAATGTGTTGGATGCAGTCAATATGAACATTTCAAAAATGAAAATGCTATGTTGGTTTCCATTTTCCAATAGCCTTTACACCACCTGTTCAAGAGATAGATCGGTGTTTGCAGTGTGTGTGAGAGTGGGTGAAACACGTGAACGTTTAGTTTGGTTCACATCGCTGTGCTTGGAGCCTGATCGGTGATTTGGGGAAAAGCGTGTTAATAGCATCCAGTATTATTATTATTATTATTATTATTATTATTATTATTATATCACTGTGGTGAAGACAAAACAAAACAAAAACCACCAAAAAATAGCAAAACCAACTTGAACTAAAGGAATTGGCTCTTCAAATAATAACAAAACAAAAAATAATTCTGATGAAAAAGAAAATAAAAGGAGAAAACTTACTGGTTCCATGCACCTCCTCTCCGGTCATGCGAACATTGAAAGCGTAGGTTGGGTCTCCCCCACTGGCTAGGCGTACGCAGAACTGCTTGGAGCTGATGGAGGACAGCTGTCGGTAGGCCTGGCACATAATGCTGCTCTCACTACCCCTCTTGTCCACTGAACAGTGTTATCAACACGCAGAATTTTATATTACCGGGGGCTAGGCGGTGAAAAGCGACAGGCAAAACAACCCGAAAGCGTGGAATGTTAAGCGATAACGATGCAAGGCAACGGTTCGAAGATGGAATGAGCGCGACACAGATGAACAAGCCAGTGCCATTTACGCCTTCGAATTAGAAGTTTGAGTCTAGTCTGTGCACGTACGCATTTCATCACCCTGACATTAAAGATCCAGAGCCTCATGTTCTAGACAGGTTAGTGCCAGCTACCTTTCACAAATAACCCTGCAAGCAATAGGTCTCTTCTCCCCCCTCAACCCCCCCATCCATGGTTGCCCAGGATTGTGCGCCTCAGTCGTGTGGGTATCAGATGATGATGCACCCAAGGTAACAAGTATGTGCCTCAGGCTGCTCAAGTTAGATCCCGTGTCGGCCAGCACCTTGAGCAGCTCTTGAGCTGGAAGTGCTAAATAAGAATAATTCAATTACGAAGAATTAAATTTTGCCACTAAACTAGCAAGAATATGCACACACCCAAAAAAAAATATATATAGAGAGAGAGAGAGAGAGAGCAAAACTGTTTTAAAAAAAAAAAAAGCTTGAGAAAATTAATAACAGGGATGGAGGGAGGGAGAGAAAGGAAAAAATAAAAAAATTCAGCACGCACCTCCGATGCTTTCCAGCGGGTCCAGCGTGATTTCTGGGGCCGCCTGGTCAGGCTTGCGTTTGGCGGTGATGTTGAGGATGCGGTTGATGAAGTTGCTCTTGCTATCGTAGAACACCAGGCCCCGAAGCTTGGACAGCAGGGCTGCAGTGCTGCGGCTAAAGGTAGCGGAAGGTCGGAGGTCAATCAAGGGAAGGAAGAACATCTCCAGGTGGTTGTTGAGCTGCTGTATGAAGGCAAAGCGCAGCCGAACACTCTCTGGGGGCTGGTCTGTTAACAGTGAAACTCAAGTAATTAGTGTTATGATCATTACACCTATCTTGTCAACAACATCGTCAAGTTAGCTGCAGTCTTCCCTACACTGTGACGCTCGCTACATCACTGTAAAACTTTCACAGAATTATCTCCCATCAAAAGGTCACTCAATACTGGTCGACTTAGTTATGCCCCTTTGCACCCTTTCTCACTCCTGTGGCCGTCTCTGCATTAACGTGGTTTATCTTTATCTTGTCCAAAGTGTTCCTCATTCGGCTTCAAAAAGGTTGGGTTTCTTCCCTTTACTGTTGCCAGCCAGCCAGCTTTGTGGATGCGTTTTTTGAATGAAGATGTCCCAACTTCTCATGCAACATTCTGAATCTGTCCCAATTTGGCAAACATCCATATTTCATGCCCCAAATCCCCCAAAATATGTAATATACTATAATAATATAATGATAATAATAATAATAATAATAATAATAATAATAATAATAATAATAATAATTGTCAAAGGCAGCATGTTATATAATACTTTAATTCTGCGCCTGTGTTATGGGTGATTCTTTGGTGATAGTTTATGATAGGAATTGATAGGGATGAAGAGGGTGGAAAAGATATCGGGTATTGCGCAGTAGTAACCGGGTAACTGTAGCCTGTGAGTGATAACGCCTATTGCGTGAACTGCCAATGTATATATAGACGGGTAAAGCTCATAAACGTTACGGATTTGAATGCGAGCGAGATTGGAAGAGGACTAGGCCGAAGCAGACGAATTACATTTATAAACTTTTTTCATCATTGTGATATTTCTCTAAATCGTTTTGGCTAAAGTTAGGGCACAGTGAAGTGGATATTTTGTGATTGATGTTTTTCTCTAAATTAAATTATAATAAAGTTCGTTTTGGTAGTTAGAATTATAATTGTGAATTGTAACTTTAATGCTTCATAACGTCTGCTTCGACACATGTGTGAGAATTTATTATTTGGATACTTTATTTGGTGTGTGAAGGTTGGTAATGTTAATTTTGTTGGAAGTTTGGATTTTATAATTTCTGTGGAAGAATTTTGGATCATTAGTAATTGATAGAATAAATATTAATTGCGTAGACTTTAAATTTTGATGTAATAACGTTTATGCAAACTATTTTTATATTTTCGTTATTGTGAATGAAGGAATCCGTCATAAATTAAGTTAGAAATTCTAAGCAGGTGTTGTGTGAATTAATTGTTTTCTATAACTTCATTCTTCACTGTTTCTATTGTTTGGTGTTGTCCAGTGTCTTCAGATTGCAAAGTTATCCTATTCTTGATCTATTTTCCTTGTCGGTGCGCTTGGGACCGAATGCGGCTTCCGAACCTACGAGTCGGGTAGCGGTGCTCGTGACCTTGTGAATTATGAAGCTGTGATAAAACCGATTAATAATACATTTGGTTACCTTTCATGAAATAATTAAATGGTCATGGAAACAGCTTCTTGATAATAATAATAACAATAATAATAATAATAATAATAATAATAATAATAATAATAATAATAATAATAATTATAATAATAATATATTTTGTAATAGGCAAATCCAAACTAAAATTAGTATAACACTATAATAGTAATTTAATTATAATAATTAGTATTAATATAATAACAATAATACAAATACTATTACTACTACTACTACTAATATATGTTGTAAAAGGCAGTGTTCTCGATTACGCACAGTAGTGCGTCAATTACGCACAAAATATGAAAAATGACGCAGGAAAATTTGCAAGCGTGCGTCCTGTGGACGCACACATTTTTTTGGAATCGCTGAAGTCATAAATACGACCAACGAGTGGCGAACTAATTCACGGCATAATCAGAATCAGAACCCAACTGAGACTGCCATTGCAGACGATTAAAGATTGTGTCGGGAGTTGTCGTCCTTAAAAATCGCGTGCGCACGCATTGTAAACTTCCTCCAAGCAATACATTCACTGAACAGAAGAAATCTTCGTTAATCCATTTTTTGATTCTATCATACACGATCATGTCACTTCTGACTTGGTTGACTGGGCCCAAAACCCGTTCATCCACCGATTTGGGGACTCTCAAAATTTGCACAAGGACTCTTAAAATTTTATACCTGGGAGTCCCAAGGACTCTCATTTTTTGTGTGTGGAGGGAACACTGAAAGGCAAATCCAAACTAAAATTTGTATAATAATATAACATTAATATAATTAATATTAATATAATAACAATAACAATAATATTAATAATAATATTTTGTGAACGGCAAATACAAACTAAAAAGTTAGCTCTAAGCACACTCACGCATTTACATTGGCAAGGAAAAATAATATCACTTACACACCACAGAAACACACAGCACAAAAGGTCAATTCAAGCCTTACTTTGCAGGCAGGCATAGAGCTGGCTTGTCAGGTGGATGTCGGTCAGCATCAACTCGTGAGCGTGGAGCCGTGAGGAGGCAACAGCCAGTGAGCGACACTGCTCGTTGACGTAGGTGACCAGCGCAAAGTCCATCTCCAGCGACCACTGCTTCATCATCATGCCCGCCTGGCTCATGTCCAGGTAGGCACACCTTGGCAGCAGAGAACAATTCATAGGCCATAACACACAAGTCATAAGACACACGTCTTAAAGACATAAAGCATTTATTCGTCCAACAATTCAAATTGGAAAAGTGCTTTCGGGCCGTGCTAAACAAAAATAATAGCACTGAAAATAATAACAATCTTCATCATACTAGTTCTGTTAATAATAACAAGTTACTATAAAATAACCTAAACAAGTGAACAGATGACCGCTGATTCATGCAATAATGACCAGAGATGAAACCGTACACAAAAGAACCGAAGAAAGGTCCAAAGATTGACAGGGAAAAAGTTGAAAACTCTTATATTACATTACATAATTGTTGCTTTAGGTCCAGCGGACTCTTCCGAGCCAAATCAGGACCAGACAACCCCCCAATCCGCATAAAAGATCTGCTGAAACAACCCTAGTGGGAAAACTGAATGCCCTCCACCAGCCAGTCATTTTACAATAAAGACATCCCACGCAGGGGACGGCTGATGCTTCATAAAAACTCTTAACGTGCTTGATTTATTTATTTTTTTTCTGTGAGCTTTTTAAATTACAACCAATTGAAGTAAAAGTTGACAAAGTTATACTGTTGGAGCTATTCAAGCACTTTACAGGTTAAGCCACTGTCATTGCTGCAAGCCTAGCGCACTTCCACCCCACTTTGCATTAGCCTACCTCTTGAGGTGGATGTCAAATCCAGCAGCAAAGAGACCCCTCCACGCCGCCCGCACGTCTTGCTTCACCAGCTCCATGGCGCAATGCAAGAAGCCGTCTAGCGTTAGGAAGCGACTCTCCCCTTTCAAACTGCTGTTGCTCTGCACGACATTAAAAAAAACAAAAAAAAAAACAAAACAAACACAACATGAAGTGTTTTAAATTTTATTTTTATTGACTTAAGTCGTTCTTATAAAGCGCTTTTCCAAACTCAAAGAACTGCTCAAGGGGCTGGCCGATACAGGATCTAACGCAGCCTTTGGTCGCATGGTCTGACGCCCGGACAACTGAGCACAATCCTGGGCAGCCAGGGATGGGGGAAGAAGGACCAAATGCATGCTGGGTGTGTTCTTGTTACCGGCACTCACCAGTCTAGGACATGAACGTCAGGATCTTTAAAGTCCGTTATGATGGAATGTATGCGACACACAGACTAGACCTCGGTTTATACTCTCATCCGAAGGAGTAGGAAACGGGAGTAAGGCTCGAACCCGGGATCTTCAGATCCGCAAACCAAAGCACTACCGTTAGACCACTGTGCCTTGATATCATCTTGGATATAATGCTTATTATATGTTATCCTCCATGGAGTTAAGGAGGCATAGGGAAGAGCTATCTCCCCTTTTCTGCTACAATACAATACGTCTGATGTACACCATATGAACATTAGACAAACTTTTTCTAAGACACAGTGCAAAGAAAACCAGGTATCGTCGATCAAATCACTTCCGAGCATTTAACCGTATCAACATCTTCTTTTTAATAGAAAGATCTCTCGATGGAAGCTGGGAGATGTTTTCATTATTATTTTGAGTCTATTTAGCACAGATTTCGGGCAGAGGAACAACAATTGTGTAAAGTGTGGATGTTGTAACAAGTCAGCTTGACATGTGACAAGTGTGCCAGTGAAAAACTGTGATCAAGCCGTCTATAAGCTCTTTCAGCTTGTCATTTTCCAACTATTGTGTTGCTTTGTACAGCCATTTTGAGCTAGTATTTTAACCCTCTTTGTCCTGACATCTTACTAAGAGCAAGCTAAAATCTTATGTCAAGGGAAATAACTCCACATCTGAACTGGGGTAGCATCCATCAAAAAATAAAATAAAATACACATAAGGTGTTTTTGTCAAATGTAAAAAAAAATTCTTTAAGAAAAAAAAAAGTCTTGTAATGTGATTTTAGAAGGACATGTATTAACACCAAAAAAATCCAAATGTAAAATTTCACACACAAAAAAAAAGGATTTTATTTTCTACTCATCTTTGTCATTAAAACATCGGGTGATACTCACCGGAGAAACATCTAGCAATAGGGGTCTTTCGGAACGGGTGAAAGTGAAAGTGATTGTGTGTTCGTTTCGTCCAACAAGAGGCACACCGCTGATTCTTACGCCGCGTTACGAAACGAAACGAACGTGTTTCTGTGCGCTTTCGATTCCAGCACCTAGTTTTGTTGTGATTTTGCGCGAGTGACTTCCCCTATTATACAATGAAGCAATTTGATAACTACTTAAAAGGTGCTCCAGTTGTGCCATCTTTTCAAACCATGTTACTTTTAGATTCAATAAATTACTATTACACTAATTAGTACAACAAGATGATAAAAATAGTCTAACGTTTACATCTTATTGAGCACACACAGGGCAGGCCCAGAGGCAGAGCACTATTACTATTATGCCTACGTAAGGCTTCTTCTAACAAATCATGATTTGACACGAATGTAACGATTAGGTTGAACTTTAAAGATGGATTAGTGCTCTAACATTGAAGATATTTTACATTCTAGCTTCGAGTTTCATTTTTGTCACATAAAACAGTTTTTGGACTGCTGATTGGTGATACAGAATAGATAGATTCTAGACAGCCATGACGCCATGAGGGTTTGGGCACTCTTTTCAGTAGCTCGTTTGAAAATACGTTTTAAGTCTGAGACCGAGTTTAGATCCCCATTATTACTTCTAAAATGGTTGAGTAATATACCATATACAAATTCAAATCATTTTTGGACATTTTACAAACGATTTAATAACCAAAATGTACTCACGAACATTAGTTCGTGGAAAACCTGATTTCCACGAAGTTTTATTCGTTGTGGTAGGCAGACTTCGTGACCTTTCACCACGGGAAGTAAAAGCGTCACATAAATTGCTGACGTCACAACAATAAGTAGTCCCGATTCACATTTACTTTCACTTTCACCCGCTTCCGAAAGATCCCTAATAGCATGTGAAGATCGCTTTCACTTTCTTTTTGTTCAACTATATCGTCCAGGTCAAATCCCTCAAATATGGAATCACTATCACTTTCATCATCGTGAATCTGCCATACTTATCGTCCTCCATCGTGAAAATGCTGTAGAAAATTTTGACGCCTTTGAAAATTTGCAACTTTTTCACACCACACCGCCTTTTCGCTCCGAATGGGGAATAATTGGGGCTTAAACTCTCATGAGAACGATTCATTGATGAGACTACCACATGGATTTCGAACGTTCTCGTATGTTGCAGGACTGCCGAAACATTGTTTTCTTGAATGCTCCCAAACATTGGGGGACAACGATGGTCAAGTATCTAAATAACCAGTGTTTGTATGACACTTCCGTGATTTGTTTTGTAACATTATTGATCAGTCTTTGTACGTTTCGTTCACTATTTTTCTATGTTTATTTTGTAATCCCATTCCCCCCATTGTCCAAAATGCACTCTAGGCTACGAGCCTTCATTTACCTTGAAATTGTTTTCGCTTCTGCTGAAGAAAAGAACACAGTTCCAAAGTTCAAATATAAACATTCTGGATGAAGCGCCTTACATGTCCCTTTCATACCCATTGTCACCTAGTCCCAATAGATAAGGAAATCCACATTTCTAAAAGCCTCAATCCAGCTCTTTGACCCACCTTGCTTTCCTTGGTGGGGAGTTCAGCGGCTGCCTCTTCTTTGGACGCCGTCTTCTCTGGCGTCTTCTCTGGTGTCTTCTCTGGTGCCTTTTCTGGGGGTTCTTTCAGTTTGGATGCCTGCTTCTTCTCCTTAGGGTGCACCCTGTAACCATACACCATCAGTCTGAAAGACAAAACACGCCAACAGCAAAGAAGTGTTAATACGCCGCAGAAAAGTGCAGCCCAAAGAGGTTAATAATTGTTAGGAAGACAATTTTTTCATACACAAAAGAAAAAGTACGTGCAGCACAAAGCACAAAGAGGTTAATATTATTAGGAGTGGAAAAGTTAATACACAAATACAACTAGTGCACAGTTTAATATTAGGAGGGGAAAAGTTAATACACATTACATTACATTATTATTGCTTTAGGTTAAGCGGACTCTTCAGAGCCAAATCAGGACCGGACAACCCCCGATCCGCATAAAAGGTCTGCTGAAACAACCCTAGTGTTAAAACCGAAAGCTCTCCACCAGCCAGTCACATTACAATAAAGACATCCCACGCAGGGGATGGCTGAGGCTTCACCCCAACTTATCGAACCCCCGTTTACAAAAACAAAATAGAATACAAACATCATTATAAATTATCAACAAAACACATACATATAAAATGCCTACATTGCTAAATAATAACATCATAGGAAGCCCTAGTGACCACCTGGCAGAAAGCGTCCAACATTCACAAGCTGATCCAACAGACCTCATACACAAACAAGGAGTCTTGTCCTGGAAGAGTTTTCAAGAAAAAAGGTAGGAGACTGGTCTAGCGAAGAAGACGATAGTATAGCAGATTGATAGAAAAGAGCAGGAATGAGAAAGAGCAAATGAGAAAGACAGCGACAGTGGGAATTTAAAGCACTAAATTTCCAGAAAGTGGGGATACTATTTATACTGAAACCCCCGGCACCCCAACTGGGGTAGTTAATACACAAATACAATTAGTGCACAGTTTAATATTAGGAGGGGAAAAGTTAATACACAAATACAACTAGTGCACAGTTTAATATTAGGAGGGGAAACGCTAATACACAAATACAACTTGTGCGCAGGTTAATATTAGGAAATAAAAAGTTAATGCAAAAATAAAAATAGTGCAGGGGTTAATATTAGAAAAGAAAAGTTATACACAACTTAAAATAGAGCAGAGTTTAACATTAAAAATAAATGTGAATACATAACTAAAATAGTGCATAGATTAATTTTCCAAACAGCTGGTAATTTACATAAATGAAAATAGTGCAGAAATTAATGTTAAGAAAAAAGTTAACTCGTTATGTACTGGCGCGGGTTGCTTCCCCTTTTATCATTCAATACTGTCTCATTTGTACGAGTAACTAAAAAAAATAAAAAAATTAAAAACAAGAAATGTAGTAGGGACTTGAAAGCTTAGTTCCATGAAGAAATTGGAATGGACTAACCAATAGCCAAGTTTGATAGTGTTCCCTTCATTGTTAGAAGCCCACTCTTCTTATAACAACAGTAGTCTGTGCCAGACGAACGTTTCAAGCCTACTCTAAAATTAAAATATAAAAATTTTTTCACCTTAGTTTCGTATACTATGTTGAGTCTACACAATACAACTTTCGAAAGTAGAGGTACGCGTATAGCGTATGCCAGTATAAAAGCAGAGTGCGCTGACACTATGCAACAGCAAAGCAAAGAGTAGACATAAACTGAAAATACTACATAGGTTAATATTAAAAAACAGCAGCTAATAAACCACTGAAAATAGTGCAGGAAAGGGACTAAAAGTAAGAGGATAATAGTTATAAATATATCATTATGCCACTAAATATAGTGCAGCAAAAAGATCAGGGGTTAATATTAACAAAATGTCACAATTCAACTGAAAATAGCTCAGCTCAGATAAAAAGTAGAATACATATTACTAAGGCTTTCAAAATAGTGCAGCAAAGAGAGACAAAGGAGTTACACTGTTATTTGGGCTCGCCTCGAGCAGAGTAGCAGAAATATCTGGAAACTTTGGATTTGGGAGAAGAATAGCTTATACATAACCATGAGAGTGCACAACATCAGCCCTAAAATTATTGAAGTCATCAAAAGCCTGTTTGACAACGTTAGCAGTGCAGTCCTACACAACATCGCCATTGGGAACTGGTTCAACACAACAATCGGTGTGCGTCAAGGATGCCTACTCTCTCCAACACTCTTCAACATCTTCCTAGAGCACATTATGTCAGATGCCCTTGCAGATCACAAAGGCACAGTCAGCATAATGGGTAGAGCAATCTCTAACCTCCGTTTTGCGGATGATATTGATGGATTGGCTGGATTACAGCTGGTACAGAGCCTATGGAATGGAAATAAGTGCAGAGAAGACCAAAATGATGACCAACAACACCAATGGCATCAACATGAACATCAAAAGTCCAAGGCCAATCCCTCAGCACAGTGCATAACTTAAAATTTGTAGGAGCCATTGTATCAGACAATGCGTCCAGACAGGACCATCAGTCTACACTCCAAGGTAAGGCTGCTGCACTCCCTTGTCATCTCCATCTTCCTATACTCTTGCAAAACATGGATCCTCACAGCAGACCTACAAGAATACAAAGCATGGAGATGAGGCACTACAGAAGACTTCTGGGCATTTCCTATACTCTGCACATCACCAACAACGAAGTCGGACAGACCATCACATAGATAAATAATTGGACAACACAATGACATGCTCACAGTGGTGAAGAAATGGAAACTCTGATGATATGGCCATGTCACCAGAGCATCAGGCCTTGCAAAGATCATCCTGTAAGGCACGGTGCAAGGAGGCAAAAGAAGAGGGAGACAGAAAAAGAGGTGGGAGGACAACATTCAAGAATGGACTGGCTTGACACTGAGCGAAGCCATCAGGGCTGCTGAGGACAGAGAAAGATGGAGTACACTGGTTAAAGGAGCATCTGTGTGCCCCAACGACCTTCAAGTTACGGGATAGGATAGGATAGGATAGAATAGGTCCATGACAGAACTTAACTAAATCAAACTACAGTGCAAGGTCTATATCGCCATTCAGTAACAGTTAAATTTTGTAGAATGTCAAACAGGCCATTATCAGGGCCTCAAGCAAGGATCAAGTCAAGTCTCAAACAAAAGAAAAACTCAAACAAAGGAACACAACCGCAGAAAAATACAATAGGAATCTACAGAAAAACCAAAATACCCAAAAGAAGGGCAAGCAATGGGCAGGTAAAATGACGTCTAAAGCAACAATAACAACAACAACATTCAAACAAGAAATGTAAGTGAAAGATAAACGTGATGAGAAGTTTGTAACACCAAACATTGCAACTAGGAATGTAACTTAAAGGTAAACTACAATGAAAAGGTACCCCACACAACAAATTTCCAACAAAGAACCTCAATGCAACGAGAGGCTTGGTTTCTTTTCCTAAATTGGAAATGGCAACAAAGGCACGCTAAGCAAAAAAGTCCAATACGATGTGAGACAACCCACCTTTCCGACTGTCCCTTCTCTGTGGCGTCTTTCTGCTGCGACTGGTTAGCTAGAGCGCCCAGGACGGTTTTCTCCTTGCTGGAGGGCTTGCCGCTGGTTTTCTTCAGCTTGCTCTTGCTGCCTTTGTCCCCTACAGACCTGTGGCACACGCAGAAAGAGAAGAGCCTGGTCAGACTGGCTGAAGGACATCCAAATAGTCCAAAGTTTCAAGAGCAGGTTCCAAAACCATCAAACAGAAGGGAAACAGTTTTAACATCTAACAGTGACGCAACCCTAAGCAGGCCGTCGCCTGACACCATATGTGGAGCAAGCTCAGCTGACACAAGACCAAGTGTCGGGCAACGACGATAGGCCATCATGTGCTGCTCTGGTAACTGCGGGATGAAATCGGAGACCAGCAATGACACTCTACCCCTGTAAGGATCACAGTACGTTTTGTTTCATACAAACGCAGAACTCTTTGCAATTTGTGCAATTATGTTTACACTTGCTATTATGTATCTGGTGTTCGTCTGTGTGGTTTAATATTTTGTGCAAATCTGTATGTTGTTTTTAACGAAGTAGACGCGATATCGTCATTTTGGTTGTGTTTGGTTTTGGTGACTGCTATTGTTATTACTGTGTTAGTAGAATGCATGTATTGTTATTTTAATCAAAAGTTGACAATGGATTTAATGTAAAGAGCAGCGTGCCTTATTGTTCATCAGGAATCTCCGCTATATAAATCAGCTTTATTATTATTACTATTTAAAAGGTTATCAGCAATGTTCCATAGGGAGTGACTTTTCAACCACCCTATATACAAAACATTGATCGTGTATTTGTGGATTTGCTCAATGCGCCCAAAGGCCGCATTTGGGTGCCGTGGGTGTGTAACGTCCAGCTCCTTGAGCAGCTATTGAGCTGGAAAAGCGCATTATACAGACCTGTTCACCCCTACCAATGCCAGTCAGGAGTAAGCAGACTGTCTGTCAGGAGTTTCATCTGTCTGTCAGGAGTACAGTACTGGAATACATTTTTTGAGAGATCGAGAAAACAGAAAACAAAAAGACAGTTAAATTTACTACAAAACACACCAAAAAGTAAATTTGAAAAAGCATTCACTTATTTATTGCTTTAGCAATAAACGAGCTTATTGTGCGTTGGTTAGCCTGCTCTTGTTGCAACTGCTTGTGTCTACCACAGTTCATGTGCCTTTCAATGTAATTTCTACCGCCGTGCGCAACGCTGAAGTCAAGTTTGCAAATTTTGCAGTAAGCATAGTTTTCAGACCTTTCGGAGCTCGTTAAGCACTTATGCAGTTCTGAATAAGAAGCATTCCACTTCTGCGTATGAAGCATCTTCTTTTTGGGTGGTGTTTGTCCACCATCTTCTGCGTTTTTTCTTTTCGGCATCGCGAACAGACTGGTCACTTCGAAAATATGCACACATGCTCGATCACATACGAAAGAAAGTGCGAGAGCCGGAAATCGAAACTTGTACAGGAAATTCCAGTTTTTGTCTTATTACGGAAAACATACTTTTTTTTTTTTCATCGCTCGCGTTTGAAACCGGAGTTTTTGTTTTCAAAACAGATAAGCGGATTTTTACAGTCAAAACGGGGGAAATCCGGTCAAACCGGAGGAGTGAACAGCTCTGATTATAAGAACGTAAAATTAAAAAAAATAATAATAGCTTGATATGCCTTACCTTTGGAAGTCCTGACCATTTGTAACTCTTGGCCTATCGCTAAATGCTTTTCATTCCATTTCATCAAGCAAAACAAATCTGGTTTTGGGGGGTAAATACATAAAGACTCGCAAAGCTGTCAGAAAAATAATGAACGTCCGTCAAAATTGAACTCACACGTCCTTATCGGTAGGCTTAATGATGCCAAACTGCTTCAGGACCCAGGTCAGATGATCAGCAACTGGTTTCTTTATGGGTCGGCTGCTGAGGAAGAAAGCCAACAGCAGATTCTCTGGCACCTGGTGCATGATCTGGTCGCGACCCAGACAGATGTACCCAGTCTCCTGCCTATCTGACCCTGAACCGCCGGACTGTTGGTCTATGAAGAAACAGCTGGAAGGCAAATGAGAACATAAAAGCTTTTCAGTTACACATTCAACTACAAAAATAAAGAAAGAAAGAGGATGTCTTCGTACGAGCAGCCAGATTTTCCTATCAAACTAATTCCCAAATTGACTCTAGGTTGTGTTGCTCTCCTGTCCTGGGCGGTACTGCTATTGCGTCTCCTGCGCTTTCGCTGAAAAAATAGCCCAAATTTCACCTGCAGGAATAACAAAATGTTAAATTTTATTTTAAATAAAAATACTGACTGGTACTGACCTATAGAAGATCTCAGTCAAGGCCTGAGAGGCTTCGTCAGTGAATTCTCTGGTGGGACCCAGCAGCTTGAAGATCAGGTACTGCTCCAGGGCCTGATTGGCCTCGGGCTCAGTCAGCAGAGCCGCACTGACAGTGGAGAAGGCCAAGGTGTCGTCCGGGGGAGCGTCCATCATAGTCTCCCCTCCCAGCTGCAGCGACTCCATCAGCGACTTGCTCTTGTACAAAGCCTGACAAAAGGACCGGCGTTTCTGTGCAAACTTAGTTTGAAGTACAAGCATAGTGTTTAAGGCAAAGTGTGGCCTGAGTTTCCATAATCACCAATAAGTTGGAAGTGATGCTACAGAGATAAGAGTTCATTTAAACAGTCAGAGAAGTCTACAATAGAAACTTCACCGTTTCACCAATTTGAATTCTGTGATACTATGCCTTATTTTTTTTATTTAAAAAAAAGCCTCAAAGAACAAATTAAATGTCAAAATTTTTTTTTTGCGCTCCAATTCCTTATATCAGCCTATAAGCAGAAATCTATGACTATAGTACCCAATTTCTCAAAACTGTATGGGTCTTTTGCCTTCCTTTGTATATATTATGTTGTTGTGTGTTAGCCAGTGACAGGCTTGAGAGCGCTTTGTGAGCAAATATTTTGTCAGATTTTTGTGCTATGTGAAATAAGTAATAATTATTATTATTGGTAAAATGACCACCCACACATTTACCTACTTCAATTATGCGTACAAAAAAAGGGATTATATTTCAGTTGAGCTGTGACTTTTTTTTCTCCGTAAATTGTCAATAAAAAACAACAACAAACAACACCAACACCAACCAAACAAATCAGCACACAAACATCGCAGTCACAGGTTTGTACCTTTTTCACAGCTTCCACTTTGGTCTTGGTGCAGAGGCTGAAGACGGCAAAGCCCTGGGTGTAGGCTTGGGGCAGGGAAGCCTCCTGACTGGGCAGCTGCTGAGCCGACTCACAATCCACAACCGCAGACGAGCTGTTGTTGGCCTCTTGGATGTGACTCAAGCAGCTGGTCTGAGGCAAGGCCACAGTGGTCGTCATTTCTGTCCCCAAGCTGCTGCCCGCCGTAGGGGGGTTGGATTCGGCGGGTGGGGATTTGGGTGTGGTGGAAGCCGTGGCCACCGCTGCAGCAGCCGCACAAGGGGCTTTCTGCTCAGGGCCGGCCGGGGTGGTGGAGGTCTTCTGCTTGACCTGTCGGGTGGAGATCTCTGGGATGTAGATTTCATTGTTCTCGATCCCGCCGTGGCTGCTGCACACCTTGAATAGGGCGCAGCGCACCACCTCGGGCGGAATGTTCGGGGGGATGCCCGACACGATGACCATGCGGCTGTGTGCGGAGGGTTGCTGGATAGACAGCGCCACACTGTGAACATAACTGTCAAAATCGCCGACGCAGTGCTCCTCCCCGAAACCCAGGTACCTCAGCACCCTGGAGATGACCAAGGCGCGCTGGAACCATGTCACCTCGTCCAGCTTGACGGACGCGTTGCTGCTGGATAAGCTCAGCACGGGGGAGAGGCCGGAAGAGGCGGAAGCCGAGGAAGAAGAGTGGGCGGCGGGGACCACCACTTCGGACGGGAAGGTGGACAATGGTGGAGGCGAGGTGGCAGGGGTGGTGGACCCCATGGCGGACTCCAAACTCTCGCTCTCACTTACTCGCGGTGAGGTGGAGCTCTGGCGACGCATTCCGCTGCTGCTGGAGGCGGACATGCCCCTCTCGCGTTTGGTCTTCAGCTTCTTCTTCTTCATGGAGCCTGCCGTGACAGCAACTGCAGTGCTCCCTTCCCCTCCCTCCAAACCTGGCAGAACGACAGATGTGACTGCTTTAAATTGCCACTCAGTAAAGTAACATTTTTAAAGCCAATCATGAATGTCTTACAGCAATTGCCACTCAGTAAGGTAAAATTTTCAATGCCAATCATGTGTCTTACATCAATTGCCACTCAGTAAGGTAACATTTTTAAAGCCAATCATGAATGTCTTACAGCAATTGCCACTCAGTAAGGTAAAATTTTCAATGGCAATCATGAATGTCTTACAGCAATTGCAACTCAGTAAGGTAACATTTTCAATGGCAATCATGAATGTCTTACAGCAATTGCCACTCAGTAAGGTAACATTTTCAATGCCAATCATGAATGTCTTACAGCAATTGCCACTCAGTAAGGTAACATTTTCAATGGCAATCATGAATGTCTTACAGCAATTGCCACTCAGTAACGTAACATTTTAAATGCTAATCATGAATGTCTTACAGCAATATTATGTCCAAGCAGCAAGATTACTCCATATTTGCATCACATTTTGATGAGGTTATTGTGTTTTATATTTTTGATGTTTTTAAAGGCTAACATCCAAATGTGACCACGAACACATTTTCTCATTTCTGAAGTAGTGGCCACACATGGCTTACGTTTTATGGCTTATGCATTGGGTTATGAGATTTTTCACTCACAGCAATTTTGACGGGTGGCCACACCTTGCGAGTTTAGTGGCTTATGTTTTACAGCTTATGCAATGGATCGGAGGTAGTGGCGTCATGTTTGTCACAGACCGGTTTGCTGTGTAATTTCACTACAACAAGGCACTTTTTCATGACGATGTAAGGTACTCTTTCACGATGCAACTATAAAATGAAATAACTTTACTAAGATCGAAACAGGACAAGTGAATTCAACCACCTTAGCTAGACAAGTTGTGTGTAGCAGACAAGCTGTGTTGCATGTAATCATACAAGGGAGGAGTTTCAGTGGACCTCTAAACTCTTGACGTCACACTCTCGCTTCTGATTGTGCCTCCTAAGCCCGGATTACGTATTTTTGCAGTAGAAATCAAACATACGTTATCCTTGTGACATTTTACCTTAGCCAAAACGCAAGGCAATACATAAGGAATTCTTAAGCTTAACACAAGTGTGGCCGGGTGCTAGAGGCCAATGTGGCTGGGGCTTAATCATACAGTTTGGCTTTGAACTCTTGACGTACGTGCATTCAAATCATTTTTAGTGTGCTGCACTTTATCGCCTTTCATTGCTTCCTTCATCTCATCTCCAGTACAGACCTGTAGGTGAGGTGGCCGATTTGATAGGAGCCGTTTCGCAGGGCAGGACGTCTGCAACGGCCAAGCCAGCCTCCATGAGGGACTGGAAGTAGGCAGAGAAGCGACTCTGGTCCGACAGGCCTATGCCTGAACCAGGTTGAGTGGCCGCCTGAGGCAGATCCTTGGTTTCCTCGTCGTACAGCACCTGACATGAAACGGTACGACGATAGAAATGAGAACATGAAAGTACGAAACAAAGTGTTTTTAAAATGTGAAAAATTATTTCAAGACAGACATAAAAAAATTGTAGTCCACCAAAACAGAGTGCTTTGGGCAAGTCACAACTTAGCAGTGCAAAACAAAAGAGAACCACAATCAATACCACAGAAAAGGCCTGAAATGTAACAATGCTGCACGTTCAGCAAATTTACCTTGAGTTCACGGATGATGGCTTGAAAGATGCCTTGCGTAGGAGAGAAACGAGGTGAAAGCTTGGAGAGGGAGGTGGCCCCGTGGCCCTGGGCGTAGTGCAGGACCCGCACCGCCTGTGCCAGCAGCAGGAACATGTATTCCTTTAGAAGAGCTGGCACGTCTGTCCTCCACAGATAGCCACACACCAACTCTATCACCTGCAAATTGCAAACAGTGAATTTCATCCCAGAATCGGCCAAATACAATTCAGGTGCTACAGTTATATATAACTTACGCCCCAGTCAGACCTCATAAGATTTACCATGTCACACACTGCAATAAGTTGTACAACAAGCGTATTATAAAATCTCATGCGAATCATAGATTCAGAAGATATAATATCTTCTAATTCCTGCGATGAAATCATAAGTTCGGACCAATCAGAAAGTGCTGTGTGTCCTTGACATTGCCACTGAAGAAATGGCCGTAGTCACCGTTGTCTCCTCTGTCAAATTTCCTCTTCATCTGCTAGTAAAACCGCTAAACATGACAATTATCTCTCTCACTATTCTTCGAACTGCTTGGACTTGAACATAGCTTTCACAACATGTACGTAGCAACAAGGGAGAGCACTACAAGGAACAAGGCAAGAGGCCTATGAGCGAGCCACAGTGAAAACTTCCACCTCTGTTGGAATTAAATTTTGCATGCGACCATTGCTTCGTGCAGTCAGACTTGAGATTACATCGCGTGGGTCTTTACAGGTGTAAACATGTATACATGTATACATGGCCCCCAGATCTTAAAATGCTAGGCTATGGTAATCCAGAAATTTTTAAGTTTCCTTTGGAAACCAACTTTCATCGCCAACATGCACACTGACAGACCAAAACAACAGACAAGCTAATGTTTTATCAGGGATCGTGTGCTAGCTCTCACAGTCTTCAAGCCCTGTACCCTAGGCATAAAGAAAAATACATCAACTGTCGTGATATAAAAAAAAATATTGCGTGTAGGTGTGGGGTGCTTTAAATAACACTGTAAAGAGAAGATACATTAATTTATGGTACTGAACATAAAAATGCATCCCGTCGTGAAAATGTGCATCCATGGTCAACAGAGCTCTTGCTGCTTGCTGAAAGGCTGACACTAAGCTTACACAAGCAGTCCACCCCCAAAGCTACACAGACCCCAAAATCAGTGTCAGAGGTTGACGAGGGCATACACCTGCGCACAACCTATGCTTGATAGATCTCCGACACTCAGTTAGCGTCAGGGTCACCAGTTTAATGGAAACCGGCCTTTTTGCACACCTGGACAACATTTTGCAGAAAGAGTGCGATCCCGGTTTGGATGTTTGTTTTTGGGGGGCTGAAACACTGCCCACCAGCCACTCACCTGCACCAAGACGGGAGCGGAGACTTCGATGTTGTCCACGCTCCACATGCTGGGAGGGTAGCGGGAATGGGACTCTTCAAACATGGGCCAGTCCAGCCCCAGCCGCGCCAGCTGCTCCAGCCCCCCTCGCCGCTCCCCACAGCTTTTTATGCCACAGCCAAACTTCTCCGTCAGCAGCGTCTCCATGTAGGCCACCGCCAGCAGGAACTGAGGGGGCAGGCCATGCAGCGTCAGCACGATGCCAGGTGGGGGCGAAACGCCCAGACGAACGTGCACCTGGAATGAACAGCACAAACATATACCTTCCACCTTTCCTGGCGGCTTGTTTGCAATGATCCCTCATACATCACCCAATCACAATCAGGGCTTACTGTTGTCTGCGCTTTGAAACCTTGTCCAAATTTTTCTGTATTACAGATCTTAAACTTGCCTTTCAGGGTTTAAATTTATATGAGCTTTGAGCTAATTTTCATTGAGGAATCGCGTTATATAAAAGTCTTTCATTATTGATTATTATTATTATTAATCATTATGATTATTATTAATGTTATTATTATATCAGCCCTTTAGCTCTAAAGGTAAAAAGTGTTTGATAAGTAACATAGAAGGCTTTCTGTAGTCAAGTTTGCACCAAACGACTGTTGACCACTATTAGGCAGCACTGGAAGGCTACTAGCTAATAAGGGACAGGCAACACAGTGGGCGCCAAAGTGACGCGGTACCCTAATCTGAGTGTTGGAGGCTGTTCAGGCATGCGCATGCATGCACACAGCTTATACTTGATGGATCTCAAGAGCAGAGCAGAACAGGTTCAAGATGAAGTCAGGTCAACAAAGTCAAGTCAAGATGAAGGACGGTTCATACCAGATCGGTGGGGAGGATGGAGGGAGTGAACTGGTCGCTCTGTGTGCTGTTGGTAGTGGTGTCCCTTGGGTAGCTGGCCACTTCCTGTTTGGTCACCTGACCCGTCTTCTTGGTGCGCTTTCCAGTGTAGGTAAAGATGCGAGCCCAGGGCGACTTGTAGGGCGAGATGCTGAAAAGACAGAAAGTTACCCAATGGCACAGACACCGACACTGATCTTCATTTGTTCCCAAGCATTGCAAGAAAAATTGCGTGCCACACCTGACAAATAAACATACAATGAAAGGCACCAAAGCATTACTGAAGGAAATAAACAATGTCTATTACTGCATGGTCAACATGTGAGCGAGCGTAGTGGCCGTGGGATCTAAGGCGGGACAAACTTGCCTTGTCCAAGGGCTAGAAAACAATCAGGCAACATCTTGGGGGTTTTCTCCGGGCACTCTGGTTTGCTCCCCAGCAAAATTTCAAAACACAACTAATATTATGTAGGTTGGGATTGAGCACGCCGCAGGCTGAGATACACTTTCCCCAGAGGAGGTGAACAAGAATTTCCGGATAAAAAGGGACAATGAAGTGTCAAACACAGCAGCTCAATGCCTATGTGAATAGCACTCTTAGGTTATCCCACATTTTGCTGGCTGCGGGCTATTTATAGCTTGCCTACACCCTCCCTTTCAGTGAAAGGATAGGAAAGAAGAGCACTGGCAAAGCTATTTATAGCTAGCCTGGCTGAACTAGCTTCAAAACCTAAAAGCTTTGGTTGAGTCGGTGTGCAAAATCAATCATGTAATAATAGAATTAAACAATTGATTCATTGCACCGCACAGCATGCTGTCACTGTTGGTACTGTACTATTGGGAGTTCACCTCACACTGGCAAATGCAGTTGTTTGAATGTACGTCTTGTTATGAATGACGTCTTCACTATAGTTTATGAACTGAGAAGCTGTGGTTCATGATTTATAAATTGTTACATGTGTATTTTGATGCCATGTCTCGTAATTTGTGTTTGGTATCACAATGTAATTTCCTATCCTATCCTATCCTGTCCCGTAACCCGAAGGTCGTAGGGGCACCACAGATGATCGTTTAACCAGCATACTCCATCTTTCTCTGTCCTCAGCAGCCCTGATGGCTTCGCTCAGTGTCAAACCAGTCCATTCTCGAATGTTGTCCTCCCACCTCTTTTTCGGTCTCCCTTTTCTTCTACCTCCTTGCACTGTGCCTTGCAGAATAGTCTTTGCAAGGCCTGATGATCTGGTGACGTGGCCATACCACCGAAGTTTCCGTTTCTTCACCACTGTTAGCAGGTCATCATGTTGTCCAATAGCTTGTGTGATGGTCTGTCGGACTTCGTCGTTGGTGATGTGTTGGGTATAGGAAATGCCCAGAAGTCTTCTGTAGCACCTCATCTCCATGCTTTGTATTCTTCGTTGGAGATCTGCTGTGAGGGTCCATGCTTCGCAAGCATATAGGAAGATGGAGATGACAAGGGAGCGCAGCAGTCTTACTTTGGAATGTAGACTGATGGTCCTGTCTTTCCAAATGGGCTTCAACCTTGTCAGGGCAGCAGTTGTTTGTGCGATCCGGGAGAGGACTTCCTGTCGGGACCCATTGTCTGATACAATGGCTCCTAAATATTTGAAGCTATGCACTGTGTCGAGGGATTGGCCTTGGACTTTGATGTCCGTATTGATGCCATTGGTGTTGTTGGTCATCATTTTGGTCTTCTCTGCACTTATTTCCATTCCATAGGCTTTGGAGGTGGTGTCAAGCCTCTGTACCAGCTGTTCAAGTTCTTGTTCCTCTCCAGCCAATCCATCAATGTCATCTGCAAAACGAAGATTGGAGATTGCTCTACCCCCTATGCTGACTGTGCCTTCATGGTCTGCAAGAGCATCCGACATGATGCGCTCTAGGAAGATGTTGAAGAGTGTTGGAGAGAGTAGGCATCCTTGACGAACACCGATTGTTGTTCTGAACCAATTCCCGATGGCTCTGTTGTGGAGGACTGCACTGGTAGCCTTGTCATACAGGCTTTTGATGACTTCAATAATTTTTGGGCTGATGTTGTACACTTTCATTGTTGCCCATAGAGCTGCATGCCAGACTCGGTCAAACGCCTTCTTGAAGTCTATGAACACATGATATAGATGTTGTTGGTGCTGTAGGTATTTCTCACAGATTATTCTGAGGTTGAAAATCTGCTCAGTGGTACTTCGCCCTGCCCTGAATCCTGCTTGTTCTTCAGCTATGATTTGTTCAGCTTGGGGTTTCAACCTGTTGAGTATTATTTTCAGGAGGACCTTGCTGGGATGGCTGATGAGGCTGATGGTGCGGTAATTTTCACACTCCTGAAGGTTACCTTTTTTGGGAAGAGTGATGACAAGCGACTGGGTCCATGGTATAGGCCACTCCCCACTCTGCCAGATCTTGTTACAGATAATGGTGAGGGCATCAATCATCGCTTCTCCTCCTGCTTGTAGCAGTTCCGCGGGTATGTTGTCCACTCCTGCTGACTTCCCTTTCTTTAGCGCTTGCACTGCTGCCTCAACTTCTTCCCGGAGAATTGGGAGGATTTCTTCTTCTTCTCTGTTCTCTGGACATGCTAGAACTGATGGGTCTCCATTTGGTGTATGGTTGTAAAGGTCAGAGCAGTACTCTGTCCATCTGTCCAAGACTTCTTGTTCTTCTGTAAGGCATATGCCAGACTTGCTTTGGATAGTGGAGACTTTGGGCTGTTTGACACTTGTCAGTCGCTTCACAGTCTGGTAGGCCTTCTTGCTGTTGTTCTTGTTCAGACTGTTCTCTATTTCCTGGCATTGATCTTCTATCCAGTTCTCCTTTGCTGTGAGCATGCCTTTTCGGATGTCATTGTTGATTTTTCGGTAGACATCAGCTCCCTGTGAGGTGTTCTTTTTCTTTTTCATCTCTCTTCGTTTATCACACAGATCCAAAAGTTCAGGTGTGATCCACAGCTTCTTCTTTGGTCGGTGCTTGCCAAGGATCTCAGTGGCGGCATCTGTCACAGCTGAGTTGAAGGTGGTGGTCATGGTGTTGACATCTACTTCACCAGCCCCCAAAATGAGCAGTGGTGCAAATTTCCCTCCAATTGTGGCCTGAAATAGTTCTGCCACCTCCGGGTCTTGCAGTTTGTCCAGGTCGAACTTCAGTCTAGTGCACTTTGCTGTATTTACTCTCTTCAAGTGGAGCCGGAAAGACATCATCACGAGATCGTGGTCACTTCCGATGTCTGCTCCTGGAAAAGTACGTGTCCTGCCAATGTTGATGCTTGATCTGAAGCGTTTCTTGACCATGATGTAGTCTATTTGGTTGTGATGCTCCCCGCCAGGACTGTGCCATGTCCATCGTCTGGAGTTTTTGTGGAGACCAAGCGTGTTTGCCAGTACCAGATTGTTGTATCTGGCAAACTCCAAGAGTCTCAGACCCCTGTCATTTGTCTCGTTGTTGCAGTGGGGTCCACATGTGTCTCCCCAGTTGCGGTGCGCATCTTGGCCAACCTTGGCATTCCAGTCGCCTTGCACTATGACTATGTCCTTCTTCGGCACTTGGTCAAGGACCGCCTGTAGATTTTCATAAAAATCCTCCACTTCGCTGTCGTCATAGTCTGATGTTGGGGCGTAGGCCTGGATGATGGTGATGTTGAAAGGGGCTGCTCTCAGGCGGATGGTAATGAGTCTACTGGAGACTGGGCGGCAACCCATGACAGTCGCTAGAATGTTCTTGTGGACCAAGAATCCAACGCCGTGTTCGTGCCTGTCATCCCTACCGCTGAAATAGAGCTTGTGGCCTTTGTCGGTCGTTGTTTCACCTAGGCCTTTCCATCGCAGTTCGCTAATACCTAGAACGTTCCATCGATAGTGGTCCAACTCGTGGGCCAGTTCTTCTAATTTTCCTTCCGCAGTTAGGGTCCTGACGTTCCAGGTTCCTATGACGATGTTGTTTCTCGTGCGGATCTTGCTATATTGTCCATCAGTAGCATACTTAACACCTCCGTCCTGGTGGCCAACGGAAGGCGCGGTCCTTGTGCCGGGTGACGGCCCGGGCGACGACCGATCCGGTATGGAATTAGTGGATTGTGTCATCATGTAGTGTGTCTTGGGCAAAAAAGACCTGGCGGTGCCCAATCCTCTCCAGGCTGTTGGCCACAGCCGAAATCCACGAATACAGTGTGGCTCGCCTTGGCCCTGAGCACATGGTCGTTGAACCTGTAGTAACGTGAGGTTCCTCCGCCCTGGCCGGTGACTTCTGTGTAGAAGACTTTCGCCCAGTGATGCCGTGCTAACATCACCCCTGTTAGTCGCCTCTTACGACACGCCGGGAAACGTTGGGTCTATTCTATTTAATGCCCGAACCCACAGAGTAATTTCACACTGAGATATTAAAGTTTTTGTGATTCCTATTTTGTAATGCTTGGTTTTGATAGCCAATAAAATCAGATCAATAATCTGTGCTCAACATGTCAACCAAGTCTTTGTATTCAAGCATCTTGCCAGCGAGAGAGTGACTTCTTCATGACATTGTGAGAACCTCATGGCCAGATAGCAGTTCTCATGGGTGCACGTGGCGTTACAAAGGTCTGTCTCAACTTTTTTCGTTTTTTCTATTCCTACACACTACATCAGACCTCTTTATATTTTTCCGCCACTGTGCCTATGGAAAAGTGGGAATTCAGGCATAGTCACGCATGCACCCGTGAGTTCTAAACTCAAAAGCAGACTCACAGAAATTCTTTGAGGTCCACCAGAACTACAGATGGCACTCTAACCATGAAATCGCAGATCTCCAAGCATGGAATATCGCTTGTGCAATATGTGAGACCAGTGACACTGGGATATCAACTGAGCGATGTGCCCATACAGGTGTGTTTCTGGCTATGTATGCTTTACGTGCATTGTGTACGTTGCAAGCATGATGAGCGGAAAGTATTTTATGAATCTATACCATTTTGCGAATGAATCAGAGAACGATATTTTTAAGCACAGATTTTATGTATTTGTTACAGTTTAAACTGATGTTACATCTATGTACCAATTTCTCTTGTGGAGGTAACAAAGTTTTCTAATTCTGATGGAATCCCCCTCTGCTGATCACCAACAATGGGTCACAATTGAGCTGTATTCATGTCGCTGAACACTCCTCAGACTGGGCTCTTTAACTTCCAGCCCAAAGGGAAATGGTTTGGCTGGTCACGGCACTACAAACGCACTTACAAAACTCACTGTCTTCTGGCAGCGTGATTACTCACTCTTTCTTGCCGGTCTTGGGGTCAGTCCTGCAGGAAACCAGCAGACAAGCGGCACCAGGAAAGTGAACGTCCGTGTTCACTTTCACCTCCGTCACCGGGAATTCCTCAGAGGGGAACATCTCCGGAGCGGTCTGCAGAAAATAAAATAACAAATTCAACCAGACCCTCTGCTGCACTGTGGCTGCACTGGTATGCTACTGGTTCATACAGACAATGTGTGCGGATAGCCCCCAAATGAGGCAGACCCCGATCTGAGCCCGACGCTGACCCTAATCCCCAACGTTCGAGGCAGTCGAGGTATCAATGTCTACACAAGGTGGTCTGTTTATTTCATGGAAACTGGACTATTCATCCTACAAATGTTTAGTGACGAAATTATGAAAAACATAATATAACCTAGTTCTTAACCGGCAAATAATTCAGTTTAATATTTGCAAACAATATACAGCTGGCTCTTCAGTTGCATGAATGAGCAGTTACAGGAATAAATAAATAAATAAATAAAGCCCAAAACTAACCTGCAGGCACATACACAGCTGACTAGTAAGCTCAATCAGGTAGTCCTCTCCCTGCCTTGCTGCGCGGGCGATGGCAGTGGCTAGCTCTCTCTGGAGGCGGTCGCCGTGGTGATAGACAAGGCCCGTCAGTGAGCACAGCATTGGAGCCAGACACTGACGAGGTGACAGGGGCGCCACTGCTGGCGACAGTACCACCTGATTGAAGAAAATTGCAAAAATATAATGTTGTGCGGACAGAAACGAATCTGGACCAATCATATCTGCAGGGTAGCACATTTCTATTGAAAAAAGAAGAAAAAAAAAAAGAAGAAATATTCATTACCCACTGAAACCTGAAATCCCTCAACACTTATAAAAATCAATTGGACATGTTCTCAAAATTTTAACAATTGTTATAATGCTATGAGTAATAATAATAGATAGACAGATATAAAACTGCATGCCAAACAGACCCAGAATAAACAACACAACAACGAAAGGACATTTATAAAGGCTAACTAGCCTGTTTTAGTCCTAAATCTAATACTACTACCAATAATTATATCTTGTAAGGGATTTGATGGGAAACAAAGTTCTTCAGCACCAAAATATAGCAATCTGTAAGCTGCAATACTGATAACGTAAAGGACATTCGCTGTATACCTGTCGGCATGTCTGTCCAATGTTTTAATAAAATGTCTTCGAAAGCATCCTATTTTATACTAGTTACTTTGTTTTGGCAACAAACCTCCAGACAAATGCTATGACTTCAGAACAGTCCACAGAAAACATTACTACACTTTCACACCTTTTGCAAAGTTTTATGTAAATTTTTTTTGACAAAACAAAATAAAACAAAAAATATAATAATAAAATAAGCGCCATTTATCATACCTACTTATGATCAAACAATATCAGTTATCATAGGTACTGACCAATGGAAAAGCCAACAATGGTTTTTGCTACATTAATGCAAACATCAAACCATTATTACTTTCTGTACTTTCATACTCTCTTACTTAAAATTTCCCATGTTTTTGAAATCCTTTCAGTATTTTTTTTGTTTTATGACTTTCTTTTTTTTTAATTGGTAAATCCCCCCTCACCCCCCCTCCTTCCGCCTCCCATTTCCCTCTCTCACTCTACCCCGACCACTGACATGCTTTGTTCAAAGACATTCTCGATTTTCTTTCTGTCTTCCAATAGCGATCTCCCTGCCTTTACACCACCTGTTTGAGTGATGGATGTGTATTTGTTGTGCGTGTATGTGAGGATGGATGAGACAGGTGAACGTGTATGTTGGTACAGATCGCCACACTTTGAGCCTAATTGATTAGGGGAAAGGCGCGTATATAGCATCCAATATTATTATTATTATTTGCTCGCTTCTTGCAAAACTAGCGGTGCCAGTTCTGGAGGACCAATTTTTTCCACAATACTACAACACCACAAATAACTGCCAAAGCACACCTGCGTGCCGTCAGGTAGGGGGGGAGCAAGCAGCTCAGCGGACAGAAGGAGCAGATTCTCCAGGTCCAGCTCTTGGAGGGTAGCAGCGCAGGCCGCTAGCCCGGACACAGAGGTGGTGGAGGCTGCGGCCACATTGGACAACAGCTCCGCGTCCATGGCTGGGGAGTTGCAGTGGTCGATCAGCCGCAGAAAGGCCGAACGCACGTACATGCGAGCCAGCACTGCTTCGCTCTGCAGCAGCTCTCTTATGGGACAAACAAACAAAATAACAATAATGACAATAATAATTATGTTATGGTAGTAGTACTAGTAGTAGTATTAGTAGTAGTAGTGGTAGTGGTAGTAGCAGTAGTAGTAATAATAATAATAATAATAATAATAATAATAATAATAATAATAATAATAATAATAATAATAATAATAATAATACACTACGTCTACTACTAACAATACTAATACTGAATGCTATGCGCTGTTTTCTTAAATCAGCAAACTGTAACAAACCTACAGGTTGATAAGTTAAACACATATATACACACATTCATCACTTATACATATAGTGTAAAGGCAGGGAAGATCACTATTAGAAAAAAAAAAAAAAAACAAATGAAATTAGATTTTTTTTAAATTTAAATTTAGATTTATTCAACACTGCAGAGAAAAGAGCTACAGGGAATAGAGAGAGATATATAGCATCACATCACAACAGTCTATCATCACCATTAGGTAAGCATTTGGTTGGCACACTGATGACCCAGGTTAGAATCCCAAGATAAAAATCTAAATTTTTCACCGTCCATCTTAGCAGGAGGAGTGCTGGCGGTTTGGTTTAGATCAGATTCGATGATCAATGTTTTATAGGGTCCAGTGGACTGCTAAAAGCCGAATCTGAACCATACATAACTATTCAAAATCAGACTAAACCGCTATCATTTGGTGGTTCGGTGTTGATGTAGGTCCATGTCCTCTTTTCCCTGGGATGGTTTCCCCTTTCTGCAGTATATGGCCAATGGCCGATGCAGACGTTAGATCATTATTATTTTTATCATACAGCGAGTGAAGAAGAGGATGAAGAAAAATGTAATAATTTCTGTACAACTTTTCTTAATCTGGTGAATAAAACTTGATACAACAACTTGTATTATGGTTATTGCTTTCTTGCCCACAACATTTATTATTACGATTACTTTCTTGGCTGCAAGCAGCATTATATTGTACCTGTGGATGTGGACATTGGAAGTGTCCATGGTCTGGCCGCCAGTGATGGAGGATTTGCGGTGCCCAGGCTGGGGTTTCTCCAACATCTCCAGTGGGTACCAGAATCGAACCAGCACCCCTTCGCTGCGTAGGTAGGTCTCCACCTGTACCAGTTCGTTGCCCTGCACACAATCATCCTGAACCCATTCTTATAGTGAGACTACCTACTCCTTGTGTTTCACAAAGTTCGTTTCATTACTAACTACAGTCCCTGTTCTACTGGAGAGTCTGACTACTCTCTTGTGTTTCACCGTTTTACACAAACGTTTGACTCCCTTCATCAGCCAAATACCGACTCTATCTGGATGTAGTTTTTGACCACAAATATTTCAGTTCATTACCCTGATAAGAAGAAAGAGTTAATGAATGTATGAATAAATAATAGAAACCATGAGACATTATTTTTTTAAAAATCCAGAGTGATAAAATACGACTACCACACAACCAACAAAGTCAATGTTTATAGAGTCCAGCAGACTGCTAACAGCCGAATCAGGACCACTCAAAACTATTCCAAATCAAATTAAACCACTAAAATTAAAATATGGTAAAAAATTAAATTAAACTGGCTTAAGTTATGAAATCCAAACACGCACACAAACAAGGTGACATGACCTATATGCGATAAAACAAACCAATAGCAAGTAAAAATGTAAACAGGTTTTGACCATTAGAAACTTTAAAAATCTCATTAAAAGGTATCAAGCCAAAATATCTTTCTCTCTTATCAATCAGCCCAGCACATTCAGACATAAAATAGCAAATGGAAAAGGATCTGTGACATGCAAAGCACCACGGTGGTTCTTCTCCTTTCAAACGGAAACTAAGGCAAGCCGAACTGGAAAAGAAAGATGAAAATATTTCCCTTGCAGTTTGTTGGTACTATAAAGATTGTGGTCGTGTGAAAAAGAATTTTTAGTCACAAAAACTCGGTGCAATCAATACAACCAAACAGTTACATAAAAAGAACGCTAATACAATAACGTTGTATCAACGCTGTACTCTCTCTACTGACCGTATCAATGTCCAAAACAGTGCCAGTCAGGCCGAAGGTCCTCAACATGGCCCGCACAGCAAACTTGGGCAGAAGGGAGGCCCCGGTGCTGCTGGAAAGGCTGGCTGGTGTTCTGATGATTACGGTGGTCCCCTTCTTCACTCGCTCGATGGTGAACTTGGCCAAATCCTCCCGGATGTCCTCGATAGTGGGCAGGTGGAGGTCGCGAGGGATGCCCCCGTTTTCTTCATACAGGAACTCCACCGTCTGCCGGGCAATGTCTGTCATGCCTAATAAGAGATAAACGGTTTGACAACAGATCCTTTTCTTCCATGATTTCTGCTCAGTGCTGTGCACACGGTTTGTGAAGTTAAGATTAATATGTTAGATAGCTTGTTACTCTTGTTGAACCTGTCTAGAGAAATACATATATAAAAATCTTTTAACCTGCTATGTTGTATTGCTTTCCACCTTTTCAATACATCTCCCAAATAAATATCTTTTAAAATCAAGTCAAGCTTGATATTAATAATGCTTGTCTATATAAGAAACTTCCTGCGCCTCTTGTTCTGTTCAATTCTTGAAAATTGAAATGCTATTTTGCAAGGAAAATTGTGTGCAACTCATTCTGGGGAGAAAATAAAACAAAATCTAAAGTGAAGTAAAGAATTATTCTTGGGGAATCAAAACGTTCCAATGTCTTACAATTCTCCCTGAATAATAAAACGTACCCAGCTGCAGGGCGCCCCTGATTTGCTCCAGACCATCTTTGCGCTCAGCCTCGTTTCTGAACCTGCGCCTGATGACGGGGAACACACGCTGTTCCCATGCCTTCACCAACAGTGCGTAGTGGTCTTCTGTTGTGGACTCTTCCGGCATCTGCGAAGTAAAAAGAGACACAAGCTGTGAGAAATAAACCTTACAAAATTCTTTTAAAATGGCCTTGAAGTTCCAGAACACACAAAATGTTAAAATTGCGTTCGCGTGTGAATGTGAATGCAGGAGAGTGCTTAGAGCAAACCGTCAGTTTGAGTTTTGCGTTTTAAAAAAACAACAAAACAGTTTATTATTAAGAGATCACCATCACAAGGTTGAGCAAGAGCTGTATAGAAAACACCCCGTTTTAGTTTGTACCACCTCACATTGCGTAGCAGTGACAGCTGATGCTTACGTCGCATCTCCACCACCTCTATCGCTGGTCGTATAGCCTGCCTGTTACACTGGGTGACATAAAGTAGTTGGACCTACCGTCTTCCCTTCTTTATCTTCCCTTCTTTATCAGTTTTGGGATGGGAAAAAACGATGATGTAGTACTTCAATAAAAGCCTGTAATCTGCTTGCAACCAGCGGGACAGATGGTGGCCAGGCGACGTAAGCCTTGGCCGTCTCTGCTCTGCAGTGTGGTAGCGCGCCTCTCCCAACACTTCCTTACTAGTATAGTTATAAGTTTTATCCCGTGTGTGATCCAGAGAGGAATCGCTTTGAACAGTTTCTTTCTAGGAAAGCACCTTATAAATAGTATTATTATCATTATATCTCCTTCGGATGAGAGTACAAACCGAGGTCTAGTCTGAGCACGCATGTATTCTATCCACACTGATTTTCAAGATCCTGATGCTCATGTCCAATATGGGCGAGTGCCGGCCATACAAATACACCCAACACGCACTAGGTTCCTTCTCCCTCACGCCTGGTCGCCCAGGATTGTGATCAGTTTGTTTGAGCGTCAGACAATGGCCCTAAAGGTTGCTAGTGGGATCCTGGGGTGGCTTAAGTTACATCCTGTCTCTGCCAGCGCCTACAGCAGCTTTTGAGCTAGAAAAGTGCTGTATAAGAACAACGAAATAAATAAATAGTAGTAGTAGTAGTATATACAGGGTGGAGAACAACTGAATCAAGAAATCTCTGAAATCCGGCCGGGGCCCAGCCCCGGTATTCGCCCACTGGAAGAAAATGAATGTATGCAATTTTGAAAGTAATTTAGGGCCTCTCATGAAAGCAAAAAGCACAAAGTAAACATGAATAAAAACAACAACAACAAAAAGAATGTTTTATGCACATGTCTTTCAAAAAAGTTAAGAATCTTGATTTGTAGGCCTAACAAAGTTTGAGGTCCACCACTGTTACACACAAACTCCACATTTCCAATTTTACTGGGCACACGGTTGTCTATTTTTTAGCTGTAAACAGGCAAGAATTTTCATAATTTTAGAGATATTTAGGGGTACGTTAGTAAAAACATCACATCTTAGGTATTAGTGACTAGTGTATAGATTTAAATGAAATAAAATGCAAAATGAACAGAAATAAATTCTCTTTTGATTATCTACCTTTTTCTACTTCTCTTGTCATGTCTTGTTTTTTATTACTCCATGTGTATAAAAAAAAAAGTTTTAAAAAGTCCAAACAAGCCCCCTTCTCTTCTTCACTTTCATGCCAGTCTAAAAGATCGTATGCATGCACACTTCTGACACTAATTGTCTAATCATTAATGTCAGTACCGATCTCTTCCTCCGACTCCAAGTCCATTTATCTCACTTTAATGTCTGATAAATGGAAGCCTGTAAACTCCACTTCATCAGTTGAAGAATCCAAACCATCCATTTTAGACACACACACACAATAAAATTTGAAGAAAAAAAAATCGAAAAAACGAATGCATCACAGAGAAAACTTGTGGAAATGCAGTCGAATGTTTTCACAACAGAATAAAACGGAAGTCAATTGCCGGAAGTCTCGCAATCTTTCAAACAACGCGAGAATATAACCACATGGTTGATATGGACGCTTTTGGACGTTTTGCCTGTTTAGACCTTCGGCCGCTTTTGGCCACTATGCCCAATAAAGGGTAGCCCCTCAGCTTCTCACACTCGGAACTCAATTTTTTTTTCCTCGGAAATGCAAATGCCATTCGCGGAAATCCGCGGATCCGCTGAGAATTCTCCACCATGTATTATAGAAGCCACAAATATTGCACCTGTTCTTCATCAGAATCTTCTTCCACACTGGGGGCCAGCTGAGAGTTGGGGCCAGTCAGCACAAAGTTGTCGTAGCTGGGTAGACGTGTGTAGAGCAGGCACTGGCCACTGTCGTAGTCTGTAACAACAACGTCAAACAAAGTTGAGCTTCAATGTTACATGCTACATGCAAGGATCATATCATTATGGCTACAAGCAGCACTAAGCTCACAGCGGCGCTACCGAAGCTTTTTAGATTCTGAGGTCATTTCAGCCAGCCTAGCTATAAATAGCTTCGCCGATGCTTCCTTTCACTGGAAGGGGGGTGCCGGCTAGTATAAATAGCCTGCAGCATGCCAAAAGCGTAGGCACTGAACAGGAATTGAACTGGTGTAAGCTTCAATTTTTGTGTGGCTCATAACATCCTTAATAATTTTATTATGACTAAACATGTCATATGTGCAAACAACACAATGATAAGATTTCACCACAAGATCTAGTCAAACATAATTTTCCTCGTCTTGGATTAAGACTTTCCAGCTATCTATATTTTTATGATAAAAGCTCTTGGACCAAATCAAGGGTTGTTGCTGTTGATGCAGCTACTGCTACTATTGCTACCATTACTGGTAACGTTCCTATGAAGTTTAGACCAAAATCTGTTGAGTGGTTCTGAGATTTGACATGCACAAACTAACCGACCCATCAACAGACAGACAGACAATTAACATGTTCTGATTCCCAACTACGGCAAAATATTCCCCTGACTGGTCTTGGGAAAACAAATATTGCAGCATAAATTCAAAACCACTAGAGAAAAAAAAACAACAAAGAACAATAACCAAGACCTTTCAAAGCAGGGGGAGCCACAGCAGTCTTGCAAGGAGCACGGGGAGGGGTGCGGTTGTCACGGGAATCACACATGGATCCCCCTGTTCCAGCCTCGTTGCCGTCGCTGTCACTGTCCGAAGCGCAATGGAACGGGAGGTGGCCAAAGGACTCGCGGATATCCCGCATGACATCGTTCGCTGCCTCTGCTGCATCCCTGTGCTGCTGGCCCTCTGCGTAGGCAAAGGGGCGAGCCCCGAAGTTGGCTTTCACTCGGCAGTTCTACACACAGAGAGACCGGCTTGGTCTAAATTGCGAGTTTAATTCAGAGAAAAAAAAATGCATAAACTTAAAAAACAAGAAAAAAACAAACAAGACAAATTTTTTTTTTTAAAATACGAGGATAAAGATTCACAAACGCAAGTCACTCAATTGTTCGGATTGTTTTACAGTGCTCAAAAAGCAGGAAGTTAGTGCCTTGGGTAGCTCCAGTTATATATACTATCCTATTTTTTGGCTGGCAGCTTTTCAGAGCTGGTAATTAAGGCGTGATGAAAGAACAATTGATTTCATGGTTATAACGGTGAGATCGGTGGAGTGTGACGATGTCACAGGGAAGGAAAGAAGATCCACAGCAATGAGAAGTTTATATTCGGACTGTGGAAAACTGTGCTTTATTTCCTAATGTCACACACAGACAACACACCCTACCAAAACCCTTGCTACAAGACATCATCGCTCAGGGTCACAGGTGAACAACATACTACACATGCAAAATGTCTAAAAACTACACACTAAAAAAATATTTAAAAAATTTAAAAAGGAAAAAAAAAAAAGGAGAAACACTACACTACAGCAAATCCACTTCTTGCCGACCTTTTTCTGAATCTGCACAACGGGGTACATGGCGCCTGCCACGCTGTCCAAGGTGGCCGACAGACGCTGACCCTTGAACGTGAAGAAGACGGTACCCTTGGGGATGGCCGTCCCGGTACTCGCCCCCTGCTCGCTGGATCGCTCCCAGCCAATGCCTGCCACGTCTCCGGCGGCCAGTGTCACGTCCAGGCGCACGCTTCGCCACTGTAGCAAACTGGTGCCATTGTAGTGGACTGCCTTGCCATTGCTAGGAACAGAGAACAGAAAAGTAACATTAATTTTGGTACATCTGCTGCAGTAACAAGTTTCAATTAAAAAAACTAGAAAATATTGCTCGATTTCCTACTGCTAAAAGAGTGAGAAAAAAGTCAACATTAATTTTAATAATAATGTCACAAAAATTACTTTCATTTAAAAAAAATCTCAATTGAAAGAGGTAGTAATGCTTTGCTCTGTCACCACTATGCACCTAACCTTCAGTAGTCTTCCAGATAATAACTATAATAATAATAATAATAATAATAATAATAATAATAATAATTTCCTGATAAAAAGGGACAATATAGTGCCTACAATCAATATCAAATAATAATAATAATAATAATAATAATAATAATAATAATAATAATAATAATAATAATCACAATATTTAAAATAATAATAATAATAATAATAATAATAATAATAATAATATTAACAATAATAATAATAATAATTACAACAATAACAATAATAATGAATTTTATTATATACAAGCATTTCTCCTAAATCAGGCTCAAAGCAAGTCAATCTGTAACCAACAACATGTTACGCCCACTCTCTTACATCCCAAAGGACTTTATGTAGCCATCTGTTTGTCCTTACTATATCCACAACACACACACACACACATTCACCACTCAAAAAGAGAGTATAAAGGCAGTAAGATTGCTATTATAGCATCAGAAGACGGAAAGGAAGTTCATGGGGTACTTTTTCATTTTAGCATAATGTTGAGGTTCCATTTTCGCAGTTTTCTCAACAGTTACTAAAAGTGCATCAAAGCACTGACTGTCTGGAATTCCCTTCCAGTATTCCTAAACCAGAGCTCATCCCTTGGGGAGGTTTCAGTAAAGGACTTGGTGACATGAAATTTCAGCACCTTATAAGTCAACATCATCATCATCATCATCATCATCATCATCATCATCATCATCATCATCATCATCATCATCAAGCGGACATCAAGCGTCTTACTTGAGAAAAAGGCAGGTGCCCACAGGGTTGGTCCAAGCGCCGTCCTTCTTCTCTGCTAGCGGCGCGAAGCCAAAGGACACCACCGCCCCACTGTCTTCATGAGTCTCCCCGAAGGAACAGATCTCCAACTCCCAGTAGAACGTAGGAGCCTGGGGAACAACAAAATAATATTAAGACTTAAGACATAACAAATGTATTCATCCAAGAGTTCACATTGGAAAAGTTGTTAATAATAATAATAGGACTACTACTACTAATAATAATAAGAATAGGCCAATTCAATTCAATATTTTAATTTAACGTCTTTTCACAACAATGTGATTTTAGACAACCATAACAAACAAACAAAGAAACAAACAAACAAATAGAAATTGTTAATTGTTAATTAAGAATAGGCCCTGACGGCTCAAAGGCTACATGTTTCGTCAGCAATAGTTAAAGCCTGTTCAGTACACCAATCCTATCCTAGGGGCACCAAATATGATCATTTAACCAGCATACTCCAGCTTTCTCTGTCCTTAGCAACCCTCGAGGTTTTGCTCAGTGTCAAGCCAGTCCATTCTCGAATGGTGTCCTACCATCTCTTTTTCTGTCTCCTTCTTCTGCCTCCTTGCACAGTGCCTTACACCAATCAGTCTCAATTGCAAGTTCCATCACTTTTATCTTCCCTCCTCCTGCGTGCCAAGAGCATTTCCACCAAGGACAAGGAGTATTTATTGGCACGTTACAAGTGGACATCGTCATCATCTGCATTGTCATCACCATCACCATCACCATCATCATAACAATCAACACCACAACCATCATCATCATCATTCATCATCATCATCAATCATCATCATCATTCCCCATGATCACTATCATTTATGTCTTCTTTCTGACCTCTTTTGGGATAGGCTGGTTGGCAAAGACCATGGTGCCTCGGGGCAGCCCGCTGCCGGCACTGGGATCTCCCAAGAAGGTGATGACTGTCAGGCTCTGAGAGAACAGGCATGCTCGCACTGGGGGGAAGGCGCGTGTCACGTCCCATACCATCTCTTTCGACTGAAAACAAAGAATGTAATTTGTAACTGGCAAGACATTTTTACTGTTATCTCATAACAAACGTAATGGTGTCTCATGTAGCATATCATCACTTTCTGATTGAAAACAACTACCAATTTAATATCTGTCCTATCCTATCCGTATATATCTGTCAAGAAATGTATTCTTATATCATGAGAATGTAATGGTGTCTTGTACAGCAGATCATCTCTTTTTGACTGCAAACAAATGAACTACTTATTTGTCAACAAATGTATTGTAATAACTATTATAATGTCGTCTTGTATAAATCTCTCTTTTGATTGAAAAAAAAAAGTTATTAACGTAAGAATATAATGGTGTTTTGTATAGTGTTATCACATCATTTTGACAGAAAACAACAGTCAACTTCCTATTTGTCAAGAAATGCATTATTATATTGTAATGCTGTCTTTTAACAGTATCCTCTCTTTTGACTGTCCATATTTGTCAAAAAATGTGTTATTAATATAATTAAATATAATGGTGTCTTGTGGAGTGCAGCATCTCTTTTGACTGACAACAAATATTGACTTCATACTTGTCACAAAAAGTATTATTATATTATAAAAATTTTAATCACCTCTCGTATAGCATATAATTGTTTTTTTTTTGGGGGGGGGGGGGGGGGAGGGGGGGTGGGGGAGGGAGAGAGGAGGGGGGGGGGGGACTAAAAAACAAACAAACATTAAATTCACAATTGCTAAGACATTTTTTATTACACTAGGTAATGGGATGGAGTATATAGCGTAATCATGTTTATTGGACTGAAAAAATACAAATTCAATTGCACAAAACAACAGAATGTCATAAAACTCTGAGAAGCTCTTTGAGTTGTAATATTCACTACAACAGAGCAAATCCTTCAACAGAAAGACCCTTAAACACTCACAGGTCTTGTATCCGTCTTGCTAGGTGGAGGGGGAGGCTTGGCACAGTCCCTGTACAGCATGCGCAGTCTCTGGCAGTGCGATTCCACCACCTGTGCTCTGCTGCCTGTTTCAACAAATCACAAAAATAATTGCAACAAAATTAAGTTTCGCAGAAGCGAATGCAAAACAAGAAAACCTGACTAAATAAATACCAAACAGATGAATATTTGTGCCGCACAGAACCCACAATTTGGGCACCCCTGACAAAAACATCAATACACACACACGCCAGCAGAACACTCATTCTCCCTATGTGTATTAACCAGCTGGCTGACACCTCTGTAGTGCATTTTTACTCGAGGACATCAAACGCAAAAGGTTCTTAGCTGCTATCAAGCTGCTACAAAGCTTATAGAGGCAGTCAGCCTGAAAGCGACGCTGGCGTCAAGGTCACCATTGTTCATCTTTGGAACCACTGGCTTATGATAGACAAAAGATCACTCCACGCCGCTGCAGGAAAACACATTTGTTAAACCCACAACGATCTATATTGCGCTCTATAAAAGTTATGTATTATTATCATCATCTTCATTATTACTATTATTAATTAACATTATTTTTGATATTGAAATTGTTATCCCTTAAAACAAAAGTATTATTGAATTATATCAAGCTGATGAACCATCCAATCACTAAATTAATTTCTGCAAATAATAATGCAATCGTTCATGTCACAACATCAAACGACGGCAAAATGAACATAGCACAACAAAATGTCCAAACCTGTACTGCAGTCTTTGGCTAGCACTTTGAGCATGTCCAGTGAGAAGCCACACTTGGAGATGTAGAGGCGAGCAAAATCCACATTGTTCATGTACAACGCCAAAACCATGGCTGCCCTGGTTTGAATCTCCGCCACCACACGGCACACCTGCACACAAGGTAGATCTTCAAATATCATAAGATACAAATTAAAAGAAATCCAATTTTATAATCTCACGCTGAGAAATTCAGGGTAATGTATTCTAGAGGGTTTAAAACTGACTACTGCAGTCACCTGGTGTGAGAGAGAGTTGCCGTCGCTGCCAGCAACAGCAGCTAAGGACTGCTGCATGGGGGATGGGGAGGTTTCATCACTGGGTAGGATGGTGGCTTGAACAGCTGTGATCACCGATTGGCTCATGGGACTGTGGCACTGATGGAAAACCTGTAAAACACAAAACACACACACACACCATTAATTAACTGATGAACATACGGATTTCTTTGATTTCATCACTTCTTAAATTAGCGCTTCTTTCCAGCTCAAAACTTGCTCAAGGCACTGGGCGATACAGGGTCCATCATAAGCCTCTAGAGGCGCTCACCTGCTGCCTTGTGCGCAACTTCTGCCGCCCCAAACTGAGCACAAACCTTGCACACTGGGGATAGGGGACAGTCCTTGCTGGGTAAATTTATGTAGCTAACACTCAACTGTGCCTAAGGACATGAACGCCAGGATCTCTAAAGTCCATGCGATGCAATACACCTGTCATCAATCGATCATGTAACTCACCAACAATACCCCCAATTTCAGCTTAGTCTCAAACAAACTCAAAAAAAAAAAAAGCAAGAAAGATTTTTAAAATATCAAAAAATGTTCTAGAAGTGTTTTTATGGTTTACCTCGTTCCTGAGAGGCTGAACGCGGGCCAGAGGCACTTTGATGGTTGAAGCATAGCGAGCTTGCAGTTCATCGGGGTCCTTGTCCAGCTCTATGGTGACCTGGTCCGTCTGCTCTGACACGCTCTGCACTGTGCCTTGTGTCTGGTGTATTCCTTCCCCTACCACCTGTCATAAAACATTGTCATCTTTATCAATATCCCCTACAACCAACATAGTGATCGTTAGCAGCGTAGGAAATGCTTAGTCGCTAAACACACTGGATAATCATCTAGAAAAAGAATAGTTCCCAAATCTTCATTGGATTCACCAAGTTGGGAATTGTTCAGTTTTTCCTACATCAATAGCAATAATAATAATAATAATAATGATTGATTGATTGATTGTTGCTTTAGGTCCAGCGGACTCTTCCGAGCCAAATCAGGACCGGACAACCCCCAATCCGCATAAAAGATCTGCCGAAACAACCCTAGTGGGAAAATTGAATGCCCTCCACCGGCCAGTCACTTTACAATAAAGACATCCCACGCAGGGGACGGCTGAGGCTTTACCCCAACTACTCGAACCCCCGGTTACAAAAACAAAATAGAATACAAACATCATTATAAATCATCAACAAAACACATACATATAAAATGCTTATAGTGCTAAATAATAACATCATAGGAAGCCCCAGTGACCACCCGGCAGAAAGCGTCCAACACTCCCAAGCTGATCCAACAGACCTCATACACAAACAAGGAATCTTGTCCAGGAAGAGTTTTCAAGAAAAAAGGTAGGTCATTGATCTAGCGAAGAAGAAGATAGTATAGCAGAGTGATAGGACAGATCAGGAATGGGAAAGAGCAAATGAGGAAGACAGCGACAGTGGGAATTTAAAGCACTAAATTTCCAGAAAGTGGGGATACTATTTATACTGAAACCCCCGGCACTCCAACAGGGGGGGGAGGGGGGGGGGGACTGTTGCCGCAGTGAGTCAGTCATGCCTACAAAGGCAAGACAGGTTTTCAACTGGGGCTTTCACTTTTCCCTTTATAGGTTAGAACAATCTACAGTGGCAAGATTGCTCATGACCCCAAGGGGTAAAATAATAATAATAATAATAATAATAATAATAATAATAATAATAATAATAATAATAATAATAATAATAATAATAATAATTGTTAAAATATAAATAAAATAAAAAAAATTAAAGTAAAATAAAATCAAATATAATAATAATTTAAAATAAAATAAAATAAAATAAAATAATACCAGATGATATATACATACACGTGCTTTTCCCTTAATGACTAATCTCTTGTGACACAATCTTCAACACACAACAAACATTTCTAACAGGATGCAGTCAACTCATAATTTCAAAATGAGATTTGATCTCTTTTCTGTCTGTTCTGCCGCTATAAGAACAGACAGGAAAGAAATCACATCTCATGGGGCCGGGTAGCTCAGTTGGTAAGAGCGTCTTGCTAGTAACCGAAAGGTCGCTGGTTCGAATCCCGGATTGGTCAACGTGTGATCATATTATTTTCCCCTTTACCAACAACTGGCCCGCTGGTGTCAGTATAAATCGGTCCAGTAGTCACCTATATGCGAAAGTGTCGTGTGACTATAATCTACATACAAACAAACAAACAAACACATCTCATTTTGAAATTATGAGTTGACTGCACGAGTTGACTGCATCCAATACCATTACTGAAGATAAGGTTTAAACAACATAAACATGTTTGATTCTTTTCACCTAGTAGAGAGTTACGAGGTTTTCCTTTTTATTTCTTTTAGATTATTTCTTGGCACTTTAGAAATTAATTCACAGGCAAGAGATATGCGCCCATGACGCAAGCCAGCACATGGCCTTCTTCACCCCGTTCCCTCTAAATTCCCAAACCACCGTTACTACAGCTCCTTCCCCACCCCCAAAACCACTATGCACCTTGACAGCACAACCAGGCTTGACAGTTTCCCGGAAGGCCCCAAGAGCGGCCAAAGCTGCGTTGGCCAGCTTGGCGGTTGACATGAGCTGCAGCGCGTGGGTCCTCGGGGAGCTGAGCGAGTCGGTGGAAGCCAGCAGGACCGGCAGCCCAGAGAGGGCGTTGCACAAGACCCGCTGCACCGCCTCCGCCCAGGTCTGCGCCGTGCTGGAGACATGAGCTGTCAGGAGGTTGTGAAGAAGCGCGATCACCTCGGCTGCCATGGTGTTGGCCACGTGACCACTGATGAAGGCCCGCACTGGGTCAGTCCTGAAATAATAATAAGTGATGATAATAATAATAATAATAATAGTAATAATAATAATAATAATAATAATAATAATAATAATAATAATAGTAATAATAATAATAGTAATAATAATAATAATAATAATAATAATAATAATAATAATAATAATAATAATAATAATAATAATAACACAATTTGTGATTTCCACTCGGCTCCTTTATTATTGTATCTACATTTCTATCTATCCTTCACTTTCTCAAGTAGACTAAGCATGAAATGGATAGCATTCTTTTACTTGTGGATATGACTACTAATACTAATAATAAAAACATTAAAAGCAATAACAACAACAATTGTATTTATTATGTATTTTCCCTGGACAGTTCAGTTCAAAACATTTGTCCACTTTCATCCGCTCATTACATAACAGAACTATACAAAAATATATATGTGGATTGAAAAGGGAAAGATCGGTAGGAAGAGGAAGAGACATACTACATATCAATTTAAAACACACACACACACAAACACACGCATTACATTACATTACATGGTTATTGCTTTAGGTCCAGCGGACTCTTTCGAGCCAAATCAGGACCAGAGAAGTGAAAGAGGACTCACCCCTGATCCGCATAAAAAATCTGCCAAAACAACCCTAGTGGTAACACTAAAGGCAATCTACCAGCCGGTCACTTTACAATAAAGACATCCCACGTAGAGGACACTGAGGCTATACTCTAATTTATCCAACCCCCGTTTACAAAAACAAAATATAATACAAACATCATTATACAGACCTCATACACAAATGAGGAGTATTGTCCCAAAAGAGTTTTCAAGAAAATAGGTTGGTGACTGGTCTAGCGAAGAAGAAGATAGTATAGTAGATTAATAGAACAGAGTAGGAATGAAAAAGAACAAAGGAGAAAGACAGCAACAGTGGGAATTTAAAGCACTAAATTTCCAGAAAGTTTATACTGAAACCCCCAGCACCCCAAAAGGGGACACAAACATGCGCGTTCACACATACATAATAATACAATACATGCACACACATAATAATACAATAATAAAATACACACACATAATAATACAATAATATACATGCATAATAATACAATAATGCACACATGCATAAAAATACAAAACACATGCATAATACAATACACACATAATAATACAATAATACACACACTCATAATAGTACAATAATATACACACATACTAAATTATCATGGTGGAGAACAACTGAATCAAGAAATCTCTTAAATCCGGCCGGAGCACAGGGGCCGCCTTAGGCCCCGATGGGGTCCAGGGGCTAAGTGTTACGTTGAAACGCGAACGAAAGTATGTCGGAAACGCGCGCGATAGATCTAATCGTTTCGTTTTGCAAAGTATTCAATAATGGAGTTTATTTACCTTTGATTTGAATTTGCATTGTTGTTAGGAGAGGCTTTGTATAACGTTGATAATTTTCGTTAGTCGATATCGTTGTAGAATTTTCTGGATCTGCGTGTTTACTCTTGATAGAAATTTCCCGATGCATGTCGAAGCAAGAGGTCGTTCCGGAAGATATAAAAATATGTATTGACGTAAGTCAGTGATGACGATCTTTTATTCGATTGGTGGCAGTGCGTCATTTCTACTGTATTCGAAATTGTTCCGGAAGAGAGAGAGATTATAAAATTGTGTGCCGCACTGTTGTTGGGAATAGTGAAGTTGTTGTTGATAGTGACTTGGAAAGTGAATTTGAAAGTTGTTGAGTTGAGTTGAGAATTGTATGCAGTTGTTGATGTGTGCTGAATAAAAGTGGAAAACTTCATACGTCGACTTTGTGACTTGTATGCTGATTGAGCGGGCTGCGTGAATAAACGAATCTGAGTTACACAACTATCAGAAATTCAAGCATCGGGGCTGAATCAGATACTGATAGAAAACTCCAACATCAAACCGAGTGTAACACTAAGCCCGGGTAGGGAGTGGAAGAAAATGAATTTATGCAATTTTGAAAGTAATTTAGGACCTCTCCTGAAAGCAAAAAGCACAAAGTAAACATGAATAGAAACAACAAAAAAAAACAATGTTTTATGCACATGCCTTTCAATCTCCAACTTTTACTTTCTTCTCGGTCCATTCCCATCTCCACTTGTTCTTGATGTTATCATCACCGTTGTACTTGTCACTTCGGTTGACAATTTGCGCAGAGCAAGACATTGTTTGTGATTTCAAAAGACTGCTAAGACATTGAAAAGAATCGCTGAAGCGTAACACAAAGGAAGGAAGACGCACACACTTTATAGGCTACTGTTCCCAGTCGTGGTCACCCGATTTTGTTTTCTTCCTCATAGTAGGCCTATATAGTAAGCTTTATAGCATAGCTCTGTATAACAGTCGCTGGCGGGCGCTTTCTTTGGAACGCATTGAATGACCGACAAAATAACTTGGATGCGGCATGGAGGTGTTCCGCGAAAAATATATCGGACGAAAAATAAAAATCTCGGAACTCAATTTTTTTTCTTTTTCGCAAATGCAAATGCCTTCCACGGAAATCCGCGGATCCGAGGAAAATTCTCCACCCTGAATAATACACACATATAACAATACAATAATACACACAGACATAATAATATTCTCTCGTGGCATTGTAAGATCTGAGTGCCGAGTTCGACACGCTGGATCACCACATGCTTCCAGAGAGATTGCGCACTACATTTGGTTTAAGAGCGACTGTTCTCGAGTGGTTTTCCTCGTACCTCACTGATCGTTACCAGTCTGTTGTCACTGATTGCAATACCTCTACTCCTAGTCCCCTGTTAATCCTGACAAGACCGAGGTTATACCTGTTGGCGCACCTTCCCGTCTGGTCGCAGCGATCCTGCAAACATTGGCAGCAGCACCATCCCACTTAGTAATATTGTTCGCTATTTGGGTGTCAAGCTAGATAGTTCTTTGTCCATGTATGACTACATCAGTATTATTTGTCATTTGTCCTTTCTTGAGCTTCGGCATATTGCGTCCTTGAGGCAGTTTCTTTCGAGGGATGCATGCACACATTTGGTCAGTGCTTTTGTGACATCCAGACTTTATGGTAATTCAGTTCTAGCTGGTCTCTCCATTGATGAAGTTAGGCGACTGCAGTGTGTACAGAACTGTGCTGCTCGGCTTGTGCTTAATAAACAGGAGCGTGATCATGTCACACCTCTTTTAAAGGAGCTTCACTGGCTCTTAGTTAAGTTCCGCATTGAATACAAAATTGCTGTCCTAGCTTTCTGCCACTCTACCCAGTCACTTCCACCATATCTGTCTGAGGTACTACACTACCTAAGCTACAACATGTTCTTTGCGCTCATCAGATGAAAAACTTTTTGAAAACGCCCAAACGTCGGCTTAAAACAATTGCCAAGCGGTCTTTTAGTTTTCAAGCACCAAAGGTTTGGAATGCGCTGCCTGCCGGTTTAAGACATTGTATAGACCTTGTTTCCTTCAAGAGCTGCTTAAAAACGCATTTGTTCCTCAAGGCGTTTTCTGTGTAAATAGTAAGAACATTAATAGTACTTTCTAAATGATGCTGGACATGATGTAGTGCGAATGTTGTGATGATGCATACGAATGATGTGTGTAAGCGCATTGAGTTGTTATTCTAAGAAAAATGCGCTGTATAAATGCTTATTTTAAATAATACAACAATACACACATAACAATACAAATAATACTCATATGCATAAAAATACAATAATACACACATAATAATACTCACACATATGCGCATAATAATACAACACACACATAATACAATACACACACACACACACAATAGGAGTACTTCCTAAATAGCTGTCAACATGTATTTTGACCGCTTTTCAGGGGAAGCAACTCTCATTGACCTACTTTACCTACTTTCGGTTTATGCTGTCAACATGTATTGTGTAACCGCATTTCAGGGGAAGCAACCTACTTTCGGTTTATTTAGGGATAATGCCTATAATACAATAATACACATATAATACAATTATACGCGCACCCATAATACAATACTACGCTCATAATAATGATACAAAAATACACACATATAACAATACAATAATATATACATGCATAACAATGCAATAATGCGCACATGCATAATAATACAATAATACACACAAAATAATACAATTACACCCACACATAATAATACAATAATACACACATAATAATACAATAACACACATGCATAATAACACAATAATAAACACATGCATAATAATACAATAATAAACACATGCATAATAACACAATAATAAACACCTGCATAATAATACAATAATACACAAAGTCCTGTACCTAGCCAGCTCAGCATTCTTCTCCTTGCAGGTCACCTCAGCAGCAGTCTTCTTCTTGTCAGGCGAAGAGTTGGAATCGGAGGAGTTGGCTTCCACAGGGGGAGCAGTGGAGACCACCATTCCCATCTGGGCCCACTTGTACGCCTTTTTCAGAGCCACCATTGCCTCCTCCGTCGTCACCTCGCAGCGGCCGTGCTTGGAAAGCTCCCGGTCCATGCGTACGACCTTCTCCATGTTGGCGCCCCCCGCCAGCCGGAAGGGGCGATTGTCTGAGCTGATTAAAACAAGTGGCTATATTGGAAGAAGTTAATAATTCATAACAATCTCAAGCTGGGAATAAAAAGATGATGGAGCTAAAAAAATGCTACTTTGCTGTGGTCGATAAATTTTGAAATATATCATTTATAACGATCTAAATTAAAGGAGAGAAAAGACAGTGACACATGAAAAGCTGCTATGTATCTATTCTGTTAGTTTCAACTATAAATTGTAATTAAAAAAATGATAACGACCAAACTAAAGGAAAGAAAAGACAATGAAGCAAATATGTTACTATGTATTTGTAGTAAATTTAAAAAAAAATACAAATGAATTCTTTTTTTTTCCTACCACAACCTTTTATAAACACCTGATTCAATCAAAATCAAAGTTAAACTGGTTACCAGAGACAGAAGTATGAGTTTGTTCATCTGGCTCATGTATATTATTCACATTGCAAATATATTATTTATACTGCATGTATATTACTTATGCCAAGCATAAACTTTGGAGTGCTACAGAACACTCTTGGGACCTACCCCTGCAGATTACAACCTAAAGGAGTCAATACTCTTTCCACACAAAATGAAAACACACAAATATGCTGCGCTGAACTTCTTTTATTGTAAACTTTTCATTATTTACAGGCAGGGGTTTATTATTTTTAACGGACTATTACTAATATTTACTACAAATCTCAACGTTTGCAAGAAGTGTTTTTCAATTCAGGACATCTTTACTGTCCAAATGCAGCAAAAAAAATTACATTTAAAAAAATTAATTTACTGCTTGCCACAAAGTCGTCCATCTCAAAAACGTTTTTTTTCTATAGCAGAGGAGTTTCTCAAAAGAGAAAATTATTTCAAAAGAATGTCTTGGTCTTGGGTAAAATAAGAAAGAGAAGCAGTTTTCCTACATTCCAACATCAAGACTGACATTTTAGCAGAGAATCACACCCAATATTATTCGTGATTTGTGTTTCAAAAGTAAACCTTAGTAGAGGCTGAATGACATCATGAGACATCTGGTCCTCTCGCTTGTGTAGGAAGATGGAGATTCGACCTCCCTGGACATCTGTATTTTCTTCCCGCTCTTTGCTACCCCCTGCGCGTGTGGAGGAGGGGGAGGAGGTGTCCAGCGACTGACTGCGACTGGACAGCATCACTTGATCCCCTGAACATGCAAAAACACACCCTGTCGTGTCTAGCGTTAATTATTATATAGTTGTGCAGCAGGCAGAAAAGAAACAGTTTCAATCATCAAATTCAAAGATCAACAATTTGCATTCATGTTCATTTGGTCAACATTGTTTCCAACATCAAATTCAAAGAACAATGTGAATAAATATTTGTTTGACAATATTATTTCCAACACCAAATTCAAAGAACAGTTTGAATAAATATTTGTTTGACAACATTGTTCCAATTATGAAATTTAAAGACCAGTTTGAATAAATATTTGTTTAACAATATTGTTTCAATCATCAAATTCAAGGATCAGCTATGTGCATCCATTTTAGTTTGACTGTTTCCAACATGCAATTCAAAGCTCAACAGTTTGCTAAAAATTTGAATCGACAATACTGTTAAACAACTTACTTACATTTTCATTTGACAATACTGTTTGTTCCAATATCATATTCAAGATCAACAATTTGCATAGATATTTCTATGACAACACTGTTTTAACCATCAAATTCAAAGATCCAATATTTTGCTCTTTTTTTTCCCCCTAAATAACCAATTTATGCTGTCTTCATCTTGTCTATGTTTTGTTTTCTCACATTATAGAAGTCTCTTGCATCTAAAAATAATCCAGAAATTCAACAGGCTGAAAGTCCATTTTTATTCTTACCTTTTTATTCTTGTAAAGGTGAAAAGAATTCTGTTACGATCAATCAAGCCCATGTCATAGCTAACTGTTATTCCAGGCAATACAAACTGCTGTCAGGCTTGTTTTACAAAACATGCTCTCTCCCCCCTTCCACCACCACCCTCCGCCTGCCACTCTCCCACCCTCTCTCTCTGTTTAGCCCTTCCACCCCCCCCCCCCCCTGTTACATCACTCAGTTCTAACGTTCTCCATCATCCTCCCCTCAGGCATACCTGGTACAAGAAGGTCTCCCAGTTTGGCCAGAAGGAGGGAGATGATGCGAGCAGGGGGGTCCGACACAGGCTGAGCTGAACTCCAGTGAGCGGCATACAGGTGCTGGCCCCAGGCGGGCAGAACCACTTGAGCACAGTCCCCAGTGCTCATGAGGGGCAAGGCCACTCTACACAGCTGTAGGATGATCAGCACAAGCTTCGGAGAAGGCCTGAAAATAGGAAAAAATGTTTTGGAATTTTTGTTTGGGGAGGGAGGAATGGGAGTGTTTAGGGGGGGTGGGGGGTGGGGGGGGTTACGTTTTGTGAAGCAAAATCGTGTTCATTGATCAAAACCTTACTCCAAAACAATTTTGATTTTGAGCCCGAGTGATGGGATTTTCAAAACATTAGGATGATTCAGAAATTGCCCCAGACAGAAAAGGGAATGATTGTAATTTTGAGTGTACCCAACAAAAGTAGCAGTTGAAAAAGTGGCTTACAGTGCGGAGTTATGAATTTGTTTCCCCTCAGTTGATGCATGCATGCTCAGTTTGAATTTTCTTTCAGCCAAAATAAAATAAAATAAAACAATTCATTGACAGTAAAATACCAGCAACATAGCCCTGTGTGTGCATGTGTGTGTGTGTGTGTTTAACCCACCAGGTTTGTTACATGGAAGATCAAAACACAACATTTTATTTGCCAATTGCAATTACACTGGAAAACTGTTTTATAGCCATGGATACTGGGTACTTTCGAAGGTGCAAAGTGTCACTCACTTTTACAAATTATCATAAGTCTCTAGAAAACTGAAGCCAAAAAAGCTCAAGTCTGAATCTTGCACCCAACAACAAACGTGTTTGAAAAATAAACATATGATTTATATCCATATTTATACCGCCAGAGCCTGCAGAACTGCTATTTGGGCAGTGGCAAATAAATCTCCATTTTCAAATAAAACTACAACATAATAAGGGTGACTTACCTCTGGTCCAGAAGAAGGGAGAGCAGCTTGGACACACAGGCAGGTTGGCTGAGAATAGCTTTGCCCATCTTGCTCCTGCAAATAATTATTCTATAAACGCTGTGACTACACTCTCAGGCCCAACATTTAACAACACTAACGCCATACATGGAGATGATTTCTATCAGACCCGAGTTTCTCACACAGCGGTAGTCAGTGGTCTGGGCGTCAGATGATGCGCCCAAAAGCTGCAAGTGGACGACTTGGGCGGCCTGAGTTGGATCCTCTGTTGGCCGGCGCCAAGAGTGTAAAAGCTCAGACTATATGAGAACAATGAACTAAAATAATAAATAATAATATCAAAATTGACAGTACTTGTGTCCTTTTAACGCAAAATGGTTATAAGGTCTCTTTTTTTGGGAAGGGAGAAGGTGTAAGAGGGGGGATGGGAAGGGAGAAATTAAAAAAACTTCAGGGATGCAGGGATGTTTTATTGGCTTGTATTTGTTCACTACTATGTTGGCCATCTGCCTACAAGGTCTTATCTTCATAATATACATGTCATATCTTCTGGAGACATTTGTCTAAAATGTTTCAACCATACTCAAAGTTTCAAATCAAGATCTCTCCCCTCCCACCCTATTTTTTCTTGACGAACCTAGAGAGGTTGTTGAGGAGGCCGAGAACTTCCTGCAGAGCCTCCGTGCCTCCTGCCGCATTGCCAATAGCATTGGTAGCTCTGGCCAGGTGGTGGGTCAGCAAAGTGGAAACCTGTCTTGCCAATCCTGAGTGCTCCAATTCTTCCACTTGAGAGGCTAAACAACAACGCGTACAATAGTATGTAATAATAATGATAATAATAATAATAATAATAACAATACACGGATTTATAAAGAGCATATATCTTGCCATTAAAGTGGTTCAAGGTGATAATAATAACACATAAAATAATAATAATACCTAATAATAATAATAATAATAATAATAATAATAATAATAATAACAATAACAATAATAATAATTATTATAATAACAATAATAATAATAATAACAATAATAATAATAACAATAATATTAATAATAATAATAATAATAATAATAATAATAACAATAATAATAACAATGCTATTCGCATAGTGCTTTTTCCACATTTCCCACTGACCATCTTCCACCTCCCACTTGACGCAGCGATTGGCAAGGACTTGGAAGCCAGCCCAGGCCAGGGCAGAGACCTTTTGACGAGTGCTTTGGGACTCCACAGCCATGCCATCAGACGGGTGACCGGCCAGGCTGCACAGTTTGTCCAGCAAGTGGACCAGTCCTGAACGGACCAAGCACCGCTCCTCGGCCCTGAAACACACAACCAGAGTTTACTTTGAGCAATGATTTTCCTAAAACCCATTACACACGTACCACACCCAATGGTCCCAACCAAAAAGTCACCAAAAAAACAAACAAAAGGCTCAAGATAGGAACACAGATAAGATACAACTCCTACTATTAACAGATTGTCAAAATTGAATTCTGAGATTATGTGTGCTCTCTCCGTACCAATTCCTATTGGGCACAGCCGCAAATGCAGAGAGAGGATAATTGTAGTGAGGTTTTATTTCGTTTACAGTTGGTGGCGACAGACTGGTCACACTGCTCAGTGTGTCTGGGCCGTCAGATGGTGGCCCTAAGGCAACAAGTAGAAACCTTGGACCTCGAGTTAGATCCTGAATTGACCGGCGCCTTGAGCAGCGTTTGAGATGGAAAAGCACTATATAAGGACAATTCCACAAAATAAATAAAAGAAACGAAGGACCAGGGGATTTGACGACTACTGACCTCGTGTAGGGCAGCGTACAGAGGAGGCCGATGCTGCTGCAGCTGGCGATGGGGTAGCGGGCGGCAAGCTGCACCACCGACGTCATCACCTCCGCAAAGGCTTCCTGCACCTGTAGCACCATGCCCCCGCAGGACAACTCTTGAGCCCTGCCAACACCAAAAGCCAGACAAGCTAAAACTCCATGATAAGAGCTAGTAAAACAAAAAATAAAACCTATAAAACCAGTGGTCCTGATTCGGCTCTTTGCAGTCTGCTGGACCCTATCAACAATGACTAACTAACAGATACAAATACAACTGTAATAGTATCAGAAACAGAATCCTTATGATTCCCACAAACAATCCTTGACAATAACATTCACGCAACGAGTCAATCTAGAATAAAACATGAGCTGTGAAAACAAAGAAGTCGCTATCAGCTAGTCTGCTTTTGTGAAGCAGTGCTCAAACATTCCACGTACTTACTTACTCTCTCTCACACACACTCCCTCAGCAATCACTTACTTAGGCCCATGGCGTAGGACAGATGCCACCGCAGCCACAAGATGCGTGGCTCCGCCTACTCTAGACGCTGCTGCCAGCAAGTCTTTCATGTGAAGGAGTGCCTTCTTCCTGATGGCACCTCGCTTCTGCCGAATCTGGGCTGCTACGAGGAAACTGCTGCAAGACACCTGGAAGATATAGAAGCGTCGGTAAGGAAACGTTACTTAATTTCTTATACCTACTTTTATTACGAACAATACCAACTTTCATTATGTTCTATAGTATACGCACAGTTTACATTTTCTATACAAACTTTTAAAAGAATTCGTACTTGATTGCTTTCTTTTTAGGCCTGGCTGGCTGGCTGCCACAACAACATTTGCGCTATACAATTAATTTGGTTTTATATGAATCAGTCATTTGCCTTTTAGGAACCGTATCTCAAACAAATGACCCTTCACCACTACTAGGACCAAAGAAGAGGACCCCACATGTAGTATTATTATTATTATTATTATTATTATTATTATTATTATTATTATTATTATTATTATTATTATTATTAATATTATTATATTTTTTTATTATTATTATTTTTTTTTTTAGGCTGTCAATAATTTTCAGAAAGGGACTATTTATACCATTAATTTATGGTACTTAATGACCCCAGGATATGGGGCTATCTGGGTAAAAAGGGACCTTTGGGAATTAATTACCAAGATCTAGCAGCAGAACCAAGGAGGGAGGGAGGGAGAGAGAGAGAGAGAGAGAGAGAGAGAGAGAGAGAGAGAGAGACAGAGACAGAGAGACAGAGACAGAGAGAGACAGAGAGATTGTAGCATGAATTAAGATTGGGTGACAAGATTTTAAGACCACAAAACTGCCATTTTGGGGCCGATAAACCAAGATATGGCGACTGGGAGCAAGTGCTTTTACACCACATGTACGAATGAGGGAAATGTGCTTGTTATTTATGTGAAAGTCGGTGTATTCAGCACGTAAGCGTGCATGTTGGTATAGGCTGCCATGCTTCCAGCCTGATTGGCAATTTGAGGAAAAAGCAATACACTACAAAAAGTTCAACATTTTACTGCTAGACTCATTTTCTGCCATCGACCTTCCACTCCTCTTTTGAACAAACTCCACTGGCTTCCTCTTTCAGAGAGAATAAGGTACAAAATAGCATCCATCTGCTTCAAAATAATCACTAAATCAGCCCCAGCCTATCTTACAGAAACAGTATCTCTCTACATACCTTCCCGATCTCTGATTTATTCAGGTTGCTCTAGGCTTCTTGGTCAAGGTCACCTTGGTATCCATCATCATCATCATTATTATTATTATTATTATTATTATTATTATTATTATTATTATTATTATTATTATTATTATTATTACAATTATTATTATATTAATTATTATTAGAGAGCATAGCATGGCTACAGTAAGTGTGTCAAGTGCACGTACTGCTTTTTCAGGTTCACTGCCGATGAAAGAGAAGAGCTGGTCAATGAGAGTGATGTAAGGAGGTTTGTCATCGCCGTCGTCTTCTGTCAAGTCCTGCAGTATAGACATCGTCTTCCTCTTCTCCGTCATACGGTGCCTGCAAAGTGCACAAGTGGTTTCAAATCACCAAAGCAAATACAAGCACACATAACCACAACCCTACCAAATTTTTAGTTTGATTAATTCTTTTACAGTCATAGTCCACTAGTTTGCTTGCAGACCGCCATAGTCGACATCCACAGGGTCATGTCCTGAGAACAACACTTCACAAGGGAATAGAACTTGCTTTGACGCTGTTTGACCTGACCTCATTTAGTCAAGTTGACTATGGCGGTAAAAGAGGTGGTTTTATTCCTAACTGTTAACGTGGACCAGTAGACAAACAAAATCATCATCCATGTGGATGCAAATAAAACAGCAACAGTCGTTGTTAAAGCTCACAACATTTCAGGCATTTATGTGCAATATCTTGAGACATTACATTTTCAACACAAAAACCTTCAAAAGCTATAGAAAACAAAAACACACTGTTATCCTGTTACAAAGTCATGGCACTTGAAACTATCCACCCTTTGTGGGCTAATAAACAGAGTGCAAGAGAAGATAACCAACCTTTGCAGTCGGACAACGTCTGTGAGTGAGTCGTCGTCAACGCCAGATGGAGCGGACATACTGCGGTTCATGCCAGGAGTCGTTCTCAGCACATCTGTGTCTGATCGTACCATCAGGTCTTCTGCAAACGTAAATTTCCTTCAATTGATTTTACATCCAGCTAATACCTTTTGAACCATACAAAGGCAAAATTCATGATGACCCCCCCCCCCCCCGTCCCCCCTCCATCCCTCTCCCCCCAAAAAACACACAAAATAATCCCCTAAAAAGGGACATTAAGCTCCAAAAAGTATTCGTAGCTCTTGCGGGAATATAGATCTATACTTGTTGCATACATGCTTATTCATCAGACTAAGCATTACGTTGTACTGATGTTTCTGGCTCCATGCAAACAGTGTGTCAGATCTACCATACAGAGGCGTATGCCTCAACAGTCTCTGACACTCAGACTGGGGTTTGCATCGCTTTCAGGCTTTCTGCGCTGACTGCCTCTATACGCTAACAGGTTTCATACAGATTTACCAGTCTATATTTTCATTAGATTTCCATGACATTTCCACAACCTTTCCAGGCCCAAATGATAGGTTCCCATAACAGGCGAATGCTCAACACATATCCACACGTACACAAACAAAAAACATTCTACAAATACCTCAAAGCCATTCACTTTTTACTCCTATCCTATCCTGTAACTCAAAGTTCGTTGGGGCACCACAGATGATCATTTAACAAGCGTACTCCATATTTTTCCGTCTTCAGCAACCCTCATGGCTTCGCTCAGTGTCAAGCCAGTCCATTCTCGAATATTGTCCTCCCACCTCTTTTTCGGTCTCCCTCTTCTTTTGCCTCCATGCACTGTTTGCCTTGCAGGATGGTCTTTGCAAGACCTGATGATCTGGTGACATGGCCATTCAATTGGAGTTTCCGTTTTTTCACCACTGTGAGCGAGTCATCGTGTTGTCCAATGGCTTGTCTGTCGGACTTCGTTATTGGTGATGTGCTGGGTATATGAAATGCCCAGAAATCTTATGTAGCACCTCATCCCCATGTTTTGTATTCTTCGTTGTAGATCTGCTGTAAGGGTCCATGTTTCGCAAGTGTATAGGAAGATGGAGATGACGAGGGAGCGCATCAGTCTTACCTTGGAATGTAGACTGATGGTCTTGTCTTTCCAAATGGGCTTCAACCTTGTCAGGGCAGAAGCTGTTTGTGCGATTCTAGAGAGGACTTCCTGTCGGGACGGATACAATGGCTCCTAAATATTTGAAGCTATGCACTAGGTTGAGGGATTGGCCCTGGACTTTGATGTCCATGTTCTATGTCTGGACCTACTAACAAACTGCCCCATAGGCGTCCCGACCACGGTCCTTACCTTGCGGGAAGCCCTGCATGTGGGAAACTGTGCGGGTGATGTGGAGTATGGTGGGTGTAGGGGTGATGTTGACATGCAGGAGAAGAGAGAGGCGGGACAGGATCCCTCGCACCACCTGCTTTATCTTCTTCATCTCTTCCTTCTCCTTCTGTTCCTTGTGAGCCTCAATGTCCGACTCAAACTGCTCCCTGAGAAGGAAAGAGAAGATATGAAAAATGAACAGGCGCAAATATAGTTGAAAATATAACCGTCGTGGACATTTAGTTTTAGCAAGTTTTGGAGTTTTTTTGTGTTTTTTTTTGGTGAGTTTCTCTCTTACTTTCATTTTTCTTTGTTTTTGTAAGAAACGTCCTTCATTTGCTGAGATGTTATGTTCGGTGTGAATTCTCCATTGTGGCTAATAAAGATTTGTGTACTTGATTTCACACACATTTTTTCTCCGCTTTTTGTGAAATTTAAGTCTATTGTTTTCAGCAGTTTCAAACAAGAGCTCAGGAACCAAAAAAAGTGGAACCCATTTTGAACATACCAAATAAGTTTTGCTACTAAAAACAATTTCTAAAGTACTCTAAATGTGTTAAATATCTACACCTCCCTCACCTCCCCCATCCCATCCACACACCAAAAAACCCTTCTTTCTTAATCAGGGAGTACAGTTCCCTGCTTGCTGAGCTGTTTGGCTGAACTTCCACTAGCGCATAAGCTTCAAAGATTGTATTTGTATTGTCTTCTCCAGAATAAAACATAACGCACAACACAACCCAATCCAACTAGCTATGAGCAGAGTACCTGGTTCTTTGCCCAGATCAGGTGGAAGGAAAGGCAAGGCAAAAAGAGGACAAGGACACAGCCCTCATTAAGCTGACCCAGAAAAAAAGGTCTCAAACTTCACTCTCCCCCCCCCCCCTACCCACCTCCTGAATAGGTTAAAGGGAAACCTTTTTCACCACCCTTGTTCATTGCTGCTGGCAGAGCTGCCAACCCCTAAAAAAAATTTCAGTAGCAAACAAAGAAAAATATCAGTAGTTTCAGCTCAATTTCAGTAGCAAATGTACGAACAAGAATTTTCACATGATAAAATGAACATTATTTAAAATGTTGATATTAGCTTAAATAAAAACCAAACACCAACACAAAAAGCATTAACTTTCAAATATTTATTTTTAAAATGATAGAAATGTTCCTGAAAAAAACAACAACAACAGTTTTAACATTTTGTTCGGAAAAGCTAACCCAATGGCTCACTACATGTACTAATGGCATGGATACTGGAAAATTTAATAAGTGCGCGAGGAAACACCATACGCGGCGAGGAATCGCGATTAATCGCGAGTCCTCGCGTGTAATCGCCTGAAGGAAACACGGGGATCACAGGACATGACTGTGGTCTCTCTCTCTCTCTCTCTCTCTCTCTCTCTCTCAGTCTACCGCGCAGTGGCTGCTGAGCTAAAAATAGCGCACACGCAAAGCGCTATACGAAAGTCTATGATAATGACGAAAGCCTAGTAGGCCTACGTCTCTCGCGGCTTTGTTTCGATACTTGTAAAAAAATAGGTATGCTTTGAAATTTTTCTTCCGTAGTATTTCTTGAAATGGCGTAGTTGCGGAATTAAAGAACATTTTCCGGAGAAACTACGGACGTTCCGTAGGGGTTGGCAGCTCTGTGCTGGGCATGTGAGTGCACAAAGTGCTTACAATAATCTCCATCCCCAGTCACCCAGGATAGTGTTCAGAAGTCTAGGCGTCAGACTCTCTGCGCCCACAAGGCTGCAAGTGGGTGTGTCTCGGGCGGCTTGTGTTAGATCCTGTAACGGCCACTGCCTTTTCGCGGCTCTTGAGCTGGGAAAGATCTATATGAAAGCGAGTGAAGAAATAAATAAACCAACAACAAGATCTCAAGTACTGAAACGGATGCCCCAAGAGAGGCTGCACCGTGCACTTACATGAGCGCTTTGACGGTCACTTCCAAGCTGCCCCTGTCCAAAGGAATGTCTTTGAGGAAGCACAGCATGGCCAGTTCTTTATGGCGAATCTGTGCGTGGACAAAGCAGCCCTCAATTCAACCAGATACACATCAAATGCTCAAAACTGCACAATAACTCAAGCGTTCATTCTCTGTACAAAAAAAAAATGTTAAAGTAAGGGGGCCTGCTCAGCACAAAATATGCCCTTGAAAGGTCACCAGAATATTTTAAAGGTCACATCCTCAGTTTCTCGGCACTACACATTTTTCAAAAAGTAATGTTATTAGTGTTGCATTTAGAAACCAATAGAAAGAGCTTGTCTACTGTTCATTTTTTGGGTTGATTTTGCAAGACAAACTGAAATTATAATTATAATTTTTCGAGTGAAACATGGGCATGATCGTTGGATGTGTACAGCAGAAATTCCATAGGTCATTGTAGAAGTTAGAACATCAAGGTAGAAAGCAGTGCGTCAAATTGGATTTCTGTGGGTCATATATTTCAGGGATGTGCTTGGCTGTTAAGTTTTGGGTCTTTCTTTTGCCTAGTTCCATCTCTGGGCACTGCATAAAGAATCAGCCGTCATCTTTTCACTAATCTATGTTATTTTATAATACCTTCTTGTTATTATTCAAAGAAATAGTATTATAAAGATCGGGAGACAAAACGTTTGTGTAAAACACGAGCAGTAGGCAACGATTTAAAATTAACAAAAATTGTAATTGATACTACTTTTGCTGTGCAAAGTTGAAAACAATTTCTGCAATCTGGATTCTTGAACAAATACACTTTCCTACACCTGATATCTTACGACCTATCCTCGGATGTAAATACTGACCTCGTGCATGTGGTAGTCATGGAAGAATGGCGCAGTGGTGGACACGTTAGGCTGACAATGGTCGTCCACTTCGTTCTTCCATCTCTGCTCCAAATCCGCCATAGTCTGCATCATTTCACGTTTCACACCAGATTTAGCATTAATCCAGCCACCCAGCCTCCATAGGTGACATGAGAGTAGCGGTGTAGGAGGTGGGAAAGATGGGGATGGTCCGGGGTGTAAAGGGAGTAGTAAATTAGGTGTATGAACATAAACTACAAATAAATCGTCATCAACATCAACATCATTATACAATTTTTAGTCTTTCGAACCACGGATCATTTTTTCAGTCCTTCGAACCATGAAGGATTGCTGGCACTGAGAGTTTTCACCACATCCCTCCCTTCTGCAGCTGTTATCAAAGAAGCGTGGCCCATCCAAGCTCTGTCAATGCTTTTGACATTATAAACCCCGCGCGTTATCCCCTAACAATTTTGTTGTCCCACCTCAACCACACTACACCTGCTGCTGAAGGAGCAACGCTTTTTGGACACTATAAACTATATATGCCCAAATTTCGGGTGTCCATGGAAATCAACAGCATGAAACCATACCTGCAACTGGCGAAGCAAAACGTCGAATCTGCGGTAGACCTCGTCCACCACCGAGGACAGCAGGATGTAGTCTTCGTTGTCCTTCTGGGCCACAGAGCTGAGATGTCGCACTGTGTCCATCAGGGACAGATGCTTCATGATGGACGACATGACGTGCTCCTCCAACATGTCAGGCTGCAGGACGCTCCTGAAAAGAAAAAGAAAAAATATATATATATCAGAGAATGTTAGAGAAGTTGGTTTCTGGTTCTGGATTCACGATAACGTAAAAGAGGCTGATAAAGGTATTGTGACAACAATGAAAGCTCAAGATATCTATCAAGTATAGGGTGTATGTAAGTGCGTGCGTTAACAGTCTCTTGGCGCTCACTAGATTTTGGGGCAGCATTGCGCCTCAAGCAAACTGTGCTGAATGCCTCTGTACGCTAGTAGCATTGCATCTGTGCCTGAACATAGCAGTGTACTGTATTGTTCTTATTGAATGGTGAGGTATTGCAATTTTACAGGATAATGTATAGGATTGTACTGTATCGTATTTATGAAGACGTTTGCCAGCAGATTCAATGCCTTCTCTAAAACATTAATAATAGTGACTACAACCTTTCAAAAGGCACGATTTTTCCTCAAACTAACTTGGAAACTTGCGTGCTCATTCCCATTTGAGTGAGGAATGGGTATTTGTCGTGTATGTAGTAGGAGTGAGTGCTGTGTATGTAGGAGTGTTTGCTGTGAATGTAGGAGTGTTTGCTGTGAATGTAGGAGTGTTTGCTGTGTATGTAGGAGCGTTTGTTGTGTACGTAGGAGTGTCTGTGGTGTATGTAGGAGTGTTTGCTGTATATGCAGAGTGTCTGCTGTGTATGTAGGAGTGTTTGTTGTGTATGTAGTGTTTGCTGTGTATGTAGAGTGTTTGCTGTGTATGTAGAGTGTTTGCTGTGTATGTAGAGTGCTTGCTATGTATGTAGAGTGCTTGCTATGTATGTAGAGTGTTTGCTGTGTATGTAGGAGTGTCTGCTGTGTATGCAGAGTGTTTGCTGTGTATGTAGAGTGCTTGCTATGTATGTAGGAGTGTCTGCTGTGCATGCAGAGTGTTTGCTGTGTATGCAGAGTGCTTGCTGTGTATGTAGAGTGTTTGCTACATATGTAAGAGTGTCTGCTGTGTATTTAGAGTGCTTGCTGTGTATGTAGAGTGTCTGCTGTGTATGCAGAGTGTTTGCTGTGTATGTAGAGTGTTTGCTGTGTATGTAGGAGTGTTTGCTGTGTATGCAGAGTGTTTGCTATGTATGTAGAGTGTTTGCTGTGTATGTAGAGTGTTTGCTGTGTATGTAGAGTGTTTGCTGTGTATGCAGAGTGCTTGCTATGTATGTAGAGTGTTTGCTATGTATGTAGGAGTTTCTGCTGTGTATGTAGAGTGTTTGCTGTGTATGTAGAGTGTTTGCTGTGTATGTAGAGTGCTTGCTATGTATGCAGAGTGTCTGCTATGTATGTAGAGTGCTTGCTATGTATGCAGAGTGTTTGCTGTGTATGTAGAGTGTCTGCTGTGTATGCAGAGTGTTTGCTGTGTATGTAGAGTGCTTGCTATGTATGTAGGAGTGTCTGCTGTGTATGCAGAGTGTTTGCTGTGTATGCAGAGTGCTTGCTGTGTATGTAGAGTGCTTGCTACATATGTAAGAGTGTCTGCTGTGTATTTAGAGTGCTTGCTGTGTATGTAGAGTGTCTGCTGTGTATGTAGAGTGCTTGCTACATATGTAAGAGTGTCTGCTGTGTATGTAGAGTGCTTGCTACATATGTAAGAGTGTCTGCTGTGTATGTAGAGTGTCTGCTGTGTATGTAGAGTGCTTGCTACATATGTAAGAGTGTTTGCTGTGTATTCAGAGTGTTTGCTGTGTATGTAGAGTGTCTGCTGTGTATGTAGAGTGCTTGCTACATATGTAAGAGTGTCTGCTGTGTATGTAGAGTGTCTGCTGTGTATGTAGAGTGCTTGCTACATATGTAAGAGTGTCTGCTGTGTATGCAGAGTGTTTGCTGTGTATTTAGAGTGCTTGCTGTGTATGTAGAGTGCTTGCTACATATGTAAGAGTGTCTGCTGTGTATGTAGAGTGCTTGCTACATATGTAAGAGTGTCTGCTGTGTATGTAGAGTGCTTGCTACATATGTAAGAGTGTCTGCTGTGTATGTAGAGTGTCTGCTGTGTATGTAGAGTGTCTGCTGTGTATGCAGAGTGTTTGCTGTGTATGCAGAGTGCTTGCTGTGTATGTAGAGTGCTTGCTACATATGTAAGAGTGTCTGCTGTGTATTTAGAGTGCTTGCTGTGTATGTAGAGTGTCTGCTGTGTATGTAGAGTGCTTGCTACATATGTAAGAGTGTCTGCTGTGTATGTAGAGTGCTTGCTACATATGTAAGAGTGTCTGCTGTGTATGTAGAGTGTCTGCTGTGTATGTAGAGTGCTTGCTACATATGTAAGAGTGTTTGCTGTGTATTCAGAGTGTTTGCTGTGTATGTAGAGTGTCTGCTGTGTATGTAGAGTGCTTGCTACATATGTAAGAGTGTCTGCTGTGTATGTAGAGTGTCTGCTGTGTATGTAGAGTGCTTGCTACATATGTAAGAGTGTCTGCTGTGTATGCAGAGTGTTTGCTGTGTATTTAGAGTGCTTGCTGTGTATGTAGAGTGCTTGCTACATATGTAAGAGTGTCTGCTGTGTATGTAGAGTGCTTGCTACATATGTAAGAGTGTCTGCTGTGTATGTAGAGTGCTTGCTACATATGTAAGAGTGTCTGCTGTGTATGTAGAGTGCTTGCTACATATGTAAGAGTGTCTGCTGTGTATGTAGAGTGTCTGCTGTGTATGTAGAGTGTTTGCTACATATGTAAGAGTGTTTGCTGTGTATTTAGAGTGCTTGCTGTGTATGTAGAGTGCTTGCTACATATGTAAGAGTGTCTGCTGTGTATGTAGAGTGCTTGCTACATATGTAAGAGTGTCTGCTGTGTATGTAGAGTGCTTGCTACATATGTAAGAGTGTCTGCTGTGTATGTAGAGTGTCTGCTGTGTATGTAGAGTGCTTGCTACATATGTAAGAGTGTCTGCTGTGTATGCAGAGTGTTTGCTGTGTATGTAGAGTGTTTGCTGTGTATGTAGAGTGTCTGCTGTGTATGTAGAGTGTTTGCTGTGTATATAGAGTGCTTGCTACATATGTAAGAGTGTCTGCTGTGTATGTAGAGTGCTTGCTGTGTATGTAGAGTGCTTGCTACATATGTAAGAGTGTCTGCTGTGTATGTAGAGTGTTTGCTGTGTATGTAGAGTGCTTGCTACATATGTAAGAGTGTCTGCTGTGTATGTAGAGTGTTTGCTGTGTATGTAGAGTGCTTGCTACATATGTAAGAGTGTCTGCTGTGTATGTAGAGTGTTTGCTGTGTATTTAGAGTGCTTGCTACATATGTAAGAGTGTCTGCTGTGTATGTAGAGTGTTTGCTGTGTATTTAGAGTGCTTGCTACATATGTAAGAGTGTCTGCTGTGTATGTAGAGTGTTTGCTGTGTATTTAGAGTGCTTGCTACATATGTAAGAGTGTCTGCTGTGTATGTAGAGTGCTTGCTACATATGTAAGAGTGTTTGCTGTGTATGTAGAGTGTTTGCTGTGTATGTAGAGTGTCTGCTGTGTATGTAGAGTGTCTGCTGTGTATGTAGAGTGCTTGCTACATATGTAAGAGTGTCTGCTGTGTATGTAGAGTGTTTGCTGTGTATTTAGAGTGCTTGCTACATATGTAAGAGTGTCTGCTGTGTATGTAGAGTGTTTGCTGTGTATTTAGAGTGCTTGCTACATATGTAAGAGTGTCTGCTGTGTATGTAGAGTGTTTGCTGTGTATTTAGAGTGCTTGCTACATATGTAAGAGTGTCTGCTGTGTATGTAGAGTGTTTGCTGTGTATTTAGAGTGCTTGCTACATATGTAAGAGTGTCTGCTGTGTATGCAGAGTGTTTGCTGTGTATGTAGAGTGCTTGCTGTGTATGTAGAGTGCTTGCTACATATGTAAGAGTGTCTGCTGTGTATGTAGAGTGCTTGCTGTGTATGTAGAGTGTTTGCTACATATGTAAGAGTGTCTGCTGTGTATGTAGAGTGCTTGCTACATATGTAAGAGTGTCTGCTGTGTATGTAGAGTGCTTGCTACATATGTAAGAGTGTTTGCTGTGTATGCAGAGTGTTTGCTGTGTATGTAGAGTGTTTGCTGTGTATGTAGAGTGCTTGCTACATATGTAAGAGTGTCTGCTGTGTATGTAGAGTGCTTGCTACATATGTAAGAGTGTCTGCTGTGTATGCAGAGTGTTTGCTGTGTATGTAGAGTGTTTGCTGTGTATGTAGAGTGTCTGCTGTGTATGTAGAGTGTTTGCTGTGTATGTAGAGTGCTTGCTACATATGTAAGAGTGTTTGCTGTGTATGTAGAGTGTTTGCTGTGTATGTAGAGTGTTTGCTACATATGTAAGAGTGTCTGCTGTGTATGTAGAGTGTTTGCTGTGTATGTAGAGTGTTTGCTGTGTATGTAGAGTGCTTGCTACATATGTAAGAGTGTCTGCTGTGTATGTAGAGTGTTTGCTGTGTATGTAGAGTGTTTGCTGTGTATGTAGAGTGTTTGCTACATATGTAAGAGTGTCTGCTGTGTATGTAGAGTGTTTGCTGTGTATGTAGAGTGCTTGCTACATATGTAAGAGTGTCTGCTGTGTATGTAGAGTGTTTGCTGTGTATGTAGAGTGTTTGCTACATATGTAAGAGTGTCTGCTGTGTATGTAGAGTGTTTGCTGTGTATGTAGAGTGTTTGCTGTGTATGTAGAGTGCTTGCTACATATGTAAGAGTGTCTGCTGTGTATGTAGAGTGCTTGCTACATATGTAAGAGTGTCTGCTGTGTATGCAGAGTGTTTGCTGTGTATGTAGAGTGTTTGCTGTGTATGTAGAGTGTCTGCTGTGTATGTAGAGTGTTTGCTGTGTATGTAGAGTGCTTGCTACATATGTAAGAGTGTTTGCTGTGTATGTAGAGTGTTTGCTGTGTATGTAGAGTGCTTGCTACATATGTAAGAGTGTCTGCTGTGTATGCAGAGTGTTTGCTGTGTATGTAGAGTGCTTGCTACATATGTAAGAGTGTCTGCTGTGTATGTAGAGTGCTTGCTACATATGTAAGAGTGTTTGCTGTGTATGTAGAGTGTCTGCTGTGTATGTAGAGTGCTTGCTACATATGTAAGAGTGTCTGCTGTGTATGCAGAGTGTCTGCTGTGTATGTAGAGTGTTTGCTGTGTATTTAGAGTGCTTGCTACATATGTAAGAGTGTTTGCTGTGTATGTAGAGTGCTTGCTACATATGTAAGAGTGTTTGCTGTGTATGTAGAGTGCTTGCTACATATGTAAGAGTGTCTGCTGTGTATGCAGAGTGTCTGCTGTGTATGTAGAGTGTTTGCTGTGTATTTAGAGTGCTTGCTACATATGTAAGAGTGTTTGCTGTGTATGTAGAGTGTTTGCTGTGTATGTAGAGTGTTTGCTACATATGTAAGAGTGTCTGCTGTGTATGCAGAGTGTCTGCTGTGTATGTAGAGTGTTTGCTGTGTATTTAGAGTGCTTGCTACATATGTAAGAGTGTTTGCTGTGTATGTAGAGTGCTTGCTACATATGTAAGAGTGTCTGCTGTGTATGTAGAGTGTTTGCTGTGTATGTAGAGTGCTTGCTACATATGTAAGAGTGTCTGCTGTGTATGTAGAGTGTTTGCTGTGTATTTAGAGTGCTTGCTGTGTATGTAGAGTGCTTGCTACATATGTAAGAGTGTCTGCTGTGTATGCAGAGTGTCTGCTGTGTATTTAGAGTGCTTGCTGTGTATGTAGAGTGCTTGCTACATATGTAAGAGTGTCTGCTGTGTATGTAGAGTGTTTGCTGTGTATTTAGAGTGCTTGCTGTGTATGTAGAGTGCTTGCTACATATGTAAGAGTGTCTGCTGTGTATGCAGAGTGTCTGCTGTGTATTTAGAGTGCTTGCTGTGTATGTAGAGTGCTTGCTACATATGTAAGAGTGTCTGCTGTGTATGTAGAGTGTCTGCTGTGTATGTAGAGTGCTTGCTACATATGTAAGAGTGTTTGCTGTGTATGTAGAGTGTTTGCTGTGTATGTAGAGTGCTTGCTACATATGTAAGAGTGTCTGCTGTGTATGTAGAGTGTCTGCTGTGTATGTAGAGTGCTTGCTACATATGTAAGAGTGTCTGCTGTGTATGTAGAGTGTTTGCTGTGTATGTAGAGTGCTTGCTACATATGTAAGAGTGTTTGCTGTGTATTCAGAGTGCTTGCTACATATGTAAGAGTGTCTGCTGTGTATGTAGAGTGTTTGCTGTGTATGTAGAGTGTTTGCTGTGTATGTAGAGTGTTTGCTGTGTATTCAGAGTGCTTGCTACATATGTAAGAGTGTCTGCTGTGTATGTAGAGTGTTTGCTGTGTATGTAGAGTGCTTGCTACATATGTAAGAGTGTCTGCTGTGTATGTAGAGTGTTTGCTGTGTATGTAGAGTGCTTGCTACATATGTAAGAGTGTTTGCTGTGTATTCAGAGTGTTTGCTGTGTATGTAGAGTGTTTGCTGTGTATGTAGAGTGTTTGCTACATATGTAAGAGTGTCTGCTGTGTATGTAGAGTGCTTGCTACATATGTAAGAGTGTTTGCTGTGTATGTAGAGTGTTTGCTACATATGTAAGAGTGTCTGCTGTGTATGTAGAGTGTCTGCTGTGTATGTAGAGTGTTTGCTACATATGTAAGAGTGTTTGCTGTGTATGCAGAGTGTTTGCTGTGTATGTAGAGTGCTTGCTACATATGTAAGAGTGTCTGCTGTGTATGTAGAGTGCTTGCTACATATGTAAGAGTGTCTGCTGTGTATGCAGAGTGTTTGCTGTGTATGTAGAGTGCTTGCTATGTATGTAGAGTGTTTGTTGTGTATGTAGGAGCATTTGCTTTGTATACAGGAGTGTCTATAACATGTGAAGAGTGTATGCTGTTTGCACACCACTGCGCTTCGAGTCTGATTTAGGAATAAGGCTTATACAGCATACAGTATTAATATTTTATAAAAATTGCTTAAAAACCGTTTCCAAAGGATTTTTGAATTAGACAAGTAGTCATCACAAATCATCATCATCATCATCATCATCATCCTTACAATCATCATCGTTTACTCACTTGATGCTCGGCCGGAGACGCTGCGTTTGGCGCTTTGCCAGGCGTCGGAGATGGGTCATGATCTCCGCTGGCAGCTTGATTCGAGGCAAAATGGGGCTGCCGGGCGGCAAGGACATCTCCGCCGTTTCTCCATCTTCCCCCAGCAGTCTGGGCTGAGGGGCCTCTTCCATGAGAGGCGGTGGGATGGAGATGCCTTTCTCCGACTGCCACACACATCTGATGAAACCCCACAAATATTCAACATCATTCATGCTGGATATCAAATGGGGTCAATCAAAATTGCAATCAAACTTCTACAATGGCAAGTAAGCAGCTGGAACTTGTTTGTTTTCATATTCAACATATACTTATTGCACCTTTACATTACGAGGAAATTGTAAACGCTTAAACACTTCTAAGTTCATTCTATATATTGCATTACAAATTTGAAGAAAACGAAAAGGCCTCAGACACAGAATAACAAAAATTTGAAAATTATTATCAGAAATTGCCTTTTTTAGGTCTGTTGAATCTCAGAACCATTCATAGCAAGGGTTGGACAACGCCATTCGTTAACGTTCACTCAATAGAACGTTAAACCCTTTGTTCTTCATCTACCAACAGAAGTGGCAATAATTTAAAAAAAATGTGTTGGTGAACCAAGTACTTAATACTTTTTTTGTCATAACTGAAAACACTGACAGTGAAAGAGGGGCGGACACATCTTTCCTATCACCACCTTTAACTATTGCAATATTGCTCCATTAAAGTTTATATAATAATGGCATCAACGTGGACATCAAAGTCCAAGACACAGTGCATAGCTGCATATATTTAGGAGCCATTCTATTAGACAATGGGTTCAGACAGGAAGTCCTCTACAGGATCGTACAAACAACTACTGCCCTGACAAGGTTGAAGCCCATTTGGAAAGACAAGACCATCAGTCTACATTCCAAGGTAAGGCTGCTGTGCTCCCTTGTCATCTCCATCTTCCTATACTCTTGCGAAACATGGACCCTCACAATAGATCTACAACGAAGAATACAAAGCATGGAGATGAGGTGCTACAGAAGACTTCTGGGCATTTCCTGTACCCAGCACATCACCAACAACGAAGTCCGACAGACCATCACAAAAGCCATTCGACATGATAACATGCTCACAGTGGTGAAGAAATGAAAACTCCGATGGTATGGTCATGTCACCAGTGCATCAGGCCTTGCAAAGACCATCCTGCAAGGCACAGTGCAAGGAGGCTTGAAGAAGAGGGAGACAAAAAAAGAGGTGGGAGGACAATATTCGAGAATGGACTGGCTTGACACTGAGCGAAGCCACGAGGGTTGCTGAGGACAGAGAAAGATGGCGTACGCTGGTTAAACGACGACCATCCATGGTGCCCCATCGAGCTTCAAGTTACAGGATATGATAGGATAGGATAGAAAAGTTTATATTCTAGATGCCAGTTTATATTGTGGGTCTACTTCCAAACAAACATGAGACTTCTTTACAAAGGGAACAACAACTCCCAATGAAGATTAATCATCAAAAGTGGACAGGGTCACACACTGAAGGTAAGATGACAGTCTTTGTGGAATACTGTCCTCCACTCATACATAGAAAGACCACTGTGATTGACAGCATAGTGTGCGACAGTTATTTCAACCGTTGAAGATCTGCATCAGACACACACTGGGTCACTCACACACTAAAGGTAAGGAATGGCTCGAGTTGAAAATTAAATAAATAAGGCGCAGAAGTGTGACAGAGTGACCCAGCGTTAAACAAAAGCGATACCACCGCCCCGTTAACTATAAGAAAATTGCATTCGGCTTTCAAAACTTGCTTCACTTTGTTGTAATTCAATGGAATTCCCTTTAGATTATTATATCATTTTTAATGATACTGTTTACTATCACAATCGTGTATAGACATCAAATTCAATAAAGTACAAATAAAATGTGTCTTCCCTATTTTCACCCCTAACTGACCTCTGGAGAAGTTTGGAGCGCAACAGATGCTGGCAGGCCACCTCCTCCTCGGACTGTTCGGGCCCGTTGTACAGCAACGCCAGCATGGTGCAGGCTAACACCGACAGACTTAACGCAAGGTCCGACAGGAACGGCAGCCCTCCTGAGACTTCTTCCGCGCACTCCTGACAAATAAAAATAAATCAAGGAATGCTTGAATTAGAAATAATGTATTAACATTTTAAAGAAAACAACAAAAATTAAATATTGGCATCGAGACTCACAATCAGACCTGCCTACCCCTCTGTGAACTAAATGAGGAGTTTGCATCCTAAAAATGTGGAGTTTTGAATACAAATGAGGAGTATGTAGTCGCGGTCGAAGTTTGACTGTAAAAAGCATTAGCTGAAACAATGTATTTGTGACACACCCAGACACCACAAAACCAAAGAGTAAAACACACACACTGCCAAGTTTTTAATCAAATCTTGTAATAAAGTGAATGCTACATCTCGACCTCCCCCCCCCCCTCCCCCTCCCCTCTAAGTACTGGTAGACTTTCATCAACACCCCTAGTTGTATTTTTCTAAACTCTTTGAATATGCAGATTTCTTAGCTTCCTTTTCCATGACTTGATGAGTTTTACCCTGCACATGCTTTTCACAATCAAATGCTCCACCATGGGCACAGCTGAAGTCAGATTTACAAAACACGTTTGTGTCTTCCTTGGCTGAAGCCTTTAGACAAGGCCATCGCTCTGTATAACTCTTTAAAAATTTCTGGGAATGGATTTTGCCTTTGGCTGTTTTCTTCTTAGTAGAAGTATCATCCTCGTCATCCGTTTCATGCTCACGGACACGCGTTCTTTTCATTTTCGCTGAATTAACTATACAAAACACCGATCTCAATGCTGCTGTGCTATGATACAAAATTAATGGCTGCCCTAAAGTCACGTGATAGGCATCGCACACGACGAGATCATTCGACACTTGCGGGAGTGACTACAAAAAGCGCACAAAAGCACACAAATGCGCCAAAATAATTACGCAGAGTTTTTGAAACGGAAAATGCGGATTTTTCGGATGTCGTGCGGAGTTGCGGAGTTGACCGTGAAAATGCGTACAAACTCCGCGCAAATCGGAGTACTAGGCAGCTCTGCACAATACTAAATTCTGAACATAATTAGAAGAACTTTGTTGCCTTCTTTAGGTCTGTTGAACACCTGTACGATGTACAGCCAGGGTTAAACAACACAATTCGTTCTTAACCCTTAAGGAGACCAAAATGCACAATTGTTCTCAATACTGAGATGGCTTCTTATTAACTCCTGAATAAGTTTTTAGTGAAATCCATGTCAAGAGAATCTTTTCATGGGGTGTGTGGTATCTGTTTGCTGTTAGGTCGGTCTCGTCTTCTCAATACATGTATTTCGCCTTCGCTGAATCTGTAACCCCCACCCCCACCCTTGACTTTTCCCAGGTCTGGCCCTGATGTCAGTGAATATAATGTGTGTGGCCCCCCCCCCCCCCCCCCCCCCAATCCTGAGCAGCTTCCGCCGCCTGTGATGCACTGTGTTGAGGGATTGGCCTTGGACTTTGATGTCCATGTTGATGCCTTTGGTGTTGTTGGTCATCATTTTGGTCTTCTCTGCACTTATTTCCATTCCATAGGCCCTGGAGGTGGTGTCAAATCTCTGTAACAAGCTGTTCAAGTTCTTGCTTCTCTCCAGCCAATCCATCAATGTCATCCAAAAAACGGAGGTTGGAGATTGCTCTACTACCTATGCTGACTGTGCCTTCGTGATCTGCAAGGGCATCAGCCATATGCGCTCTAGGAAGATGTTGAAGAGTGTTGAAGAGAGTATGCACCCTTGACTGCACTGGTAGCATTGTCATACAGGCTTTTAATGACTTCAATAATTTTAGTGCTGATGTTGTACACTCTCATGGTTGCCCACAGAGCTGCATGCCAGACTCGGTAAAACGCGTTCTTGAAGTCTACAAACACATGACATAGATGTTGTTGGTGCTGTAGGTATTTCTCGCAGATTATTCTGAGGTTGAAAATCTGTTCAGTGGTACTTCGCCATGCCCTGAATCCTGCCTGTTCTTCAGCTATTATTTGTCCAGCTTGGGGTTTCAACCTGTTGAGTATTATTTTCAGGAGGACCTTGCTGGGATGGCAGATGAGGCTGATGGTGTGGTAATTTTCACACTCCTGAAGGTTACCCTTTTTGGGAAGAGTGATGACAAGCGACTGGGTACACTCTGCCATGTCTTGTTACAAATAATGGTGAGGGAGTCAATCATCGCTTCCCCTCCGGTTTGCAGCAGTTCCGCGGGTATGTTGTCCACTCCTGCTGACTTCCCCTTCTTTAGTGATTGCACTGCTGCCTCAACTTCTTCTCGGAGAATTGGGAGGGTTTCTTCCTCTTCTCTGTTCTGGGGACATGCTAGAGCTGATGGGTCTCCATTTGGTGTGTGGATGTAAAGGTCAGAGCAGTACTCTGTCCATATATCCAAGACTTCTTGTTCTTCTGTAAGGCATGTGCCAGACTCGCTTTGTATCGTAGAGACCTTGGGCTGTTGCTACACATCGTAAAAATGTATGTGTAACATTTGATTTTTAGGACAAATGTGTGGTTGATTTATTAATAATGTTGAGTGGAACATAATTTTGAGTTGTGTATTTTTAATTAATTTGTGCGTGTGCATGGTGTAGCATTTTGACAGAGCATTTGCCTTGACCTAGGACATAGAAGCTGATGAGGCTTTGGCAGCCCTGGGGGTTTAACGGTTAAAAACACTGATTTGTAAAGGAAGGAAGGAGAGAGAGCACAGAAGTGTAGAAAAAGCAACCGAAGGAGGAGGACAAGGTGGAAGAGATGAAGGAGGAGGAGGAGGAGGAGGAGGAGGAGGAAGAGGAGGAGGATAAAAATTCTCCTACTTCTCCTACCTGAGCCCTGACAGTACACATGAAGCCCCACATGGCTTTGTCAGGAGTGTTGTGTTCTCGCCCACTGCGCATTTCAAAGGAAAATGTCACCGTGTCCCCTTCCACCTGCACACACACACACACACAAAACAAAACCAACCTTTCACAATGATCTCAACCTCTCTTAACAGACAAAACCTGAAGTTGCAACGAAAAAAAAAAAAACACACAAAAGCAACAAATGAAACACTGATGTTTTCCTGAGGTTCTCATGTCAGAAACACCATTAACCGTTTTCTTTTCTCTAAAGGCAAAACCTGATGTTGCGGCTAACACAAAAACAAAGCAAAACATAGAACACGCTGTGTTTGACGGTTTATAATGTCAGAAACACCCTGAACTAAAGCTGCTTCTAAAATACTGTAGCTGAATCACTTTTCCTCGAGTTAGAAGACGGGAGATCGAAGTACTAAAATTACAACCGCGGTCTAATAAATGAAACTAGCGCTGCTTTTCTTCCACATTGCGAAGCTGAGACTGACCAAGGCCTACGTCGTCTCTTTTTGCTGCTAGCCTACCTATTACGAGGGTGGTGACATAAGGTTGCTGGCCCTACAGTCTCATGGTGGGGAGGTAACGTATGTACGTATTTTCAAATGCTTTGATTGGCTAAAATCAAATGCAGAGGGTAATCCTTGATGCGGGCTAAAAATATCACTAGTCCACACAAACAAACAAAACAAGGATCCCATCAAACACTACAAAAACCAAACCAAGCGACAAGTAGTCGTTCCATAATTCAACAATTTAGACTTGCACCAGTCTACAAACAAGACCGTCCCATCAAACACTACCAAACCAAACAATAAAGCGATGGCAGTTAGCCGTCCAATCGTTTAGGACTGCATTAAGTCTATACACAAAAACCACATCAAACACTACAAAAGCCTAACACTCAAGCCCTGCAAAACAAAAATCACACCAACCTTGACCAGGTCTTTAGGCCAACCTGAGCCCAGGACACTGCGACTGCCAAACCCAAACGTGTTGCCCCCATACTCTGCCACCTTCTTGGCGTTGGTGTTGGGGCCAGCGTAGATAATCAGCTGAAACAGCGAAACAACACCCTGCACATTGAGTACGATTAGCTGCAAACGTAGCTAGCAAACACGGCACCATTTGTTTCCTACACATTTCCTTCTTTCTATTTATTTAAGGATATTTTTCTTCTTCTTTTTTCTTCTCTGTGTCTCTTTGTTCTCTCCCATACCATCTTCTTTCTAATTCTGGCATACAACTGGTAGGGCAAAGCCAATATATTACTCACATGCTCCTTGAGGAACTCGCAATATACAACATGAAAATAAGTGCCCAGAAAAAAACTAAATGAAACAGTGGCAATAAAATGCAAAGCAATACTGACTGTGATCTGGCTATGCTCATGACCTTGACCTCCAGCTCCAAATACACTCATGTACTTTCAAATAAACTACAGCAAAAGTTGTATGATGCCAAAAAAGGATGACCTTTGGATGATATGGACCTTGGACCTTGACTTTCATGTGACCTCTCATGCATGTATGATGAAATAATCCAATGTTGTTGCATACTATGGGTTAAATGTACAGACGCGCTTTACGATGACCTATTTTTGGTATGTTTTTGCAAGGCCTAAAATGACCTTGACCTTCAAGATCAACGAAAAAACAGAATATATATGAAAGATCAATCTATCATCTCTAAATACAACAAGTTTGGACTTTATATCTCATAATTTATGGTCAAGATCACTTCCAGCTCCAGTGACCTTGACCTGAGGTGGAACAAATTTGTATAGTATGTGTGTCTCATTGACATCTATCATGCATCAAAGAATTGTAAGTTCAATAGTAATAACTTTTTTTTTTTTAAACGGGAAATTTTATGACAATTTTTCTTCTTTTTGGGGGGAATGGGGGAGGGAGGAGGGTGAGTACATAGACTCACATTGCTATGCATTCCAGTCAATAAAAAGGAAAATAAAAATAACACAACAACAATTATAACTAAAAAAATTTCCAGAGATATGATTACTGATGATGATGAGTAATTGCCTTCTTCCGTTCTGAACGCTACTACTCCACACAATACAACTCATCTCATGACAATCATACTGAGGCCAGCGCCTTGGATCAAACGCATAAGAGCCATGAGACTGTGGACCGTTTCTTTGTACTTTTACTGGTCATGTTCTCTCACGCACCAAAGCACACACACCATACAAAACAACACAATCTCAAACTTGAAACTCACCTTGTCGTAGTCATACTGGGAAGAGCACCTTGGATCAAAGCGTAGGTACAGACACCTAGCCCCAGGGATGTGGACGGTCTCTTTGTACTTGTAGTTGTCCCTCACTGGGTGGATGGTTTCCACCGTCTTGCCAGATGCCCAGGGGGCAGGGATCTTCAGGCCGGTCAGGAAGCCTTCTTCTTCGTCCTCCCGAATCTCCACCCTGGAGCGAAGAAGAAATTTTATTAGGGAGACAAAAAAAAGTGTGTGTAGCCACACAAGAAGAAGGTGTCTCTCCTAAAGACAAGGGACTGGAGTTTATTGATAGCATCTGGAATATAATGCTTATTAGACGCTATCCTCCATGAAATGAGGGAATGATAGGACAGACCAATACCCCTTTCTCTGCTGACAATGGTTTGCATTTGTTAATTTGCGCCATAGATACAGATGGCCATTTCCTACTGTTCTCCATCAAAACTTGTGAAAAAATTAGCTTTGTAAACAGTAAAGTCCTAGCCTTTAGTCATGAGGAGAAAAGGCATTTCAAAACCTCTCTTTTCTCAGGGACAGCTTCTTGAAGGAAATTACCATCTCTTCTTCTCTACCTCTCTTTCTGCCTTTCCCTTGAATTTATCATATTTTTTTGCAACTACTGTACAGATTACAGAAATGCAATAATTATAAGGTGCACACAATACGATGGCTGTACAAGTAGATAGTTAGTCATTGTTTATAGGGTCCAGCAGACTGCTAAGAGCTAAATCAGGACCACAACTTGGTTGAAAGAGGGCTCACTTCTGATTCGTATAACGGATCTGCTGACCCTAGTGGCAACACTGAAGGCACTCCACCAGCCAATCACTTTAAAATAAGGGCATCCCATGCAAGGGACCTTGAGGCTGTACTCTAATTTATCGAACACCCCTTTACAAAAACACAATAGAATATAAACATCATTATAAAATATTAACAAAACACATACATATAAAATGCATACTTTGCTAAATAATAATACCATAGAAAGCCCTAGTGACCTTTAGGCAGAAAGCGTCCAATATCCCTAAGCTGACCCAACAGACCCCTATATAAATGACTTTTGGGAGAGTTTTCAAGAAAAAAGGTAGGTGACTGGTCTAGCGAAGAAGATAGTAGATTGATAGAACAGATTAAAAATGAGATTCGAGAACAAACAAAATGAGAATAACCCAAACAGAGCATAGCACCTCCTGACTTAAGAACTCCCAGCACTACTGGCCTAACAAAGCAACAAGGTCACACACAAATCATTTTACACGCACACAAACAGAACTTACTTTTCCAAGTTGAGGGTGTCCCCTATGAGGTCAGCCATGCTGTTGTCCCCCCCTAGGTCTATCTCATCTTCTGACACCGAGTTCTGCTGTCTTTTCAATAGCAGGGCAGCCTACAACACCATATTAAACAAAAAAACACAAGCTTTTGGTAAAGTACTGTATCTTGGTATTGGTTTTAAAAAATGCTGAAAAGGAAAACACACACAAAAAACCTTGCATTTAGATCGATCAGCAAAAGCCTTAGAAGTGCCTTTCAAAAGAAAAATGTAACCAGTTTTAATTCTTTCTGCAGGAGCAAGGGATTTTGCTACGCACCGAAGAAAAAGCCCTGGAAAAAAGTTCTAAGGGTTCAACAGGGTCACATCATCAGCACAACTTAATCAGTATTGAAAATAAAATGCAAGAGTCTGAACAAAAAAGAAGAACAAACTGTCATTCACCTGACTAGACAGCAGAATGAGTCGCACCAGCGATGGCATGAGAGCGTCTGCTAAGTTGAGGCTGTAAAGCTGAGTGTGGGTAAGGGAGGTAAGCAGGGCCGGCAGCAGCCAGCCCAATACTGTGCCCTTGGCTAGACGCTCCAGGCACACATCGTCACGGCCCGCTGCTAGCATGGTGGCGCAGGTCTCGAGAAAACGCTCCAGCACCTGAAATTCATAATAATAAATTATTATTATGATCCTAAATTATTATAACTACAGTGCTCATTCTTGGGTAGAAACTATATTCAGACCCGCTGCTTCTTGTTTGTTTTGTTTGTGACACTTTATTGTCCCTTTTTCATTGGGAAATTCTGGTTTTCCTCCCCTGGCAAAGCCGTAGTCGCAGCCTGTGGTGCGCCCAAACCCAACCTACCTAAATTAAAATTTTATCTCTAAATTTATTATTAATAAGCATACTTACCATGAATCACAAGTGCAATGTCTATGGCGTTGCTAGGAGCGAGTGCCACTCAACGGAAGTAAACAAATAAAACAGACATAGAGTTGCTTCCCCTGACCCACACTCCCCGTGTCTTTCGTGCCATATCATGCGTCAAATCGCTCACAGCCAAAGACAGTATACCTCATTCCTTATTTGGAACTGCGGGGAGGTGGGAGGGACATCAAAGTGATTCATGGTAAGTATGCTTATTAATAATAAATTTAGAGATAAAATTTTAATATTAATGTCACATACTATACCATGAATCACAAGTGCAGATTAGCACGAAAAGGACGGAGGGAAGCAACTGTAACTGAAACAACGTTACCTTGAACAGGCTGAAGAAGAGGACCAGGATGCAAGCGGGAACCAGCCGAGGCCCACTGAAGACCGAAAAACCCCTAGAGAAGGCCGGACAACGGCCAAGCGTGAAGACGGAGGACGCTTGGGTTGCCGTGTGGAATCCCGGATCGAAGCTGCAGAAGAGATCTCGCCCCAAGAACGAGAGGAACACACCTCCCCTGGGAAAGGCGAAGGAGATCGGGGAACCAGGGCTGAGCCGGCCAAAAGGGAGCCACGAGAATGAGAGAAGGGGACTCCTCCTCGGCTTTCCTGAGAACCCGCGGAAGGAGGGAGAATGGCGGGAAGGCATAAGCCTCCAACCCCACCCAAGAAATGGACAAAGTGTCCACTGCCCAAGCCAGGCAGTCTGTGACCGGCGACACACATAGGGGTAGCCTGGCAAAAAGATCGATGTGAAAGGAGGGAGAATGGCAGAAAGGCATAGGCCTCCAACCCCTCCCAAGAAAAGGACAACGCGTCCACCGCCCAAGCCAAGCAGTCCGTGACCGGCGCAAAAGAAGCGAACAGAGGTTAAACCACTCCGCCCAAACCGGAAGAAGAACGAAGTGGGACAGGGTCCATACCGCGTGGACCACACCAGAAGGCGACTCAGAAGAACGGCTAAGACATGACCGAGCAGCTGCAAGCTTGGCTACAAGCAAACAAACGAAAACAGCAAACCACAAAAGGAGGAAAACGATGAAGGGCCGGGCAAACGGCTTCCATCTCCAAACTGAAAGGCTGCCGATACGCGCACCCCAACCGACCAAAGCCGCATCTGAGAAGATGACGGCCACCGAAAACGGAGGGGAGATAGGGGCCCCCGACGAAAGCCCCCCAACATTCCTCCAAGGAAGCAGAGAAAGGCGAAGGCCCTCCGTGGCCAGAAAAGGAGCGTCCCAGGAATCGCCAGACAGACTCCAACGGGAAGAAAGGCAACGTTGAATCGGCCGCTAGCGAACTCCCGCGAGGGGAACCAGAAGAACCATATACTCAAAACGACCCCAAAAGAGAGGCCATAAAACTGGCTGAAACGATATCCTGACTCTCCAAAGGGAGCAGAAGGGACTGAAGCCTCTGCATCCGACGAGCGAAAGGGCGGACCGACCAATGGAGACAACACGGACTTGAGAGGGTACACAGAGAACCCCAAGCGCCGCGTCCAAAGGAGAACGAGCCTTGACCAAACGGTCATCAAGATAAGTAGAGAACCGCACCATGAGTCCGCGAACTACAGGAGCGAGTTCTAAGCCAATCCAGGTGAAAACCCAAGGACTACGAGACAACCCAAAAGGAAGGGTTTACCCTGAAAAACCTGAACTCTTCAGCCGAAGAGCATCCAACGCCTGTGAAGGATGCATAGACGCAAGGAAAAAGGCGTCAGAAAGATCGGTAGAGGTAGCCCAACCGAGGACCGGGCGCTAGCCACCGGAAACCCCCGGGACAACGAAGAGGCGACCAAGAACCCCGGAGAGTGAGGGCAAAGGACCTCATCAAGAACACCCCTCTGGAGAAGGGCTAAGACCTCCGGGCCCAGAAACGTCTGAGCCCCAGGAGGAGACAGTGGGCGAAACAAAGGCGGGGAGCGACGAAGAGGGGGCCGAGAGGAACCCCACCAAAGACCGAACCCCGACCGAATCACCTCTTGTACCCAACCGCTAGCGGAGGGGAGGCCGAGCCAAGCATGGAATTGGCGAGCCAAGCCACTCGCCTGGAGGGGTAGAACACCTAGGAATGCAGGCCGGTACAGGACTGGTGGAAAACGCGCCAAAGTGTAAAACGCCTACGACTCACCTCAACCCTGCCACGGGAAGAGGGAATACCACCCCGCACCCCCGGAGAAGAGCGATCGCGGATCGAGCGACCTGAACCCCTGTCAGGAAAGAAAGGCGGGGCCGAATGCATGGCCCGAGGCCAGAAGGCGAAACCAACCGACACGGACCGCTCCGACTCCTCACAAACAGCCGTGCGAACGTAAGGACCCAAAAGAGAGTCGGGTACTAAGGGTGCCACCCGAAGCAAGGAGGACAAGAGCGGAGGTAAAAGGGACGCTGACTGAAGAAAGCGTCACGACGCACAAGCAGCAGGTTGACACAGGCAAAAAGCCTGAGATTCGCAACCCCGAACGAAGGAGGTATAGTGGGCCTGCAAGAAGGCCTCACCGAAAGAACAAAACGTCGTCCCCGAAGACTTGCCCAGCCGAAGACAGCGCAGTATGCAGCGCGTCAACGAGAGAAGTATACACAAGGGACCTAACAATAGATCCCTCTGTCTGTGCCAGACCCCTGACCGAGAGAGGAACTTCCCGGCAACACCGGGCAATGAGGACGAGCTCAAACAAAGAGCCCACAGAGGAAGCTCTAGGGAACCGAGGCACCCCTCAACTAAAAGGAAGAGGCTTCGCCCTCCATAAGCCCTCTAGCCGTAGCAGAGGTCCATTCTCCCAAAAAGAAACGCTAGAAGACTCCCTGAATACAAGGCAAGCCTCATCAGACTCGGCAGAAGCAAGAGTCCCGCCCACGCAGGAATGGAGGAGCGGTAGGGGCACCGAAACCTCCTCCACCACCTGAGGACAAAGCCGCAGCGCGCAGAACAGCCTCTTTAAACAGAGCATCAGGTGAAAGGGCCTGAAAAAACACCACCCCAATACCCGTAAAAACAGGAACTAAGGTAGAAGGAACCAAGTGTGCCCCACCCCAAACAGAGGCTGGCGCACACAAAGGCAAATTGGCTTTGCATGTGATCCGGGAAACCCGTATCCTCAGAACCGGACACCAGTACCCCCGAACCACAACCGAACCCGGAAGCGGCAGCGAAGGGTGAACAGGAAAAGCTTGACCCAAACCAGAAACTGAAGGGGTCACGGGTGAACCGTAACCCCCTGATCCGGAAACCAGAGCCCCCGCCCCACGACCGCAAACGGGAGTGGAGCACAAAGGAGGATGGGAGGGAGAAGCCAAACCGGGAACGGGAGAAGGTAACAAGTGACCCGTAGCCCCGTACCGGAAACCAGAGGCCCCGCTCCACGACCGCCAGCGGGAGTGGAGTGTAATAGGGGCTGGAAAGGGGAGGTGAGGAACAAACCGGCGAACCGGAAGCCACACCCCCTGTCAAAGCCGGACGTAACACTGAGAGCAGTGCGTCATATGTCTCAAGCTCGACGGCCCCGCCCCACAACCGCAAACGGAAGGGGAGTGCAATGGGGACTGGAATGGGGAGGTGAGGGACAAACCGGCGAACCGGAAGCCACACCCCCTGTCGCAGCCGGACGTAACACTGCGAACAGTGCTTTATATGTCCTAAGCTCGACATTAGCCAGAAGTTCCGACCCGCACTGAATCCTGCAGGAAACAGCTGGGAAGGTTTCAGCAGGTAGCTTGTCCGGCTTAGCCGGGGCATCCCCACTGGAAAATTGTATGTGGTCCTAAACTAGGGCGACCACTTATATGAGCCAGAAGTCCCGACTCGCACTGAATCCCGCAGGAAACAGCTGAGAAGGCTTCAGCAAGTAGCTAGCCCGGCTTAGCCGGAGCGTCCCTGCTGGAAAAATTTATGTGGTCCTAAACTAGGGCGACCACTTATGTGTTTCTGGTCGTAACCTTGACCAGAAACGACTCCAAGGACACTTCTGGCAAGACCAAGGAGCCACCCCTCACCTCACTACCGCCACTCCCCACCTCACCACCACCACACTACAAACCTGAAGGGTAGAAGACAGAGGAGGCGCAGGAGCGGAAACGCCACGTAGTAAAACAGCGGTAATGTCGGCAGGAGGGGAAACCGACATTGTGAAGCGAACGGCCGTCGAAGTAGAAGAGACGCGCATAGACGGGGTAGAAGCCAACGCACAGCCACGTTGAGACAAGGAAACCCAAAACTCCGCCGGCGGTAGTAACGGCAAACTACAGGGCGAACGCAAAAGTCAGCAGAAGAGAGTTAGAGTAGACACAACCGCACTCAGCAAGTGCCAAAGAAGGATGAGGTATACTGTCTTTGGCTGTGAGCGATTTGACGCATGATATGGCACGAAAGACACGGGGAGTGTGGGTCAGGGGAAGCAACTCTATGTCTGTTTTATTTGTTTACTTCCGTTGAGTGGCACTCGCTCCTAGCAACGCCATAGACATTGCACTTGTGATTCATGGTATAGTATGTGACATTAATTATTAGTTGTGTTTTTGACATTTTGCTGGGGGAGAAAACCAGAGCACCCGGAGAAAAAAAACCCGGGACATAGCCAGAGTTGAAAGTAAATAATATTTGGAGAGAAACATAACGCCCAGATGCTGGGTCCATCCCATACATGTCAGGCATCATTTGTTACTAGCCTGTGGACAAGGCAAGTTAGTCCCACATTAGATCACTCGGCCACAATGCTCGCATAAAGTATAGAGTACATGTGGGAGCCTCGGGCGGCTTGAGTTAAGATTCTGTATCGGCCAGCGCCCCGAGCAGCTCTTGAGCTGGGAAAGCACTATATGAGAAAGATTAAATTAAACTGAAGAGATATACAAAAGATGCCATGAGTGTATTTTTCTACTGCTCAATATCTGCTGTGAGGACATAACTAAAGAAGGCTGCTAAGCCTCACTCACCTCCGAAGCTCCAGAAATGATTTTCGAAGACAAGCTGAGAACTGCAGACTGCAAATCCTGCAAATAAAAAAATTAGTTTTCTTCATAAAACTTATACAATTGTTCTAAATAGCTATGAAAATAGAATAGCACAGCATTTTGTTGGGTGGGGTATATGCAAAACAAAGCGGTTAGCCTACACGCGATGTTCCTCTTGGTCAGTGGTTATTATGTGAACCACGACTTATAAGGACTTGTATACCACCATCATCAACTCATTGCTATATTTAAAAAATACAACAGAAACTGCAAATTCTATAGGAAGCAAAGTGTGTTTGTGTGTACATATATGGTGTGATATTATTATGTATAAAATGATCTATGCTAGTGTAATTCCTTGTTTGAGGTTACAAATAAAAGATGTGCTGTGTTGTATTGCAAGTTTAAGGTAAACTTGATGACGGTGACAGGAAGAACAGCTACACAACAATCCTTTTGCTGAGGCTGTCACAAGCTGTCCTTGCATGCGTATTCCAAAGATTTAGCCTCCATGTTTATTACACCCTTACTCCCAACCATCACTCTAGACCTGTCTTCCTCAGTCCTCTCCCCTCTGGCATACACCCCACCCACGCTCACCTCTAAAGTGTCTTGGTAAACGGCACAGGGGACGACGGTAGAGCTGCCGGAGCTGCTGCATGAGCTCACTTCCGGGTTCGACCCTGTCTCGTACAGTATGGCCGCTTGCAACAGGTGCGACCGTAGTGCCATCAAGTACTGAATGCAGGGGCTGGCTCTCTGGCAAAAAATAAATAAATAAAAAGAACACATACAAAGTAGCTCAGAAAGTGGACGAACCGATATGACTTTAAAAAGTACAAGATTTTTCAGGTCATCAAGGAGTATTCTCTGGGTGTCTGTTGTCAGGTTTACCCCCCTCCCTTCAATAATGGTGTTGATGCAGCCTAAACTTTCCACGCAAAACACAATTTCATTTCTGTTCTCTGCCAGCGATCTCTCTGCCTGTACACTACATGGTTGCATGATCAGAGGTGCCCAACCCCCTAATCTTCTTGTCAGTAGTTCCGGACCCGTTTGTCAGTATTTTTTAACACTTGTCAGTATTTTTTTCTCACAAAACCCAGCCTATGACACTATAAAGTAACGACAGGCTTCCCTCTGAAACATCGGGCTATTTTCAGTCCACTAAAATCACCATGAAAATCAGCTTGTTGAACACCACACTTGTTTTACTCTAAAATCACCATGAAAATCAGCTTGTTAAACACAGCGACGTTAAGTGAGTGCAGGAGCACTATTATGAGACCAGAAACCGGTATAGAAGCACCGCTGGCAAAGATAAACGATCGGCAACTTCTCCTCCATATTTTTATTAAAGCTATCGTATTTCCGTATTTAATTCACTTCGCCGGAATTAAATACTGGTTGGCACCTCTGCACAATGGATGTTTGTTGATTTGTACGCCTGTGTGTGTGGAAAATTATGTGCACCATCTGAGGATGTATGTTTCTACTGTTCGTCACCGCTTGCACTCTTCTTCCGAGGATAGGCGGGGTGAAGCTCCTAGAATTATTACTATAATCATTATTCGCATTCTCTCCTTCAATCTAAACACATCAATTTTCTCAAATCATTTATGATAATAATAATAACAACAATAATAATAATAATGAGAGTCAGTATTTTTACAAAGCGCTTTTTCTTAAGTATTTATTTCATTTCAATTCAATAATGATGATAATAATAATAATAATAATAATAATAATAATAATAATAATAATAATAATAATGTTTAAATAGTGCTTTTAAAAAAAAGTATAAACCACTTCAATTGAAGCTACTTACAGGAACGTTACTGAGGAGAACGTCGAAGACAGCCGGATCGCTGCACTGGGTCTGAGCGTCACACAACAACACACACGATTCTTTGACGGCCAGCTTCAGTATGTAGTTGACTAGATCGTCCGCTAATCTGTGGTAAGCAAACGTACAGCTAAAGTCAGGGTGCTATACACACACAAATATATATATATATACTCTTATACGCACCGGAATGTGTCAACATTTTACTTTGTGACGGAAAGAGCGCTATTTAAGGGGAAGGGTTCGGGTAAGGGTTAGTTGCAGTTCTATCCCTAGCCCTTGCCCTAACTCTTTCCGTCCCAAAAACCCATCTGCCTTCTTGGATTCTTAAATTGTATGAAACCAAGTGAGGACGCTATCCGGCGTCAATAAACGGTTCGAAAATATTCCCAAACGGTTGGTAAAAGTCCCCTGACCTAGATACAACTAAGCGTGACCTACTTCGTCGCCTAGAGGGGATGAAAGTTACTTTTTTCTCAAGTTTCTTTAAGTACTTCGGGGCCTCCCGTTATCTGTCAACTTGCGATGTTGACACTTTCCGGGAGGCCGTTGTACTAACGGTTGTGCAGGTTGACACATTCCGGTAAATATGAGACTATATATATATATATATATATATATATATATATATATATATATATATATATATATATATATATATATATATATATATATATATATATATATATATATATATATATGTGTGTGTGTGTGTGTGTATTATATATATATATATATATACACTATATTTTATTATTATTACTTCTAGTTAACGAGTTCAGTACTTTTGATAGTTACAGTTATTGAAACTTGTTGACTAAAATGTCTAATTGCAATGTTGAAATCACTTAGGTGATAATGGACAAAAACAGAGTAATACACACACACATACTAAAAGAATTACTATAAAAACAACATACAAGGGCATATAAACATTAATGCACATTGAATTCTCGTCAAACAAAATGACGCATTAGCATCAGTACGGAAAAGGTGAGCACTAAATGAAATAATTCTCCCTCTTTCTCTCTCTATATATATATATTTCCATCTATCTAGCAATATATATAATTTAAAAAAACAAAGAAATAAAAAATCACACAGGCTTATTTCCAGTTACAGGCCAAAAACCAACACTACCCTTCAAACCATCGATTTTCATATTTGCAAAGGTTTTAGAATCTATAATGTCTAAGCTACCGATCGGTGCAATTTGATCCTGGAACAGGCCAGATTTCACAAAACAAGCGACCATCACACTAGCCGAGTGTCAGAGATCTAGTAAACAAAGGCTGTTTGTAGGCGTACCTCCTCCACAGCCTCTTGGCACTCAGACCGGGCTTAGCATTGCTTGCGAGAGATTTTTGCCTCTATAACCGTAGTAGCAGCCCTGACAGCAGCAAAAGATCAATATACACAACAACCCATTGTGCAACCCTAAGGGTGGTAGAATTTCACTGTCGGTTATTCCTTTTTGTCTTCCACACTGTTAACTCACTCCGTGCTATCCGCTACAATCGCAGTGGTCCCTTGCCAATAACTTCCCCACAAACCACTGTCAACTATCGGCGTTTTCTTGTGGCTTCAATGAGGTCAATTTTTATACGAGACTAAAGTTCTAGCTTTCAAATTGGTTCTATTGCCTGTTGTTCCATAGTGCTATTTTTGGTTCTTCAGCTGTAGAATGAAGCAGCGAAGTTTAATTTCGTAATCACTGGCTTTGCGTGACTTTTGCAAACCAAAATGGCGTCATCTACTTCGACAAAATAAAAATAGGGTCATTTATACCACAATCTAAATCAGGTATTTTCCAATTGAAACATTTCAAACTTTGCACTATAATGCACCAATATGTCCACAATAACTCCTGAAATTTTCATGTTCTTTTGTGGAGTATTTTTTACAAAAAAAAGAAAGAATTTTTTTACTAAATAGTACAAATGGACAGTAAACAGAGAAAAACGTAGAACAAAATGGCCCAGTAGGGCGTGAGTTAAAATATACAATAATAACAAAACACGACAACAACAAATAATAATAATAATGCACAACCTTTCGGTCATTATGGAGAGAACGTTTGGGACCTCCCTTTTCTCTAGGCCAGCTTAATGAGGCAGTGCCTATTTTCTCTCCTCGCAGCTTTACCTTCCCCAATTCTAAACAGATCCAGGTACCATTTCACAGCTGGCTGGACTAGGTGGGATGCCTCATGCGCTTGTTTCAGTCTTTTGGCGGTTTTGGTAGTTGCCTTCCAAGCACGGTCATCCATCCAAGTACTAACCCCTTCCCTTACACTACCTGCGCCACCCATACTACACAAACTGTGGCCTAAATAAAAGAACTGCATCACACGCTCGCCCCGGCAGTGAAACGTTACCTGAGGTGGGCGGTGTCGGGCGTACTGATGCACTGGGATTTCAGCTGCTCCGCAAAGCTCGTCAGGATCATGTTCCGCAGTGCCAGCAGCGCTGCGTTCTCATTGGCTGAAAAGGACAGAACAGAAGCACAGTATTAAAACAAAGTGTGAAAGGACAACAACCTGTGTCTAAATGTCACCCAATAAGACACAATAGGAGCATGCAAACAGCTGAATACAACAGAATCTGGCATAGCTTGTCTACTAGGCACTCAAACACTTCGCGGTATGATATAAAAGCACATCTTTTGCAGTCAACAGATTGCGAAAGCGAATATTGGTCGATGGATGAGTTATACACAAAGTTCAACAAATTGAAACCACCTTTATGAAACAGGCACACACATATATAGACAATGAAAACAGAATACAATACAGGTTGAGACGGATAGCTCAAGGGTCCATGGTGCTTAAGAGCAAACCAGCTTGCTGAATGTGTATATTGGGCAATGGGAGTTTTCACTTGACTTCTGCAAACTATGTTCAAAGTGTAAGCTGGGCAATGCGAGTTCCACCAGACTGGAGCAAATTATGTTGCGCCAGGCATACTGCAGAGCATGGAATTACCCCTGTTAAAAAAAGAGGAAATACCACCACCCCCCCTCCCCTAGGGGGGTCCGGGGGCATGCTCCCCTGGAAAATTTTTAAAATATATATTAAAATCTGTGCAATCTGGTGCATTTTAGAGAGAAACTTAGCAGTTTAACTCCATAAAAATGTTGCCCTGTTTTTCCTTAAAAAGAAAAAAATATTTATTTATTAACTTTTCTTCAATAAGATCTGATTATACAGGTTAAAACAAGGATTTTTCTTTCTCTGATCACCGAATTATAAAAAAGGTTGTATAGAGTTCAAAATAATTTGTTTACACTTGACTGGAAAAAACATTTTAATGAATTTATTCATAAATAAACAATATATCTATATACACAGTTTATGTGTCTGAATTCCAGTTTATTTGAAAAATAAGAGCAATGAACTCTGCTTCTTTTTTTGTGGGGACTGGCTGGCTGCATGAGCACAATCTGTTGGTTGATGGTTCAAGCTCTAGATTTGTTGATTCCACAGGGGCAAAGCAGGAAGATGACACTGCAAGAGATTTCTGATGCTTTTGCCTTGCTATCTCATTTGCAGACTCAATAGTATCTGTTGCCTTTCTTTTGAATGGTAGGTTTTTAAGTGTAACGTTGAGCTCTTCTGCTTTCTTGCTCTTAGTCTCCCGTTTTTCTCCTTTCTCTCCTCATTCACTCTCTCCAGGCTGTGGTCATATTGCTGGTCAGCCTGGGACTCACTGGATCCTTCTTTGGGTCTTTTTTCTGAAAGTACTCAACAGCTGATTTCTTAGCTTCCTTCAATGTGTATTTGATAGTCTGGTAAGCAGCAAATGTCTCAACTTCTATATTTGTGGACCTCTGTCCGATCACTTCGCCCATTAAGCATTGCTGTAGCTTTCTAATGTGAAATGAAAGCATTTCCTCTCCGACTTTTACTTCTAACCAAGCCCACCTCCACCCATTTCTAGCAGTGTCATCCACGTAAACCTCACCACGATTCACAATTTTCCTCTCCGCCATCTTTGACAACTAAAGCTACCCAGCTACACCAGTGTAAATCGCGCTTTTTGAGAACGGCAACCCATTTAGAGATTCACTGGATCAGAACAAGAAAACAAATCGGTTAGCTGTCACACCTCCATACAGATTTTTTTCCCGCGGAATCTTACAAGATTTCCACGAAAAGCAAGGCCCTGTTCCGCGGAAAATCGCGGAGAATTCCATGCTCTGATACTGGGAGAACCAGTGCCTAGATTAACTCTTTGGTCTAGCAAGTGTGCAATATCAGAAGAGAGCGCATTTTAATCTTGTTTAGCTCTGCCAAAAGCTCATTATTACAACCATTGTTCTACTTCTGCAAACACAACAAACTATGGAAATATCCAGCATGTTACCAGCAGTCAGCAGATGGGCGAGCAGCCCATGCTTGTCTTGGGCCGAGCGGTACAGGGATTTGATCCCCACGGTCACAACCCGGCATGCCTCCAGCTGAAGAGGGGGCAGGTTCTCTGGCGTAACCCAGCCTGCTGGCAAGGGAAGGAACTCCTTGCTGGTTAGCAGACGCCAGATCAGCGTCCTTCAAAATACAGAAAATACATTTATATTTCAAATTTTTAGCCTTCACAAATAAAGGACGACTGAAACTCATGAATTTTTTTCTTTTAAAACTACACCGACATTTTCTGAAACGGTTACAAACGTCGGCAAAAAACATTTTCAGTTCCATAAAGTGGGTCTTTAGCCTTTTTCAAGAAAGTAATAAAGATTTTGTGTTTTTTTATACCTCGTCTCCTTGATCTGTTTCTCTTCTCCTTCTCGGTCCCACTTGAACACGCTGACTTTGAATATTAGCTGCAGAACAAAAACAAACATTTTGATACTGTTGTGTAATGAAGCCTTTTAGTATATAGGCATAATATGGGAGCAGTACATCCACTGTCATTAAAATGTAGGGTTCCTATCCTATCCTATAACTCGAAGGTCGTTGGGGCACCACAAATGACCATTCAACCAGCGTACTTCACCTTTCATGTAGGGTGGCTGAAAAATAACTCCCTATTGAACATTGCTTAGAACATTGTAAATAGCACTGCATCTGCATGAAACAACAAAGTATTATGACCCCGACAGTGCTAGAAAAGAACCGATATTTTTTTAATTTCATCTCACAATGATGATGGCAATCCCAAAATGGCCCTTCACCTAACACTGCTCGAGCTCAGCTGAAACAACAGACCACAAACCTAAGACCTTTCAAGCCTCAAAAAGGACAGGGTATGGGATTGGGAGAGGCCAACCCGGAGATGAGAACATCAACATCAACGTTCTGCAGCTGCCGACCTACCTGCAGGACCACCAAGCAGCACGCGGCCGACTGCGTGTCCCGGGCATCCATGGCTCGGCGAAGGATGGTGGTGATGCGGGTGAGGTGCAGCAAGTCACAAGGCTGCTGCTGCAGGACGTAGCTGCCCATGGGCCACTGAAGGACGTCGCTGTGCAGCTGGTGCAGGCACATGCTGCCGATGTTTTGCAGCAGAGCTCCCACCACCTCTTGAATGCTCACTCTCTCTCCTAGAGAAATAACAACAATCATAAATTTGACTTTAAAAAAACAACAACTTTATTGTCCCTTTTTATCAGGAAATAATAATAGGGGCAATAATAATAATAAAAATAATGGTAATAACAATAATAATATAATAATCATCATCATCATAATAATGATACAATTACTACTACTACTGATATGGCTATTAATAAGGCCAATGGTGTCTGGCACTCAAGCCACCACTCTCACACCTGATGCACACTTTACAAATTATCAATCAATTAAAAAAAGACAAACACAAAAAAAAAAATTTACCCTGATTGGTCTGAGGCAAGCAGGGTCTCTGGATGCCCAGCTGGCTGTGGATGTGGTGAGGCGCCTGGTGACCGGGGTTGTAGAACTGATCCACATAGTCACCACTACACAGCCAGATCAGGTTGTTCTTCACATCAAAGCAGGCGCCTGGCAAACAGACTAGAACCGTCAACGGTCTAACATTGACCAGGAGGTATGGTAACACAGAACACAAAAAGGGCAAAGCCCACATGACTCACAACCCCCCCCCCCCTTATTGATCTTGCAATATCTTTACATCAAAAGTCATCAAACACACACACGTCTTTGCCACCATTGCACAATGACGGTTAAGCAATGCCCACTGCAGTTTAGTTCTTGGATGAGTGACTGACGGCCTACAGTACAGAGAGCTTGACCGACATGCTCAGTCTATGTATAATGTGAGGTCTAGTCTATGCAGGCACACATTTAATCGCTCAGACATACATGGCTGTAAATTTTTATACTGTTTTCCTCCTGGGCCTAACCGGGCATATAAATAGCTGTGAATAGGTTTTTGCTATTCTATTTCTGTCTTTTTTGTCATTTGTGTACATAGTTGTAAATAGTCTATTTCTGTCTTTTTAGTAATTTGTGTACATAGTTGTAAATAGTTTGTACCTTTACTGTTCCGTCTTTTGGTGTATTGTAGCAAAAGCGATGTTTTATCATGTGCATGTATTTATATGTAATGACTATGTAAAGCATGGTGAGTCTGGATATAGGCTGGAGTACCCGCTATATAAAAATCCGTTATTATTATTATTATTATTATTATCAAATGGCAAAAAGATCAAAGACGTACCCAGGCCATTGACAGAAGAGCCTCGGGCCAAGGAACAGGATGGCGCATCCACCAGATCATTGCGAGCTGAGAACACTCCGTCACTGAGGTTGAAGCTCAGGTTGCTGGCCAAAGCTGGGCAACATAAAGATAGCAAAGTTACGTTGGATGATGACAAGAGAGGGAAGATCAGGATCGCTACCTGCTCTGAAATTACAGGCAGAGGTTAGCTCTTGTGATAATAAAGACAAGCTTATCAGAGGAACAGGAAAATAAAACCAAACTAGTCACATAAAATTTCAAACATTTCGCTTTTACTTACAAAAGGCTTCTTCAGGTAAGCATAAAATAAATCCCACACAGTTCACAGTTCCAAAGACAAGTTTAGTTTAACAATAAAATATCAAAAGACGAAGAGGCCCAGAAGAAAAAAAAAAGTTAACCTATTCCTATGGTTTCAATACATTCAAGTTAATTTGCCAAAGGGTATCACTTATTTAAGCTTTGCTTTTGTGTACCCTATATGTTCTCCACGTTTTTGTTCGCTTGTCTCATGAATAATAATACAATTCTGTTTAAACCAATACACCCAAGAATGCCTGAAGTTTGAACCTCGGCATACAATCACGCCATTCTCATAAGGTAAAACCTCACATCTGAGACTAGAGATGCTGCCGCCGCTGCCAAAGAGCGAACGGGTGGTGGCACCAGCAGCTCCCCCTGGCAGTGGGACCAGGATGACGATGCTGCTGCCGTCACAGTAGATCGGGGCCTTCACCAGCGTTTTCAGAACAACGCCGCATGAGGTGCTTCCTGTCGACGCGCCTGGAAATATTGGTAAGACATTTCTGTTGTTCGTTAATGTTTCGATACGATGGCATCTATAAAACTTCAACATTCATTCAGGTCTGCAGTCATCCACTAACTCCTCCCAAAAACAAATATGTGGGTGTATTTTTACACTTCCTACTTACCATCTTCTTTCTTGATGGGAGCCTCTCCCCCAATCAAAGCAGCCAAAGTAGCAGCACTGCTGGAGCCTCGAAGAGGTCGAAGGCGATTCATCAGACTCTCGCCCCCTCTTTGATTGGCTGTCTCCTCCTTGCGGGTCAATGTGAGGCGGTCAAGGTGAGAGTGCACTTCCAGGCTCAATTCCTAGAAAATTACATTTTTAAAAACTTATTTTGAAAAAAATGGCATTGTCTTATTTGTATAGCACACTTCATGTGAAAAAGACAAGCACAGGGCTTTGGCCTAAACAGCTGTCGCTGTAAACTACTGCACAGCATATGGAGAAACGGTCATGGCTCATATTATTTGGATGAATTTTCATGCTGCTTTCAGTACGCTAGAGGCTGCCTATAGGCGTTTATTATGTGGAACTGAAAAGATTAATCTTGAATGCATTCTACCCCTTGTACCTCAATGGGATACAAAAAGTATTTCCTGTCATGATAGCCCCTGACCTCAACTTAACAAAACGTTGGAAAAAACTTTTGTGGTGGTAAAAGAATATACAGAAGATCTTTGGTCCTAAGTACATCAAATAAAGATGATCCTCGATCCTTTTAATAACTCCCCCTCCCTCCCTTTTAAAAAAAAAGTGAACTATTTATTCCAAATGTTTTAACACTCATTTTATAACTCTTCCATCCCCTCCCCTCCCCTCTTTCCACACACACACACACACACAAATGAAATTCACCACCCTCATAATTTTTTAAGAATGTTACCTCCAGTTTGAAAGAAATGACATGGATGTGGATGCCTTTGGCCGATTTGTCGTTGACTGTGGAGGGGCACCAGATCCAGTAGAAATAGGACCCGTCACTGGAGAACGCCAAGGTGGTGCACTGACCAATCTCCGACATCCACTGAGGCTTAGGGATGGTTTTCTTTACCTGCGTGCAGTACAGAAGCCACAACACATTATTCAATTCAGTATTTTAATTTAATGTTGGTTCACAACAATGTGATTTTACCCAGGCACAAAAAATAAAACAACTACCACCCTTGACTATAACAGCTTGTGTAACTAAACACACTATTCTTGAAGTCACAAAGTTGCCATGACTGCAAACCTAGATTCTTTAGAAATATTTGTTGTCCATAAATTCCTTTAAATTAAGCGTTCTTCCCCAAATCTGTGGCCAGCAAGCTAACATGTGGATATTTTTTTTGGGTATGAAGATGTTTTTCCCACATGTTTGACATCAGTCAATCGAGTTTAGCAAGTCCAGCTGATACACTGAAGAACTGAGAACACAATGAAATGGCCATCTGTATCTACGGAAGTGACTCTGTGAGAACACAGAGAAATTGCCATCTGTATCTATGGAAGTGAAATGGCCATCTGTATCTATGGAAGTGAAATGGCCATCTGTATCTATGGAAGTAAGAACACAATGAAATGGCCATCTGTATCTACGGAAGTGAGAACACAGAGAAATTGCCATCTGTATCTATGGAAGTGAAATGACCATCTGTATCTATGGAAGTGACAACACAGAGAAATGGCCATTTTATCTATGGAAGTGAGAACACAGAGAAATGGCCATCTGTATCTATGGAAGTTAAATGACCATCTGTATCTATGGAAGTGACAACACAGAGAAATGGCCATTTTATCTATGGAAGTAAGAACACAGTGAAATGGCCATCTGTATCTATGGAAGTTAAATGACCATCTGTATCTATGGAAGTGACAACACAGAGAAATTGCCATTTTATCTATGGAAGTAAGAACACAGTGAAATGGCCATCTGTATCTATGGAAGTTAAATGACCATCTGTATCTATGGAAGTGACAACACAGAGAAATGGCCATTTTATCTATGGAAGTGAGAACACAGAGAAATGGCCATCTGTATCTATGGAAGTTAAATGACCATCTGTATCTATGGAAGTGACAACACAGAGAAATTGCCATTTTATCTATGGAAGTAAGAACACAGTGAAATGGCCATCTGTATCTATGGAAGTTAAATGACCATCTGTATCTATGGAAGTGACAACACAGAGAAATTGCCATTTTATCTATGGAAGTAAGAACACAGTGAAATGGCCATCTGTATCTATGGAAGTTAAATGACCATCTGTATCTATGGAAGTGACAACACAGAGAAATGGCCATTTTATCTATGGAAGTGAGAACACAGAGAAATGGCCATCTTATCTATGGCACAGTCCCATAAACTTTAGCCTCTGGCAGCAGAGGGTCCTAAATAAATCTTTCCTATTAGTCCTTAACTATCCAGAGGATAATGTATCTAATGCATGAATTACATAGTGAAATAATAATAATAATAATAATAATAATAATAATAATAATAATAATAATAATAATAATAATAACAATAACAACAACAACAACAACAATAATAATAATCACAAATCTCACAAAATATTGTAATGCTAACTTCCTACTTAAGAAATAAACAATGTTTTTAAAAAAAAGATGTAAGAAAACAAACAAAAAGAAAAGGAATTAACCTGTAAGGTGCTGATGTCAATGACCTGACATAGATTGCTGGCTTCTGCTTCCTGGTCAAAGGTTGCAGGTCTCAGGAGCAGAAGGTTGTTGCCATAGGCGACACGGCCTGCTGGGGACTCCAGATTCTTGTTGTAAACAAAACCCCTAATCAAAAACACAAATTAAATAATAAGTCAATCATTAAAAAGGACCCCCAAAAAATTATTCAATGGTTGAAACGGACAAGAAAACAGGTCTGCTTAACTAACACAGGGCAGCTACTGTTACAATAAAATGACAATTATTTTGTAGTGTGAAGACTCATTCCGTTCTATATTTCCTGTCGTAAGGCCACATTGATAATGTGGTGAATATACAATATGCAATAATGTCATTGATAGCAATCTAAAATTAAAAATAAAATAAAAAACTAGAAGTGCAAAGCCCATATTACTCACATGCTCCTTGTGGAATTTGTAATATTTAACATGAAAATGACGGTCCAGAAAAATTAAAAAAATAAAACAGTGGCATTAAAATGCAAAGTAATACCAACTTTGGTCTTTCTATGCTATTGACCTTGAGATGACCTTGGCCTCCTGCTTCAAATACACTAATGTATTATCAAATAAACTACAGCGAAAGTTGTATCATGCAAAACAAACCCTGACTTTGGGAATGACCTTGACCCTCAGTGACCTTGATTTTGGGATGTGAGAATTGACCACAAAGTCCTCTCATTGTGCTACAAGTGTGTCCATGACCCCACCTCTCCCCGGTACTTGAGAGACATTGTCCCTACCCACAAACCCTCAAGGCGCCTTCGCTCCTCTTCCCAGTTTATGTTGTCCGTTCCAAGTGTGGATGGTCACAGGAAGAGGCGCTTGGGTCACCGCTCCTTCTCTCACTGTGGCCCAGCATTGTGGAACACTCTCCCCCAGGACTTAAGAGTCGTAGAGACACTGGATTCTTTCAAGAGGCGTCTGAAGACGTATCTTTTCTGACTATTTTTGAGTGTATACATAGAGAAGTTCTTTTTTTTTCTCTTTTTTTTCACCCTTTTTCCCCAACCCCCTGCGCCCTGAGCATGCTGCCAGCATGGATATGTGCGCCATACAAGTGGACATCATCATCATCATGACATCCCATGCTCATATTGTTGCACACTATGGGTTAAATAGAGCCATTCCACTGTACTGTATCTTTTTGAAAGGCCTAAAATGATCTTGACCTTCAAGATCAACGAACAAACAGCACACATATACGAAAGACAGGGTGGAGAACTGAATCAAGAAATCTCTAAAACCCGGCCGGGGCCCAGAGGCCAAGCCCCGGTATTCGCCCCCTGGAAGAAAATGAATTTATGCAATTTTGAAAGTAATTTAGGGCCTCTCCTGAAAGCAAAAAGCACAAAGTAAACATAAATAGAAACAACAACAACAACAACAAAAAGAATGTTTTATGCACATGTCATTGTCTTTCAAAAAAATTAAGAATCTTGATTTGTAGGCCTAACAAAGTTTGAGGTCCACCACTGTTACACACAAACTCCACATTTCCAATTTTATTGGGCACACGTTTGTCTATTTTTTAGATGTAAACAGGCAAGAATTTTTATAATTTTAGAGATATTTAGGGGTACGTTAGTAAAAACACTACATCTTAGGTATTAGTGACTAGTGTATAGATTTAAATGAAATAAAATGCAAAATGAACAGAAATATTCTTTCATGATTATCTACCTTTTTATACTTCTCTTGTCATGTATTGTTTTTTATTACTCCATGTGCATACAAAAATAAGTTTTAAAAAGTCCAAACAAGCCCCCTCTTCTTCTTCACTTTCATGCCAGTCTGTAAAGATCGTATGCATGCACACTACTGACACTAATTGTCTAATATCAGTACCGATCTCTTCCTCCGACTCCAAGTCCATTTCTCTCACTTTAATGTCTGATAAATGGAAGCCTGTAAACTCCCCTTCATCAGTCGAAGAATCCAAACCATCCATTTTAGACACACACACAAGAAAATTTGAAGAAAAAAAATCGAAAAAACGAACGCATCACAGAGAAAACTTGTGGAAATGCAGTCGAATGTTTTCACAACAGAATAAACCGGAAGTCAATTGCCGGAAGTCTCGCAATCTTTCAAACAACTCGAGAATATAACCACATGGTTGATACGGACGCTTTTGGACGTTTTGCCTGTTTAGACCTTCGGCCACTTTTGGCCGCTATGCCCAGTAAAGGGTAGCCCTCAGCTTCTCACACTCAGAACTCCATATTTTTTTCTCGAAAATGCCTTCCGCGGAAATCCGCGGATTCGCGGAAAATTCTCCACCCTGGAAAGATCAATCTATCACCTCTAAATATAACAAGTTTGAACTTTATATCTCTCATAGTTTAGGGTCAAGGTCACTTCAAAGTACCTATACTAACGGACTTTTTAGACAGCTCTAATGACCTTGGAGTGAGGTTGACCAAATGTGCATAGGATGTGTGTCTCATTGATATCATGCATCAAGGAATCATAAATTCAATATTAATAACAGAAAAAAAGTTAAATTTTGTTAAAAAGTGTACTTTTTAAAAACATTTCTTGACCCTGTGACTTTCACCTTGAAGTGGTCATTCAGTTACTGATCATTTATGAGGTCTCGTGGGTATACACCATCTTACCAAGATTGGTTGTGAAAGTTGAAATAGGTTTTGAGATACTAATCCACTTGCAAGTTTTTCAGGTCCAGACGGCTGACAGAAAGATGACCGGACAAACTAATAAATAATTTTTAAAAAATTTAAATGTTATTTTTTGAAATTTTTTTTTGGGTGGGGGGTGAGGAGGGAATAAGGGAGGAGGGTGAATACATAGACTCACATTGCTATGAATGCGAGTCAAAAAATCTAAATTTACTTTCTTTCCTTGTTCTAACAACAATGTGCCTTTACACCACATGTTTGAGTGATGAATGTATGTGTGCGGTGTATAGTGTTGGAGTGTGTGCAGCACACATGTAAACGTGTTTGTTGGTTACTGATTGCTGTGCTTTGAGTCTGATTTAGGAAAAAGGCGTATATTGTTATTGTTGTTTTTGTTGTTGTTATTATTATTATCATTATTATCATTATTATTATTATCATTATTTCTCATAGTGGAGAAGGTTCTCTGTAGCACAATCTTATGACCTCTCTCTGGTTAAAACCTGCATAAGCTGTCATTGCGGCATCAATGCAATACCGAGTCAAAAGTGAAGATCTAGCAATAAGTAGTGACAGCATTTTACCTAAGGGTGCCGTGAAGTCCGGTGCCAAGCTTGGCAATGCCTGGACTCCCTCCTCCACTGATGTACAAAAAGGAACCGTCCGTTGCAACACTGCGCGTAAAATCTCCATCTGCCCACATGCACAAGACAAAACGTTAAACGCTTTGAGTAACTAGTATTGACTTTCAAGTTCTCAGTTAGGGATATATTCTAGCAGAAGAAAAGGAAAACAAAAAACACAAGTCATATAAATAACATTTTAAAATTTTCGCCTTCATTTACATGACTTCCTTAGGGTATAAGTGAATCACATATAGCTCAAATTATTTTGCAGATCAGTAATAATTCTTTCGAAAAATGTAGAGTTTCACCCGGCATAGAAATTACTCAGGGAGTGGAGGGGTGGGGGAATTAGAAGGAGGGGAGGAGTTAGGGGAGAGTGGGAGGTAGGGGTGTAACATCACCGATGCATAATAGTTTTCACACTGTTAATTTACACAACATCACACATAACAACAGAAGCAATCGTCTGTATTGAACTACCATGTGCACACAAATTTCATAATCCAGTACTGCACTTTCAGACTTCGATTTTGTCCTGTAAATTCAAGAGCTAGAACTAGTTTGAAAGTTGAATGCACACGGCATAAATTCTGTGCTCACAGCAGAAATTAGCTTACTGAAGTGCAAAAGCAATGCATCAATTCAAATTTGACTTCTGTGCATCAGACACATATGTTCGTTATTAGATCATCGCAGGAGCACTGAATTTTAACAACATATGGGAAACATATACTTTATAACTTAATCTAGCAGTTTTGGCAATGCATCAGACAATTCCAAGTACTACAATCCAAGACATGCTTTGAAAACATTGCTAAAACTGTCAGCAGACCCAAAAGAATTAACACAGTTACTTTCCTTTTCTGGTGACTAAGCAAGATTGACAGGCACTGTGTATTAATAAACCAGTCATAAAAATGAACTCCAAAGCAATCATAAATTAACATCAATCTAGCATCTGGGTGTTTAATCAATCAATATCACTGCCCTGTATAATTGGTCACTTTCAAAATTGAATTGCAATATTAATACCCAAAAAGGCAAAGTGTAATATTCTTTTGAATTTGAAAGCTTCTAAAAGATTACTCATTACGATGCATACATTCAACCATAATACTATTAATAATTATATTATTATTTTAATTTAAAAAAAATTTTCTCTCCACTGTTTTTGTTTTCTTTTTATCAGCGCAGACGATTACCGCAATATTTATTGATAAAATTAAAATTTCCTAAAAGATAATTTAATTTACTTTTGATTGGTATGAAATATGTTAGACTTTTATGTAAAATTAGTGGAATTCTTGCAAATAAAAATCGTTGGTAGAGGCAGATGCCGGCTTTCCCAGAATTATACCATCGGCTAGCGCTAGCGCTGTTCTTGCTAATCTGTAATCAATTATAAAAGAGAGATTTATCTTATATAGCGCACTTACAAGCTCAGAGAGCTTCTCAAGGCGCTGGCCCGTAATATCCAGCAATCACACAATAGTTTGGTGAAGTCAGGATTCGAACCCACGTCGCCCAAGACGCACTCACACAAGTCGTGCGCTCTGACCACTGAGCTATCCCTGCCGCCGTTATATCAACACCGGTCCTTATAATTTATTGGCCAACATGATGACATGCTCACAGTGGTGAAGAAACGGAAACTCCGATGGTATGGCCACATCACCACAGCATCAGGCCTCGTAAAGACCATCCTGCAAGGCATGGTGCAAGGAGGCAGAAAAAGAGGGAGACAGAAAAAGAGGTGGGAGTATAACATTCGAAAATGGACTGGCTTGACACTGAGCGAAGCCATGAGGGTTGCTGAGGACAGAGAAAGATGGTGTCCCTACGACCTTCGAGTTACAGGATAGGATAGGAATAACATTTATTTCTTATTGTTGTCTTGGCCACTAGTCTTTGGAGTCACAGTGAACAAACATTTTTTGCTCTCACCGTTTCAGAATCATTATCCCTGCACAATCAAAATTAACAAAACAACAACATATTGGCCGTATTCGCTCACCTTTATCTTTGTCTTTTTCTGCGGCTTCTTTGGCTTCTTTCATTGTGTGCTCAGCCCCTGATGCGGAGAGCGACAGCTGATCTTCATAGCCCCAGCTGATCAAGTGTTTGTTGCCCAGAACAGCAGAAGGCTGGCCAACTCCTCCTTCTGTATCCAACAGATTTTTCAGGATGTCAGCCACTGGCAGCGATTCCAGGTCCATAAGACCTTGGAGCAAGTGTACCGTATGAATGAACGTCTGCAGATGTCCCCTGAAATTAAAATCACCAGTAAAATGTTATAACAAACTTGTCAAAATACTTTCAAGAATAGATATATTAGTACATAAACTGCATATTATAATCCACTAACTATGCAAAAGCAAGTATCTATCATCAAAAGATCTTTCTGTAATTGTGAGTCCTCGAAGTCTAAATCGAAATTGGTAGGTATTGAAACCATAGGGTCTGAGTCTGTAACATATATGTTATATATATGATATAAGGCACAGAAATCTTGTAATGCTTACAATGACAATAAAGGATTGGGTAATATATGACTTATGAGAGGTAAATAAAGGCTGGAACTGGAAGCCAAATAACACTGAATTTTTTTTATAGATTAGATTACATGCGCTGTGATCTTCAGTTTTGTGTCTGCATGAGAAATTACCACTTTGATACAAGTTATTCAAATGATGTACTGTATTAAACAGCATTCCTGAAATGGCTCAAAGCCAAAAGGCAGAAGATCTATCTAACCAAGATCCCAGAAATCCATGGATACAATTTGAATTTATCAAGACATGAAACATCGCTACAGTATGTAGGCCTACTGATTTATTGCCTCCCATTTAGTAAATTTCTTTACAAAAAGAATAATTCTGAGAGAAATTTCAGAATGTAAATGTTCCGCGCTTTTTTGGAATCCGGGCATTTTTGGAATTAGTAGTATTATAGAAGGGGCTGCCCATTGTTTTAATGAAAACATTGGCCGCCAGGGTTAGGGTTAGGGTTAGGGAAAGGGTTAGGGACCTAACCCCTAACCTTTCCGTAACCCTAACCCAAACCCTAACCCGAACCCTAACCAATGTTGGAATTCCAAAAATGGGCAGGCCAATTCTAGAATTGCGCAGGCCAATTCTAGAATTGCGCAGGCCAATTCCAGAATTGCCCAGATTCCAAAAAAGCGCGTAACATAAACACCACAAAATCCCACACTATATTTACCTGGCACAGGCAAGTGCGACCAAAGCAGACGCTGCGTTTTCTCTTTGAGTTTTGTCATTTACTTTGTTAGGTGACTCTTTCCTGTCAGTTGACCCTTCTCCGAGCCAACTGCACAGTAGTGATTCCAGACCCTTCAAGCAATCACTGGGTTCTTTGGTGAGACTGAGCGGCGGACAGTCTTTGAGACAGTTTAACAGAACGCCTGCTGTCACGCCGCATAGTTCAGGATCAGACTTGCTTTGCGACTGCAACAATGGTAATATAAGTAGCAGACTGATGCGAGTGGAGAATGATGCCTGTTCTGGATCTTTCAGCAGTCCTTGCTTTTTCAACAGGTGTATGGTTTCTTCCTGAGAAACTGGAGAATCTTTCTCGATTTGCTCTTCTTTTGCTAGGTGCCTCTGTGTTTTCCATAATCCTTTCAGTGCATTTAGACGATATTCCAGGAGCTTGTTGAAGGCATTGTTCTGTGTTCCACATACTGCAAGCAGCTTGGCACAGAGTTCCTCCGGATTTTTGGAATCAAAAGATACTACTTCATTCTCACTGCCTCCAACGTTTTCGATATCTTTAGGCAGTTCCACTAGATCTGTCACTCGCAACAGACCATCATGCAAAAATAATGTTTCTTCCGTGATAGACAGCCATTGCGAAGTATCTGAAGTTGATACTGCCATGCTTTGAGCGTCATTTGCAGGTGAGACGAACTGAATTCTGGCAAGCTGTTGTCTTCATCAAGTATAATTTCTGTTTCTTCCTGCGTCGACGAATTGCTTCATAACCTTCAACGATCTAAGCGACTTGATTGTTTTTAATACATCGACCAATCAACTGCGGCGCTTTTACATTCAGCGTTCAGGGGAGGTCCTATTATTTGTTGTCATAGTCTGGGGAGAAATTAATAGTTTTCGTGTAATATAAAAATAGTAGCTGATAATCATGACAAATAAAAGTTTATATGACTTGGCATCTATTTCTACACATTATGGCAAACTCACGAGAGGAGTGGTTTTACTTTATCTTGCAGGTTCAGGGATAGTATTTTAATTTTGAAATCACTTAGTGTTGCTATTGCTTTCCCTTTGCAATTAAAATTTTCAGTCATTAATTTTTAATGATTGTATATTGTCCTCTGAAACAAGAAAAAACAATAATGAAGAAATACAGAAAAACACCAAGGAAGAAATGCTTGCAAGTGTCAACCTAAATTTTGTTTAAATGATGCAATAGCAAAGTAAGGAACTTTAAGGTTTCTCAGTATGACAAATATCCATAAAAAGTTGTATCTTGCAATTTGTCACCTTACACTGATATTCACATACAATTGGACAGGAAATAGAAGACTGAATTAAGGAATAAAGAATGAAAGAAAGAAAGAAGGGAAGAAAGAAAATGCACATATAAATTCACACAAATACTCACACAGTCACACACACACACACACACACAGAAATAAACACATATGCACACAAACATAAATTTAACTTATTTTTTAAGCTTTTGTGTTTAATAACAAACATAATATCATTTTCATTAACAAAAAAACAATTTCTGATTTTTTTTTTAAACAATTTTAAATTCCATAATACATACAATAGTAGTTAAATAATCATTCACATATATTTACATACAATAATGCTTGTTAAATTTATAAAATATAATACAAACGTTTTGGAAATAAAAGTGTATCATACACAACAGAAGCAGCAGCACCTCATAACATAAAGCACAAGTAAATATAAGCTCAATGTAAATAAAGGCGACTGTGATAGCCTTAGGGAGCATGTTGCCAGTGCGGATTTCTCATCCTTAAGAGGCACACTAGAACAACTGTGGTCCACTATTGATTGATTTATTGTTGCTTTAGGTCCAGCGGACTCTTCCGAGCCAAATCAGGACCGGTGGTCCACTATTAAGAAGGTGATTGTAACAGATATGGATAAATGCATTCCGAGAATAAAGAGTAACAATAAACAGAGAATAAAACTATTATGGATAAATTAAAAAAAAGTATTGAGAAAAATTAAAAAGAAACAAACTTTACAAGCGATACTTACAAACTATGAAAATTATAAACATGAAACTATACAAAAGACCTTTTTGGTAAGTGTGACATTGATATCACATCAGTTTCAGTTCTTCCATTAACACCATTGATTCCACCATGGGAGCATTTATGTGCACATATTGATATTGACTATAGCCAAACTAAGAAAGAAGATAATCCTAATTTATTAGTTACTGAGGTAAAAAAGCATGTTGAAAGTAATTACAAAAACCATATTCAGATTTTTACTGATGGATCAGTTTTAGATTCTTCGGATAGTGGATCAGCATATATTATTCCTGAAATAAATATCAGAAGGTCATATTATTTAGGAAAGGGGTTTTCTATATTTACAGTTGAGCTTTATGCTATTTTAATGGCTTTAAATTTCATTATGACGTCACCTTTAGAATTATTTGGTATATTAGTATGTGTTGATTCAAAAGCGGTTCTGTATGCATTAAAACAGTGGAACTGTAAAGATAGAAGGGAGTTTATCTATGAAATTAAACATATGATACATTGTGTGATTTCTCGAGGAATAAATATTGATTTCTGTTGGGTACCATCACATTGCGGAATTCATTGGAATGAGGTATGTGACAGATTAGCTAAGGAGGGAGCACAAAGGTCGTCAGATTCTATAATTATAACAAATTTGAATATGTGTAATCATGAAATGTTTTCCTTACTAGAAAAGGAAGTTTATCATGATAATAACATTAAAAATATATCTATACTGAATTGTTCAAGACCACTTTCTAAATTAATATATAAATTAAGAATGAACGCATGGAACACTAAATACTCAGCTGATGTTAAATGTATATATGTAATACAAGTCTATCAGTACATCACCTTCTCTTTGAATGCTCAGTTTTAACAGACATATTCAAAGTAAATGGACATAGCATAACTGAATATGGACATTCTGTAGACTTGGTTCTATATCATCCAAATGTTACAGACGTTGTGAAAGTTATTGCTAAATCTCCTGTTGGTAGACTCTTATAGCCTGTTTGTTTTGAAATTATGTTTTGAAATAGTTAAAGTGATTTAAAAGTTACATTTTCAATGTCTAATATTACCTAAATGTGTCATCCAAATGTTACAGACGTTGTGAAAGCTATTGCTAAATCCCCTTTTGGTAGACTCTTATAGACTGCTTGTTTTGAAATTATGTTTTGAAATATTTTAAAAGTCACATTTTCAGTGTCTAATATCACCTAAATGTGTGAACAGACATTAAATTAAAGATTGATTGATTGACTTACAAACTAAACAGGGAAAGGATTTTCAGAAGTATATTATGGAACATAATCAGTTTAATAAACTAATTAAAAAAGCCAAAAGGTTTTATGGGAAATCAGTTGCTAATGCCTGTAAGAAAAATCCAAAGAATTTTTTAAAGTTTATGCAGGAACAAACTAAAAGAAGCCCAAGTATTATTAATTCATTAAATTAAAAAAAAATAATAAGAAAGGTTGGCAAGTTTGCTATGACATGTGTGCAATGCTCAAGAGCAATCAATAATGATAGAGTTAAGAGATGAGCCACAAAGTTGCTGAAAGAATATCATTCTATGTCTTACACAGACTGACTGAAGTATCTCAAACTGCATTCTTTATATCAAGTTCAAGTTCAAGTTCAAGAATACTTTATTATCTCAACAGAGAAATTATTACATACAATTGCTGATCGGTATGAAACATTAAAACAATACATACATTGTATGTATTGTTTTAATGTTTCATTCATAGATAAAACAAGTACACAGTAGACTACATCTATAGTAAATTTCCAGTATTAAATGACATCTCAAACATCATCACAAACATCAAGATCTTATAAACAAAAATATTACTTAGCGCTTATTTAAAAACTCAATAGATTTTGGAATAAAACTGTTTTTTGTTCTTACGAGAGAACATTTAGGCACACGCAGTGTGGATGTAGAGTTAGAGGAGATTTAATTCAAGTTTTTAAAATATATAATAAAATTTATGATTTAGAATGGTCAGATTTTTTTTCTAAAACCTCATCACAACAAACCTAGGAACCCAGAAGATAAGATTCTTAAACAGCACTCTAATATTAACATCAGACATTTTTCTTTACTTATATTTTTTTTCAAATTGGAACAGTTTACCACTAACTATGAAAACCGCACCAGCTTGACACAACGCCGAAATTCAGAGATTTATTCTATTGCTTTGAAGAGTAATACAAATAGGAAAACTGCATGTAAATAGACTCGAACAAGAGTAGATGAGATAAGATGTTTATAAAGGCTTCAAGGCTTGTTTTGTTCTCAACCTACTAATAATAATAATTGGGGAAATGACTCATAGATAGTTGAAATTTCACATATAAAATAGACAAGCATACTGGTCGCTTTCCATCATTTATAATTATATACAACAGATTTACATCAGTTCCTTTAAAAATATGTTCACCAGTCATGTGTGAACAGTTCCTCTGAAACTATGTTCACAATGATAAGCGAGAAGGTGACAGCTGGTAAAGGTAAAAAGGTAAAGGTTATCCCATAGCCTTATGGCCGTAGGGGAGTGTGATGTTGGAGATCACACTTATCTTGGGCCAGCGTTATGAGGGTGATGCCCATCTCTCTCCCTGGCTGCTTTACCTTTCCCACCCTTAAGAGAGTAGGTACTCAGTCACAGTTGAGTCAACTTGGGGCGTTGCTATTTGTCACTTCACGTTTTGCGGTCACCCATCCAAGTGCTAACTGCACTGGACGGTGCTTAACTTGCGACACAGTAGCGAATGCTCCAAACACTGCGCTATCCGACACCCGGACTATTGGTATAATGATGAGAACAAAAATAATGGATTCTTGTTTCTAACAATACGTCCGTCTTATAATTATGTTCACCAGAGTCAGCTATCATATTTCAACAGCTTTGACACAGATTTGTCACAGCTCCGACTATCAATAGCCTCAAGGGAAAACTGGACGTCTAAAAAGATAGCCCCACTGGGAATGCCTGGTTAAAGTTAGTACCCAAGAACATTTTTATCCTGCCAATGAACTTTTAATGCCACACATAGCATTGTAAAGTTTTGTGTATAGAGCCTAGGTCTAGCCTAGATCGATATCAAGCATCAAGCATGTATAAAGTAAAGTCTTTGCAAACGCTCTTCAACATCAAAAAGTGGTATCACAATGCTTTGGACAACATGGCTTCCATGCCCTCGCCTTTCACTCCCTTCTCAGCCACAACCAAGGACCAGAACTGGTGGAGGCGCTGACACCACTCTATCCAGTAGTGCTGGCAGATCATGGGTGGCAGGCGGTGTACGTGCGCCACTTCCCCATTAGCATATGCTACGACCACCACCGCATGCTCCACCACACCAAATTTGGATGTAAACTCCTCGCAGGCGTTGATCGCTCCAAGGTAAGCAGCCACTTGTAGCGGGTTGTCATACAGATTGGCTAAGAGAGGTTTAGGTTTGCTGGAAGTTTTCCAGTCAAAGACACAGAGACTGTTTTTATACTTCGCAACGCAGTCAAATGTTCCTTTGTAGCGGAGTAAAGGGTGAGTGACGCTTGTCTCGAGAGCTTGAACATCTGTGACTTCATGCAGAACTGTGGAAATGCTGTTCCAGTGGCCCTGGTTCTTCTCCTGGATTTGAATTTCGCCAAGCGGGATGCCAGACAGGTACTGCTGCACACAAGCATGAAGGTTTGTTCCTTGCCAAATGGTTTCCTCTTGGTGTTTCTTGAAGCCGGCCTCTCCGAGCTCCTTGATCATTTTCTCCCTCCATCGCTGCAGAAAGAAGGCGCTGAGTTCTGACCGTGTCTTGTTCAGCACAACATTGACAGTAGGCAGAAACCTCATCTTGCATGCTGCCACCATTGCCTTGAACTCTTCTGCCTGTGTCAAGCTTTCCTGAGTTGAAACAGAATTCTCTGGAAACAGAGGGAACTTTAAAACAAAGTCTAACGTTGAGATCTGTGATAGTGTAAGGAGGCTTTCTTTCTTTTCTGTGTCAACTCCAGGCAGTTCATCTACACCAATGTCAGTAGCCACATCTTCAGCTGCAGCAGACAATTTTAGCATTTTAGGAATTTTCCTTTCCATGCCTGGAATAGGCAAGAGGCTAGGAATGTCAACACTATATGCATTATGTTCTTGATCACCATCAGCAGCAAAAGCACCATCGCCAAATCTTAGTTTCATATGCTGCATTATTCGTTCTTCCATGTCGTCACCAAGCATGTCACCACCATCAGCGAGACCTGGAGAAACATCTGTTTCGGCTGCTTTCTTGGAAGCATTGTCTGAGACTTTTCTCTTTGGTTTTGAGCTTTTTATAGCTTTCTTGTTGCTGGTACTCCCTAATGTTGGTACCTCCTCAATATAAGCACTGTCTGAGGTGATTTTCTTTGTTTTTAAACTTTTTGTAGCTTTCTTTTTGCTTGTACCAACTAATTTTGGTACGTCCTCAATGGAAGCATTGTCCAAAATGCTTTCTTTTGTTTTTGAACTTTTCGTAGCTTTCTTTTTGCTTGTACCAACTAATGCTGGAATCTCCTCATCCAAAGCAGGCAATTCTCCTTCATCCTTTTCTGCAGTCTTCTTTGTGTTACTGTCAGTCTTCTGTTTGGCACCATACAGTTTCAGATTTTCAGTGTTCCACCTAATGAGATCGCTGACTGATTTCTTCTTCGTGGCATACAAGCAGCGACATATTTTCACAGTAGAAAGGTCATGGGTGACGAAGGCTGAAGTTCTTCTGTAGAGCATTCTTAAAAATTGACTCATCGATGCCATTCCTGATATATGACAAAAGGTGTTGAGATCCCAATGGTGCAGTGAAAGTAAATCTAGATGACGCTGTCAGGGTACTGTATCAGTGTATGGGTCTACACACTGTGAAAAATAAATCAAAGAAATAAAAGTCATAAACTGATAAAGAGTAAGAAAAGGGATGGACAAAAACTACCTGTATTTCATGTACAACTTCACGTTGGACTTTATCATCTCAACAATTTTATAAATTTCTGTAATATGTAGGCCTACAATACATCAACTTGCGATGCTAAGATTGTAAGAACATGTCATGTACAGTCTTCTACTTCATTTCATTTGGTCCGCCGCCTTCAGCATCTTGAAGATTCTTCAGCAATAAATCTGTTATTAATCTATTTGATCAGAAAACAATCTCTGCATCCGTTTGTGTGTGTGTATGTAAAAGAGAGGGAATTATGTAGGCCTACTATGTAGTGTTATGACTGCATGATGAATGCAGAGTTTGGATAAGTGCCTCTGAATAATTGAATAAAGTAGCATAAACCGATGCATTAAACTATAAAGTTATAAGACAATGGGCCACTACCACACAAATAAGTCATAAGTTCAACAAATAACTTCTCATTAGGAGTTAAAGACATATCTAGGTTATGTAATATTATTATTACTTACTATTACTAAGTAATAATATCGTCCTAACAACAGCTAAAAAGTGAAAGTAAAAACTAGAGGAAAAAATATCGCTCCCATGTTTAGCAAGCAAATCTAAAAAGACATATAATGTCAAATTTTGCAAAATACTAACCAGTTCACATTAGCTGAAACTGCAGTTCTAGAAAAAATATAACTTTTAGAAAGCGAGCGGATTTTTGTCCATATATTTTGATAACCGTGCGAATAGCCATTCTCATTCGGTTTGATCTCTAAATTGTTTTCTAAGGGAAGCAATTTTTCACGTCATCATCCGGCTCTTAATTTCCTCACATTATTATTTATGTATGATAAGACGTAATACTATTGGAATATTTGTTCTTTTATTATCATATGGCTCTCTTTCAATCTTTCTTTGTGTCTGGTATAGTAAGATTTTATTTGAAATTGTCGAAAGTCTAAAAATTTATAGAAATTGGCCAGCGTTATTCGTCACGACGACGACAGCAAGTATAGGTTATTTTGAGTTTGAAAAGCGAAAGTAGCATCTGCTTTTTGAACATTAGTCCTTCTTCTTCTTCTTGGGTTGAGCTGCCACAATCATTTGATTCATTTGTTGCTATTGGTTGTTATTAGGGAGTGGGTGGATGCGGGGTGGGAGTTTTTTGTATTTTGATACTGCCTCATTTTGTAATTTATCTTGTTACAGTTGTAGTGGATAATTTGAGATGTACAGTTCTGTTGTAATCCATTCCTGGAACATTTATAAATAATGAATTTCCTTGTTGATGTCGTCTGTTCGCAAATATATTTGGAGAGTTTTTTGCTGTAGTCAAATCAAATTCTTCTATTTCTTTTCTTTTTTTTTTTTTTGGTCCTTATTTTTACCAGCACAAAAATGTAAAGAACAGGTCTCTCATTTGTGTACAGGAATGGAAGGAGCACCTATCCTCATCATACCCTGATCTGAAACAGTGAAGCCTGAAGGCCATCATATCAACACCTAAATGAAGTCAGAAGAAATTCAACAGCTTCTGTCTTCTCTGCAAAAGATAGAGATCACCGATGATGGCACTGCACAGATCCTGCAGAAAATTCGCCAAGATGTCATGTCAACAAAAGGGGGCTTTCATCGATTGATTGTTCAGGGATGCGTGCGATACATTCTCAAACTGCTGTACAGATACATCTCTCTGGATCAGATAGAGCGGGAGAAGGAACAAGGGTCAAATGAACAGAAAGTCAGCCTCGCGCTTAGCATTGTAGCAAACCTCTTGGTGAACAAGGAAGCCAAACAACAAGTGAGTCTGTCATTAAACTATAGTAAGCATATGTCATGTATGTTAGCAGCCCATGAGTCTGTCATTAAACTATAGTAAGCATATGTCATGTATGTTAGCAGCCCGTGAGTCTGTCATTAAACTATAGTAAGCGTATTTCATGTAGGTTAACAGCAAGTGAGTCTGTCATTAAACTATATAGTAAGCATATATGTCATGTATGTTAGCAGCCCGTGAGTCTGTCATTAAACTATAGTAAGCGGATTTCATGTAGGTTAACAGCAAGTGAGTCTGTCATTAAACTATAGTAAGCGTATGTCATGTATATTAGCAGCCCGTGAGTCGGTCATTAAACTATAACAAGCGTATTTCATGTAAGTTAACAGCAAGTGAGTCTGTCATTAAACTATAGTAAGCGTATGTCATGTATGTTAACAGATAGAATTTAAAGGATGCAGCAGTTAATGGGTCAACTGTTAATAGAAGACAAAGAAGTTAATAATAATAATAATAACACAGGATTTTGTTTTCTCAATTGAACGCAAAGCGCGGCGATCTCAAGAGTTCGCTATTACAGAAGTGGGAATAGAAATCCATTTTTATTGGTGAAATTTTAGATTGACTGCATCCAATACCATTATTGAACTTGGCGGGAGAGAGGAAATTGGAGTACCAGAAGAAAACCTTCTGTGTCTTGAAAAGTCTCAATTCTAAGTCATGTAAGTTTCTCCCACTTTGGGTTCGAACCCATGACCTTTGGAAACTAGCTCACTATCAACTGAGCTACCAGACCCCAAGAAGAAGAAGAACAACAACAACAACAACAACAACAACCCACATCAATTATTTGAAAATATTTTGGAGATATTATTATTCATTTCTTCACTTCTGAACAGGTGAAAAATCAATTGAAGGAGAGGAGTTTTTCTTCAGAATTTTGTGTGTCTTTGCCAGAGTTTGCTATTATACTATATTAAGCACACGCAAAATAAATTGTAAAATAAAAAATTTAAAAAATGTAAAAAAAATTAATTAATTAATTATTTAAAAATATTAATACAATTAAAAATAAATAAATAAATAAATATAAATTTTAAAATGTAAATAAGTTCAACATAAATTTACAGAAAATGAAAGAAGGAAGATCTGTATGAAATTAAGAATCTGGATAAATTAGGTCGATTGGATGCTATTGTTTCATAATAATTTTTGAGGTATGTTATGTCAGAGTTGTAGTTGTACTTCTAGTAAGACAATGATTAAATCTGTATTACTATTGTGCAGGTGAAGAGAGATGGAATAGAGACTTTAGGTAAGTACATATTTGTTGCATATAATAATAACTAATAATGATATTAATAGTAATTCTTCTTCTTCTTCATCTTGTTCTTGTGTTTATTTTTAAAAGCTTAAAAGCGCAATTCTAAATGAAACATTATGCTCAAATTGCTTACACGCATATCCTGGACCAAGGACTTGCAGAACGAGACATTGTATAATTCTGCTTGTTCTAAACACTAATAACACACAAAAAAACCAAGAAACACAATAATGCTAACATTAATCAAACAAAAGTTTGATAGTACTCTCTTGGGCGAGAGTAGAAACCCAAGTCTAGTCTGTGCGCACACGCATTCCATCGCTTAGGCCTTAAAGATCATGCTCATGTCTTAGATGGGTCAGTGCCAGATACATGAGTACACCCTGCAAGTACTCAATGCCCTATGGCTGGCACTGTGGTTGGCATGCTTTCACTTAGAAAGCAACCAGATTTCTGCCTGAAAAGGGTGATAAATGTTTCCACAATAAAAGTTTTGAAATATCCAAAAATGATGGCGATTAGGATGGTGACAAGTGTGAGTATGATGATGGTGTTTGTTTCTTCCAGTGTCCATACTGACAGATTGCAACAGCGAGGAGGTTCACTTGCGTTGCTGCCGTGCGTTAAGCAACCTGGTCAAAGATCCAGCTCAGTATCAGCTCATCACTCAGTGCAAAACTATCCCTGCCCTGGTTAAGGTCCTGGAAATTCAGTTTGTGGAGGTGGAGAAGAAAGAATATGACAAGAAGAAGGAGAAAGGGGAAGAGAAGGACAGAGAGAAGAAGCAGAAACACGCAAACTCGGATAGCGACACTGAGCTAGAGGCCAAGTTTCCGTCTGCAGCGCTGGTGGATACTGCTTGCAGAGTTTTCAGGTAGATTAACATTTTTGTCTGAAATTGTGACACTTATCTATAATAGTGCAAGGGGTAGCCTAGTGGAGAAATGACGGCTAAACAAATTTGGGCTCAAGAGAGAAAGAGAGAGAATCAAGTCGGTGTCAAGAGAGAGAGAGAGCGCTAAACAGCGGTTTGTATCACACCTTCCTCCCCCTGATGCTCAAGCAGTGCAGCGCCCATACTCCTTCAGATGAGAGTAAAAACAATGGTTAGTCTGTGAGCGCATGCAATTCATTAAACCAACTTGAAGTATATTTATGCTCATTTCCTATGCGGTCACAATACAAAAATATACTCTGCAAGCACTACATCCTATTCCTATCTCCTTAATCTTGGGTGATGCTACCACTCTTTCGCTGAGATGGCAAACCCAGAGTTTGTCCGCATAAGAGACATATTATTCCAAAATTCAACGTGACGTAGAGTGTAAAAGTTATGCAATGTCAAGCCTGATAAATTGTGTTATATTTTCCATATATTTTATCCCCATGTTATTCTTCTTATTTTCCATTCCAGGTACCTGATGGAGGGTCCAAAAGCTCAGCAACTGATAGTGGAGGCAGGCACAGTGGGGACGCTTTCCATGCTCGTCAAGTCTGAAGACGATGCCGTCGTAACGTGCGTGGTCAGAACGCTGTCTGCACTTTGGACCAAAATGAACAAGAGGTGACTTTCAAATTCCTTTTGTTTTAAATCAAATGGACTTTAATTGATTGATTGATTGATTGATGGTTACTTGTAAATGGATGATAATCCATGGTATCATAGCAAGCTTATATAAGGTGCAGAGAAAACATGTAGGGTCACAGAAGAATTTCTTACCTGTGTGCAAGCATTTAGAGAAATTGCATTGATTGTCATGGAAAGGTGTGCACATAGTCAGAAGAATGTTGTATGCTTTGCAACAAATGCAGCCACTGTTGTATTTAACTGGTATTGCTTTTATCGAGTCCTTCATTCCATAGTTCTTGGGAGAAAAATCATGTGTTATTTATGTGCTCCTGCATGTGGGAATGTAGTTGTGTGCTCCTGCGTGTGGGAATGTAGTTGTGTGCTCCTGCATGTGGGAATGGAGTTGTGTGCATTTGCAATAGAAGATGAAAAACAAAGACAAGAAGAAGGTGATAAAAACGATGGAAAATTTCATTTAGTTCTTCACTCCAGCTCAGACCATACATATCGCTTAACTTTTGTTGCAGCGAGCAAGGTTTATTAAACAATGCTAAATTTGTTTATCAGGTAAAAAGTACTACTATTTATATTTGGATTATTTGGTGTATGTGAATTTGGACTATTAGGATCTTGATCTGTATTCTTGCCATGGCAATTGCAGGCGGTTACATCAACAGAGTAATGAATGACTGAAATCATGACTTCGTAAATTAGGGCGTAGGCAGCATCCCAAGCATAGCTTTTGGAGTTTTTCCAGTCTCTTCAAGTGGAACGACTCATTAGTGAAGAAATTTAGTGTATATGTTACTCATTGATCAACATTGTTGCCCTTATCTGTTTATAAGTAAAATAAAAAGCTGTACACAATTTTGCCCATGTTACAGGATCACAGAAAAGATGGCTAATGAGGTGACGCGAGCAAGCATAATGAAGAAGCTGATGGAGCTTGTAGACTCCGACGATATCAATGTTTCCAAGCAAGCGTTCATCGTTCTGATGCCCCTCACTTCCCATCCCCACTCCGCAGCGCTTATCGGAGCATCGGACGGTGTCAAATTCTTCTACACGCATCTGGACTCGGGACGAAAGCATGTCGGCAGGAAAGATGCCGTGAGCGGTTTGTGTCAGCTGTCCAAAGAAGCTGTGAACAGAGTGAAAATCCGTGAAATTGGTGGCCTGACGGTGCTGTTAGAGACATTAAAAGATGAAGCTTTGGTGGATGTCCAGGACCGCGTCATCAGCTGCTTGGTGAACTTTATGTACGACGATCCCAGCCTCAGAATTCTGTTGAAGGAAGGACTGGTGAGTGTCTTGCTGGACCAGCTTCAGAGGTGCGGTGGGTTCAAATCTGACTTGACCTTTGACCTTCCTCGCAGTGTGACTGAGCTTGTGCAGGCATCGGATGATGCAGGAGGAATGAGAGGCGATGATTGTAGCTTGGCAGCGAGAGACAAGATCATGGCCTCCCCCTCTGAAGACACGCTGGACAAGTTCTCCTATTTCGCCTATGTAGACGAGTCTTCACAAGATTCGCAGATGATCGTTGGATCTCAAGAAGAAGATGCCGTAGGTGATTCTGAAATGAAAAGTGGAAATCCAGAAACTACCGTCCAAGGCAAAAAATCCAGCCTCAAACAAGGTTGCGAACATAGAGAGAGCAAAATGAACGTTGATGTTATTCAGTGGGAATGCTGAACCAGGTCTGGGTCTTCTCACAGTGATTGATAACAGTGCTCATAGCGTTGCTAATGAAACTCCTTTAGCTGGTTCCAGTTTTGAAAGGTTCGATGCTGAACCCGCAGAGAACAATTCTGGGGTCGACAGTCAAAGCGAAGACTCTATGACCCCTTTTGTTCCAGTAAACATTGCAAGCAGTGTTCAAAGACTGGAGCGAGCGTGCCCTGAGGAGGACAACCACGAGGAGAGAAACTCAAAAGAGAGGGAAACTCTTGGCCGTTCGATAAAGCAGCTAAAGAAAGTCACAAGAGATCAAAGCCACAGATGCTCTTACATCTGGAACTCTTCGCCGTTGGACAAAGCAGCTAAAGATGCAGAGCGAGATTTAATGGGTAGGGCAGATATATTATCACACACTGACTTGACGGGCCAAGACATGAGTGAAGGTGGACGAAACAAAGGAGGTGTGGAAAGAAGCAGCACTATGAATAACATTATATCAGGATCACAAACGGTGGACAAAGGAATGCTGGAAGGAAAAGAAGAAAGGGGTTTGGAAGGATTGAGAGAAGAAGAGCGGGAAGAGAGGTACGGTCCTCAAGCGGAACAAAGGAACCGCAGGAATGAGTACAGCATGGACAGCCCTACTTACCAACCAGAAACAAACTGGCGTATGGAAGATTTTCAACCTGGAATCACGCGAAAATATTACCACGCTCTTTCTCCTGAGCTCATGTACTCTCCTTCGGCTTCCTCAGCTTCGTACTTGGATGACGGCGTACAATCTCCATTCTCTCCTTTGAGTACGCTGAGTTACAACTCCCCGTCTCAGGTCTTCCCCGTACATTCTTCTCCATCGTCATCTCCAGAATATTCATTCGGCCCTTCGCCAGCTCAGTCCTTGATGGAGTCGGATTTTGACTCCACTGTCTTCAGCTCAGCCTCTTCTTCCCCATCTGGGCCTTACTCACCGCTGACTCCTGTTCACCGAGTGTTGTCACCCGATTGGGAGAATAGCGAATCGCCAGGAAAATATGTTGATGAGCCTGAGGCATTTGTCTATTCTTCCTCGGAGGATGACGAGATGACTGAAGAGGACAAAGTGGAAAGTGAAATTGCTTCGCTGCAGGACACCATTGCTGACGTGTCTTTGACAGGGGAAAATGTAGAGGGGAGCAGCATTGAAGATTGCCTTCATAACAAAAAGAAGAACAATGACATGCAGCAAAACGATGCAGAACGTTTGAGAATGGAACACACATTTGATCCATCAAAGGAAGCTTCACCAACACAAGTACCACCAAAGAAAAAATCACACTCCAAAGTTCGTTTAGCATACAAACTTGAAAGTGCTGCCCCAGATCCCGAACTGAAAGGCTTGACAGCGGCAGTGAACACCACAACATTGCAAGAAGCTGGGCCAACAGTGAAAAGATCATTTTGCAATCCAGAAAGTAGCATCGATGTCAGCGTCTACAGGAAATCTTCCCTCAAACGAAAGAAACCCAGTACCGCAGAAAACGTAACACCCGCTCATGACTTGAGGGGATCCAAGAAAAAGGCTTCCAAGCTTACTGGACAAAAACGTAAGCGTTCCCAAGATTTGCCTGCCATTGCTGCTGAACAGAAATTAGAAAAGATGGAAATGACTCCTACATCGCCTCTACGTACAGAAAGTAGTAGCAATCAGACATGTACTGCCGCATACAAAAGTCAACAATGCACAGAGTCATATAACAGTCAGCCAATCTCAGTCACTCTGCAGGCAAGCCAACTCGATTGCAAACCAGGAAACCTGAACACTTCTAGAAACACAACAGATGAATGTCTGCAAAGACAGTCAAACTTCAAACCTAAGACCGCCATTCGCCGCATAAGGGAGGCTGTTCATCGGGACTGTGGAGCACCAGTTAATGATGAAACTCAAAGCATGATGACAGGAAAGAGGGAATCTATGTCCAAACCTCAAATACCAGAAAGATATAATCCAGAAACTCTGAAATCCAACCCAAATGTGAAAGACGGTTTAGGCAAAGCAGAATTTCCAAAGCCAGAGGCCAGAAATGACACAACCAAGGATGAATCTTCACTATCCAAGGATACTCCTTCCAGAACACTCTCTTGGCTGAAATCCGCAGACGCTTCGTTGAAATCAGCAGCTGCTGCAACACACAAGCCTCAGCACCGTAGCATAGAAAACTACGCGCTAGCGTCACAAAGCAGCATCCTGGTCTTTTTGTCTCGGCTGTCCGTGCGAGACGATCTCAGTCGCCACCTGGCTACGGCCAAAACGATCACTTGCTTGAGCGACTACCTCAACCGGTCCGCCCAACCCCAGGAGCGCTGCGTAAAAATTATGTCCCGCGTTCTCTCCAACCCCCACTGCCTTACACACATGCTGCTCATGTGTGCGCCTGTTCTAGTCACCAAAGCAGTTATGCTAAATGAACACGGGGTGTTCATGTCTCCCATCAAGGCTCAGGAGGCTGATAAACTCTGCAGGTTTGATGAAGTACCTCAGTTTACCAGGCATATGTCTATGGAACAGATGGGTTCAAACTTGGGCGACGGTAACAAAGTGTTTGGCGCACACGCAAGACTGTCAGGGTCTGGTTGTGCTAGCTCTGCTGCTTCAGCTGTTGCAAGTCCCTGTCAACAGTTGCCAACCAGCCCTAGGAAGTGGACAGCAACTGAGACGTCTTTGCCCAGAACGCAGAGCGATTCTGTATTTACCAGCACAAGCCCCTGTCAGCCAGGGGTGTCATCCAGCCCTTGCAAACAATCATCAGCTTTACCTTTACCCAGAGTACACAGTGATTCTGTTCTTCGTAGACCAAGCTCCACAGTTTCCCGTGCAACAAAAGCAGTAACAGAAGTGCGCCAAACATCAACTTTTCTAGAAAGTCTCCTCTCTGAAAATCCTTACGGGAAGAGAGGGGACTATAAACTGATAAACATAACATCAACTGGCAGCAGCAGTTCTGGAAGTAAAGACTATGGATCTTCAAATTCTGAACATTCAGACTCTACTTTGCGAAAGAAATACTCAAGCACTGACAAGACCAAGTCTAGCCAATGTACACTGAGGTCTTCTTTCCAGCCAGAAAAACTAAACACTCCCATCACCGGATCAATGAAACCTTCTACTAGTAAAGACATTTATCACACTCACCACCACCATTCCAAGAGTCTTGATGGAAAAGAGGCAGCAGGTGCAAAATCTCAACCTGCTGATCAGTGCTGCAAGCCAACCAGAGCAGAGATGGTCTCCATCGGCACCAAACTGCTCGAAGATCTGAGCACCCAGGCGATGACTCCTTATGGAGAAGGGGAAATCAAGCATACGTTCCATCGAATGCCTGAGACCCGTCGACTTCTTTTCGCCACCAGCCTGCTTTTTCTTCAAGGGCAATGGTACGTTGAAGAGTTGTCCTTATTTTTACACATTTTAAACTTTTTTGGATGAGAGTATAAACTGAGGTCTAGTCTGTGCATACATGCATCTTATCAAACAGATCATGGAGCTCATGTCCCCAAACAAGGGTGTGCCAGAAACATAAACACATCCAGCTAGCACTAGGTTCTATTTCCCCTGGGTCATTCAGCATTAGATGTTAAAATGTGCACATCAAGCAGCAAAATGGGTGGCTTGAATTAAATCCTGTCTTAGGCCAGATCTTGGAGCAGCTTTATAGCTGAAAAAAGTGCTATTCTTATGATAATATACATACCAGAGATGCTGCAAGCACTTTCCGGATCGCCTTAAGAGGCTGTACTGATGGCCTATAAAAAGAATTGTATAGATCTCTGGTTGGACCTTTTTCTTCTCCTTCCCTTCCCTCCCTGATTTTCATCGCCCATGTTTGTTTTTTTTGTGTGTGAATTTTCAAATATGTCAATTTCGCCTTTTTCTTTTAGTTGGCCCTTGCCGTCTGTCTTCTATACACCTGAAGATTTACGTTTCTTGTTAAATTTCGCTGCTGTTCATTGTTGGCAGACAAATTTTGCACATGAGTAGCAAAGGATCTCTTGCTAGTATTAGTTTAAAAAAAGTTAGAATGTATTAATTATTTTGTTTGAATATACAAGTGGTGTTGCGTGACTGATGATGTGATTACCCTCCCCCCTCCCCCCCTCTCCCTCCTCTAAAATTTCTGGTGACCCTTACAAAATTTTCAAGGGCACTTATTTGGGCTGAGCGTGACCCTGTACATTTTCATAAAGAATTATCACTGCTCAAAAAGCTATTCTATTAAATCATTTCATTTATTTTTAATTGTGTGTGTGCGTGTGTGTGTTTGTGTGTGTGTGTGTGTGTGTGTGCAGGTCTATGGAAAGGAGACAAAGATTCTTATTCCAGAAAGGCGTTCTGGAACTGGCCCTATCAGCGCTTCAGATACCGACCATCGGGACATCCAACATCAAAGAATCCATCGTGCTGGGTCTCATTTATCTAGCGCACACTCTTCGGCTTACGCCAGCATTCCAAGCTTCGGACTCGCGTCGACTGCTAAAGAAGTCCGCTGAATCTCTGAGAGGTCAGACTGACGATGAAGCACTTTCTAGCGAGATTTTGCATGAATTTTTGATCCTAGAGAAACAAGCTTGCGGAAGTCACGGGAGCGCCAAAGCAAATACGCACAAGGGTGATGAAAATCAACTACAAGCATCCAGCCGACCAAAAACTTCTGCAACAAAAAGCGGTAGTAGCAGTAGAACAGGAGTCATGGAAGCTGAGACTGCCAGCAAAGAGGACCAAGTTTTATCATCTTCGTCCTCTTGCCGTTATGAGAACACTGAGAAGGACTTGCACATCATCGTGGGAAAGAAGAAGTCCCAGCAGACACTGAAAGCCCATAGAAAGACGTTAGCCACAAGATCTTCCGTGTTTGCCGCAATGCTGGGTGGAAGCTACCTGGAATCGACCCAGTCAGAGGTGAGAATCAGCAACGCTAGGCCGGAGGCGTTGCAGTCACTGCTGCATTTGCTCCATGGTTGTGACGACGGAATGTTCCGTGCTGGCCTCTCTGCACATTAGTGACGACTGCAGTGATGGCCTCACTTGGGGTACAGAACAGTCAGGTCCGGACCACAGCAAAGCTATTAACACCGGTCAAACACAGTCAGGTTCATCATCTAAACCGATTCTTCGTGCAGACAAGCTGAATTCTGGTGCGAAAGAATTTGACTTTGGTGCAGGAAAACGACCTAATCCAAGTGCAGATGAACTAAATCCTTGTACTGAAGGACCCGATTTGGGAGCATGCAGATGGAGTCTCGGTGCGGAAAAACCGAAGTCTGGTGTAAGTGAATTATGCCTGCATGCAGGTGAATACAATTCTGATGTTGCGGGAGTTGGGGAGAACCCAGAATTGGGTGCCAGGGAAATGAAATCCTGCGAAGCCAAACCACCTTTCAGAACTACCGAACATTCCACGAGGGCCTATGCACAAGCACCACACAAACTGCCATCGCACCAGCGCCTCCAGCACCTGATGGACTCCATAGCGCGCTGGCGGACCGCTTTCTCCTCTTCGATGTGGTGGACTTCCTGTGCTCCGTCATCAGCACATCAGACTCGCTACTCACCGAGTCTGCCGCCGAGGAGGTGCTGCGATTCGCGCTCTTCCACAACCTCCCAGACTTGGCGGAAGAGGGCGTGAGGGTGTTGCTGCTGTCGCACAAGCCCGTGGCTGTGATATCCAAGTGCATCTTGTCGCTCATGCTTGGACCGTACAAAGCGGAGCTAGCAGCTGCCATGATGTCAGTGTTTAGGCGAGCTGTTGCTAGCAGCCATTGAGGAATGGAATGACACTGAGAGGGAATGAATGAAAATTGTTGTAAATATCCATCACAAAGAAATAAAATTCAGACATGGTTTTTTTCATCAACAAAATGTATTCAACAACTAGCCTTTTCCTCAAACAATACACCGTTCAGTTCATGACCTCTATTCATCTTCTATTATTGCCTTTATAGGTTGGGTCTTCCACCTGTATTACTAAAAAAAATAGGTGGAAGGAATGATGCTTTTGTCAAAATGATGTCATTTTGACTATGGTAGAAGGAGAACTTCTTGTAGATTTATTTCTTGTGATTGCCAATTGTTTTTGTAATTGTATAGTGCAATTTCCAGCTCATAGATCTGCTCATGGGTTTTTAATTGATTCAAGGCATAATATAGCTTGGTTCTGGAACCAAAAATAATTACTACATTAAGGAAATAATTGCAACATTTGTGGTGTTGTTGTTGTTGTTGTTATTATGCATTGGGTACACATGTTGCCTAAGAACATGTCCAAAAGTATAGATGGAAATGCCATTTTCTACAGTTGGAAGTTTCAAGGTTAATTATTCAAGGTTAATTATATAATAAATAAGTAAAGTTTAATCCCTAAATTTTAGTAACATAACATGTGCACACAATCATTAATTTACGTTTGTGACTTGGCAGTTTGTACGTGAATACAAGTATGTTTGCATTAGCCGTTATGGAAATATCTTTCTTTATTAATTAATATAAAAGCTGGCATGACCCCCTGGAATCGAAAAAAACGCATCAGACATTACCTTAGAAGTAATCTGGATGATAATACAAAAGCTACTCAATTGTTCTTTGACTCACCTTTTGACTTCCAATGGAAAAGGAGCTATCCTATCCTATCCTGTAACTCGGAGGTTGTAGGGGCACCACAGATAATCGTTTAACCAGCAGCGTACTCCATCTTTCCCTGTCCTCAGCAACCCCATAGAAGAAGCTAGCTTGTTTGTAATATCAAGTATTTTGAAAGTCATAAACTATAAGCCTATCTATTGCTTATTGTATACAGTTGGGAAATAGTTTTACTTATTTAATCATTTTGAAGCATTCATTACGGAATCGGGTTGGTTTTTGTAGTTATTATGATGGGAGATGGGACCTAGAAATGTATGGAGGAATGCTACACATTGATATACGATACAGGAAATGCTTCAGTCATAGCCTCTTGAAGTCAGCCGATACGGAAAGACCATGGACCCATAGTCCATAGTCAATGGTGGGGATGATAGATTTGGTTGTTGGAGATGGTTGGCATGTGGCATTTGTTGAATTGTCTAGGACTGCTTTAAGTGTCCTAATTTTTTACTTTTGATTGTAGTAATTACAATTCCCAGAAACGACTTTTGACTTTAATGTTATTTTTATCTGGATCTTCAACTTGCTTATTGTGGGTATGAATGGGAGATAGTGTTGCATCAATGTAACTCATCTCTAATCACCATATCTTGTGAGATGGGTGCACATTATACATTATACATTTTATTATTATTATTATTATTATTATTATTATTATTATTATTATTATTATTATTATTATTATTATTATTATTATTATTGTCTTTAACTATTATATGTGGTATTGTTACTGATGATGTGATTGGTTACCCCCGTTGGGGTGCCAGGGGTTTCAGTATAAATAGTATACCCACTTTCTGGAAATTTAGTGCTTTAAATTCCCACTGTCGATGTCTTTCTCATTTGTTTTATCTCATTCCTGCTGTTCTATCAATCTGCTATACTATCTTCTTCTTCGCTAGGCCAGTCACCTACCTTTTTTCTTGAAAACTCTTCCGGGACAAGACTCCTTATTTGTGTGTGAGATCTGTTGGATCAGCTTGGGAATATTGGACGCTTTCTGCCAGGTGGTCACTAGGGCTTCCTATGATGTTATTATTTAGCAATGTAGGCATTTTCTATGTGTGTGTTTTGTTGATAATTTATAATGATGTTTGTATTCTATTTTGTTTTTGTAAACGGGGGTTCGATAAGTTGGGGTGAAGCCTCAGCCGTCCCCTGCGTGGGATGTCTTTATTGTAAAGTGACTGGCTGGTGGAGAGCTTTCAGTTTTACCACTAGGGTTGTTTCAGCAGATCTTTTATGCGGATCGGGGGTTGTCGGGTCCTGATTTGGCTCGGAAGAGTCCGCTGGACCTAAAGCAATAATAATGTAATGTAATGTAATGTCCCCTGCGTGGGATGTCTTTATTGTAAAGTGACTGGCTGGTGGAGAGCCTTCAGTTTTGCCACTAAGGTTGTTTCAGCGGATCTTTTATGCGGATTGGGGGTTGTCCGGTCCTGATTTGGCTAGAAAGAGTCCGCTGGACTTAACGCAATAATCATGTAATGTAATGTAATGTGATTGGTTTATTCTATCTACTCTGTGCTTTCTAAAATTGAAAAAAAACTCTTTACTCTTAAGATAAAAGCACCCATTTTTTGTTTCTTAATTTTATTTATTTATTTTATTTTATTTTATATTTTATTTTATTTATTTTTTTTTTTTTTTGGGGGGGGGGGGGGGGGGGGGTGTAAAACACTGACCAAGTATAAAACAGAAAAAGGAACATCAGCCAGTAATATTTATATGAAAATCAAATGAGTTCAGAATGCTTTCGTTTGCATGTGAGAGGTAAAAAGCAGGTACATAATTAGCTTATTTGAACCTGAGTCTTCTTGCAATTAATTTAGTGTAACTAGCAAACAGGCAAGCAAACGCAAATTATCGCATACTACATGTATGTCATAGACAAGTCAATTATCATACAGAATGCTAAAAGAAAGGAAGAACGCATGCATACACACACACACACACACACTCACACACACACACACTCACACCCAAGCAAACACACACACACACACACACCCTTTCAAAGGAAGATAAGCTTACATCAATATATTTTAAAAGAACACTTGCATTAAAAATACAGTGAGAACACAAAAACAAGTATTTATATGAATAAAAGTGCACAAAGAAAATTCTCTCTCTCTCCCTCCCTCTCTCTCTCTCTCTCTCTCTCTCTCTCTCTCTTTTTTTTTTTTTTTTTTTTTCTTTCGACCATCTTCCAGGGGCGGATTATAGAAGAGGGGGTTCTAGAATGCACGGAAACCCCTCCTTTGGGAATGAAAAAAGAAAGAAATTTAAAAAAACACACACATCACAAATACACGTGCCCCTTGCACATTTGTATGTGTTCAATGATCGACGTCAAACTCTGTATTGATTTGGATTTTGCACAGCTTTGCGTACTTTTGGTGCCCAGTAATCTATTGACCAGTGATGTAGGCTTGCTATGACTCACATAGTTCCTTTACTCTCTGATGAGGTAATATTATATCACCCTTCATGCCCGCTTCCATCCCAATATATTAGATTTTATTTCTTTGCGTTCGGAATGGGTGAGGAATGACCGACAATGTTTAGGCTAGAATTAGCAAAATGCAAAAGTGACTGTAGATTAGTAATCGTTTGTCCATTTTTTAAAGAGCCAATAGAAGCAGATTGTGGAGTTGTTTTGATTTTACCATGCGTAAATCTGTAAGCACACCAGTAATTTATTTTGTTTTATTATTTTTTATTTATTTTCAGGCTTTTGACAGTCCAGTAGAAGCAGGATCAATAGGTAAAGACCTCCCTAGGAATGATTTACAGAACTGGAGGCCAATATCGTTAACGAACACTGATTATAAGTTATTAGCAAAGTGTTTAGCAAGACGTTTGAACACTGTGGTGCGGGAGTTAGTGAATGCAGACCACTTCTGCGGCTCATTGATGATGTTACAGAACAGTTAAACGAGCAAAATAAACCGGGACTACTTGTTTCTATCGATTATTCCTCTGCATATGATAGTATTTCTAAAGATTTCATGTTAGGCGCTTTTCAAAAGTTTGGCTTTGGTCCTGATTTTGTACAGTGGGTTCGAGTTATAATGTATAACACTGAAAGTAGCATTCAATACTGTGGATGGCTAACACAATATTTTCACACTGAATCCGGAATAAGGCAAGGATGCCCTTTTTCCCCGTTAGCCTTTGTTTTGGCAGTGGAAATCTTAGCTTGTAAGATTAGAGATATGAAAGAAGTTAAAGGGATAGAGAAATGGAAGATGAACAATGTAGAGTTTGAAGATATTATAAAGATTGCACTTTACACAGATGACGTCACATTGTTCTTATCAGGTGAAGAAGATATGCGACAGGCAATAAAAACTATCGAGTATTTTTCAGAATTTTATGGTTTGTACGTAAACATGCTGAAATCACAAGCCATGTGGCTTGGAAGTAAAAAGAATTCTGCAGACACATTTTAAAACTTTCGATGGACAAACCAAATTAAGATTCTTGGTGTTTATTTCTCAAACAATTGTTCTGCTTCTGAAATAATGCAAAACTGGACAAAAAGATTAGCTATAGTTAAAAGGCTAATAGTTAGTTGGGAGAGGAGAAATCTTAGTATACTGGGAAAAGTTTGTATTATTAAAACCTTCCTAATCTCTCAGTTTATTTATATTATGCAGGCTTTTGTTGCTCCTGAATGCGTCTTAATGGATTTAAACACCTTGTTGTTTAGATTTTTGTGGCGCAAAAAAGATTGTAACAAGCGGGCATTCGAAAAAGTTAAAAGAGCTGTGGTATGTGACGGAACAGAAAACGGTGGAATAGGCATGATTGATGTACAACAACTGCAGTTGTCCTTTTTGCTACAGTGGGTCACTAAACTGTTTGCAGCCTCTCCTCATGAGCGTTGGACTTTCACTCCTACTCTCCTTTTTTCACACTTTGGAGATAATTATGCTTGTTTTTATTCTAATATTAACAGCAAGAAGTTTAAAGGTATAGAAAATGTACACTCCTCCTTTTGGAAAATAGTGCTTAAAACGTGGTTAGATTACAATGTGCATGAAATTAAAAATGAAAAGAGTTCTCATCTATGGAATAATGTCCATGTACAGCACAGTGGCAATGTACTTTACTTTCGAGAGTGGGCTGTAGGAGGTTTTGTGTATGTTTGTGATGTTGTGAACGCTTCTTATGAAGACATATGCGTAAAGATAGGACAATCACCCAGTAGGATGTTAGAGTATTTTACAGTACGCTCTGCAGTGTCTAAATATAGACGATTATTCCCCGATAGGATCGTTGCTGTAGCAAGCACTCCTCCCTTGTTTCACAATAAACAGGTACTTAAGGCACGTGATTTTAGGCAGGCGCTAGTTGCAACAAAAAGTACAAGGCCTTGTTCGGTAGGATTCTGGAGGAGGAAGTTAGGCATAGATATAGATAGCAAGCACTGGTTAGTTTCATACAACGCAACCAAAGAAATACGGCTTAGAGTGTTGCATTGGAAGATATTACACAACATTTACCCCACAAACATATTGTTGCACAAAATGAAGGTGGCGAATGATAACAAATGTTCCTATTGTAATGAGGTTGTAGATTTTCTGGAACATTTTTTTTACTACTGTCCAGTTATACAAGCATTCTGGTCCGAGATACAACAGGGTATTCTCGGTATGCTTGGGGTTAACATTAAGCTAAGTGTTCAAGATGTGTTATTTGGTGTAACAAGTAACCGTTTAGTAAACAAAGACAATGTAAATACTATTAACCATATTATATTGATTGCTAAAATGTGCATTAGCATATTTAAGAAAACTAAGTCTGTTTTTTCCCCGATGGCAATCTTTGAAAAGCAAACTTTAATTAGAAAACTGTCTTAAAATAAGTGGCTGTAAGGTATAATGTGTTGTCATTTTTTTTTTCTTTTTTTTTTTTTTGAACACTTTTTTGATTTGTTTGTATGTTGTTGAACAGCGCACACAATTGTCCTTGTTAATGTTTATGGGAACTTATTGTCCATTGCATGAACCAAATCTTGTATGATTTCTTGTACAAAAAAAAAATTAAAAAAAAAAAAAAAAAGAAGCAGGATCAAGTTAGGTTGTAATAATAATAAATAATACTGATATTTATACAGCGCTTTTTCGTATTAACAAAGCGCATTTTTGCGTGATGGTTTGTGCAGATGGATGCAGTCTTAAAAGTAGGAAGAAGCAGATTCGTTGATGCATTTGAAGCGGAAAAGGTTAACTTTGTAGAGTATTCTGTGTGAAACAGGCAGCCAGTAAAGGGAGGAGAGCAGTGAGGTGATGTGGTCACTTCTTTTCTTTTTCAAGATCAGGCCAGCTGCAGAATTTTTAAAATATTGAAGAAGATGGATAGATGAAGCAGGCAAACCAGAAAGAAGTGAGTTGCAGTAGTCCAGTGTGTGTTGTGAAAGGATGAGAGATGTAATGAGCGTTTATTGTGGTCTCAGTAGTTGGGTACTTACGAATAAAGCCAATAAGGCGAAGATGAAAAAAACATGACTGACAGGTTTTTTGAATGAAGTTATGCATTGAAAGGGTGTCGTTAAGGGTGACACCTACCCCTTGGGGTCATGAGCAATCTTGCCACTGTAGATTGTTCAAACCTATAAAGGGAAAAGTGAAAGCCACAGTTGAAAACCTGTCTTTCCTTTGTAGGCAAGACAGATTCACTGCGGCAACAGTACCCCCGTTGGAGTGCCGGGGGTTTTCAGTATAAATAGTATCCCCACTTTATGGAAATTTAGTGCTTTAAATTCCCACTGTCGCTGTCTTCCTCATTTACTCTTTCCCATTCCTGCTCTGTCCTATCACTCTGCTATACTATCTTCTTCTTCGCTAGATCAATGACCTACCTTTTTTCTTGAAAACTCTTCCTGGACAAGACTCCTTGTTTGTGTATGAGGTCTGTTGGATCAGCTTGGGAGTGTTGGACGCTTTCTGCCGGGTGGTCACTAGGGCTTCCTATGATTGTATTAGTTAGCAATATAGGCATTTTATATGTATGTGTTTTGTTGATGATTTATAATGATGTTTGTATTCTATTTTGTTTTTGTAACCAGGGGTTCGCGTAGTTGAGGTAAACCCTCAGCCGTCCCCCGCGTGGGATGTCTTTATTGTAAAGTGACTGGCCGGTGGAGGGCATTCAATTTTTCCACTGGGGTTGTTTCAGCAGATCTTTTATGCGGATCGGGGGTTGTCCGGTCCTGATTTGGCTCGGAAGAGTCCGCTGGACCTAAAGCAACAATAAATCAATCAATCAAGGGTGACACCAAGATTTTTAATGGAAGGAGAAAAGGGGATTGTGCTATGTCCAAGAGAAATTGAATCAGTAGAGACAGAAGAAAGCTTATGTTTGGTTCCAGTGAGTATATGGCTTCGGTCTTGTCAGCGTTGAGCTGAAGTTGGTAGTCATCCAGTTTTGTATACCAGTGAAACAGTCAGAAGTCCTTTGAAGAAGGTGTGGAAGATTTTAAAGAGAGTCACTGTCGTGAAGTTGGCTATCATCAGCGTAGAATTGATGTTAGATGTGATGATTTTTGATGATGTCAGAGAGGAGAAGTATAGAATGAAAGAACTGGGCCAAGAACAGAGCCTTGAGGAACACCTTAGGTAAGTAGGACTGGAGAAAAATTGGCACTGTTCACGAAGGCTTTCTGAAAGCTGTCGGAAAGATACGAAGAGAACCTGTTGAGTGAAGAGCCTCAAATCCCAAAAGTATTTTCAAGACGTTGGAGAGTGATCGATGGCATCAAAGGCAGCAGAGAGATCGAGAAGAGTGAGAAGGGAAAGTTTCACAGAGTCTGTGGCAAGCAAGAGGTAATTTAAAATATTAACGAGAGCAGTTTCAGTGGAATGAACAGCAGGATAGGCAGACTGAAATGGGCAGAGAAGGCTGTTGGAAGCAAGATGTTCATTTAACTGTTTCAGGACAATCTTTTATCGTTTTAATATGATAGATTGTGACTTCAAATTCTGGTTAAACAATAGGTACAACTTTAAAAAAAATAAACACGGCTGTCTATTTTGCCGTCTAGTGGACAACAAAAATCGGCTGCAGCAATACGCAGTAGTACTTACATGTAATTATTAGTAGTGTAATATATCACAATGTAATCAGGAAACCCTCCATCATAATTCTCCCCTGCCTTCATCTAGCAAAGCTCCTCTAAAATCAACCCCTTTTGCAATAACATGACGGGAATACACTTTGACCTGTTGTGGGCTGTATAATTAATCTTACATCGAAGACTAAGTTTAGAGGCACGACGAATGGATATGACGAATACAAACACACATTAATATTTGGCCACTAACCGTTGACTACGGGTACAACAAACTTCGGCTATATCAAAAGATAAAATTCTGTAGTTAATTCATACTAGCAAAACAAAAACTACTCAACTGTGGGATCTTTGCTACTATAGGTTCATTTCATTATCGATGTTGGAAGGAGGGACCTTAATATTGATTATCCGACACAATGAGCAAGATGATTATTATATTATTATCGTCTTCACTGCGTAAAGGGACAGGATCGATGTTAATCAATGAAACCTGTCAACTTCTAAACTTCTTAGAAAATCACGCCGTATACCGTGGAGAAACCTAAACAAGGTCTTTTATCCTCCGATAATCTGAATTTAGATCACTATCCCCAGATGTGCGCTGTGAGTCCTATCCTATCCCATAACTCAAAGGTCGTTGGGGCACCACAGATGATCGTTTAACCAGCGTACTCCATCTTTCTCTGTCCTCAGCAACCCTCATGGCTTCGCTCAGTGTCAAACCAGTCCATTCTCGAATGTTGTCCTCCCACCTCTTTTTCTGTCTCCCTCGTCTTCTGCCTCATTGCAACTTGTCTTTGCAAGGCTTGATGCTCTGGTGACGTGGCCATACCATCGGAGTTTCCGTGTCTTCACCACTGTGAGCATGTCATCGTGTTGTCCAATGGCTTTTGTGATGGTTTGTCAGACTTCGTTGTTGGTGATGTGCTGGGTATAGGAAATGCCAGAAAGCTTCTGTAGCATCTCGTCTCCATGCTTTGTATTCTTAGTTGTAGATCTGCTGTGAGGGTCCATGTTTCGCAAGCGTATAGAAAGATGGAGACTGTGACTTGGGGTTTTATTGTTGCTGGGCTCTGCACAATGGAATGCTGTAACCCTCTCGTCTTATTCTATGGGGACCGCTAGTGAATCACCCGGGGAATTACTTTAATACATTTATTTGTTTAGCTCGGTCTGTGTTAAGGCTGGGGTACGGAGATAGATAGAAAAATTGTAAAAGATCACTGTCACACTAACTTTCACACGGCTATGAATCATATGTAGTCCAGCCACTTGATAACAGTAAAAATCACACATTTATTTCTTCTACTCTATACACGATCTTCGATGTACGAAACTAACTTAAAAGTTCAATTGTCAATGCGAATGGTTCGCTCGCTGATAGTCTAGGCAGCTACTTTTTCTTCATCGGGCACTGGATACTTTCTGCCCTAATGGTCAGATCTTGACGAGTGGACTACTGTGGTCCTGTTTATACAGAATTTGGTGCACTGAAGGCTGTGTACTTAGCTCAGTGTCCAAAGAGCTGTGTTGCTGTTGATTCCTTGACACGCTGTGTTGTCTTGGAGCGTTCGACGGGTGGGCTATCTGCGCACAATGCTGTAGATGCCTCGGCAGCCAACTCTAAGCATAGATTAGGTTCTGTGTTTTGCTGAGTTGGGCTCACGATATACCGCCTGCTCGTCTGTAACATATGAGACGAAATTCTGCACAACCCTGAATAATAGGTCTGTGCAGAGCGTCTCACTGAAAGCCAAAGTAGCCCTCAGTGATAGCTCCACATCTCTATACATAAGCGACAAACATTCTGCTAAGTCCGTGGTCCACTGGAATCTCCACTCTAATTTCCTATACATATATAAATATAAATCGTAGCTAACTATACACATAGAGAAATACTAATATTATAAACATTCTCGGGTACAGCCACTGGTCTGCAAGCATACATATAGGTTAAACAACAGTGGGTCCATCAGGGATACAACAGGGCGTCGACCCGTCATGCTTGCCTCGTGGTCGGATTCTTCCACGTGGTCACGCAAAGTCGGACTAACAATTCATTCTGTGCATAGCAAATTTCACAAACATAATTAAACAATAATATAAATACATCACGATGAAACAGAAGTATGTTCATTTACCTGTTTGACAATGTCAGGCTGTGGCTACTTGATTGAATTCGAGTATTCAACAAGTACTGCTTCCCTGGTCTATCAGTGGAGAGATTTCTGCTAGGAAGTAGCTGTATACTGCCCAAAGCTTTCAACACAAATGACCCTCTACATAGCCTTGGCCTACCCAGTCAGAATTGGTTCTATCTACCGGTGCTGTGTTCTGATAGGCTGAAGAAATCTGAGTGGCTGTATAATTCAAAGCCTTCCACCGTCAGCTGCGATGATGTCACTGCTATGCGGGCGTCAGGCTATAACTGTGTTACGCATGATCACTTCTGTCGTCCTCTAGAGACTAACAGTAACCTTCTAAGTCTGACTGACTAAACAAGCCAAAATCTCAAAGGGTGCAGGGTAAACAGGTCCTCTTGTTACAGAGACGACAAAGGAGCGCAGCAGCCTTACCTTGGAACGTAGACTTATGATGCTGTCTTTCCAAATGGGCTTCAACCTTGTCAGGGCCGCAGTTGTTTGTGCGATCCTATAGAGGACTTCCTTTCGGGACCCATTGTCTGATAACAGACTCCTAAATATTTGAATAGCGCTGTGAGCAGCTGCTCCACGAAATCGCCTCTATCGTCTTTCTAATAACAAATCGTGACCCTAACTGCTTGCTGTTTGCACTTTGGCATAAGATGCTATAGAATCCTGGAGTCGATTTTTACCGTTCCTCCGGCCTATGTGTGAACGTAGAAATAAAGATTATTGACACTTTTCAACAATGTCAACACTTTGACTTTCCACAGTTAATATGAAAAACCAAACCAAACAAACAAACAAACAAAAAAGCTTTCGGACAAAGTTGCAGACTACTGGGAAGTAATCAGTGGCCATTTTGTTGCTTTGTCGGTCGGTCCCTTCAAGTGATTAGCATTGGTTATAGTTTTATCACATTTCGTAGATTCATTACACAGTTTCTTCACGCGTTGTGAAAGTGATATAACACCATCCAATATCTCCTTGTATCTAACTTTGGAACTTTGTCCTTTTATTAAACGACATGCCGAAAAGGGTGCCACAAATTGTACATACAAGATGCCGTCATTTTAACTCCAGTTCCTTTTTTTTCGGTGAGACAACCATTACCTGTTTGTGGCACAAACTTTTTGCTTTTGTCTCCCCAAGTATTTTGAGCCGCTTTTATCAGGTTTGGGCAAAACACAGTACAAGGGCATTCCACAAATTCGGGCTACTTGTATAGCGGTTTGTGGAACCTCTATAACGCACAGGTTCCTTATGCATAATAAGAATAAACATTGAAGTTGGACGTCGTCTATACCCACCTTTGGCGATATAGCAGACGGGGGTGGGGGGGGGGATATCCCAAGGAAGAGAGGATTAGGGAACCTAAATCGATACTTGAACCACCGAAGCACTCATACTGTTTTAGATGGGCAGTAAAAAATACAAAAAAAAACATTTTATTTTTTTAAAAAGGTCACTAAGCTTATATCTTGTACCGATACGCGATTCGAACATGTGTCGGGCGAACAGCTCTTCCACTGAACTACCTAATGGCGGTGGGTCAACCAGCAGACGTATGCGCTTTAAAGTATCCGCTAACAATTGTGCTATACAAAAACCTAAATCGTGCAATTTCCCTGTGGGCCAGATAGCCAGCATGGAGAAGTCAAAACACCTCGCCGTACCATGCTAGTATGTAATAGCGAACGCTTCAACAGGACCATTCTCGGGAGGAAAGTTGGGGACCGTCTTAACAGCTCTGAACCTGCAAAAAAGGAAGGTTCCTGACTCTTCCAATTTCGACCCAGAATATTGAAGGATAACTGTAACAAGGAGGGGTGTGGGTAATGGGGCACTTGTAGGAAGGGATGCAGCAGACGATCGTGTCTTTTGCCCCAGCGGCCATGTTTGACCATCAAATTGATACAGACCTCCTATAACAATCATGCGCAAACTATCGCCGGCTTGCACCAGCACAGGAACACTTTGGTGTTGTCGTGCGTCCGTCCGTCCGTCCGTATACAGATATTTTAAAACCAGTCATTCCACCAAAATTGATGCAGACTTCAACATGATACCTACAGGCCCACACTGTCGTAGACCAGAAACATTTTGGTATAGAAGTAAAAGTTTTTAACTTTCGTCGTGCGTCCGTCAGTCAGCACAAAGTTATTTCAAAACCAATCTTACCACCGCACCGAAAAATGATTTATTTCATTAAATAAAAAATGTAATCGTTTCTGTATCTAGCGCTTTTCCAGCTCAAGAGCAGCTCAAGGCGCTGGCCGATACAGGTTCTAACTAAAGCCTCCTGAAGTGCCCACTTGCATTCTTTGGGCGCAAAGTTTCACCGAAATGATTAAAGACCTCAACATGATCCAGGTCGATACTGTTGCTCGCCACTAGAAACCAGAGCGATATCTTTACTTCAATGTTTTGGTCCACAAGAACATTCTAGCCACTGTCATGGGTTGCCGCCCAGTCTCCAGTAGACTTATTACCATCCGTCTGGGAGCAGCCCCTTTCAACATCACCATCATCCAGGCCTATACCCCAACATCAGACTATGACGACAGCGCAATAAAGGATTCCTAAGAAAATCTACAGGCTGTCCTTGACCAAGTGCCAAAGAAGGACATAGTCATAGTGGAAGGCCACTGGAATGCCAAGGTTGGCCAAGATGCGCATCATAACTGGGGAGACACATGTGGACCCCACTGCAACAACGAGACAAATGACAGGGGTCTGAGACTGTTGGAGTTTGCCAGATACAACAATCTGATACTGGCAAACACGCTTGGTCTCCACAAAAAATCCAAACGATGGACATGGCACAGTCCTGGCGGGGAGCATCACAGCCAGATCGACTACATCATGGTCAAGAAACATTTCAGATCAAGCTTCAACACGCACTTTTCCCGGAGCAGATATCGGAAGTGACCACGATCCTGTGATGATGTTTTTCTGGCTCCACTTGGAGAGAGTAAACACAGCAAAGTGCACTAGACTGAAGTTCGACCTGGACAAACAGCAAGACCCGGAGGTGGCAGAAATATTTCAGGCCACAATTGGAGGGAAATTTGCATCTCTGCTCATTTTGGGAGCTGGTGAAGTAGATGCCAACACCATGACCACCACCTTCAACTCGGCTGTGACAGATGCCGCCACTGAGATCCTTGGCAAGCACCGGCAAAAGAAAAAGCCGTAGATCACACATGATCTTTTGGATCTGTGTGATAAACGAAGAGAGATTAAAAAGAAAAAGAACACCTCACAGGGAGCTGATGCCTACCGAAAAATCAACAATGACATCCGAAAAGGCATGCGCATAGCAAAGGAGAACTGGATAGAAGATCAATGCCAGGAAATAGAGAACAATCTGAACAAGAACAACAACAAGAAGGCCTACCAGACTGTGCAGCGGCTGACAAGTGTTAAACAGCCCAAGGTCTCCACGATCCAAAGCAAGTCTGGCATATGCCTTGCAGAAGAACAAGAAGTCTTGAACAGATGGACAGAGTACTGCTATGACCTTTACAACCACACACCAAACGGAGACCCATCAGTTCGAGCATGTCCAGAGAACAGAGAAAAAGAAGAAATCCTCCAAATTCTCCGAGAAGAAGTTGAGGCAGCAGTGCAATCGCTGAAGAAGGGGAAGTCAGCGGGAGTGGACAACATACCCGCGGAACTGCTTCAAGCAGGAAGAGAAGCGATGATTGACGCCCTCACCATTATCTGTAACAAGACCTGACAGAGTGGGGAGTGGCCTACACCATTGACCTGTACCTTGTCATCACTCTTCCAAAAAAGGTAACCTTCAGGAATGTAAAAATTACCGCATCATCAGCCTCAGCAGCCATCCCAGTAAGGTCCTCCTGAAAATATTACTCAACGGGTTGAAACCCCAAGCTGGACAAATCATAGCTGAAGAACAAGCAGGATTCAGGGCAGGGCGAAGTACTCCTCAACCTCAGAATAATCTGCGAGAAATACCTATCACAAACAACATCTATATCATGTGTTCATAGCCTTCAAGAAGGTGTTTGACCGAGTCTGGCATTCAGCTCTGTGGGCAACCATGAGAGTGTAAAACATCAGCTCTAAAATTATTGAACTCATCAAAAGCCTGTATGACAAGGCTACCAGTGCAGCCCTCCATAACAGCGCCATCGAAAACTGGTTTAGAACAACAATCGGTGTGCGTCAAGGATGCCTACTCTCTCCAACACTCTTCAACATATTCCTAGAGCGCATTATGTCAGATGCCCTTGCAGATCAAGAAGGCACAGTCAGCATAGGGGGCAGAACAATCTCAAACCTTTGTTTTGCGGATGACATTGATGTATTGGCTGGAGAGGAACAAGAACAGCTGGTACAGAGGCTTGACACCACTTCCAGAGCCTATGGAATGGAAATAAGTGCAGAGAAGACCACAATGATGACCAACAGCACCAATGGCATCAACACATCAAAGTCCAAGGCCAATCTCTCAACACAGTGCATAGCTTCAAATATTTAGGAGCCATTGTATCAGACAATGGGTCCCGACAGGGAGTCCTCTCCAGGCTCGCACAAACAACTGCTGCCCTGGCAAGGTTGAAGCCCGTTTGAAAAGACAGGACCATCAGTCTACATTCCAAGGTAATGCTGCGCTCCATTGTTCTCTCTCTTCCTATACGTTTGCGAAACATGGACTCTCACAGCAGATCTACAACGAAGAATACAAATCATGGAGATGAGGTGCTACAGAAGATTTGTGGGCATTTCCTATACCCAGCATATCAACAACCCCCCCCCCTCCCTCCTTCCGGTGTTGGTGCCGGGGGTTTCAGTATAAATAGTATCCCCGCTTTCGGAAAATGTAGTGCTTTAAATTCACACTGTCGCTTTTTTTCTCCTTTGTTCTTTCTAATTCCTACTCTGTTCTATCCATCTACTATACTATCTTCTTCTTCGCTAGACCAGCCACGTACGTTTTTTAAAAACTCTTCTGGGACAAAACTTATTTGTGTGTGAGGTCTGTTGGATCAGCTTGGGAATATTGGACGCTTTGGGGGTTCCATAAATTAGAGTATAACCTAAGCGTCCCTTGCGTGGGATGTCTTTATTGTAAAGTGACCGGCTGGTGGAGTGCCTTCAGTGTTACCACTGGGGTTGTTTCGGCAGATCTTTTATGCGGATGAGGGGTGAGTCCTCTTTCAGCGAAGTTGTGGTCTTGATTTTGTGGTCCTGTTTCGGCTCTTTGCAGTCCGCTGGACCCTGTAAGCAATGAATAACTAACTAACATCCCCAACGATAAAGTCAGACAGGCCATCACACAAGCCATTGGACAATACAATGACCTGCTCACAGTGGTCAAGAAACGGAAACTCCGATGGTATGGCCACGTCATCAGATCATCAAGCCTTGCAAAGACCATCCTGCAAGGCACGGTGCAAGGAGGTAGAAGAAGAGGGAGACCAAAACAAGAGGCGGGAGGACAACTGAGCGAAGCCATGAGGGTTGCTGAGGACAGAGAAAGATGGAGTACGCTGGTTAAACGATCATCTGTGGTGCCCCAACGACCTCCGATTTACGGTATAGGATATTATAGGATTGATATGTTATTTTTAAATGTAATATTGGGTCAGATTTAATTTTTAGCTTGTGGGTTAGTTTGTCAAACTTTAAATCCGGTCTCTTAAGAATGCAGTGGGTGTGAAATTGCCTTTATTTTAGTTTGTTTAAAGCATTCGTGTAACAACAGCTCTCTCTCTCTCTCTCTCTCTCTCTCTCTCTCTCTCTCTCTCTCTCTCTCTCTCTCCCATCCCCTCCGCCCACCCTCCTTTCGTCGTCGTCTTGTTCCTCTCATGATGGAAAACGACACTTTCTTTTGGAGATTGGACTACACTACACACACGCGCACACACACAAACACACACACACACCCACTCGCGCACACACACACACCCACACACACACACACACATTTCTTTTACTTTATTACAACCAAAACCGTTAACTTAATAACGTTGTAATCACACACACACACACACACACACACACACACACAAACAAACCAACTAACGCCTCAAAACATTATGGAGTGGCTTGCCATCTTGTTACCAATAACCGCGCGCGACAATAGCAGCCCAATGTCAATTTCACTGTTCATTGACCGGCAGGGCTGTACTGCTTGCGATGCTGTTGCTGATGCTGTTGTATACTGACTAAAGACGTGTGTGAACTTTCGGTCGGACGCGTGCCAGATTGCATAGTAATGTGTGCTTTGTAAATTGCAGCGATACCGTTGTGATACACACCTATGAAATCTCGCTCTTATGTGAATTTCTGTCAAGGGAGGTAATAATAACACCAACGGTGCTGAATGAAATTACTTCGTGTTGGTGCGAATTTATATTCTACGGTTACTATTGCTAATTTCGTGTTTTGACTGTAGGTGCAAGGAAGTGCAATATTTGTGAATATAATTATTTATTATCGAGTTTTAAGTTTGTGAAATTGTATTTATTTATTATTTTTTAAAACAACTATTGATCTGTCGATGACAGCATGGTGAATGCGACGGTTGTTGGTTTTCGTGTTGCCACGTGAGATGACCACAGATGTGAAAGGTGAATCAACTGTGAAAGGTCTCTTGTGCTTTCGTGCCTAAAAGGTTTGTCTTGTATGTAGGATTGTAATCTTTTCCCCTTCTTTTATTTATTTATTTTTTTTTTTTGGGGGGGGGGGGGGGGGGGTTCAACAGCTATTATTCTGTGGCATCGCCGCACTGGTAAGAATTTTGCGGATGAGGTCTTCTTCTTCATCGCACTCGAAAACCCGAGGCCGAAGAAATAAACCTAAAACTAATGTGATCGTAGTATGAAGGTAAAATTCTTCTTCTTCTTCTTCTTCTTCTTCTTCTTCTTCTTCTTCTTCTTCTTCTTCTTCTTCAGAGTTGTGTTAAACACCGAAGCCGAAGAAATAGGTTACAATCAATGTGATCGTACGTAGTACTGAAGACAAATCAATTTCGGGGGCAATGTTTTATTCGTTTTGTTGTGTCGTTTGGAGGGTTGCCTACCATGCCTCGTACGCCCCCAACCCCCTCACTCCTTAGTAATTGCTCTCCTCATCCCCTTCCCTCCAAGAGAGAGGGGATGGATCGAAGGCCTCATTCAGTCTCAGAAACGCATTGTGCGATTGAGCGTATGATCCTGTTCTTTATAAGTTTTAGTTATTGATTAAAACCTTTTTGTTGCGAAATGTGACTATTGATTGAAGTTGGAATTTTGTTTCACAATTTTTTATTTTATTTTAGGAGTGATTAAAACCGTTTTGTTGCTAAATGGAATATTGATTGAATGTTTCTTTGTTGTGTTTTTTTCTCCCAGTTTGTTTTTAAACATTCTTCTCATCAGATGTTATGCCGGGATTTTGGCAGCAGACCTGTTTATCCATACGATTTCGCCCTTTTTATACCTCCAATTTGCATGTGAATGTTTATAGGCGATATACTGGAATCTCTCTCTCTCTCTCTCTCTCTCTCTCTCTCTCTCTCTCTCTCTCTCTCTCTCTCTCTCTCCGCCTCTGTCTCTCTGTCTGTCTCTCTCCCCCCCTCTCTCTCTCTCTCTCTCTCTATATATATATATATCTGTCTCTCTCTCTCTCTCTCTCTCTCTCTCTCTCTCTCTCTCTCTCTCTCTCTCTCTCTCTCTTTCTCTCTCTGTCCGGTGCGAGACCAACAGACCAAAAAATGCGTTACTGTGTGGACTAAGCATTGGTAACGGTGCTGTTGCCTATAGTCTGCAATGACACGTAATGACTGTATATCGTGGACCGCCCTGCTCGACTTAAGGCCCGGTCACACCGCAAGAACTTTGCTAGAGCGTTCCTGGAGCGGTGAAAAAAAATCATCACCGCTCGTTACCGTTCACCAGAAGTTGGCCCCCCGTTAAGGCAATGCCGTATACGCTCAGCCACCGCTTATGGTCCCTCCTACCGCTCCGAAAGTTTTGAGCTGCACAAAATATTGCGAGCGGTGAGGAGTGGGCAATTTTCCGCTCCGGCAAAGTTCACCACCGCTCCAACAACGCCCAGTCAAAGTTTGGCACCGCTAGACGCAAGTTCGTGAACGCTTGGTTCCGCTAGGCCAACGCAGAAATCTTGAACGCTGGACCACCGCTGCTTCGCCAGCTTTGCCCGGGCGGTGATTAAACGTTGCACAAACTTTGGTGGAGCGGTTGTAAGCGTTTTACGAGCGGACACGGGATTGCTGTAACGGTGTCTGGCGTTGAAGCAGCGATCCATTGCGGTGATGAACTTTGGTTTGGCGTTGATATGGAGGTGTCGGAGGGGGATCAGAATTTGGCTATAAATACGGGGAGAAATGGACCTGGAGCCAGAGGGGCCGGGTAGCTCAGTTGGTAAGAGCGTCTTGCTAGTAACCGAAAGGTCGCTGGTTCGAATCCCGGATTGGTCAACGTGTGATCATATTATTTTCCCCTTTACCAACAACTGGCCCGCTGGTGTCAGTATAAATCGGTCCAGTAGTCACCTATATGCGAAAGTGTCGTGTGACTATAATCTACATACAACCAAACACCTGGAGCCTTGAGGGGCAGGGTAGCTCAGTTGGTAGAGCGTCTTACTAGTAACCGAAAGGTACCTGGATCGAATCCCGGATTGGCCAATGTGTGACCATATTATTTTCCCCCTTACCATCAACTGGTTCGCTGGTGTCAGAATAATGTGACCGGTAGTCGCCTATACGCTTCGGTGTCGTGTGACTATAATCGTGCAGACCTCATTTACAACGAATTTGCTCAAAGTTACAGTAAAACTGTACTACCATGGATGCTGAGAGACTTGCTATGATTGGTGCACTAATCCAGCAGCAGAATCAGAACCTCCTCAGATTGCAACAAGCTGTTGACAGAAGGAGAAGATAGAGAGAAGAAGGAGAGACAGAGTTGTGTGGGTCAGACAGTGGATTCTGAGAAGGCCTGAACATGGACTGTATGGCAAGCTGATGGTGGAGCTGAGGAATGAGGATCCACGAGCCTTCCAGCACTTCATGAGGATGCCACCAGCCATGTTTGATGAAGTTGTACATAGGCTGACCCCCAGATTGACCAAGCAAGACACCAATTACCGAGCAAGCCTGGAACCTGGTCTCAAAGTGGCAATCACCCTACGGCACCTGGCCTCTGGTAACACCTACAGAAACATGCAATACGCCTGGAGGGTTCCCCACAACACCATCAGTGTGGTAGTCAGAGAAGTGGTAAAGGCCATCATTGAGGAGTACACAGATGAACTCGTGTTTTGCCCAACAACTGAACAAGGATGGAGAGACCTGGCTGACCAATGGTACCAGAGATGGAACTTTCCCCACACAGTTGGTGTCATTGATGGCAAGCACGTGGCCTGTAAAGCTCCTCGTAACTCTCACTGCGGACCTACCTCATGAAGCCGTACAGCACCAGAAACCTCACCCATGAAGAGCGCATCTTCAACTATTCGCTGTCCAGGGCAAGACGGGTCATGGAGAACGCCTTCGGCATCCTGGCCAACAGGTTCCAGATTCTGCTCACCACCATGCAACATCACCATGAAACTGTCAGAACCATCGTGGAAGCTTGCTGCATCCTCCACAACCTGATGCGCACCCGCTTCCTAGTGGTCCAGAACAGACTTGTGGACCGTGCACAACCAGATGGGAACCTGCAGCCTGGGGCATGGAGAGAAGGGCGGAACTTGGAGGACACTATCGTTGTGCAAGCCTCACGTGATGGGAAGAGGCATCGAAACCTACTCAAGCATTGGTGCAACTCCCCATCAGGATCAGTGAATTGGCAGGAGAGAATGGTGGCTATCAACTGAACACTGTGCTGCTGCCTTTCCTTCTCCAGCCTTCCTCTTCTTTTGTCCACGTGGCATGATGATCCGTTCAGCTCCGTAGTCAAAAGCGGTATGCCGCTAAACCAACTTTAAACCCCTGCCGAGCCAACGCCCGCATGCGCAGAACGCCGCTCTATCAACGCTCGCGTCACCGCTAAACCAACGCTCGCTATCGTTAAGCCAACGCTATAGCAACGCCGGCTTCAGCGGTGCACCGCTATGGCAACGCCCGTGTTTTCGATTTTTTTTTCCCATTTTGTGCGCGGTGACGAGCGTTGTCGAAATTCGGTCCCCCCTCCCTACCGTTCAAGGAACGCTCCAACAAAGTGCGGGCGGTGTGACCGGGCCATTACACCGTTACGTCATCGAAGAGGCCCCTCCCTCCCCACCAACCCCACCCCCACCCCCGCTCTCTCCCTCCCAATGTGTTGTTTTACCTGCTTACAGGCCCATCTGAGGACTTTCACGTCTAAAATGTGGATTTTTAAACTCTTATATGATCATACTATCTAAACTCTTATAATGATCATACCATCTAAACCCTTCTATGATCATACTATCTAAACTATTATATGATCATACTATCTAAAGTCTTATATAATCATTAACCCCTTGGGGTCATGAGCAATCTTGTCACTGTAGATTGTTCTAACCTATAAAGGGAACAGTGAAAGCCCCAGTTGAAAACCTGTCTTGCCTTTGTAGGCATGACTAATTCACTGCGGCAACAGTTCCCCCCGTTGGAGTGCCGGGGGTTTCAGTATAAATAGTATCCCCACTTTCTGGAAATTTAGTGCTTTAAATTCCCACTGTCGCTGTCTTCATCATTTGCTCTTTCCCATTCCTGATCTGTCCTATCACTCTGCTATACTTTCTTCTTCTTCGCTAGATCAATGACCTACCTTTTTTCTTGAAAACTCTTCCTGGACAAGACTCCTTGTTTATGTATGAGGTCTGTTTGATCAGCTTGGGAGTGTTGGACGCTTTCTGCCGGGTGGTCATTAGGGCTTCCTATGATTGTATTATTTCGCACTATAGGCATTTTATATGTATGTGTTTTGTTGATGATTTATAATGATGGTTGTATTCTATTTTGTTTTTGTAACCGGGGTGTTCGCGTAGTTGAGGTCAACCCTCAGCCGTCCCCCGCGTTGGATGTCTTTATTGTAAAGTGACTGGCCGGTGGAGGGCATTCAATTTTCCCACTAGGGTTGTTTCGGCAGATCTTTTATGCGGATCGGGGGTTGTCCGGTCCTGATTTGGCTCGGAAGAGTCCGCTGGACCTAAAGCAACAATAAATCAATCAATCAATCAATCAATATAATCATTAATTTCGGACAGTGTGAATAATGGTATTGGATGCAGTCAGTATGAAATTTTCAAAAATAAAACGTTGATTTCCTTTCCGTGTTCTAATAGCAATCTCCCTGCCTTTACACCACATGTTTTAGCGATAGATGTGTGTTTGCTGTGTGTGGGAGGGTGGGTGAATGTCAGTGTGTATGTTTGGTACAGATCGCCGCGTTCTGAGACTGATTGGTGATTTGGGGAAAAGCGCGCATCCAGTATTATTATTATTATTATTATTATTATTATTATTATTATTATTATTATTATTATTATTATTATTATTATTATTATTGGATCTCTCTCTCTCGATTATTATTATTATTATTATTATTGGATCTCTCTCTATTATTATTGTTATTATTATTATTATTATTATTATTATTATTATTATTATTATTATTATTATTATTATTATTATTATTATTATTATTATTATATAGAAGAGGAAGAAGACATGCTATTGATGTAGCACAGCGTAGCTGAGACTCACCGAGTACCTTTGACAAGTATAGTAAAAGGTGCACGTAAACCTCGGCTGGTCTCAACTACGCTGTGTGGTGTACTGAGGTAGCATTATTAGCAAGACAACGTAGCTAAGACCCGCTATTTAAAAAGTTATAGGCCTCATATATTATAAGGTCTCAGCCACGCTGAGTGGAGCTGCAGAAAACCTGGTACAGTCTAAATCAGTAATGTCAAACTCCGCCCATGCTGCTATGATGATGGAATCGATTTTAAATGGGGCGTATGGACGGGGAGGAATGTAGCACATGATCGATGCGAACATTATTATTTTTAGTCCCGCCATTGATCTGGAAAACTTCAAGCATGAGCGCGTACGCATACTCTACGTACTAATGTGCACTTGCACACGAACGCACGTACGCATACACACATGGACGCACACGCGCGCACACACATACACACACACACACTCTCTCTCTATCACCCACACACACATACATTGATAAACGCGCGCGTGCCCAACTCAAGCATAAACACACACACACACACATACATACACTCTCTCTCTCTCCCCAACACCCACCACCTCACTCCCACCCACCCTTCTCAACCCCGTCCCAGATTAAATGCGGTTGGCTGTGACTGATAACCAGAGTAAGCGACAAGATTAATTTCTTCCAGTTTTTTTTAATTCTCTCCCTTTTTTTATTTTTATTTTTTTAATCTTCATATTTTCCTGGAAATACTTTGATTTTTTCTGGAATGAGAAGGAGCCAAATGTCTGTCGGTCGGTTTGTCGAACCGCTGCGTGCCATCCATATCTTAAGAACCACCAGAGTTTTGTCCAAATGTCCTAGGAACATTATCAGCTTTCCGTGCTGTCGCGTTTTCATTTTACTCTCATACAATAAAAGTCAATGTCGCTGAGGTCAACGCCTTACTAAACACCTTGTGTATTATATCTCAAACACGGCTGAACCGATTTACATGATTTTTTTAATATATAGTTTGACCTACTAGTCTTCAGCTAGTTGCTCATCTTTCTGTACACACACAGTTAGTAAGCATGTGTGTTAGCCAATCAATAGATTGGTCAGTTTGTCAGTTTTCTGTTTTTAAACGAATTTCTTGTCTAAACATAATTGCCTGGACCGACTGTGATGGTATTTACTAAGCAGATATTTTAACCACTGCTCAGCATTTTGCGATATCACATTATTTTGCTCTTTCTCAAAGGGCAAACTTAATTTGAATCAGTCATTTTCTAAATGCGTCTTGCGCTTATTAAAAAAAATTTGTTGAACAGACTTTTTTGAAAATTTGCAACTTAACCTACAGATAGTTCACAACGCGTGTCTACACAGGGCTTTATTTTAATTTTAAAAAAAAACAAACAAACAAAAAACAAACAAAAACATACGTGTCTGAGAATGCATATCAAATGGCTAACCATCCTTTGTTTGAACATGTGCAAAATGGCATCTGTCACTCTTTGACGGGTGCAGGCACGTGCTGGCTATGACGTAATACATCAGTCACGTGGTGCATGCGGCTGTCTTTGAAAACCCGTCCCCGTCTTCCACCCCCACCACCACCCCTACTCACACACATATAAGAATGTGGCAATGCATTCAAGGGATATGAGTTGGGATGAAAAAGCAATGCCTGATGTATGACGGCCTACTAGCGCCCAAACCTGATAATTACAAATATCATAGGGTAATTACAATTATCAAGGAATAATTACAATTATCATGAAAAATCATAAATATCTTCGTGTGATCATGTTTAATTGTTAGTTTTGCCTGGACATGCGCCCAAACCGAAAATTATAGTTATTACAATTTTCACTTGACAATTACAATTTTTATGTGATCATGCTTAATTCTGACTACTGCGGTTTGCTAGCGCCATTTGCTAGCGTGCATTTACATGTATTATGGATAATAGTAATTAACACGTATTCTGTGTAACTCACATTATGACGGCCTACTAGCGCCAAAACCTGATAATTATAAATATCAATTTATAATTACAAATATCAACGACATTTATTTACAATTAAAACGTACAAATTGTAATTATCAAGTGAAAATTACAATTTTAGGTTTTGGCCCATTTTCAAACGGATTGTTAGAGCCAAAACTGAAAATTAAACATGATCATGCGTAGATATAAATATCTTTTAAAAATACATAATTGTAATTATCCCTTGATAATTGTAAATTTCCTATGATATTTGTAATTATCTCATGATATTTGTAATTATCAGGTTTTGGCGCTAGGAAGGCGTGGCAAATACTAATAATTATTAATTAACACTATGGATTACCGGTATCTCTGTAAATTACACAGAACTTGTGTTAATTTGAATTATCTCGTGATAAAGGTAACTTTCGGTTTTGGCGCTAGTACGCCGTCATACTGATGCCTTCAATGAAAGGAAAGTAGACCGCTATTCTGTTTACTCTCATCAGCGTTCAAAGGATTGTACACACCGTTGATTCAGGCATGGTAGGTGAGTCGTATCGTGTTCAGCCTTTGGCGCAGACTTATTAATAACTAAAATTCAGCCTATCCGTTTGAATGAGGGGTTGGAGAGAGAGAGAGAGAGAGAGAGAGAGAGAGAGAGAGAGAGAGAGAGAGAGAGAGAGAGAGAGACAGACAGAGGAGGGAAGGGGGGCGGGGGGAGAAAGTTCTAGGAGGTGGGGAGGATTGGTGGAGATGGAGGAGTGGAAGGGGGAGGGAAGTCAGTCAATACTAAGGCGTTTGTCTCCCTCTTATCCTGTTCTTTCTCTGCTTCTCTCCATTTACCCCCACCCACAGACCCCCTCCTCCTCCTCGTCCTTATTGTTGTGGTTATTGTTGTTGTT
>CM072521.1:30267565-30287565 GCA_036898135.1 Oncomelania hupensis | reverse complement strand
TGCATCTTCCAGACGGGTAGGATAAGGAACTTTTCTCGACGATTAGGGTAAGGCAGTGCCTCGACGATTAGGGTAAGGCAGTGCCTCGACGATTAGGGTAAGGCACCCGTTCCAGAAAAGGGTTAGGGTCAGGGCTAGTTGCAGCGCTGCAACTAGCCCTGACCCTAACCCTTTTCGAGGCACTGCCTTACCCTAATCGTCGAGGCACTGCCTTACCCTAATCGTCGAGGCACTGCCTTACCCTAATCGTCGAGGAAAGTTCCTTATCCTAGCTGTGTTTTTGAACAAACTTGACCTACTTCGTCTCTAATAGGCGAGGAATTAGGTCAAACTTTTTGCGAAAAATGTGCTTTTTTTCAGAAACTTGACCTACTTCGTCTCTTAGGAGCGAGGAATTAGGTCAAACTTCTTGCGAAAAAGTGTCTTTTTTGAAGAAACTTGACCTAATTCGCCGCCTAAGGGCCGCGAAGTTGGTGAAATTACCCCATTTGTACCTCGTACACGCATGTGTGTGTGTGTGTGTGTGTGTGTGGGTGTGGGTGTGGGTGTGTGTGTGTGTGGGAGTGTGTGTGAGGATGTACAAACGCCATTATTGTTACACAGTCTCTACACTCTACCTACGTTCTTTTGACGGCCCCGTTATTTTGACGTCAAAACGGTGTTCGGTTAGGGTTATGGCTGTGTTAAGCTTAGGGTTAGATTAGAGGTTTGGGTTAGGGTTAGAGTTAGGGTTAGCTTTTAAGAAAATTGACAATTTTTTAAAAGTCAAAACAACGTAGGTGGCGCTTCATGAAAGTCATAATAACGGCGTTTATACGTGTGGCTAGGTAGAAACGACGTTACTCTGACATACACTTGAAACTCTACGTACTTTCTTTTTGTGTGTGTGTGGGGGATGGTGGGTGGGGATGTGTGTGTGTGTATATGTGTGTGTGGGGGTGTGTGTGTGCTCGTCAACTGTACATTCTACATCCGTCTTATCTCTGCATGAGCTCATTCTGTGACGTATTAACTTTTTTTTCTTCCCCTAATTCCCCCTGTATCCCGACGTCCAATTTGTATTTCCAGAATGAAAGTACTGAGAGGAAAAAAAGTGGAAGCTGGAAATACTTTAAAATAGTTGGAAATACGACCACAACAAATGTCCGTCTGTCGATCATTGCACGCTTCATCTACTACTGGACATATTTGTGTTAAAACTTTAAAAGAAACAAACAACAAAAAAACCCATTATATTTATTTAAGTTAATAGGGATTTTTTGAAAGCGAGTGAATGATATGTGAAAGTTGTTCCGCACTACTTTCTTTGCTATTGTTTGCCGCGAGGCGGCTTCCGATGATAGTCAAGCAATGACCACTTCCAGTACCTCGTTTCAAACGACGTTGTAAGTCTCAGAACAAGTGCACATGCCCAATTTGACATCTACATTAGCTGTGTAAGGTCCTTTTTATAAAATCATAATTTTGGATGTCATCTTAAAGGTCAAGCTCGCTGGGGTCAATTAATTTTTAACACAATATCTCAGATACTTCTGAGTCGATTTAGATGATTTTGATAACCAGATACTTCAACTCATGGCCAATCACTCCGTAACAGTCCGTTAATTGGCTGGTCAGTAGATCGGTTGGACGGTTAGTCAAACCGTTGGTTATTATTGGATTTTTCTGTTCAAAACCCATTTAGTGCCTTATCAGCGTCTCTTCACAGTGCGCGTTCCGGCTTTATTATACTAGATATACTATTACAGAGGGACTTTATTATACTAGAATTATACTACCACAGATAGGCTTTAATATACTATAAATAGTACTACATAGAGGCTTTATTATACTAGGTGTAGTACTACCAGACTGGTACTACAGAGAGGCTTTATAATACTAGATACATTACTACAGAGAGGCTTTATTATACTAGATATACATGTACTACCACAGAGAGGCTTTATTATACTAGATACCCCCGTTGGGGTGCCGGGGGTTTTAGTATAAATAGTATCGCCACTTTCTGGAAACTTAGTGCTTTAAATTCCCACTGTCGCTGTCTTTCTCATTTGCTCTGTCTCATTCCTGCTCTGTTCTATCAATCTGCTATACTATCTTCTTCTTCGCTAGCCTACCTTTTTTCTTGAAAACTCTTCCGGGACAAGACTCCTTATTTGTGTATGAGGTCTGTTGGATCAGCTTGGGAATATTGGACACTTTCTGCCAGGTGGTTACTAGGGCTTCCTATGATGTTATTATTTAGCAATGTAGGCATTTTATATGTATGTGTTTTGTTGATATTTTATAATGATGTTTTTATTCTATTTTACTTTTTTAAACGGGGGTTCGATAAATTAGAGTCCAGCCTCAGCGTCCCCTGCGTGGGATGTCTTTATTGTAAAGTGACTGGCTGGTAGAGAGCTTTCAGTTTTACCACTAGAGTTGTTTCAGCAGATCTTTTATGCGGATCAGGGGTTGTCCGGTCCTGATCTGGCTCGGAAGAATCCGCTGGACCTAAAGCAATAATCATGTAATGTAATATACTAGATATAGTACTACAGAGAGGCTTTATTATACTAGGTGTAGTACTACAGAGAGGCTTTATTATACTAGATATAGTACTACAGAGAGGCTTTATTATACTAGGTGTAGTACTACAGAGAGGCTTTATTATACTAGATATAGTACTACAGAGAGGCTTTATTATACTAGATATAGTACTACAGAGAAGCTTTATTATACTAGATATAGTACTACAGAGAGGCTTTATTATACTAGACATAGTACTACATAGAGGCTTTATTATACTATAGTACTACAGAGAGGCTTTATTATACTAGATATAGTACTACAGAGAGGCTTTATTATACTAGATATACTACTACAGAGAGGCTTTATTATACTATCTATCTGCTATACTATGTGGGGTGGCCTCGTGGCGCAGTGGATAAGTTGCCAGGTTTCCTATGCCGAAGGTCGCGGGTTCGATTCCAGCAAGGGGCGAACGTATGTGACTTAGGTACGAGACTATTGAGGTCACCGAGGGTTTTCTCCGGGCACTCCGGTTTCCTCCCTTCCTTCAATAATTTTCGATTTTCTTCCGTCTTCTAATAGCGATCTCCCTGCCTTTACACCACCTGTTTGAGTAATATATGTGTATTTGGTGTGTGTGAGGGTAAATGAGACAGGTGAGCGTGTATGTTGGTATAGAACGCCGCGCTTTGAGCCTTGGGGAAAGGCGCGTACATAGCATCCTGTATTATTATTATTATTATTATTATTATTATTATTATTATTATTATTATTATTATTATTATTATTATTATAGATATACTACTACAGAGAGGGTCTTTATTATACTAGATATACTACTACAGAGAGGGCCTTTATTATGCTAGATATGCTACTACAGAGAGGGTCTTTATTGTACTAGATATACTACTACAGAGAGGCTTCATTATACTAGATATACTACTACAGAGAGGGTCGCGTTCTATAGAGACACTTTCGCATCCAGATCGAGGGCCTGTGGTGGTGTTCCGAAATGTCTGGAAATATATTTCAATGGCTCGCCATCTTGGTCCATATTCCTAGTTCGTTGACGTGAGAATGTGCGTTTATATGTTGCACACATCAACGAGTTGCGTAAACATTCTTTTCGATCCTGCATCCGTTTCATCTTTGTTTTCCCGCTGTGTGAACCGGATTATTTTTTCACCTTTGAGGATCCTCTCACTTCCTCCTTCTCAGACACACAGAGTCACACTAGACACAGACACAGACACACACACTAACTCACACACACACACACACACACACACACACACACACACACACACACACACACACACGCACTCTCTCTCTCTCTTCCTATTTTCCACTCATACCCACACATACATACACACACACACACACGCGCAGCCACTCAACACAACACAACACACATACACACACACACACACATACACACACACACACACATACACACACATCATTTTGATATAATTTATTCAGACATTTCGACAAAGCATTATCATTACAACTCATTGTCTTCTGTTCGTAATGTAAACGTGGAAACCAACAGGCGCACCAAGCGCCCGCTTGCGCGCACACGCGCATACACGCGCGCGCACACACACACACGTACACATTGCTCTCTCCATATCACCACCACCCACATTCTCCGGCTTTCTCCTCCTCTCCTTATCTCTTTTCCTCCTAACGGCCGTGTTGCATGTCTGCATCTATGTGTGCAGTATCACCGATATCGGTGTGCACCGGATTATTATTTCTTTTTTGTAGGTTAAACCCTTCTCCTCCCTGTGGTCCTAATTCGTTCTTAGCAGTCCGCTGGACCCTATAAACACGGAATATCTATCTTCTCCTCACCCACCCACCCCCATCCGTCCTCCCACCGTCCTCCTCCCGTCCCTTCCGCTCACACAACTCTTCCTTTAATCCCCTATGACTGCTGCATATCTGATACTGTAGGCTTTATTTACACCACCACCCCACCCCACCCCCCACACACTCACACACACACACACACACATACACACACACACACACACCGAGGATTTTGAGTATTCCTTCCACATTTTGACCTTCGACTCCCTTTCTCCCACACTGCATAGCTGAGACTCGCGGCTGCGCAGTGTATCGCCCTCCTTTCCCTCCTCTGTACGCTTCTTATCTCTTACCCCCCCCCTCCCTCACGTACCTCTCTCTCCTCTCTCTTATGACGGCCCACTAGCGCCAAAACCTGATAATTACAAATATTATGGGGTAATTACAAATATCATGGGATAGTTACAATGATCAAGGAATAATTACAATTATCATTGAAAAATTATAAATATCTTCGCGTAATCATGTTTCATTTTTGGCTCTTGCAATCCGCCTGAAAATGCGCCAAAAACAAAAATTTTTATTATGACATAATAATTCCAATTTTTACTTGATAATTACAATTTATACGTTATTATGCTTAATTCTGGCTAAGGCGGCTTACTAGCGCCAAAACGTGCATTTACAGGTATCAGTGATAATGGTAATTAACACGTGTTTTGTGTAATTCACATTATGACGGCCTACTAGCGCCAAACCTGATAATTACAAATATTATGTGATAATTATAAATATCAACGTCATATTTACAATTAACACGTTACAATTGTAATTATCAAGTGAAAATTACAATTTTCGGTTTTGGCCCATTTCCAAACGGACTGTTAGAGCCAAAACTGAAAATGAAACATGATCACGCGAAGATTTGTAATTTTTCAATGATAATTGTAATTATCCCTTGATAATTGTAATTTTCCTATGATATTTGTAATTATCTCATGATATTTGTAATTATTAGATTTTGGCACTAGAAAGGCGTGGCAAATACTGATAATTATTAATTAACACTGTGGATTACCGGTATCTCTGTAAACTAAATATAACACGTGTTAATTTCAATTATTTCGTGATAATGGTAACTCTTGGTTTTGGCGCTAGTAGGCCCTCATACTCTCTCCCTCCCTCTCTCCCTCCCTCTCTCTCTCTCTCTCTCTCTCTCTCTCTCTCTCTCTCTCTCTTTCTGTCTCTCTCTCCCATGCCCCTAGACAGCATCCTAGAGGTCTCTACGAATACTAGTACGAACCGGATTATTTATTCTTCACCTGTTTAAGCGGCTGTTGCACACATGCCGGTACGGCGGTGCGCGTGCGTGTGTATGTGTACCGCCTTACAACAGTATATGCACCAGTGTTGTATTGGTTACAGTGTTGTTTGGAGTGCAGTACAGTGTTTGTTGATACAGCAACAACAAGCTTTAAGGAAAAAATAATTCTGCTCGGATAGCTGAATCCCCACGCGAAGTCTGGGAGTAAAGCTGTGCACAAAACAATCTTTTAGCCTACAACAAGCATTTTGGACCGGCGACAGTTTTGTTTGTTTGTTTGTCTAAATCTATTAAATGTTGTTGTTGCTATTTAGAGCTTCTCTGTGCATTCCGACCAGGCCCTGAATTGTTAACAGAACTGTTTCTGTGGATGGATGAAGGCTTCATTTGAGCAGAGGAAACGGTAAGTCCTGGAACAGTTTACTCATTGTTAGTCGCTGTTTAATTGTATCATTATGCCTACTCGCAGAGTGGAAAGGCGAGATTAACTCAGTCAGTAAGTCAGTCATCGGTGCAACAAAGGCATTACTTGAGTTGGGTGCAGGAATGGATCCTCTATAGCACACAATCTTACTTGTGATAAATATATAGGTATCGCATCAGCCGTAAAGGCTGTGTTCTCGCTTTCGCCGATGACCCAAGTTCGATTCCCACGGTGGACAAAAATAAAAATTGCCTTCCCCCCCCCCCCCACTCTTTATCTAAGTAGGATGATTGGTCTGGTGGTTCAGTGATAATTTAGGTCCCTTTCCCCCTTTTTCCGTTCTCCGTCTGCCATATTGTCACAATGGTGGGAAATGGTAAGCGTAGACGTCACATTCAATATTCGTTCTAATAAACTTCAACCGCTTAACGCTTTGCTGTAGTAAGCTTTAATCCTACTTTATGGTCAGAGGTAGAAGTAATATGCGCTGTGTTGCATGACATACTAAGCGTGAGGGAATGGATGTATATGTGTGTGCATGCGTGTGTGTGTGTTTGTGTGTGCATACATTCTACAGCTGTTTATAACTACCAGTGCCTATGCGCACGCTAATAATGTTCACGACGATGTATTACAGAGTTGATGGATTTATTGTTGCTTTAGGTCCAGCGGACTCTTCCGAGCCAAATCAGGACCGGACAACCCCCGATCCGCATAAAAGATCTGCCGAAACAACCCTAGTGGGAAAATTGAATGCCCTCCACCGGCCAGTCACTTTACAATAAAGACATCCCACGCGGGGGACGGCTGAGGGTTGACCTCAACTACGCGAACACCCCGGTTACAAAAACAAAATAGAATACAACCATCATTATAAATCATCAACAAAACACATACATATAAAATGCCTATAGTGCGAAATAATACAATCATAGGAAGCCCTAGTGACCACCCGGCAGAAAGCGTCCAACACTCCCAAGCTGATCCAACAGACCTCATACACAAACAAGGAGTCTTGTCCAGGAAGAGTTTTCAAGAAAAAAGGTAGGTCATTGATCTAGCGAAGAAGAAGAAAGTATAGCAGAGTGATAGGACAGATCAGGAATGGGAAAGAGCAAATGATGAAGACAGCGACAGTGGGAATTTAAAGCACTAAATTTCCAGAAAGTGGGGATACTATTTATACTGAAACCCCCGGCACTCCAACGGGGGGAACTGTTGCCGCAGTGAATTAGTCATGCCTACAAAGGCAAGACAGGTTTTCAACTGGGGCTTTCACTGTTCCCTTTATAGGTTAGAACAATCTACAGTGACAAGATTGCTCATGACCCCAAGGGGTATGCATTACAGAGGAGCACATTCATATTACTGTGTCTACTGATTGTGGAGGACTATACTTTTGATGCCACTTCCGCATCGGCCTGTCCATTCACGCTAGACGCAGAATCAGGACCTACACATAGATGCGCAGCTCAGTGGTCTCCCGGGACCGACGGAGACCTATTATTGCTAATCCTTTTGGACACTCGGACAACAAACGTATATATTCCACATACAGACACAAACACACACACACACCAGCACACACGCGTACCCGCGCACACGCACGCACGTACACACACACACACACACACGCATCCACTCCCCCGGCAAATACCATCATGACTGCTACTGCCATAACTCTATCACAAAAAACGCTTTATAGTCATCTCTGAGCATGAAATAGACGTTTTTCATATTAAAAAAAATATATATTTTGGGTTCAGATTCCCTTTAAAGAGCGAGCTTCAGGACAAATTGTAGCGTGGCGGAATTGATTGATTGATTGATTGTTGCTTTAGGTCCGGCGGACTCTTCCGAGCCAAATCAGGACCGGACAACCCCCGATCCGCATAAAAGATCTGCTGAAACAACCCTAGTGGGAAAATTGAACGCCCTCCACCGGCCAGTCACTTTACAATAAAGACATCCCACGCAGGGGACGGCTGAGGTTTTACCCCAACTACTCGAACCCCCGGTTACAAAAACAAAATAGAATACAAACATCATTATAAATTATTACCAAAACATATACATATAAAATGCCTATATTGCTAAATAATACAATCATAGGAAGCCCTAGTGACCACCCGGCAGAAAGCGTCCAACACTCCCAAGCTGATCCAACAGACCCCATACACAAACAAGGAGTCTTGTCCAGGAAGAGTTTTCAAGAAAAAAGGTAGGTCATTGATCTAGCGAAGAAGAAGATAGTATAGCAGAGTGATAGGCCAGAGCAGGAATGGGAAAGAGTAAATGAGGAAGACAGCGACAGTGGGAATTTAAAGCACTAAATTTCCATAAAGTGGGGATACTATTTATACTGAAACCCCCGGCACTCCAACGGGGGTACTGTTGCCGCAGTGAATCTGTCTTGCCTACAAAGGAAAGACAGGTTTTCAACTGGGGCTTTCACTTTTCCCTTTATAGGTTAGAACAATCTACTGTGGCAAGATTGCTCATGACCCCAAGGGGTTAGCGTGGCGGAATGGGAGGCGACTGGTTCACGGCTTGGGAGCGGTTGTCTACCTTCCATTTGTTGGTAAGACTAACCTTGGGTGCTCTTGTTGTGCAGAATTCTTTGGTGTGACCATTGGATTATGCAGGACAAGGCGACACGACATTATGTTCTCTCCGCCTGACCATTCGTCTTCTGCTTTTGGTGGTGAGCAGGAGACTACATAGTCTCAGTAGTCTGTAAGCATTTTATGCAAGTCAGTGGCAGTGACTTGTATGAAATGTCGTGGCACTACTAGCAGGCAATCCGGTACTACTACAACACGCATCGCCGCCTTGCAGGGCAAACATTTTTCAAATACTCCGCTCGATCTACTGATCTAGATTTTCCTGGTGTCATCTTGGATTCAGTCATTGCCCTGAGCACTTCCAAAGCTGTTGTGGACACCGTCTCGTCATGTAAAATTATGTATTAGTATAGTTCTTTGGATCAGAGTATAAACTGGGGTCTATTAAGTCTGTCCATGCACGCAGTTCACCACACGTAATTTTTAAAGACTCTGACGCTCATGTCCTAGACGAGTGAGTGCCAGGTACATAAAAACGCCAGCAAGCACTAGGTCCACACACACTCTCTCTCCCTCTCCTCCTCTCCCTTTCTCCCCCTTCTCCCTAACTACATCCGCGGTCGCCCAGGGTCTTGCTTAGGTATTTGGGACGCCAGACTATATGCCTAAGCCCAGCGCCTTGAGCCGCTCCAGAGCTGCAAAAGTGCTATATAAGAACGATTAAATAAATAAATAAATGAAATGTTGGCTGCTTTGTTATCAATAAATGGCTATATCTTGTGTGTCATCGTGGGTCCACTGAACCTTCCAATTACACTGTTGGCTGCTTGTTATGAACAAATGACTACACCCCTTGTGTCATCGCGGATTCACAGAACTTTTTCAATAATTATATACAGCCATGGAATAATTATTTTGAGTTTGGGTCGAGTCCATAGGCGCACACATCCGAAATTGAGAGATGCCGATAATAATTGCATCTTTCCTATCTCATGCAGGCGCCTGTGGAAGAGTCACTCGTAAGCTTATATGATCCTTGAGTCATCGGGGATTCTCTAAAGCTTTCCCAAATGCAGCTTGACAGTATTATTATTATGTAGGCCTATTGTAGGGTTAAGTCTGTTTTGTTATAGAAGAATCTCACCATAGTTAGGCTATTATACAAATCTTGCCATCTACAATTCGCTAAATAGCCGTTTCGTGAGTATTTGTTTTATGTGTGCGTGTGTGCGTTTGGGTGTGTGTGTGTGTGTGTATGTGTGTGTGCTGTTTTGTTATGAAGGACCACTCATGTATCCCCTGCGTCATCGTGGATTCACTAAGCCTTCTCATAAACAGCAGTGATACGATGTGAAAGTGGGTGCAACTGTTAATCAATAGCTAATCGGTCGAGCTTGGGTAATGAAACGTCCTGTCTATCCTGAAATCAAAAAGCATTTTCAGTTCTGGCAGCGTAGTCTCCGAGCTCTTTCTAGATGTGTGTGTGTGCGTTTGGTCGTTGAAGTTCGCCCAATCAAACATGTCGCAAACATTCTGGCAAATTGTCAATTAACACTTGACCGTGGGTTTGCTCTGCGATGTTTTCCCACATATAATAAACACTACATAATTTTATCACATTTGGTTTTTGCTGTAGTGATTGCAAATAAAATAAACTAAAAACATTATTTGTAATTAATATATATTTTTAAAATTAACCTATTTGTTTAAATTAACCTGTTTTTAAATTAACCATAGGTTTGGTCTTGACAAGACTGCGATTTGGTCAATTAACTTCGTCATTTCAGCACTGAATTCTGGGGTTTGCTCGTCGACTTTCACCCAAATCATGCAAAATAACTCTCCAAGGGAGAATTTTAGGGGTGGGGAGGGAGGATCATTTCCCCTATGCACTGCTTAGCATTATAACGAATGTGGCTTTTTATTGATTGTAAGTCTATCAAACGTATGGCTGTGTCTGTGTGTGTATGAGGGGAATTGCGAGTGTGTTAGATTTGAAGAGTGTTTTGTGTGCATGCTGTTTTACAATATGAATGTCTTTAGAAAACATCTCTCTGCAAACCAGATGGGTAGAATTTTAGATATTCTTGCGTGCGTGTGTGTGTGTGCGTATGTGTGTGTGTGTGTGGTGCCCACATAGCTCAGTGGTGGTGCCGCCTTGACCAAATGCGTTCCTTTTGTATTCACTTTGCAATAAAATACATTGCATACTAATTGATTTGAGCATGGTTAACGCCTTAATACCGTGTAAAAGGTAATAAAAACTGGTTGGATTAAATTTACCGCTTTGCTATCGAGGTTATTTTTTGCAGGCACCCAACTTGAGTAATGCCCCAGTGTAGTCAGCTATCCTAGGGTGGCACAAAAGTGCAGTGTTTATGGCACACGCTAGCAGTGTTTCGTGTTAATGAAATGTAAATAACATAGTGAGGGGTTTAGTACTTTGGATGAGAGCATCTCGATTCTTCTTCTTCTTCTTCTTCTTCTTCTTCTTCTTCTTCTTCTTCTTCTTCTTCTTCTTCTTCTTCTTCTTTACAATACAGGGTTCCTTACGAAACATCTATTGTCTAGCGATTCGCCTTTTTCCCAATTCGCCTTCCCCATTTCGCCTATTTCGTTTGTCAATTTCATAGTATGTGCCATTTTCGCCTTTTAACCCAGTTTATCCCAGGCACAAGCATCCATAAACATTGTCAGAATGTAAAACACGACGATAGAATATATCGAAACTGTAGATTTATTTACTTTATTGAATGCCGAATGGAACCTCTCCGCAACGTTGTTCGTCCTCGATGATGCTTCAATTATGTAGTGGTTCTATAAATGTCGCGAAAACACTGGTGCGATGTCATAAAACTAGGTCTTTTACAAAGTAGTCTGCTAAAACTAATATCCTCGGGTCGTCCGCGGCATCATCAGCTGGGATCTGAAGCCATGCTTCGTCTTTTCTTGTCAGAAGCACAAAGGTGATCGCTGCAATACGTTGAACGAACTTTCTTACATCGACATCATTCTTGTAGTCCGCCGCGAGTCCCACGTCCTGCCTTTTTCGCCATAATGCTCTGACAGAAATAGAACGAACTGCCATTAACTATTAACGGTGTCCCCAGGAAATTTTGTGCGGACCTCTTGCAAGCACAACTGCTCGAAGTCCATGGAGATGTTTGTATAATCAGACCCGACCGTAACGCAGTGAACGAAATTCACAATAATACGCAAAAGTCATGCAGGCAGCTTTGGACATGTATGTAGCGAGCTACACTCAAACTAATGCACAACAATAAAGAAAATGCGATTTGGCACTTGTGCAAAGGCAAAATGACACCATTATTACACTCTTTTCTTCTTTTCCTTTCTTTTCGTTAACCAGAAAAATTACCTCCGACCAAAGGCCAAATGGGAAAAGGACAATTGGTACGTCCACTTTGGAAGAATGCAACACCAAACGACATAAATAAAGTTTTAAAAAAATATGCGTACGCACCCAGTCTCTCTCCTCCCTCCCTCCCTCCCAGCTGTGAAAGGGGGTAGCTGGATCTGTTTAGAACCGGGGAAGGTAAAGCAGCGAGGGAGAGGAGATAGGCGCTGCCCTCCTTAAGCTGGCCTAGATAAAAGGGGACGTCCCAGGACGGTTTCCTCACCAAACGACCGGAAGGTTATTGGGACATCTTTAGCTTTAGTCACCTATTCTCCTGACAGAATAACATGTTATTTCAGGTGCTGCTAAAGCGACACGAAGGTGGGAGAATGGGAGAGGGGGGGACGGGAGAGGTGTGGGAACAGGACGAAGAGGAAGAAGAAGAAGAGAGAGAGATGAGAGTAGATGAGGATTTTATTTTGCAAGGGTAAAAGAGTAAGCCCTGGATGCGCTTTTTTATATCTTGTCATTGGGGCTTGTAACAAGAACTATTAACTACAACAAATTAATGTTATAACATTAACATCATGGAACAATATCAATACAACTTATGTTAATCTGATGAATAAAAATTGGTGCAACAACAACAACAAAAGGAACAATAAAAAATAAACAAGGTATTTATTAAATAAATAAAATAATTAAAACATGTATCGTTGTTAATATCCGTCAACGACAATTAATGTTTATTTAATTGTTAACTGTTTTAAGAGACATGTTCTAAATGATGTAAATTTAGATTCTGGAGTGCGGAGATCTTCAGGAAAGTTATTCCACAAAGTAGAAACGGAATAAGCTAGACTAGTTTTGAAGAGATCAATTCTTGGAATTGAAACATTTAGTTTTGTGGAAGATCTGGTATTTTAAAATTTTTTTTTGAAAAAAAGGAAGAAAGATTGGAAGGTGCATTACCAGAAAGGACCTTATGCCTGAAAAGACCTTTATTACATTTCTGTCTGTCGGCAAGATGTAGAATATTGATCCGGTTTTTTTGTGTTTAAGAATAACTTGTTTAATTGCACGTTTGTGAATTCTAAGTAAAAAGGCTTCATCCCTAGCACAATCCCAAACAGTAGAAGAATAATCAATAAATGGTTGTATATGACCGGAATAAAACAGTTTACGAGAATGTAAATTTAATAGATGTTTACTCCTAATTGATAAGTCCTTTTAGAAATAGTTTTACTAACATTTAAAATGTTTCATCCCGGGCAAATTGTTATATAAAGTTACACCAGGAAGTTTACGATATTCTGCTTCATCAATTATTTTATTGCACATTTTTAGTGGAGGAAGTTATATAAATAATTTTTTTTCTTTTCTGTCTTGTGGTAATTAAAATGGATTTTGTTTTTGTCTGGGGTTGGATTCAATCCATTTCTGTAGTTCACTAGCCCCTTTTTTGTAATAAGGAGGATAGATTATTCAATTCTGTATTTTGAGAGTGTGATGTAGTGTCATCAGCGAAGAGTTCACAAGAAGTAGAAATATAAAAGGGGAGATCATTTATGTAGATAAAAACTAAATAGGTTCTAAAATAGATTCTTGCCGTACTCCAGCTGTAACGATTTCAAATTGTGACTTTGGGTTATTTACATAAACACACCATTCTCTGTCAGAAGTAAACGATTTGAGAAATTCAAGCGATTTTGAATGAACGCTATTAATTGGAGTTTGCGTAGAAGAAGGTCATGGTCTATTACATCAACAATTAAGAGAGAGAGAGAGAGAGAGAGAGAGAGAGAGAGAGAGAGAGAGAGAGAGAGAGAGAGAGAGAGAGATTGCACTTGTCTGTTTGTGACGCATACACATACGCCTTTGTATGTAGTATACTACGACACAGCCACGAAACGTCATAAAACACAAGCATAACAAGTACACTATGCAAATGTTCAAGGGAAATTATGCTAAATGAAATTCCGTGATGTCTTTCTTTGTCATCCGTCTCCGTCCCGTTGGGATGAGATCCCAGACAAATGAATTTAAATAAAGAAAGATGGCAAGCCATTCAGATGTATTTCCAGACACACAAACACATGCACACATACACAGAGATGAAAAATGAAGCAGTTTCAAAAGTGTTAATTTCTTTGGCGGTGTTGCTGCTCGGCTTTATCATAACGAAACGAAAGAAAAAACAACAACAGGGAATGAAAGGCCACTTTCTACAAGCAAAAAAATTATTAAAATAGGGTCAGTCAATTCTCAGGTACAGCGCAACACGTGTTTAGAAAATGGTGACGCTCAATGATCTTGAGTTTCGAGAAAGTACAAATACAAATAATCTAAAAATAACGACATTTGGGGTCCATTATTCTGGAGATAAGGCCAAAAACGTGTTTTACACAAAAAGATGAATTTTGGAGCGACGGACCGACCGACTAACCTACTGACCGACAACTGTACTGCTACTGAAGCGTGGCCCATAATTTGAAGTATTTGTATGCAAAAACTCAACAAAATCGCGTCAGTTGTTTTTTGAGGTATTGAGCCAGACGGGTTTAGAAACCAAATGACTCCAAAGACCTTGACCTTTGCCGTAGAGCAAATATGATGGCACGGAAAGCAGGCCATTAACCTAGAAAATGTTCCTATGAAGTTTGGTCCAAATCGGTTCAGTGGTTCATGCGATACGGCTACCAACGGACCGACACACGGACTGACCGACCGACATTTGGCTCGTTCTTATCCCCTCCCACCCCTCTTCCCCTTCTCCGGCTATTTCAAAGTATTTCAGATATGTCTGGAAATACAAAAAGAAAAACACACAAACACACACACACAAAACCCCACCAAATCTGCAACTATTCTCTCCATAGCCAGTACAGCCCCCTGATTGTTCTTTTGTGGGGCTGCTTCCCTTGATGCAGCTTGCTTACTTCGTTGTTTTTAAATGGGTCCATTGTGTCTTGATGTTTTACACGCTTTGAACAGATAGATAGATGATGATTTGTCTGATATGTGCGCTTATTTTGGTGTTATTACACGATTTGAGCAGATAATGTTTGACGTGCGCGCTTTACAAATATCTTCTTCTTCTTCTTCTTCTTCTTCTTCTTCTTCTTCTTCTTCTTCTTTTAAATCGATGAATTTACACAATTCGGTGAAAGATGTTTGTTATTTTTGTGTTTCAAGTCAAGGGAAGTGGGCGCTTCTGGCATCTTGAGTTGGATTCTGCATCGGCCAGCGCCTTTGCTTGAGCAGTTTGTGTGCGGAGAAGGCGCTATATAAAAACGATTAAATAAATAAATAAATAAATAAATAAATAAATAAGTCAAGTAAAGTCATAAAATATTCATTCATCAAAACGACAGAGAAACTTTGGCGTGTCGCTTGATATAAACCAAACATAAATTTTAATATTAATTAGCAACATGTTTGTTTGTTTGTTTTTTTAAGACGAGAAAGAGTTGTTTTTTTGTAGTTGTTGTTGCTTATGTGTGTGCGTGTGTGCGCGCATGTGTGTGTGTGGGGGGAGGAGGTGGAGGAGTTGAGGGGGTGTAGGGGTTTGAGTGTTGATTATTTGCACATGTTCAGTATAGAGTTAGTTGCACGCAACAAATTTATGATTATTTCTACTGGTTGACGAGAGGATGTCCCCACGAGTTGAAACGTTATCAGGTTTTAATTTGGTTCATATCGATCTCAGAGAAGACAGAAATAATCTCCTTCAACACAAAGAGTTGAAACCCGTCTGCCATACATACATCGCCAAAGGTGAGCGTTGACTTTAAACTTCGATGTTGATTCGATCATTCTGTGTTTTAAAACCCCAACAACAGAAAGTATAAAATATTCTTCTCGCAATGGCGATAACAAAATTAGCCTACATGCTTTTTTCTAGTGTCAAATGATGCTTTGTCCTTATTCTTTCCCTTTTCTCATCCCTCTCCTCCATCCTTCCATTTTTTGTCTCTCAGCTAATGTCTGCTCTTCTTCATTCCCTTCTTCGATTCCTCCCCTGCTGCTTCCTTCATCCCACCTTACCCCGTCCATCTCTCTGTCTTTGTTGTTTCTTTGTCCCTCTGTCCCTCTTGGTCTCTTTGTCTCTGTATTTCTCTCTCTGTATTTCTCTCTTTCTCGTTGTCTGTTTCTTCTCTTCTCTCCTCTCTCTCTATCTCTCTCTGTTTCTCTTTCTGTCTCTCTCTCCCTCTTTCTCCCCCCTCTCTTTGTCCCTCTCATTCAAACGCGCATTGCAACATTACCTTAATATGACCTTACCACTGATTTTGTCAACTGTTTCGCAATGTGTTACTTGGTTATTTGATCTGCAATTGATGCGTAGTACAATTTTTCTGTAATTGTACCACCTGATAATTTGATATGCATTGGGTTGTTTGTTATGTATTTTGTAACTGCAACACTAATATAGATTGTTATATATCTTCTTGTATGCTGCATAACAGTTCTTATAGTTATTTGTTTTGTCGTTTTATGATAATTATTATTATTATATGTCTGAAAATCGCAGAATGTGAGTGTGAATGATACAAGGAACGATTGTAAGATTAGGTTCGCGCCTAAAAGCTGTATCCTTAATTGTTGTGAATAAAATGTCTGTGAGTCTCTCTCTCTCTCTCTCTCTCTCTCTCTCTCTCTCTCTCTCTCTCTCTCTCTCTCTCTCTCTCTCTCTCTCTCTCCCCTTCAGCTCTTTCTCTCACTCTCCCTTCCTCTATTTACAAGATACGTTTAGGCAAGAATGGGAAGCAGCTATTAATGAGAAAGACAGATATGCATAGTTTAGTTCTTTCAACACGATGACCTGCTCTCAGCGGTGAAGAAACGGAAACTCCGATGGTATGGCCACGTCACCAGATCATCAGGCCTTGCAAAGACTATTCTGCAAGGCATAGTGCAAGGAGGTAGAAGAAGAGGGAGACCGAAAAAGAGGTGGGAGGACAACATTCGAGAATGGACTGGTTTGACACTGAGCGAAGCCATCAGGGCTGCTGAGGACAGAGAAAGATGGAGCATGCTGGTTAAACGATCATCTGTGGTGCCCCTACGACCTCCGGGTTACGGGACAGGACAGGATAGGATAGGATAGTTCTTTCAAGCAGACTGTAACCAAGAGTCATACATTATAGATATTGATATCAATTGTTTTCATGTAGCCTTAATACAGTTCCGATTTGGAGTTCTACCAATTAATATTATTATGCACAGGTATTGTGAAAATGCATGAAATAAGATGTGTGACTTCTGTAAGAGTCAACTGAAAGATAAACATCATTTTGTTTTTGATTGTCCATTGTACAGTGATCTGCGCAACAGATTCCTTAACAACCGAACGTCTGTTACACAATTGCTTGTAAATTATGACTCTGGCAAATATCATTCTCTTAGTAAATATATTCACAATGCAGTAGCAAGAAGAACCTTGTTGACGAAACATCGATTTCATGAACCTCTATTATACAACGGTTGCTGGTTACATGTTAAATTTAATTTATTATGAAATATTTGCCTACTTCTGTATAATACTTTCAAATATTCTGCGGACGTCAGTTCCCAATGTAAAATTTGGCACCATATTAATTTAATTAACATCACGAGGAAGGAGGGGAGGGTGGAAGAGGCAATACTAGTCACCTTCCTTTCTTCTTGAAAACTCTTCCAAAACAAGATTCAAATTTAAAAAGGTGCTTGGTGGTCTCAGTATAAATAGTATCCCCACTTTCTGGAAATTTAGTGCTTTAAATTCCCAATGTCGCCGTCGTTCTCCTTTGTTCTTTCTCATTCCTTCTCTGTTCTATCAATCTACTATACTATCTTCTTCTTCGCTAGACCAGTCACCTACCTTTTTTCTTGAAAACTCTTCCAAAACTCCTCATTTGTGTATGTTGGATCAGCTTAGGAATATTGGACGCTTTCTGCCAAATGGTCACTAAGGCTTCCTATGATATTATTATTTAGCAATGTAGGCATTTTATATGTATGTGCTTTGTTGATATTTTATAATGATATTTATATTCTATTTTGTTTTTGTAAACGGGGGTTCGATAAATAGTATAGCCTCAGCGTCCCCTGCGTGGGATACCTTTATTGTAAAGTGACCGGCTGGTGGAGTGCCTGCAGTGTTACCACTAGGAATTAGAGCTGGGTACCGTGGGTCAAAGTCGTACCGGTATTAACGCGGTAATTTTAGGTCGTGTCGGTATTTCGTACCGATATACCGCGATTTTAAGTGTTACAAGCAAATGGAACATGGCACTGAGTCCACTGACAGTAGTGAAAGACGCAAAAGCAAGATTGTCATACACTTCAAAACAGTTTCAAAGAACCACATTTCCATAGAAAGTGAAGCTTTATTATTGCCTAAACGCCTTCAAAACAAATTGTGACAAATCACTGTTTAGAACATCAGCAAACTTTAAACCACAAAATAAAAATAAAACAAAAACACTCAATGGGAAAGGTCTTTAAGAACTTTAAGAGTTCAGAAGGATTGGCGACTGGTACCATGCTCAAACACCTGGATAAGCTGCTGTTCTTATATAAGCTCTTATTCAAGAACAGCATCCTATCCACGTGTTTGGGCTTTAGGCTCGCTCTCTGGGCGGACAAGATGTCGCCCGCTGTCGAGAATAACCGTTCTGACGGGACACTTGTGGCCGGAATGGTTAAGTACATTTTGGCGACTCTCGCGATGCGGGGGAAGCGGCCCTCATTCACCTGCCACCACGTGAGGGGACTCTCACCCAGACCGATTGCTGGCTCGCTCAGGAATTTCTCCACCTCTTCATTGCATACTTGCAACACGCTTCTGGCCGGTTCTACGTGGTTGACGTAGACGTCCGTGAGGAGGCATACAGCAGGCTTGCTTCTCGGGGGATTTCTGCTCTCTTCAGCTGGCTCGAGTTTGATAGTCTCCTCGACGTTCTCGACGTCCCGGACGTCATTTGGTAGAGCTGGGGCGGCAGAAGTGGATGGCTCTTCCTTGACAGTCGAGAGAGATGCGGCGTTCACAGGCTGCAAACTCACGACGATCTTTGTCAGTTCCGTGAACACGCCATCGCGTTCTTCTGCAGTCATGTACGGAAAAGACCGGAATCTCCGGTCCAGGGCAGATATGGTGTTCAGCGTAGCTTTCACATCCTCGTAATCTGTGGTATGGCAATCTCCGAAAAGTGCTTTCTGGGCGGTGGTTGATACCTTTCATCAAGAGTTGTAAGGAGACTGCGAAAGTGTGGCGTATCAACAAGACTGCAGGGACGAAGATCCATGAGGAATCTAGAGATTTTATCTGTGATGTCTTGAACCCTAGCGGAGTTAGCAGGAGACTTACAGATCTTCCTCCTATGAGGCATGAAAGGCATCTTGTACTGTCGGTTGACGTTCTGCAGCAGGTTCAGCCGGTGTAGACGCTCCACCTCGAGGGCGCACAGACGCTGACAGCAGTTGGGGATGGTGACGTCGGATCACAGGCTAAGAAGTCTCGTCTTTCGTAGGCCTCAATTACATACTATACATAGAAGGTCTAACACTCGCCAACTTCCGTTTTACGACTGACACCCCAAAAACGCCATTCATACCTTTCCTGTCCACTTCAAACTCAAATGGAGACTGCCGACGAATCACAAACACTCATAGCAACATATTCGTATCATTTTAAATAAATTCAGCTCCACATTCACTGCAAATTTGTTCCAAAAAGCAGTCACAAAAGCTGATCCGATTTTGACTCCACGCCGCTTGTCGAACCGGATGCATACCCGCTGTCATTGGTCGCCTAAAAATACACGCTATTCCGCCTAGTGAAGGGCGGACTACTAACAGATTTGAAAGTCGCTAACGATCATGTGTTGATATCGCAAGAGTAGTCCGCCCTTCATTAGGCCTAATAGGGTGTATTAATAAGCGACCAATGAGAGTGTCCCCTATACGCTCCATGTGTCCGGGGACGTTAATCTACACAATCAAATCAAAAAAGCGCGCAAG
>CM072521.1:29930065-30262565 GCA_036898135.1 Oncomelania hupensis | reverse complement strand
CAAAATTTAAAAGACGATGTGTGAATGCAGAAAGATGTAGACTGAAATGTATAAGGGACAAGGTGTGCGACGATCTTTGTGACAATAAGTTTACTTTAGGAGGGGGTGGGGGGTGGGAGGGGAAGCATTATGGTCACAGTGAAAAGATGACGTGAGCGACAATGGTTGCTCACAAACCAACAGCTAAACATTTCAATGATAGTGGTGTCTTTGTTGTTATGTTGGTTTTTTTTTAAAGGCAAGTGTTCTTACCATTCAAATGTTGGCGGCAATGCTGTTGTTTAGAATCAACCTTGATGCTTTTAATAGGCACATAAACAAACTAATTTATAAAGTTATACTAAAACCGTACTTTTGAGAGAGTTAAAAAAAATTCGGGGCTTTAATTTTATTTCTTTTTTCTGTGGGGGCAAAACTCACTGTGAAATTCGAAAAGGATGTATGGCGCTGAAAATGTGTGATTTTGTGCCTCGTTTAAATGAAGGCGAATAAATAGCAATATATGCGACACGGCGTTGGTTGAATAAAATTTCCGCCCGGCGTTTGGTGTGAATTAAACTGGTGGCGCCCCCACGCTGTGATCATAAACTGGCCTTCTTCCTGCCGAGACGGACTGCGGCTCAGTGGGTTTATGCGTGGCATTGCGCAACAAGCTGGCATTTAATGAGGCACATCTCGTGGTCGAACCTTCCGGAGGATGAGGTGGTGGGGGGAAAGGGAGGGGTGAGTAAGAGAGAGAGAGAGAGAGAGAGAGAGAGAGAGAGAGAGAGAGAGAGAGAGAAAGAAAGAGAGAGAGAGAGAGAGAGAGAGAGAGAGAGAGAGAGAGAGAGAGAGAGAGAGAGAGACGTGTTTCTCTATGGTTGTAAAAACTCACGAGACATTGGTTTTTAATTTGGTGATCTCATAATTTGATGTTCATGCTACATTCATATAGGTACTTGTTTGTTACTTGTATGTTTATTTATTATTTTCTTGTAAAGTGTCTTTCTTCTCTTTTTTTTTGTACCGTTGTTTTGTTGATATGTGTGCTATGTGGTGGAGGGCTGGAGTGGAGCATTGGGGGGGGGGGGACTAGAGGGGGTAACGGGAACAATAAAGATTGTGATTCTGAAGATTACAGAGTAAGGAGAGAGATTGAGAGGTGGGAAGGGGTTGTGGAATGGAGGAACATAGAAGTAATCATAGAGGAAGCGGGGTGAGGTGTGTGAGGGTGGGCGGTGAGAGAAAGAAAACGGAAGAGGGGAAAGGAGTATTTTTTTAAATAGTATTTTTTCTAACGCCTCTGCGCGAATGTTAACGAAATTTTACTTTCTTTGGCATTAAATACTTTTGAACACTGAGGCAAATTGGCTGCAAGGAATGATGTGTTGACGCTGACTCGCATTTCGACCAATCTAGTGACATTTGATTTCTTTGTTACTTTCATGGAAATTCGTTTTTAAAAAAAAGGTGTTGACACATAGAGAGTTAAATGAAAGGATTCGTAGTTTGCAAAGTATCATTGTGTTCAGTTGTTGTTTTGTCTGCTTGACAAAGAGCTGAGCTTGCCTAACATCTTGCAGTGTATACTGTTTTGTCTCCGTTTTACTTAGTGTAGCATTCTGTTAGTTTCTATATCCAGCCGTATCTCACAAATAGGCCTACATGTATGTCTTAACCAGAGTGTATACAACGACAACAGAAAGGAAACGGAACGGGAAAGAATAAGACAAAGGAATCAAAACTCTATCCCAGTACCAAAGAATGAATGAAATGAATATTTATTCGGGGTGTGTGTTTGTAAGTGTGGCGGAATGGGAGGCGACTGGTTCAGGCTTGGGAGAGAGGCTGTCTACCTTCCATTTGTTGGTTAGACTAGCCTTGGGGGGCTCCTGCTAGGCAGAATCCTTTGGAGTGGCCTTTGGGTTATGCCGGACAAGGCGACACAACATTTTTTCTCCCCGGCTGAGCATTCGTCTTCTGCTTTTTGGTGGTGAGCGGGACTACATTGTCGGCAGGCATTTTATGCAAGTCAGTGGCAGTGACTTTGCAGAGAGTGTTGTGGCAATAGTAGCCGGCAAACCGGTTTACTGTCAACAATCTTCACCGCCTTGCAGGGCAAATATTTTTATGTCCCTCTTACGAGGGATAAATGAAAATAACAGTTCGGGTCGGGTTTTGTTCTCAAGGTCGTGGCCGAGAGACGGGAGTCAAATACTCCGCTCGGTTACATAAGGGTTGGTTGGAGAGGGGGTATTATAAGCTAAGCGTAAGAATAGTTTCAAAAGTACTAACTGCTTTCTGAAAGGCTAAACGAAGGTAAACGTAACACAAAATGTTGTATACATCATAGTTGTTGCAAATCGATGGCTGGATGATTTAGATTTAAGAAGTGCTTGTTTTAGCTTAGGATTCATTCCATTCTCAACACTCCGTCCGTTAAAAATGTAAAATGTTATTCATGAAAATCGCAAACACATGCGCACACAAAACCATGCACGCAGCACGCATGCGTGCGCGCATTCACACACACACACACGCACGCACATTAACAGATATTCACACACATTCACACACATTTATACACACATACAAACAAATATAGTAAAAGATCACCCTGCAAGGCACGGTGAAAGGAGGCAGAAGAAGAGGGATACAGAAAAAGAGGCGGGAAGACAACATTAGAGAATGGACTGGTTTGATACTGAGCGAAGCCATGAGGTTGCTGAGGACTCGACAGAGAAAGATAGAGTATACTGGATAAACGATCATCTGTGGTACCCCAGCGACCTTCGAGTTACGGGATAGGATAGGATAGGAAGAAAACACGATATCCGAAATCGTCTTGGGAAAATTATTTGTATGTGCTTAGCCTGTATTCAAGTCTCCTGTAACTGTTCGTTTAAAACCAAAATTCACTTGTTTCCAGTTTGCTTTACAAACGTTCATTTGCTTCTCCTCAGTGTTTTTTAGTCTCCTTGGCTAGCATATTCTTCATGTAAGGGATCGTTTTCAGACGGTTAATACAATACAATACAATACAATACAATACAATACAATACAATACAATACAATACAATACAATACAATACAATACAATACCTATCCTATACCATACCGTAACTCAAAGTCGTTGGGGCACCACAGATTTGTTGCAGTTTATTATTGTTGCAGATGATCGTTTAACCAGCGTCGGCTACTCCATCTTTCTCTATTCTCTGCCACCCTCATAGCTTAATTCCGTGTCAAACCAGTCCAATCTCGAATGTTGTCCTCCCACCTCTTTTTCTGTCTCCCTCTTCTTCTGCCTCCTTGCACCAAGTCTTGCAGGATGGTTTTTGCAAGCCTTAGGCCTGACGCTCTGCTGACTTGGCCATACCAACGGAGTTTCCGTTTCTTTACCACTGTGAGCATGTTATCATGTTGTCCAATCGCTTGTGTGATGATCTGTCGGTCTTCGTTGTTGGTGATGTGCTGGGTATAGGAAATTCCCAGAAGTCTTCTATAGCACCTCATCTCCATGCTTTGTATTCTTCGTTGTAGTCTAGATCTGCTGTGAGGGTCCATGTTCCGCAAGCGTATAGGAAGATGGAGATGACAAGGGAGCGCAGCAGCCTTACCTTGGAATGTAGACTGACGATCCTGTTTTTTCCAAATGGGCTTCAACCTTGTCAGAGAAGCAGTTGTGTGTACGATCCTGGAGAGGACTTCCTGTCGGGACCCATTGTCTGATACAATGGCTCCTAGATATTTGAAGCTATGCACTGTGTTGAGAGATTGGCCTTGGACGTTGATGTCCCTGTTGATCCCTTTGGTGTTGATGATCATCATTTTGGTCTTCTCTGCACTTTTTTCCCATTCCATAGGCTGTACAATACAATACAATGCAATACAATGCAACAACTGATGGTGTATAGGCGCTTTTTTTTTTTTTTTACCTAAATCATACTCCAGGCGCAGCGATCTGTAACCAACATACGCGCTCACATGTTAGAGTTTAGTTGTTTAGTTTGATGTCTGTTCCTGTTCACACATGGGTGAACACTCTCCCCCTCTACAATTATCATTTTACATGAAAATTCACATGTTATACTGTTGTATTAAAGCAACAAACACCCCTCCATCACTCACACATTTTGCGTAATGGCACGGAGAGCGCTATTACAAAAAGAAATCCTTTTTGGGTTTTGGTATTTCCAGATAATATGTGGAAATGTTTTGAAATAATCGGGACTCGAAGGAAGCCAGATATTGGTCTCTCGGTCGGTGAATAACTCAACTCGCCATATCTCAAGAAACTGAAATGCATCGCATCCACTACCATTGTCAAGGGAGAGAGTAAACTGGAGTATCCGGAGAAACCCGTCGGTGAACTGATACTTTTTATATCTTAGTTCGGTATATTTTGTCTCCCGTCGGGGGTTCAACTTGCATTAGAAACTTAATAATTGAATTTATTTTAACACAAAAAAACAACCAAACGACCAACTAATCACACACCACACACCACACACACACACACTCTCTGACACACACACAATCACACACACGGTATCCTAAATTGTCTTCGAAATTTGTAGTTTAATTTGTCTAGCCTGTGTTATCATTTGGCTGCGTTCTTGTTGTTCTTATTAATATTATTTTATTTTTCACGGAAACTCTTGTCGTCTGTTAACGTCAGTGCCAAGAGTCTTGTTTTGTTGTTTCATAAATTAATTTTAAATGAAAAAGATTTTATTGTAAGTTCTTAATATTTTTTTTATGTAGATGCAAAACTGTTTCTTCACATTTATTTTCAAGTGTTAATATTATTTTCTTTTAAAACTAGATTTATTTTTTTATTTCTTAATTTTTTGGGGGGAAATGTTTTTCCAAGTTGGATCATTGTGTTTTTTTTAGATTAAACTTACAGATATTCTAATCGCGACAAATTATCTATACTTAAGAATAATTTCAAAAATGAAAACACTTTCTGATAAAAGGAAAACACGTAATAGAGAATGTTTTATTGATCGTAGAGCGAGAGCTAAATCAGACCGATGGAAAAGACATTACAAACAAACATAAAGCAAGATACTCTACCAATGTTTCTAGAATGGCTTACTTATCCTCCTCATTTGGTTTGGTTGTTTGTCAAACGTAGGTCTACTTAAGTTTTAAAGTCCTGTTGTGTTTTAATAACTCTCGTGCCCAAATCGTTTACCGGTTGGCTATTTACGATTGTTAAAAAAAAGCTATATTATGTAAAAGCTAATGGTTCTCTTAATGATTTTCTCACATTGTGGTTATTGATAAAAGGTGGTGGTTTTTGTTTCATATCAAACGTTTAATATGCTGGTGCGTGTGTGTGTGTATGTGTGTGAGTGCGCGCGTGCGTGCGTGAGTGAGTGCGGCCGTGTGTGATTGAGGGTGTGTGGGTGTGTAGGTGTGTTTATGCGTGTTCAGAGGGTGTGTAGGTGTGTGAATTGGTGTGTTTATATGGTTGTGCGTGTTTGTTAATATGTTTGTGTGTGACCAGTCTCTTGCAGTGTTAGTGACTTTTTTTTTCTCTCCAAATAACTGGAGATATGCATGCGCGTAACTGAGACTTGCCTTCAAAGAATCGAGCCTCTTGAAGGTCTCAACCTCGCAGTATGGATCTCTGTATAACATGTTGGATTATTGTGAATCAGACCACAAGGGCAAGAACGAAGTAGAATGCATCCTCGGTAGTTCAGCGGTAGTGGATCCTCGATAGCACATCGGTAGTGGATTATTGATCCACAAAATTCTTGCCAAGGGTCCATTCTTCTTGGTTAATATCTGTGGTCCGCCTGAAGACGAGCTTAGCTCGAAAATTTGCATTGTGTCGTTGCTTTGGTGTGTGTGTGTGTGTTTGTGTGTGTGTGTGTGCGTGTGTGAGAGAGAGAGTGTGTGTGTTTGTGTGTGTGTGTGTGCGTGGTCTTGTTTACACGGCGTTATTTGGACAAACTATTGAACATGTACACAACTTGTTTTGACCACCCTCGTTAGTTTGAGGTCAAACCAATGATCCGTTAGGGCGAGGGCTGTGTTAGTATAAGGGTTAGAGTTAGGGGAAGGGTTATGGGTAGCGTTAGAACACTTAAAAGTACTTACAAAAGGGGACGAAATATGATCCATTGTCAACACAACATATGTGGCGTTTCAGGAAAGTCATAATAACGCCGTGAAAACAAGTTTTGTGTGTGTGTGGACTTGTTTACCCGGCGTTAATTGGACACATTAGTGAACATTTACATAACTTGTTTTGACTGCCCTCGTTGTTTTGACGCCCAACTAATGATCCGTTAGGGTTATGGCTGTGTTAGGGTTAGGGCTAAGGTTTGGGTTAGCGTTAGAACACTTAAAAGTACTTAAAAAAAGAGGACGCATTGTCAACACAACGTATGTGGCGTTTCAGGAAAGTCATAATAACCCAGTGACAACACGTTTTGTATGTGTGTGTGTGTGTGTGTGCGTGTGTGTGCGTGTGTGTGTGTGTGTGTGTGTGCGTGCGTGCGTTTGTGTGCGGAAATTAGCATTTCTTTGGCTTATTCACAACTTTCCGGCACCTCTCATAAAAACTCGTGGGTATCGCCATTATAAATTAAAACGAGGTTATATGAAACTAAGTTCCGGTTTGGCTTGTTTTGCTTTTATCAAAGCTTGATGCGTGACTTTTAAATATGGCAAATTGCCGAAAACGACGATTGTTAGAGCCAGAAAACGAGTGGGATAAGTATAAAAACGGTGGAGGAAGTACATGCTCAGTGAAAGAATGCAAAAAACAATCGTAGAGGCCTGTATTTGTGGCGACTTCGGAGGTGCGTCGATCATCGACAGAAAGTGAAACAGGACCTGAAAACTCTTGTAGTTTTCCATAGCTTCGCCGTCGCAACCTTCACAAAACACGAAGTAACTGACAAATAATGTTAGGTAGGTAGGGTTTAGGCGCGCCACTGGCGATAGAAAGGGATAATAAACTGCAGCAAAAAAAAAAAAAAATGTGAGGGTACGATACAGGTGGCCAGTGACACATGTTATTATTCTTGAATATTTGGAAATAACTCACTAAAACACGCGGAGGAAAAAAACCGGAATTATTTTTCATAGAGGGGATTCCCGTTGGTGCATAGGATAGCAGAAAAGTGTGAATATGTACATGTTTGTTTCTCATCATTGTGTTATTGTAAAACTGCCTGCGCTGCAGACTTGAATCATTCCGAGGTTGTTGTCTCGTTGATGGTTTTCGTGTGGTTGTTGATGCTGCTGCTGTTGTAAATATTTCCGTATGGAGGAAAATGAATTTTAAGAGGGGCATACTCTGCTAGATCCATGCCGCGGTTCCCGAGTCCCCTCTCGCAAATCTTTTTTCACGTGTGTCTGTCTGTGTACCTGTCTGTCTGTCTCTCCCTCTGTATTTCTGTCTCTCTCGCTGTGTGTGTGTTTGTGAGTGCATGTGTGAGAGGGAGATAGAGAGGGGAGACAGAGAGAGACAGGCAGAAGGAGAGATTTGATGAGGGTGGGAAGAATGGGGGAGACAGAAAGGTTATCAAAACAGCGAGAGTCTTGCTTCTCTCAATGCCTGTCAGTATCAGTTTTCTTCACCTGTTACTTAGAATATTTTGTAATGCTAGAGGTTGAGGAAGGGGAGAGAGAGAGAGAGAGAGAGAGAGAGAGAGAGAGAGAGAGAGAGAGAGAGAGAGAGAGATTCAGGTGCATGTTTTTTGTTCTGTTTAGAAGATGCGTACACAATTTTTATCTGCAGAGATCGGTTGGGTTACATCTAGGTTACAGTTACCCCCCCCCCCATACTATTACGTAAATTTAATACATCTTAAAGTGCCTGTGTCTGTTTGTAATGCAGAGACAATGTAGGTTACGCCTTTTCCTGCGTCGTTAAGGTCAAACATTTATTTTTTTTAATCTGCTGTTATCAGTTTCAGATGCCTGTTTCTCAGATTAACACGTGAAATATGTTTTCTTCTTGTTTCTTGTGTTTCTTGTTCTTCTTCTCTTGTTGTTGTTTTTATTTTCTCCATCCCATTTCTTCTTCTTCACTTCTCCTCCTCCTCCTCCTCCTTCTCCTTCTTCTTCTTCCTTCAGGATTACATGCGTACTGCGCCAGAGTGACGCTGTTCAGTGTGTCGGAGCCTGTTTCTAAAATATATCTAGGCAAAAGTGGGATGTACGCTGGTTAAACGATCATCTGTGGTACCCCTACGACCACGGAGTTACGGGATAGGATAGGATAGGAAACGTGGGATGTAAGCTTATAGTGAATTCTCAAGGGAGCAGTCCTCGTTAAGTCTCGACTACGTTGGATGCATCTCTGTATAAAGTGTTAGATTATTGTGTCAGACTGTTGTCATTGTAAAACGTCCAGCAGACTTTAGATCGTCCTGATGTTGTTGTGTCCTTGATGATTTTCGTGTTGTTGGTGCTGTTGCTGTTGTAGACAGTCGTCACACAAACACACACACCCACACGCACACACACACACACACACACACACACACACACACACACACACACACGCACACACACACACACTCCCATACTCACTCGTACACAATTCTACATTGGTATAAAAATTTGGGCATAAACATCATATAATATGCATTAAAACATAAATAAATTGTGCAGAACTCCTGCTCTGGGAACAACAGTACTGAGGCCACTGTTTCTGAGAGGGCAGCCTCGGGAAAGAAGCTTTGTCTAAACCAACTGGTACTAACTTGTAATGCTCTGAAGCGATTATTATTATTATTATTATTATTATTATTATTATTATTATTATTATTATTATTATTATTATTATTATTATTATTATTATTATAGGCTTTAAGCTAATTGTTATTGAGGAATCTCGCTATATAAACTTTTAAAAAAATATAATTATTCAATACATTTCATTCGCCTGTTTCTAACACTCTTTCGCAATATCTAATATAAATAATATTCCAGCGCCTGTTCATCTGATTCGTAGGCCTACTGCAGAAGAGATATAACACTTTGTCAATAGCTGAAATACATGATATTCTAGCGCCTATTCATCTGTTTCGTAGGCCTACAACAGAAGAAGATGCGAAAGAAGCCAATACTGTTTACGACTGTTGCGTTGTGTGCAAAAGGTCGTGTGGGGTATGTTCATCATTATCGGCAGCAACCAAAACTATGACGAGGCATTGTATGTTGTTTTGAGTGTGCACATGGCGCAGATGGGGTAACGCCCTAAATCTCCTACCCCTATCAGAAAGTATCCCCTTGCCATCATGGTAGTGGGCTTTTTAACCTCCTGAGGAAGCATTTTACAATACAATACAATACAATACAATACAATACAATACAATACAATAATATACGCTTGCCAAATATTGACCCTCACAGCAGATCTACAACGAAGAATACAAAGCATGGAGATGAGGTGCTACAGAAGATTTCTCGGTATTTCCTATACTCAGCACATCAACGACGAAGTATGTTAAACCATCACACAAGCCATTGAACAACACGATGACATGCTCACAGTGGTGAAGAAACGGAAACTCCGATGATATGGCAACGTCACCAGAGCATCAGGCCTTGCAAAGACCATCCTGCAAGGCACAGTGCAAGGAGGCAGAAGAAAAGGGAGACATAAAAAGAGGTGGGAGGATAACATTCTAGAATGGACTGGCTTGAAACTGAGCAAAGCCATGAGGGTTGATGAGGAAAGAGAAAGATGGAGTACGCTGGTTAAACGATCATCTGTGGTGCCCCAACGACGTGACCTTCGAGTTACGGGATAAGATAGGACAATACAATACAATACAATACAATACAATACAATACAATACAATACAATACAATACAATACAATACATCTTTATTATTTCAAACGGAATATAACGACTGCATACATATGAACTTCACATGCACTTAAGTTTGCAACCATCATCTCACCTCACTCGCAATGCTAAAGATCCCATACACAATAGTCCAAGTATTCGCCCGCCCCCTCATTCTCTTCTCTCTCTAACACACGCACATACACACACACACACACACACACACCCACACACACACACACACCCACACACACACACACACACCCACACACCTGCGGACTACATTGTTTTAGTCTGCTGCGTTCTGTCTTCTCTTCTTCACACTGCATAGCAGAGACGGCCGAGGCTAAAGTCGCCTCCCCACCCTCTCTGCCGCTGGTCACAAACAGATTGCAATTGTTATTGAAGTATTATATAATCGCTGTCCTCCGCCCCAACTCAAAAAAGAAGGGGAGACTATAGGTGAACTGTGTCACGTCACCCGGCGTAATAGGTGTGCTAAACATCCAGCGGTAAAGATGGTGGAGAGGCGACCTTAAGCCTCGGCCGTTTCTGCTACAGTGTGCTTCTTCTTGTGTTCTCCAATAACATACATTTTAATTCCTGCGTCTCCTAATCGCCATACGTCTTTAAGTTTGGATGTTTGGATTTTTGGATAATATTTTGCACCCGTGAGAGTAAATGTGTGTGTGTGGCTTCCTCAGCGAAAGCGCGGCTGTCACTGACCGTCAAGGACGAGAATGAAAAGAACGTTGTACTTGCAGGATGTTTCTTCTGTAACTGGTACTCACCCTAGGACATGGGCTTCATGGCCTTTCATGAACCGTCGCGATGGAATGCATGCATGTGCATGTATGAGTGCACTACATCTAGATAGAGGCGCGGGTTTAACGCTCATGTCCGAAGGAGATTCATTCAGGAGGGTCATCGGTTTGGAACGTTGACCCTCCTCCCTCCGATAAGCGAGCGAGAGAATTGTAAAAGCAGATGATTATAACCTCTCGTCCTGCGTCCTCCGAACACAGGCAATGCACGGCTGTTTTGTGAACACGATGCTTGTGTAATTCTATAAGGTAGGAGACACTGTCATATTTATGTCAATTTGTTTAGCTGTCTTCTCCTATAGACAGTGCAAACTCAAAGTGAATGACCACATCAAATGATTGACCTCTCTGCCTGTTTCATTTTAACAGAGGCGATGACGCACTTGGGCGATTTGTTTATCCCTCTTTTTCATTTATACCGTGCAACTCACACTGACTATCTAGAGATTGCTAGAACAAAATCATCTGAACTCCCTTACCTGTTTCCACCGAAAAGAGGCGAGGCACCAGTTGTTTAGGGATCCGTGCTTGTGCAATGCATACAAGGTATAGCTATTTTAATGTTTGTATCGATTTGTTTAGCATTCTTCCCCATTATACGGTGCAAGCTTATATGGACTGGCTAGAATTTGTAACAACGAATGATTCGACCTCTCTGCAATTTACCTTCGAACAGACCTGATGATACACTCTTTGCTTTTTTTTTTTTTTTTAGTGATCGGTGCTTGTATAACGCATATAAAGTACGAGATATTTTCAGTTGTGTGTGGATTTATCTCTCTTTGTTTCTCTATACCGTGCAACTTGAAGTGACTGGCTACAGATTGCTAAAACAAAATTATTTGATCTTTTTTGCCCGTTTCCACCGAACAGAAAGGATGAACCACTCGTTTAGTAAACATGATGTTTGTGCAATACAATTTGAGATATTTTAATTTTTGTTGTTGGTGTCGATGTGCTTAAGCGATCTTCTACTCTAGACCGCGCAGACCTAAGTGACAGACTAGTATAGAGATTGCTAGAACACAAGGATTTGATATTTCTGTCTGTTTTTATCTAACAGCGGTTGTGTATATATATCCCGTTTTTTCTAAGTGAGCATGATGTTTCTGCAATGCTGCAAAATAAGGCATTTTCATTTTTGAGTAGACTTATTTGGTTCTATTCTCTTCTATACAGAGCAAGCTCATAATGACAGGTTTTCATATTTCTGCCTGTTTCGCCAAACAGATGTGATGCGTGGTTTGTTAGTAAACTAGTAAACATGGAGCTTGTGCGATGTTGCAAGGTATGCGATATTTTAATGTTTGGTGTCGATTTGTTTTGCGTTCTTCTCCTCTATACCGTGCAAGCTCAAAGTGACAGAAGAGAGAGTGCTAAAAGTCATGGGTTGATCTCTCTGGCCTAACACCGAACACGGGTGATGCTCTCATTGTTTAGTAGAGAACGATGATGTTCGTGCAATGCTGTTTTCATTTTTGTGTCGATTTGTTTAGTGTTCTTCTCGATCTCCTCTATACCGCGCCAGCTCAAGGTGACTGACTAGAGGCTGCTAAAAGTGATGATTGCATCTCTCCGTCTGCTTTCTACTAATTACATAGGTTTTGCACCCCTATTTTTGTTCGTTTTTAGTGAATCTTTTATCAACAATTACAACAAAAAAGCGGTCTGTGATTCCTGTTTAAAGACACCCCCCCCCCCAAGTCAAATAATGGGTTTATTTTTGTGCCAAAAACGGGTTGAATGTGCAGCAACACAGAGCTGTAGTGGAACGGATTATACCACTATTACTTTCACAGTCTGCTTCAAAGAAGGCATTCAACAAAGAAGCGCAACACTGTCCTCTTTCATTATTGCAACTGGCACTTAACCTCCCATGAACCCCCAACCCCCCCCCCCTCCAACCCCATAATCTTAGGTTTATACGTCATTATCTTTTGAGCGCTCTGAGCGTGCTAACATTGCAGGGAAGAAACGCGCTACACAAGTGGCGCAGCGGGTTAGTGGCCGGTTTCCTATGCCGAAAGTCGCGGGTTCGATTCCAGCAAGGGGCGAACGTATGTGACTTAGGTACGAGACTATTCAGGTCATCGAGGGTTTTCTCTGGGTACTGCGGTTTCCTCCCTCCCTCCCTTCAATAATGGTACTGGATGCAGTCAATCTAAAATTTCGAAAATAAAAATTGAATTTAATTTCCTATCCCTCTTCTAATAGTGATCTCCCTGCCTTTACACCACATGTTTGAGTGATAGACGTGTGTTTGTTGTGTGTAAGAGAGTGGGTGAAACAGGCGAGCGTGTATATAGGTATATATCGCCGCGCTTTGAGCCTCATTGTTGCTATTGGGAAGAGAGCATCCAGTATTATTATTTTTATTTTCAACGTCAACTTCAAGATGTCTGCAGAACCGCTCGGGAAGCAAGAGTATTTAAATACAAGTAGACGGAAGGACGGACAGAGCCAAAAACAATAGTTATCAGTTGTCGCTCTGGAACCAAAAACAGCACAACTTTAGAACTAACAATAAAAGTTCTGGTAAGTAATAAAATAACGAATAGCAAGACCCGGCATTTCGACGATTAATTTCTAGTATTCGAACAAATTATTTTCGGCAGCTTTGCAGAGAAAATTAATCCAGAAATTGATACCTTTTCACTAGACGAGATGAAAATAGAAAAGCTCAACAACAAAAGGGTAGAACATTAATGTCGAAATTTATGCTTTTTAAACAAAACAAAAAAAAAACACTTTTAAATTAAGTCTGTTTTTTTTTTCTTCTTCTTTTTCTTCTTCTTAAAAAAATAAAAAAAATAAAAATAATAATAATTATAAACCCGGTGTTATACGCGCCTTATTCCTAAATCAAAAGAGCGGCGATCTGTAATCAGCATCCACGCTCACGTGTTACATACTCTCCTACATTCACAGCAAACACATAACTCAGCACTCAAACATGTGGTGTAAAGGCAAGACGTTAGAAGAAGACGAAATCGAAATCGAATTTTAGTTTTGAAATGCTATAGATACATCCATTATTGAAAGGAGTTAGGAAACCGTAGTACCCGGAGAAAATATTCGGTGTCCTGAAAAGTGTTGTAGACCTACTTAAGTCACACGTAAGTTCGTCCTATGCGGAGTTTGAGTGTTTCCGCTAGATAGGATGATTATAAAGCAGTTTATTAGTTGTGTGTTATTATAGAAAAATCTTTATTTCCGATAAGCGTGTACATGTGCAAAGAGAGTTTGTAGCTTCTTGCACGCGTTTGCCGAAGTTTGACGGAAATCACCTCCCAGGAAACAACCGAAGATGTGCGTCATCGCAGACTGTTGTTAGCCGTAATATTGACCACGCACGAACGCACCCACCCACCCACACACACACCCACCCACCCACACACACACGCGCGCGCACACACACACGCACAACATCATACCTAAGCACCTCCCCCTCTACCCCACAAACACACACGCACACAACACATTCGTACGTGGGTATGAAGCTCTCTATCTGGTCCATACAGTCATGTACTATAGCTCTGTGTTCTCTTTCTGTGTTAACGTTATGCTATCTCTGAAACAACCTTGGGCTCTCTTGTGAAGTGTATCTCCGGAGACTGGAGGGTCTTTCTGATGATGATAATAAACTGAGATTATTTATCTAACACTGTTGCAACAAAATAAACTGAGATTATTTATCTAACACTGTTGCAACAAAATAAACTGAGATTATTTATCTAACACTGTTGCAACAAAATAATGTTTTATAAGTCCAGAGTGGTAAACTATCATATACACTGTTTGTATGTATTTTTTTTAATTATATTTGAACTGTCTAAAAAGGGCATTGACATACGTGTGATAGAACCAGAGTGCGTGGATAGGTGTTTGAAGGAAAAGATGAAGTGTAAGAGTACGCAAGTGATTAGATTTATAGAATGTATATAAATTTAGTATTGATTTTGTAGCTCGGTTAAATGTTATAACGTGACTGTTTTTTATTATATGTTTTATATGCCTGACATACTGATACATTACTGTAAAGTTCCTTATGGGATAATAAAGATTTGTTGTATTGTATTGTATTGTATTGTATTGTATTGTATACCTACTGAAGCCTTTATTTATTTAGTATTTTGTATTAATACAAAGAGTTCCGCTAGACCCTCAGCTTAGTCCCCGAACAGTAAATCCACTGTAGAGAGAGAATACAGAATACGGAATTTATTCAGCCAAACGACAACATACACTGCATATGGATACTGCTCCGATGTTGGTAGACAGTCACACAGTCACACACACCCACACACACACACACACACACGCGCGCACACGCACCCACACACACACACATACTTGCACAGACACCGTTATTTGGACTTTCCTCAAACGCCACATACGTTGTGTGGACAATGGGTCGTGCTACGATCCCATTTTTAAGTACTTTTAAGAGTTCTAACCCTACCCCTACCCCTAACCCTAACCCTAACGGATCACTAAATGGGCGTCCCAACAAGGAGGTCTGTCCAAAGAACGTATGTAGATGTGCACTAGTTTGTCCAAAGAACGCCGTGTAAACATGCGCACGCATACACACACACACATCCACACACACATACACTCCACACAACACCTTTTAAGACTTCAATTAAAAGATCTTGCATGCACAGTTGCAACATTAAGCGCAACCACAATGATAGACACATCAAAGATATATATATATATATATATATATATATATATATATATATATATATATATATATATATATATATATATATATATATATATATATATATATATATATATATATTAAATTCAGATAATAAGCTAATAGAGCAATAAAATCGTGTTTTACCTGTTAAGACAGACAAGAAGATGTTCTTGAACTTGTGTTCGACGCTTACGGTTAGGAATAGTATGGTAAAATGCTTATTTTATCAGCTGTATATCAACTATATGTCTCGAAATACGTTTGAATGGATTGCCATCTTTTGTTGTTTTTGTTGTTTTTGTTGTTGTTGTTGTTGTTGTGTTATTATATTAAGCCTGTAAATCTGGCTGGTGAACACAGTTTTCACATTATTGAAATTTGAGTGAGGATGGCGGGTGTGGGTGGGGAGCGTGTGTGTGTGTGTGTGTGTGTGTGTGTGTGTGTGTGTGTGTGTGTGTGTGTGTGTGTGTGTGCTGAGAGTGGTGGATGAAAGCTTTAGGTGGAGGGGATAAAGTGAGTGAGGGGGTAGGTACAGTAGGTGTTCAGAAGAAGGTGATTATGGAGGTTGGGGCAGGGGTGGTTGGCGTTTAGGATTAGCGTGCTATTCATTACAATTTTATCCTTCTTATATAGCGCTTTCGCCCCAGGTTAAGATTTGCTCATTAAGGCGCCGGCCGATACGGGATGGATCCCCACCCGCCCGAGACGGCAGTTTGCAGACTCGGCGCGCATCGTCCGACACACCCAAAACAGCTGAGCACTGATGAATGTTATTGAAACTGTTGAGGGACAGAGAGGAGGAGGTAGGCATGGTGTGTTACGAGTGTGGGAGGAAGGGGTGGCGATGAGAGAGAGAGGAGAGAGAGAGAGGAGAGAGAGAGAGAGAGAGAGAGAGAGAGAGAGAGAGAGAGAGAGAGAGAGAGAGAGAGAGAGAGAGAGAGAAAGAAAAAAGCGTGATGGATATGAAGTTTAAAATAAATCCGTTTAAAATCGGCTGCTAGATGAGAGATTGCAAGCATCGGCTAAATGTTTTATTGAGATTTATGTGGGAATAGAATTTGCGACGAGGTTGGGAAGGGGGTGCAATGACTTTGGTTGTGGATGTGAGTGTGAGGGAGAGGGTAGAGGCCGGGGGAGGGAAGTGCTTGTTGTGAAGGGTATTATGCAAGTGAGGGAGGGAGGGAGGGAGGGAAAGTAATAGAAAGCTAGGGTGAGCTTTATAGGAAGTTAAACATCGTCTGCTATTGCAGAACTATAGCATCCCTTCAGTTGTATGAACAATCATTGAGGTTTGAATGTCCACACTCGCTATTTCCTGTCAGTGAAAAATATGGCAGACGACCTTAACAAAAATTTATCATAGTATTTTTTTTTACACATTGATATTTATGTATAAAAGGATGAGTCAAAGAAGATTGGAGAGGAGATGAATTTGGTGTAAATGTAAAAGCTATGGTGAGCAGGATCGGGAAGAGGAGAAGGAAAAGGAGTAGGAAAGACTGGGTAGATGGTGTGTCATGGATGTGAAGTATAAATTCAGGTACATAAGTGCTGTTAGATTGGATATGGCAAACATTTTTTATTTCTAAATTTATGTGGGAATACAGGGTTATGGGTTATACGAGAGGAGTGGGGAGGTGGGGGTAGATGGAGGTTAAAGCTTGTGTGTTTGAATGATGATGAGGAGAGAGTGGTAGGTAATAGAAAGGTTATAGATGAGAGATAGATCTATATCTTTCTTATCGTTTCCTTGACCCTGTCGTCTGTTTGGTCCCAAAGGAGTTTTTTTTATAATTTTATTTAATTTTTATAAATTTAAATCATTGATGTTTGAGTGAAGCAACCGGGACTTGAACCTGCATGTGAACTCTTGACCTTAATATGCGCGACGATCTACCGTCTAGGCTATTCCGGTACTTCCAGACTTGATGATGATGATGATGATGATGATGATCTTGGGGAGGGAAATGTGGTGGGGTGGGTTTTATTTATTTAATCACTTTTATTTAGCGCTTTTCCAGGTCAAGGGCTGCTCAAGGCGCTGGCCAATACCGAATCTAACTCAAGCCGACCGAGGAACCCACTTGCAACATTTGGGCGCATAGTCTGACGCCCAGACGACTGAGCACAATCCTGGAATGGGGATAAGAGATCTAGTGCGTGCTGGGTATATTTGTTTACCCGGGACTCACCCGTCTGGGACATGAACGTCACGATCTTTAAAATCCGTGATATGGAATGTATGTGTGCACAGACTAGATATAGACCTCGTTTTATAATCTTTTTTCCGAAAGAGTAGGAGCGCAGTGTCTTATGGTAAGTTTTGAAAAAAAAATTGTATTTTTTTTTTAAACTCCAGGCCGTTCAAGACCCGGCCACATTGACATGTAGCACCTGTTACCCTTGTGTTACGCTTATGAATTCCTTATGAATTTCCTTGCGTACTGGCTAACGTACAATTTCACAAGAATAGCGCATGTTTGATTTCTTCTGCAAAATACATAAGCCGAGCTTACGAGGACCAATCAGAAGCGAGAGTGTGACGTCACGAGTTTAGAGGTCAACTTAAACTCCTCCCACGCGCATGATTACACGCAACACATGTTGTCTGCTACGCACGACTTGGCGAGCTAAAAGCACTTTAATTCACTTGTTGCCTGTCGATCTTAGTAAAGATGTTTCATATTGGTCAAACCGTGAAAGAATACATTACATCGACATGAAAAAGTACCTTGTTGGAGTGAAATCACACGACCACAAAAGTTTATAAATTCGAACAGGGTCGTGATAAACATGGCGCCACAATCTCCGACCCAGTGCATTGATTGATTGATTTATTATTGCTTTAGGTCCAGCGGACTCTTCCGAGCCAAATCAGGACCGGACAACCCCCGATCCGCATAAAAGATCTGTTGAAACAACCCCAGTGGGAAAATTGAATGCCCTCCACCGGCCAGTCACTTTACAATAAAGACATCCCACGCGAGGGACGGCTGAGGGTTGACCTCAACTACGCGAACTCCCCGATTACAAAAACAAAATAGAATACAAACATCATTATAAATCATCAACAAAAAAACATACATATAAAATGCCTATAGTGCTAAATAGTACATTCATAGGAAGCCCTAGTGACCACCCGGCAGAAAGCGTCCAACATTCCCAAGCTGATCCAACAGACCTCATACACAAACAAGGAGTCTTGTCCAGGAAGAGTTTTCAAGAAAAAAGGTAGGTCATTGATCTAGCGAAGAAGAATATAGTATAGCAGAGTGGTAGGACAGATCGGGAATGGGAAAGAGCAAATGAGGAAGACAGCGACAGTGGGAATTTAAAGCACTAAATTTCCAGAAAGTGGGGATACTATTTATACTGAAACCCCCGGCACTCCAACGGGAGGAACTGTTGCCGCAGTTAATTTGTCATGCCTACAAAGGCAAGACAGGTTTTCAACTGGGGCTTTCACTGTACCCTTTATAGGTTAGAACAATCTACAGTGGCAAGATTGCTCATGACCCCAAGGGGTGACCCAGTGCATGAGCCGTAAAACGTAAGCGACATATGCCCACTAAACTCATAAGGTTTGGCCACCCGTGAAAATTCTGGTCAGTGAAAAATCTCATAACCTAGTGCATAAGCCGTAAAACGTAAGCCAAATGTGGTCACTACTTAACTCTGACCCAATGCATAAGCAGTAAAACGTAAGACAAATGTGGCCTCTACTTAACTCTAACCCAATGCATAAGCCGTAAAACGTAAACCAAATGTGGCCTGTACTTAACTCTGACCCAATTCATAAGCCGTAAAACGTAAGCCAAATTTGGCCTCTACTTAACTCTAACCCAATGCATAAGCCGTAAAACGCAAGCCAAATGTGGCCACTACTTAACTCTGACCCAATGCATAAGCCGTAAAACGTAAGCCAAATGTGGCCACTACTTAACTCTGACCCAATGCATAAGCCGTAAAACGTAAGCCAAATGTGGCAACCAAGTGACGAGCTTTGAACCGCTGCCTGTACAGCTGCAATGTTATCACCTGTCATTCGAGTACACTGCGTGCAACACTCAGCAGACTGGGTTTGATGGAAAGTGCAGGGAGATAGGGTGAGGCAAGCCGTAAAATAGTTGACCCTAAAAATCTCTGACATTATGGCCTTTGCAAGTCCGTTATGTGTATTATCTGTCGTTTGGAGTGAAGCAGAAAACGGAGAAGGGCGTAATATTAATTGAATATTCATCGTTGATTAATTTGGGTGCATCCTGTAAAACTTTGGAACCCGAGCCTGCATGGATGTAGCTTTGCCGACTGAGCAAATTTGGTGCACCGGAACATAGCCACTATGATTGATAGTTCTCGCGGAGTTATTTCTGTCATGGTGGGGTAAGCCCTATGCTGTCCCAGCTCTCTGCTGTTCCTACATGTTGAAACGGGTATCTGGGTCCATTAACCTAGCTCTGTGTCTCCACAGCTCAATGTTTCAACAGATCTATATTCACACAGCTCTAAGTTTGTATATGTTCCAACAACTCCGTGTTCTTACAGCTCCACGCATCTTATGGTCCCGCAGCTCCAGAATTCCTTAGCTCTGTGTTCCCATAAAGATATACTTCCAAGGCCACTAGTATGTTCACACAGCCTTACGTTCCCGCAGCGCGATGTTCCCGTAAATCTAGCAGTATACACCTACAACTCTTTGTTTCAACAGCTTTTCTGTCCTTGAAGATGGACACACCCTGTGCTCCACCAGCCCACCAGCTGTCTGTTCAACAGCTCTTATTGACTTGAGAACGTACGTAGAGTTGTGCGAATACAAAGTTTTAGGGCACGGTGTTTTTGGAAACATAAAATTGTGCGATCATAAGAGCTGTGGCAAATTAGAACCGTAAGTTGTATTCTGATATCTATCTATCTATCTATCTATCTATCTATCTATCTATCTATCTATCTATCTATCTATCTATCTATCTATCTATCTATCTATCTATCTATCTATCTATCTATCTATCTATCTATCTATCTATCTATCTATCTATCTATCTATCTATCTATCTATCTATCTATCTATCTATCTATCTATCTATCTATCTATCTATCTATCTATCTATCTATCTATCTATCTATCTACCTACCTACCTACCTACCTACCTACCTACCTACCTACCTACCTACCTACCTACCTACCTACCTACCTACCTACCTACCTATCTACCTATCTACCTATCTATCTATCTATCTATCTATCTATCTATCTATCTATCTATCTATCTATCTATCTATCTATCTATCAAGAAAGGTTATTATCCTGTTCCAGAGGTGGACAAAAAGTGCGACATACTGGCTTTCAATTCCTTGTGCTTCTCCCATGAGCTAAAAGAGCTCAAATGCAATACAGTTGCATTCTTAAAGCCTGGTTCTCCTGACGCGTTTCGACCTTTACCAAAGGTCTCATCTGAAGAGGTTTGGCTTTGAATTCTGAGACTACTCATATACGATTAGGTAATCGACCTGTGAACAAGTTGAGGGTTGTGGGGTACGGACATATAGGAGCGACCCCGAACTGGAACTATAGACGGATAATTCATGAGGCGACTTTCTCTGGTCTATTCGAGTACTTCTGTATGAGCAGAACATTAATGAAATATTCAGCCGTTTTATCATGAGGCGTGAGTAGGTGAACGTAAGTAGCCCCGGCAGCGAGAGCTTCATACTACGAGCCTGAGACGACTGGGTCTTACTTCCTTTTTTCTACAAGAGGAGATGGGAGCAAGTGTCATCTAGCCCCAGCTACGCTGCATGCGAACGCATTTCCGCTTTACTTCTGCCACAAAGCCAGCATTGATTCTGCTCCCTGTTATTGAAATGCAGTCGGACAGTTGCTAAGATAAGACAGTCTAATGTAGTGAGTGTGTATGTGTGCCATTGTATTCTGTGATGCTGATTTCGTGTTTGTTATGACCCTCCTCTGTGTGGGGCTGATGCGTGCAGAATATATTTGAGATTGTATTGTATTATGTACCTTTGTATCAAATGTTATATGAATATTGTTCTTGTTGTGTACATTGGTATCATATGTGCTCGTGCTATATACATTTATATCATATAGGAGAAAATTATAAGTGCTATGTACAGTTGAGTCATAATTATTGTATATGTAAAATTTCCTGTGTTATGTAGAATTGTGTGTATGTGTAATATATGCGCATTTATCTATCTCTCTATCTATAGATAGATCTATCTATATTTAGATAGATAGATAGATAGATAGATAGATAGATAGATAGATAGATAGATAGATAGATAGATAGATAGATAGATAGATAGATAGATAGATAGATAGATAGATAGATAGATAGATAGATAGATAGATAGATAGATAGATAGATAGATAGATAGATAGATAGATAGATAGATAGATATGTAATTTTCCAGTAATATATACAGTTTTACCCTGTGATATATAGAAGTTTAAGTGCTACATGTATACAGTTGTACCATGATAAATGGAAAATGTACATGTTATACACCGTTGTGTCATATGATTATAGAAAAAAGGCCACTTTCCATCACACAGGCGATCTTGACGCTAGCTAACAAGCATTTTTGAAATTTAGATTGACTGCGTCCAGTACCATTATTAAAGGGAGGGAGGAAACCAAAGTACCGGGAAAACCCCTCGGTGTCCTGAAAATTCTCGTAGGAAACCAGCACCCAATCAGCTGTGTCACCGGGCCACCCCGCTTTGACGTACCGCTGCACGGAGTGGTGCACTATACGAGAGGGCCCTGGAGTGGGTTGGATGGTTTGGATTTGATGCTTGCTGTACTGTATCGTGGAAGCAATGGTGTGTTGATGAAGTTCGTCTTTGGCTAAGCGTGACTTTTATCTGGTATCTGTTCTTCCGTCAGATAGTTTTCATTTTGAAGAAGGAGGAGGAAGAGGAAAAAGTGAAAAAAAAAGTAGAAAAAAGAGGAGGAGGAGGAGATGAAGAAGAGGAAGAGGGATAACGAGAAAGAGGAAGAGGAAAAAGAAGAAGGAGAAGAATAAGGAGGAAGAAGAAAAAGGAGGAGGGGAAAGAGACAGCAGAAGAAGGAAGAAGAGGCAGAAGAAGAAGGTAGTTAATTCGTTAGTAAGCCTAGTTGTTTATAGGGTCCAGCGGACTGCAAAGAGCCGAGTCAAGACTAAAACTGGGTTGAACTTAAAAGAGGAGAGGACTCACTCCCGATCCGTATAAAAGATCTGCTGAAGCAATCCTAAGGCCAATAAAATGATATGTCTGTTTACGGTAATATGAAAAAAAAAAGGGTCGGTAAGTTGGCTGTTTTGTGTTGATTAAAAAAAAAAAAAACTTTTCCGTGCGATTTTAAGTGCGATTTTTTTGGCTTTTAACATTTTTTTCCCAGAGGATCCCCCCAAAAAAGTGTATTGCACAAAAATTAGGGTCGGTCGGGATACCGTAAACAGATATGTTTTTTTTTTTTTGCCTATTGGGTAATACTGAACGCAGTCCACCATTCGATCACTTTACAAATAAAAGCATCCCATGCAGGGGACGCTGAGACTATACTCTAATTAATCGAACCCCCGTTTACAAAAAGAAAATAGAATAATATAATAATAATAATATTAGTATAAACTATTACCAAAACATAAACATTTAAAATGCCTAAATTGCTAAATAATAATACCTTAGAAAATCCTAGTGACCATTTGGCAGAAAGCGTCCAATAACTCCGAGCTGACCTTACGGACCCCATACACAAGTTTTGGGAGAGATTTCAAGAAAAAAAAAAGTAGATGACTGATCTAGTGAAGAATATAGTTGATTGATATAACAAATTAGAAACGAGAAAGAACAAACGAGAAAGACAGAAACGGTGTTAATTTAAAGCAATACATTTCCACAAAGTGGGGATACTATTTATACAGAAAATCCCGGCACTCCAACTGGGGTAAGAAGAAGAAGAGGAAGAGAAGGAGGCAGGGGAAGAAGAAGAATGAGGAGGAGAAAGGAAGTAGGAGAGGCAGAAGGAAGAAGAAGAAGGAAGAGAAATGAAAGAAGAAGAAAGGAAGAGGAGAAGAGGAAGAAAGAGGCTCTAGGAGGATAAAGAAGTAAAGAAGTAAAGAAGAAGAAGAAGAAGTTGTCTGGGCGTGAGACGATGCGCCTCAAAGATTGCAAAGTGGGCGCCTAGAGCTCTTGGCGTTTGATCCCCTTGAGCTGGAAAAGCGCTGTTGCTATAAGGACGAATCAATCAATAAATCAATAAATAAAGGCAGTAGGCTAGTGTCGTCGGTCATGCCCACTGGCTGTGAATGTTCGATTTCTGTATTCTATGTGTGTGTAAACCCTGTCTGTGTGTGTAAACTCTGTGTCTGAACCTTCTTTGTGCGTGTAAACCCTGTTTTTCTGTGTGTAAACCCTGTATCAGTATATAAACCCTGTCTGTGTGTAAACCCTGTCTCTCTGTGTAAACCATGTCTCTGTGTGTGAGAGCCCTTTCTCTGGTTCTGAGACCCTTTAAATCCACACTGCGTAGCTAAGGCTGTTATAAGTCTCCTCTCTGAAAATCCTTATCGGGAAGAGAGGGGACTATAAACTGATACATACAAGGCTGTTTCCGAGGCTTAGGTTCGTCTCTCCCTTATTGAAGGGCGCTAGGCGAGTCTCAGCTACCCTGCGCGCTTTGAAACCGTCTCAGCCTCTGTAACTATGGCAGCTATGCACTAATATTACTATTGTTCTCAGTTTTATTTAAGTTTTGTTTTAACTTAAATTTGTTTTGTTTCTGCATGCTGTAATTATAGTGGTTATATATAATATTATGATAGCTTTCTGTTTTATCTGGTCAGTAGTGGTGTTCTAATTTAAATTTGTGTGTGTGTGTGTGTGTTTGGTTTTGCAGGCGTTTCCATCAAACAGGCCTTCTACAGCACTACCAAATCTGCAACAAAGGCGCTGTGAAAACATGTCACGAACAATCAAAAACAAAAATGAATAAATACTAATTTTGACATCGATATAGCGATGAACACAGTGAAGATCTGAAATTGGATGAAATCAAAGTCGATTCAATAATAGTAACAAAATTAAAATCAAACCAAGTGAGATCATATACCCCAGTGGGAATATTGAAATAGGATGAAACCAACGTCGAATCAATATTCAATCAAATTAAATGAAATCAATATGTGTGCGTGTGCTTGGATTGGACAAACTTCTAGATTCAATATGTGCTTCATGATGGCTACTTGAAGTTTGGATTTTTGTTTTTCACGAAACAAACCCGATACCCTAATAATGGTTTTGAACATCAATCCTAGTCCACCTAGTTCATCACAGCCTTCAAGATCTACCATCAATCAGTTGGTTTTGGACGGGTCTAAGGTTAGACGCACTAACAAGTTTGAGTCTAGTGGACTCTTTTCACCACCTGAAAGATGTTACTATCGATGCCACTAATAATGATTTTCGACAGTGTTCTGGTTGTCCTGTGAATGGTCGTGGATTAATATATTGAGGATAACCTCTGGTGAGTACTGACGCTTTCCTTTCATTGAGAATCCTCTCTTTCGTGATATTGAGGATTTTAATGACGTCATTCACTTACTGAGGATACGTCTAGTGAATATTGACGTCATTCATTCATTGAGGAGCCCTTTAGTGATATTGAGGACTTAAAAAAAAAGTCATTCACTTACTGAAGATATCTTTTGGGATACTTGAGGAATCTGCCAGTACAGTTGACGCTATTGAGTGATTACGAATATTGTTCTTGGACACTGAAGATACTGCAACGCGATTGAGGATGACATTCAGGATTTTGAGGGCAATACTGACGCCATTCACTAACTGAAGATATTGAGGATTTCTGCAACTGATCTGACATAGTTTTTTGATTGAGAATATCCTGTAAGACATTAAGGACACTACTGACGTCATTCACTATCTGCTGAGACTATTATAGATATTGAGGACACCGTGAATGGGCTGGCGCCATTCAGAGATTGAGGATAACATTCAAGACCTTGAAGACATTACTGACCTCTTTCGTTAGTTGAGAATGCTATTCTGGATACCGAGGATACTGCAAGTGACGATATCGGTTTGGGATACAATTTGTGGATACTGTGAATAAGGATACCAAAATCGGGATACTGAGGAACTGACGACATCATGGGGCAATCAGGATCATCAGGAAGTGAGTAGAAATTTGTATTTAATCCTGCTATCATGCTCTTCCTCTGTCCGTTTTTTTATCTCTTGCTTGTGACTTCTCCGTCTATCTGTGTCTCCCCCTTCTTTTTTTCTGTCTGTCTGTCTCTGTCTCTACCTGCTTCTTATTTTGTCTGCCTCTGTCTCTCCGTCTCTGCCTGTGTCTGTCTGTCTGTGTCTCTGTCTCTCATACCTACATAGAAGAGGCGGCACCCAGGAGTAGGTACGAGATAGCTCGAACCGTCGGGGGCAGGCAATGTTGGAGGAAAACCGAACAAGGGAACATCCAGGATCCTAACGGTCAACAAAATGTGCCCATGTCAACGAGCAATAGGGATTCAATATCTGAAGATGAACCGTAATGGGGAACCCCGGAAAGGTACAGCACCAGAACTCTAGGGTCATAAAAACCAGGTGAAGCGAAGCTTTACGTCCTATTAAATCATTGTTAAGGACAAATTAAGAAATGGTCATGTGACCCTATAAAAGGTATTTTAAAAAAAGGTCTTTCACCATGTGTGGACGAGAGAGGAAGCATCCTATCCTATCCTTTTCTATCCCGTAACTCGGAAGTCGTTGAGGGCACCACAGATGATCGTTTAACCAGCGTACTCCATCTTTCTCTGTCCTCAGCAACCCTCATGGCTTCGCTCAGTGTCAAGCCAGTCCATTCTCGAATGTTGTCCTCCCACCCATTTTTCGGTCTCCCTCTTCTTCTGCCTCCTTGCACCGTGCCTTGCAGGATGATCTTTGCAAGGCGTGAGGAAGCATCCGGAGAGGCCAAAATTTTATAACAGTTTAAAGGGAATGCTGTCATAGCACTCGGCCCTGGTTGCTTAAAATTTAAAAAAAAAAACTTTTCCTAGTATTTCTTTAAAAAGGCAAAAGCCCTGGGAGTAAGGTTTTAGCCATGCCATATTTGGGTTTACACATTTGTCATTTATAGTCCATACACCCATAGGAAGGAGAGGACAATAGCATCAAAGTAAATAGTTCCAAAAGTAAACATATAAAATTGGCTCCTCCTCCGGAAAAGACCGGGCAAGATTTAGTTATGTTTAAAACAGGGTGACAGAAGAAAGGGACAATGGGAAACCATTCATACAAGGGGATTAGAGTAATTCCCGAGTGTTACGTAAGCAGGTGGATATCTGCACCCAGGAGGGGACTCGATATATCTCGAGTCATCGGGGCGCACAATATTAAGAGAGGCCCGTACAAGGGAATACTTGGCTCCCAAAAGTCAGCAAAAAGTGCCCATGTCGCTAAGCAATAGGGTTACAATATCTGAGGATGAACCTCATCGGGGGAACCCCGGAAGGGTACAGCACCAGGACCATAGGGTCAATTGATGCGCAGTGTCGTAGACAGCAAGGCGAACGAATAACATCAGGGAGAATCGTGGAAAGGTCTGTGATCATGAGGATCGACTGAAAGTGCTCAGGCCCCGAAGAGGTGAAGCACCCAAGATCCAATGATCACAGAGAGTTTCTGAACAGTAGGGAGGGTGAACAACATCAGGGAAACCCTGGCAAGATTGAGTATTCGAGATCCCAAGGATCAACTGGAATTGCCAGAACTCTAAGGGAGGTGTGGCACCCAGGATCCGGGATCACAGAAGTCACTAAACAGTAGGGAAAAGAACAACACCGGGGAAACCCAGAAAAGGGAGGGCATCCAGGATCTACGGTCAACTGTAGATGTCCTACGGAAGAAGTCAGAGAATATCTATTCCCAGGGTAAAAAAATACGCCGCCACTCGGAGTCCAGGATGGAATCCGATAGCAGGCGTTGGGGTATTGACCAGAGGGAGGGATGAGGTTTAAGAAATTCAATCGGTTTAAGATCAAAAGTAGATCTGAGTTCCCGAAGGCGAGCAAAAGGAGATGGGACTTCCGGTTCATGGCTACCATAACAAGCTCTGAATTCTTGCTGGAGAGTTTTTAATTTCTTGTTAATGACAAATAGCTATGACCATCACCAGAAGTGGCAAGCGAAAACAACAGAATGCAAAGGAAATGGAGAATGACCAGCGAATCTGCTCCACTCCTCCTGAATTAGCGATGGCCTCTGTTCTGACGGACATCGAACCTGAGCCAAGCCAGAACGTTAGCGGCGCCGTTGAACACCCCATGATTGTAGCCACGGCACCCGAAATCATGAGTGTTGTGTGCGAAACCCGTGAGATCGTGGCATCGCTATGCAGACGGATTGATTCTCTGGAAGAGATCATACGGCAGCAAGATCTTAAAATTAGCGAATTGCTGACAACCGCGAAGCAGACGACGCGAGAGACACCTAGCAACGCGCTTTCTGAGACATATGCACAAGTTGCTGCATCCTCCCCATCCAAATCATGCGCAAAACAACTATCGAGGAACGGTCCGAACATCAACTCCACGTCTCAGCTTTCCAAAAAGGATCAATTAGATCAAAAGTCAGCGAAATCGAAAAGAGATGACGTCAAAGCGCCGGTTTCGTCACCAAGCGCATTTTCTGCCGATGACGTCATCAGTAAGGAATCCGGAAATGCTGTCATTTTCCACGATTCGGTGCTGGCAGGCGTGAAGGAGAAGAGACTGGGTCAATCCTATGGTTTTGAGGCCAAGAAGGTGTTTGCGCCTCTCATCAGTGACCTGGTTCCTGCCTTCACGTCTGTCAAAGATCATCCACCACCTGACGTGATCATCGTTCATTGCGGCATCAATAACTTGAAGAAACAAGACGCCAAATCAGCGAGTCATCAGTTTGTCGAGGCCATCAAGACGATCATTTCCAGCAGCCCGACATCCAAGATCGTCGTGAGCAAGGTCGCCCCGGTGCTGAACTTCAACCTTAACAGTAAGAAAGAGTTGTTCAACGCGATGTTGATGACCCAGCTGGCAGACCACAAGAATATCTCATTCGTCAACAACGACAACGTGCCCTTCTTTGCCATGCGCGATGGTGTCCATCCTACGAGGAGAGGCTCCAGTACTCTAGCGGGGAACATTGGCCGCCAAGTTGAGCGACTGTTGTGGAAGAAACCGCGGAATTCTGCCCGGCGCTTCAACCGGTCTGCAGATCCCTTTCCTGGTTTTTTTGATTGGAGAGGTAACTTTTTTCCACACAGCCATTTTCCATTCCCTGCCTGGCAGCGCTGAGGTCATCAGGACGATTAGTTGTGATCAGTCATAACATAGTAGTTCCTATATAAAGAGCTGAAAATATATTACTCTTTCTTTGATGTTTCGGTTTCATAATCTTTAGTTTTTCTCAATATGTTAATGAGACACGAAAAGTTTACTGTTTTTCAATGGAATTGTCGTTTTGTATCTACTAACTTACAATATTTGCAACAGCACCTGTCTGAGAAAGATTATCACGCCTTGGCTTTACAGTCTTTGAATGTTAGCAACAGAAAATTGCCTAAACTAAAGGGTTTTTACTACCCACCTGTTATAAACACTGACACTAATAACGTTCAAGCTGCGGTGTATATCCGTCATGATTTGGAGTATAACATTCAATCAACGTCCTTTATTCAACATCAGGATGTTCATTCGGCAGCAATCAAAGTGAAACTTAACAAAGATAAATGTGTTAACATTTTAAGTGTTTATTTTCCAAAAGGCACAAACAACACAAACACTGACTGGCTGAAAAGTTTTGACTCATCTGAGTCATGGTTTGTGTGTGGTGACTTTAACACACATTCTCCTTTATGGGATAAAGGTTGCAATTCATGTACAAATAATATTTTTTGTGACAACGTCATCGATTCTAATTTGTTGATTTTAAATGACGGTCGTATCACTCGGATTCCGGATGTATCAACACATCGGCCTTCCGCTATAGACTTAACTTTTACCACACCAGACCTTTATTCGGACTGTATGTGGGAAGTGGAATCTGACTCATTAGGCAGTGATCATTTGCCATTGATAATAATATGTGACAGCAGTGTTGAAATTGATCTTGCAGAGGATCCAGTGCCAAAATATATTTATAGCCGCGCAAATTGGCAAGATTTTCAAAACGTTTTATTATCATATGACACAAACTTTGTTAATGATGATGATATAAATGTTGCATATAACACATTTATAAAACATATTCATAATGCAGCTTCAAAATCTATACCCAAAAAATGTGCATACAAAAAAAAGGTCCGAGCTGGTAATATATGGTGGAATGATATTTGCAAAAAAGCAGTAGATGAAAAAAAGGAGGCTTATAAAACGTGGTTAAAAATTCGAACATCACAATCCTTTACAGAGATGAAAAGAGCTAAAATTAATTGCAACAAAGTAATTGCCTCAGAGAAACAAGCTTTCTGGTCAAATTACTGCAATTCTGAAATAAATAGTTGTAAGGATGCATCAAAAGTATGGAAAAAACTCTCTGAAATGCAAAATGGGTATAGACTTCCCCAATGTCCTTTGAAAATAGATAACAATAATTTTCCCACACCCCAAGAAAAATCAGAAGCATTTGTGAAACATTTTGTTACGATAAGTCATTCATCAAGTCTACCTTCTAACATTAAAGAAGAAAGAGAACGAGAAGAAAAGAGTACAAAGTATGAGCCGCCACCGCCTGATAACAATATGTACTTTAATTCTAAAATTACCTTAAAAGAATTACAAAATGCCATTTTGGAACTTAGTCGAAAAAATTCAGCGGTTGGTTTAGATGGTATTTCGTATAAAATGCTTTCACATCTGCCTGAACAATGGTTGAATGTACTACATATTATAATACAAAAGGCTTGGATATCAGGAAATTTACCCGAATTCTGGAATTCCTCTCTAATAATACCTATTCTAAAATCAGGTAAGCCTCGTGCTGTCGTTTCTAGTTATAGGCCTATTGCTTTAACCTCTCACACATGTAAAGTTATGGAAAAGATAGTACTGGAAAGATTATTGCATTTTTGTAATAAGACAAGTGTAATTCCAATTAACCAAGCTGGTTTTCAAAAGGGAAGATCAACTACAGATCATCTTGTGAAACTTACAATGAATATAAAGAAACAATTTGCCAGACGAAAAGGGGTATTAGCTACGTTTTTTGACATCAATAAAGCGTACGACAGAGTGTGGCACACTCGTTTATTGTACAAGTTAAAAAGTATAGGAATTTCAGGTAACATGTACTCTTACATTAAAAGTCTTCTATCTAATAGGAAGATAAAGGTTAAAGTAGGTAATTCCTATTCGTCTAGTCAAAACACAGATATAGGAATTCCTCAGGGGGCAATCATCTCACCTGTATTGTTCAATATATTAATTCATGATCTACCTAAAGTGATAGGCAAAAATGTTTCTCTTGCTCAATATGCTGATGATATAGCACTATGGATGAATGTAAATCTAAAACGAAAAACGTCCCTTTTTGACATTAAACACGTGACAAATTGTTACCAACGGGAAATAAATATAATAAGTTCTTTTATGATTAAAAATGGTTTAGAGCTTTCAAAAGAAAAAACTAATTTAATCTTGTTTAGTAATGGACAAGAGCCTAGATTGCTTCCTAAAATCGTGATTGACAACACTGAACTTAAGTATGTGAAAGTAGTAAAATTTCTTGGAGTTTATCTTACAACAAAATTGAATTGGAAAAGGCACATTGATTATCTCACTCAAAAAGCACTTAAAATTTATAATCTTCTAAAAATAATCAGTAGGAAACCTTGGGGACAGGATTCAAAAACATTAATACATCTAGCTTGTTCTCTGATGAGATCTAAGTTAACGTATGGGCAAGAGGTTTACTTTTCGGCTCCAAAATCGTATTTAAAAAAGTTACAAAGCCTAGATAGCAAAGCTTTAAAATTAGCTCTAGGATTATCAGTCCATACACGTACTGAAAAAGTCTATACGTTAGCAGGGATAATGCATTTACTTGATTGGAGAAAATTGGCTTGCGCAAAGTACATTGTGAGAGCAAAAGCAGTCCTGAATTATAATAAAGAAGAGATTTTGTTAAGATCTGACACAGACTTCCCTAAACATGCAAAAAAAGTTTCTTCTTTTGAAACAATTGCAACATATACAAAAGACCTTATACAAACAGTTCAAGAAGACTTCGTAGCTCTAGATCCAATTTCCTATACGTCTCCATTCCCACCATGGGAACTTAATACAGCCTTTTTTGATATTCATTATTGTACAGAAAATAAATTTAATAATGCAGACATACTGGCTACAAAGGCTCGAATACACCTGGAAAGTAAATATTATCAACATTTAAAAATTTATACAGATGGTTCTGTGCTAGAATCATCCGATGCAGGAGCGGCATATGTTATACCAGAATTCAATGTAAAAGAATCTTTTTATTTAGGTAAGGGGATTTCGATTTTCACTGCAGAATTAATAGCAGTTTTAATGGCTCTAAGCAAAATTGAAAGTCTGTCTACAAATATTTTACAAATTGTTGTGTGTGTAGATTCAATGACCGTCCTGGAGGCATTGCAATCAAACAAGTCTAAGGAAAGAAAAGAAATTGTTATTGAAATAAAGCATAAAATCAACAATTTAATTGTTAACGGAACAGCTGTAAGTTTCTGTTGGATACCGTCACATAGTGGGTTTCTCTATAATGACTGGGCAGATAGGGGGGCAAAACAGGGTGCCTCAAATTTGAATTCCAAGGTTATTGCATTGAAGAAATCCCCTAGAGAAATACAACATCATATTGAACAATTTTTACTTCGAACAATTATATTTGACACACATTTTGAAGAGCAGAGTAAAGTCTCAAGAGCTATTTCCTCAATGGCAAATCGAATATGGTTAAATGCAATAAGACCGAAATATTGTAAAAATGTTTTATGTGCCTGTGAGAGACCTTTGTCTTTAGAACACATGTTGTTTGCATGCTCTACTATTGCCCCTATTTTGCCGCTGGAGATGAATGACAAAACATCCTTAAAAGAACTTAATTATCCTTTGTGTATTATCTTAGCGAAAATACTCTTTGATTCACCTGTTGCAAGATTAATATAATCGTTTAATTTAATTTAATTTAATTTAATTTTTTTAAATTATTATTATTATTATTATTATTATTATTATTATTATTATTATTATTATTATTATTATTATTATTATTTCTTTATTTCTTTAATTTTTTTTAAAAAAATTATTATTATTATTATTTTTTTTTAAATTCTATTTATTTATTTATTTATTTATTTATTTATTTATTTATTTATTTTTTTTTTTTTTTTTTTTGTCTTATCATCTTGATGAATGAAGACAATAAAAAATCAACAACAACAACAACGAGCAAAAGGAGATGCCAGTGGCGTGCATATGTCAAATAGATGAAGCCAGGTAAGTGTTTCGCCATAGAGGCAGCGCGAAACAGCAAACTTAGAGGCGGTAGAAACTGTTCTGATTTTGCTTATAAAATATAACTCTTTGGAGTGATCGTGGGAGTCGAGGCACATGACCAACCGGAAGAAAAAGATAGCCATACTGCCCACAGTAGCGCTTCATGAATCGCTGGCTCCCGGCTATAGTAGCAGAATGTATTTTGTTCTTAAGTTCTGATATAGAGGGGGGAAGCGAAACGAGAAGACCATCGACTGCTGCGGCTGAAGCTGCGAGATCTGCCATCTCATTAACGTAGAGATCACAGTGTGAGTGAATCCAAGTCAGATTCACCTGGCATTCCCTGCTTATAAGCTGTTGACTGAAGAAGAGGACCTCCAACAGGACATCCTCTTTGTTACCCGCGCCCCCACGGGCCAGAGATTGCAGGGCAGATTTAGAGTCCGAAAAAAATGGCAATGCCAGAGGACAACTCTGGTAGATCGTTAATAAAGGAAAGAGCTATGAGAATGGCATAGGGTTCCGCTGAAGAGAAACTGACTCCTGAGCTGAGCAGGGAAGGGCTTAGATATCTTATGACAGGGAATAACGAAGGCAGCACCCAACCTGCCATCGGACTTCACAGAACCATCTGTGAAAGCAGGGAGGTGAGTTTGGGATAGTGAGTGAATTCTCTCCTTTGTCAGAGTGGTCCGGTACAGTTGATCAGAGTTGTTAGAGCCCTGGAGGCTGATCCCATTATCAATGACGGGGGATTGAAGCTCCCATGGAGGAAAAGAGGAGATCGGCATAGGAGCAACGTCTGAGGGTTCAATGGAACATTTTTCCCAAAGGGGATGAGTGTATGTTGCCAGTGCCTGTGTTCGAAGATAAATGAGAGGGAGGCCGGGGCATTGAAGAAGACCTGGTGGCCATACATTAGCCTGGACCTCAGCAGGGCGCCAACTATTGTAACAAGATTATGCGGCGAGAACCACGTCTGGGAGGCCAAGTATTTTATCAGAGCGACCGAGCGCCTGACTTTGGTAATATGTTTGTAAATGTGGGGACCACACTGTAGTTTCTGGTCGAGAGTAAAACCCAGGAAGACCACCTCTTCAGCTCGTCGAATACAGCGACCGTGCAGGTCTATTCAGAAATGGGAACGGATTTTGTCATATCTGGTAAAGACCACAAAAGCGGTCTTGTCCGGACTCAGGGACAAATCATTGTGGTCCATATAATCAGAGATTGCATCGATGCGATCCTGATACCTGTCCAACCAACGAGTGGTAAGGTTTTTATTTTTGTCTTGAAAGACGGACCAGACCGCGAGGTCGTCCGCATAAAGCGAGATATGCATCTCTTAGCCAGCTCTGATTCAATGTCGTGGAGCATAACAGAAAACAGTGGGGGAGCAATTACACTTTTCTGGGGCACTCCCATATCCACGAAGTGAGTCATCTACCGGCACTTGGTGCTCCTCTGCCACTGAAAAACCTGGTGGAGGCTTTGTCTTTCCATTTTCCCCGTGACGCTATGGTACAGGTGAAGCACCTGATCGGCTCTGCTGTTTATTCTCAACCAAATGCAGCCTCCTTGTCGCAGACCTATAGTCAGGTTGTCTCAAAATGACCCAGCCGGGGCGAGATAGATTTCTCGAACTTGCAGTTGAACTGCAGGACGATCATAAACCGGTCCGTGAGTTTTGAATCCTATATTAGAGACTTTGGCTCTTTGTGGGGTAGTGGTAATCTCTGCCCAGGCTGTCAGGGTATCAGTACCCTCGGGTAATGGGCATTGAGGATAATTGGGGGTAAAGTCAGCGTTGCCTTATAAACCTTAGGACTGATTTTATGAAGTATATGAACACGCCTGAATGAAGTGCTCAGGAAAAAAACATCTTCATGCGAACAAATTATCCACATTTTGGCTGGTTGGCAACGGAAATAGGAAGTAACCTAACGTTTTGAAAGACGATTAATTGCCAAAAATTGTCCTATAATCAAGGGTTACAACCTTGGTCGTTTTGAACTATTAGGTTATGTTTAGAAAGTGACTGCTGAACCAGGGAGACAAAAGGTGTACGTTTAGCAGACATTTTTGTAAGTCATCAAAACACGTACACACAGACTAACAAAATTGCTTTCGATACACACAGAAAAAAATGACGATTTTTCGCTTGATTTACTTTATTTGTGTCATCGCAACAGCTTAGACTTGGGTTATGTTTAGAAAGTGACTCCTGAACAAGGGAGACAAAAGGTGTAAGTTTAGCAGACATTTTTAGTAAGTCATCAAAACACGTACACAGACTAACAAAAATGCTCTCGAGACACACATATAAAAAATGACGATTTTTCTTTTGATTTACTTTATTTGTGTCATCGCAACAGCTATTTTACGCGTTTGACATTTTACTTGTATTTGTAAAAACGATTATTTAAAATAAAAAAAAAAAAAAAAAAAAGAGGGAAAGAGAAACTCCTTCTGTCAGTGTCGCGAGAGAGTTGTGTCCCTTACGCTGACTTTACTCTTTCTTAGCCTTTTCGTGTGTGCTTTTTTTTTTTTTTTTTAATGGTCGAAGAGTTAGAGAACTAATTAAACGAGATTTGTCAACGATTTTTATTTATTTGTTTTTCCGGAGTGAGAGTTGGGGGATGGAAGGGAGGTAGAGGAAGAAGAGGATAAAAGAAATAAGAAGGAGAAGAAGAATGAAAGGAAAAAGAAGAAGAAGAAGAAGAAGAAGAAGAAGAAGAAGAAGAAGAAGAAGAAGAAGAAGAAGAAGAAGGAAGAAAGAATTAAAGAGAAAGAAGAAAAAGGATGACGATGATGAGGAAAACAGAAGGGCGAAGAAGGAAACGTTATTTCAAAGCCAAGATGTTGTAAAGAAGGAAGGAGAAGGAAAAGTGAAGGAATAGGCGAAGGGCGGGATGTTAGAAGAAGGGGTCGGGGTTTAATTTCCCTTTCCCATTCATCCCGGCCCTTTCTCCCAGGATTGCGCTTTACGAGAGCGATTAAATAAATAAATAATAACATAAACGAGAGATGACAATAATCTATTGCAAAGGACTTAACAGATCCTGACGCTCATGTCCTAGGCGGTTGAGTGTTAGCTACACAAATTCAGCCAGCAAGCGCTAGGCGGTCCCTTCTCCCCCATCCGCCCAGCACACTGTGCTCAGTTGTCTGGGCGTCAGATTTCGCGCCTAAGGCAGCAAGCATGCGTCTCTACGGGCTTGAGTTAGATCCTGTATCGGCCAGCGCCTTGAGCAGCTCTTGAGCTGGAAAATCGCGACATAAAAACTACAGACACACACACGCACACACACACACACACACACGCACAAACGCGCGCGCGCTCGCGAATCTTAATGGTACTTAAGAAGGTATAAGACATAGGAAATTGTATTCGTCCGAATCAATTACATTGGAAAAGTTACCTTCGGCCATGCAAAAGATAAAGAATAACAATGACAGGAATAATAATCGATGACGACGACGACGACGATGATGATGATGATGATGATGATGATGATGATGATGATGATGATGATGATGATGATGATGATGATGATGATGATGATAGTCCCGACGTTGACGTTGATGATTATAATGATGATGATGTGGAAAAGGAAGACCTTGATGAAACAAGATGGAAAACAAATCTCATAGGCTTTAGCACTTTAATCTCTTATACAACAACAACAACAACAACAACAACAACCTACTACTAAATATACACCTATTGTCTTTTCAATGTTAGCTTGGGGTATCTTGTTCTGTAACGGAAAGAGAGGTGGTTGCCAAGATGAACTAACATTGGATTTGTTTGGGTAACGGAGGCAGGCAATGAACAAACAGTCAAACAGTTGCTGCTGTTTCCTCTTTACTTTTCACCTCGGCCATGCCACCCCTTTGCCACCCCGATGAGCGTGTTTGACGCTAGGAATGTTCAGAATGTTGAGTTCATTTTGAACTGTGCCCAAGGTTCTTCCCACGCAACAGCATCTTGCCTGTTTTCCCTTTCAACACCACAACGGGAATTGTTATTCTAGTTGGGTGCCTGTTAGAGGATCCTCGAGGGCAAAGCGGTTAGTAACACCCAACCCTACGTATTCTGAATCAGGGGCGTCGCACACGGGGGGGCAGGGGGGGCACCTGCCCCCCCAATAATTTGGCCAAAAAAAAAAGAGAGAGAGAGAAAGAAGAAAAGAAGAAGAAGAAGAAGAAGAAGAAGAAGAAGAAGAAGAAGAAGAAGAAGAAGAAGATTTCAAACGATAGAGGAAGGCAGGAAGAATCAATAATTTAAAAAAATCACCATATTTTTAAACCGTAGTGTAAAGGGCTAACGTACGAAATAATATTACAATAATCTATTAGCATGTGCCTGTGTTTCACAACAAAATATTTCGTGGCGCTAACGCAATCACCGGGCAGCAGAGCTGGCTTTCGCTGTTTGAAAGAAGTGTCATTTCATCACGCAAAGAGCAAAATTAACAAAACAATGGAATCGTCTGTTTTCCAGGTTTGTTGATATCAATTATTTACTTTAGTCTGTAAAATGAGTAAGGCAAGGGTGAATGTGCAAGTGTCAATAAATAGTTGAGGTGCGCGATATTTTTTAATTTAGATTTAGTTTGTTGATAGGCCTACACTTGCACGTGCTTTGATCGCAAAAGGGGAAAAAAAAGGACCCGTTCGCTTTTCTGGGGACAGATAACGTGGGCTTGACTGCTTTGATTATTACACCACCACCCCCACCCCCCACCCCCCATTATAGGTTTCACTTGGTTTGTTTGTTTGTTTGTTTTGTTTGTTTATGTGTCCGCGAATAGATCTCCGATGTTTGTGGACTGAACTAGCTGAGATTTTGTTCATGGACTACTAGTAAGATCATCTCGATCCTTCCCAAAATCCAAGGTCACAGCTAGGTCAAAAAGGTCATTCCTTGGATTTGGTTAAGCTTGCCAATACTTTTGCATCTTCTCAGCACCACAGAGAAGTGTTTGGAACTTTCAGCGTCCTGGACAACTGCAAGCTGGGTGTGATCACCAAGACAAAAGGCACTCAGACAGACAGTATTTTGCTTTAGAGAAACTGCGAGTAATATACGCCCTAGTAAAACAAATTGATCAATTTACTGATTTTCTGAAACTGGTAGTGGAAGTGTTTGGTCATTATAATTTATGTATGCAATATGCAAAACGAGTTGTGATTTATAGAGAAGACACAATTTCAACCTAGATGATCTTGCGGCAGGTAATTAATGTTCGTGTTTCCTGGTTTTAATCATTATCACATATCGCTAATCATGTATTTGTAGTTTCTGGAAATGAATCTTGTATTTTCAGTAAAGAAGAACATAAATAATTAAATGTTTTTACTCTCAGTCTTTCAGTTGGATGAAGGTACGAGGATATATTACAGGGTGCGTCCCGCTTGTCAGCCCCCCCCCCCCCACCTCCCCGTCGACCGGGTTGCCCCCCCAATATTTTGGACCGTGCGACGCCCCTGTGAATATATTGTATATCTCAAGTCGGGGGTGAGTGAGAGATAGAGTGTGGAGAGAGAGAGAGAGAGATGATGATGATGATGATGATGATGATGATGATGATGACGATGACGGCGATGATGATGATGATGATGATGATGATGATGATGATGATGGTGATGGTGATGGTAATGCGTAAGACTGGGTTTTATATACCGCTTTGCTATCGAAGATCCGCTAACAAACGCCCAACTTGAGTAGTGCCCTTGTGCTTTTTCAAACTAAATTGCTTGTCACTTGCCGATACGATTAGACTTATACACACAAATATACAAAATAAAATATAGGATGGAATAAAGCATTTTTTTGCGTATGCTTGATTTGATATAAAATAAACATTTATAAGCTGTTCCCCCAGAGATGATGAGGAAAAGGAGAAGAAGGGGAAGGTGGAGGAGAATGATGATGATGATGATGATGATGATGATGATGATGATGATGATGATGATGATGATGATGATGATGATTAAAGAGATAATGATTAAAGAGAAAGAAGCCGGAGAGAGACAGACAGACAGACAGACAGACAGATGGAGGGTAGGGAGGGCGGGGAGGAAGGAATGAGAGGACTTTTTTCTTCTTCTTCTTCTTCTTCTTCTTCTTCTTCTTCTTCTTCTCCTCCTCATCCCTCTTCCTTATTCTTCTTATTCTCCTCCTCCTTTTTTCAGCATCTTTTCCTTCTCCTCCTCCCCCTCTTCTTCTTCTATTGTCTCTCCTCCTTCTCGTCGTCTTATTTCTGGTTCTTCCACTTCCCATCGTCTTCAAAGACACAAATGTTGATGGATCGTCTCAACAGCTGGGGGCAGCTCTCAGAAGCTTGCTCCCAGCCCGCCACCTCATCAAGCGAAGATGCATCAACGGTGGATGTCTTATGTGCCGAGACGTAGACGGAGCAATAGGTTCTGGGTTTGGGGCATGGGTTAGAGGTTAAAGGTTAGGGTTATGGCGTGGGTTAGAGCTACGGTTGCAGTAACGGTTACGAGGAATAGGTTTTGGTCTTATATATGTTTTCGGGGAATGTAGGAAAGAGTCTTAGTTAGAGGACTTCATCTTTTTTTTTTCTCAGGGCTTGTTTCGTGAGGGCGGCGCTCCGGCTTTTTACCTTCACCATTGGATGGAGGCATGCGTATGATATCATCATCATCATCATCATCATCATCATCATCATCATCATCATCATCATCATCATCAATCATCATCATCATCATCATCATCATCATCATCATCATCATCGCCATCATCATCATCATCATCATCATCATCATCATCACCATCATCACGGATGGACACTTGCGCATTACATCATCATCATGATCATCATGATCATCATCATCATCATCATCATCATCCTCGTCATCGCATCGTCGCAACGAAGATGATTTTTGTCTTTGCACCCAATAAACATGATTTTTTAAAATGGTTGGGAATGCATTGTGTAACATTTCCATTCCGCTCGTTTGGTTATATAGTTACATGTACATTAATCTTTGCGCAAGAGAAAATAAAAATGATTTGCATGGCTACGTCTAATTATGTCTGGAAAAAGAACCACACCGTCCGTCCTGGGCAGGGCAAGGAAGCGCAAAATGCAAGTTAGTTATACATAGGCTCTAATCTTTGCTGATCATTAAAAAAAATAATTGGAAAGAACTATCTAGGCCTATTATTAGGACTGAGTATGTATTATATTGTCAGCAAAACGTTGATGTTTAGGGTTTGGGCAGGGTTCATTCTTTCAGGTTGACTTCACAATCTCGAGCAAGGAAGAGCAGAATGCAGGTTATTACAGATTATGTACTAATCTTTGCGCGTACTAAACATGACGGATTGAACAGATCTGTGTACGCCTGTTATTAGGGCTGGGTATGTATTATAGATATCGTTTCTATTAAGAGATATTGAATTCATTTAAATGGAATTCAGTATATTAATTTCCCGTATGTTTACAACAATGCAACACGCCAAATTTTCACCGTATTTTTGTGATTAAAAATTTCTTGACTTCTCAGCCAAAGCGCCTATTTTTTTTTTTTTTTTTGGGGGGGGGGGGGGGGGGGGGTCGGGCAGGTTACGTTCTCTCAGGTTGATTGTACAGTTGAGTAAGCGAAGATAAACTATACTGATGCAGGTTAGTTAAGCTTATATAGGTTTGTCTCTTGTGCGCATGATAGCTGCTGTTCCAAATCGAGGGGTCTGCATGATTATTTCATGGAAGTTTTTATAAAGTGTTTTGTGTGTGCGAGAACTTTGTGACAGCTCTGAAATAATCATGATTGATTTTATTTAGCTGTGGTGTGGATGTGTGTGTGTGGGGGGGGGGATGTGCGTGTGTGTGTGTGTGTGTGACTGTTTAACAAATTCGGGCAATTTCCATTATGTAAATGTTTGTTGGCTGCACAAACTGTTGTATTCAGTACTCTGATAAAAATTAGGGTTCGAAAATGAACTGTATTATATTATAAAGATTGGGCGTGTATTATTTATTATCAGTCTATTAAAAAAAAATGCTGAGTTTGGGTCAGATAGGGTACGTTCTCTTTCGAGCGTGGAAGAAGAAAAAACATTGCAAGGGGCTTAAAGCTAGTTGGGTATCGGATGTTTTTGTCCTTGTCGATGTCAGGTTGGATTCGTTCTCACCGAATGTTAAAGGGTAGCAAGCATTCTTCGGTTACTACAGTAGGGGAGTGAAAGGAGAGGGGGTGAGTTAGGAAGATAAGATGTGAAGATATGCTTACGATGTTTTGAGATGGTGCGTGCGTGTAGTGAGATATATTAAGGAGGTTAATGAATGGGAGCGGGGTGGGTTTGAGGTGGATAGGACAGAAGGGAGGGGGGGAGCGAAATACAGCCCCAGTTGGTAGAGACCCTTTCCGTCACTTGTGTTTCCCACAGAGGCTGCGAGCTCGCTTTCTATATAATATATTCATCGACTGTATATTTTAGAATATTATCCTTGTCATGCTCAGTGATTATGTTTGTGTCGCTCACATGTCAAATTTCCTTGTGTAAAATTGGGGATACTATATCATCTTGTATCTTGTACTGACCATTTGCATAGTGCATAACTTCATGCCACAGGGACATGCTCGGGGCATTCCAGTGCAAACATTGTTTTGCCAACCAGCTCTTCCTTTCTCTTAACGGTACTTCTTGTGGAATTCTGAACCTGTCGTGCCGAGCTTTGCATGCAGCCCCGTGTCTCACCTTTCTCATCCATTTTGTCTGTGTGTGTCAGTCTAGTCTGTTTCAAAAATCTTGTTCTCGGCCATACTGTACTTCTGTCTGTCTTTCTGCTTCTGTGACCGCCTCTGTGCGTGCGTGCGTGTGTGTGTGTGTGCATGGTATGTGTGTGGGTGTGTGTGTTTGTGTGTGTGTTGTATATGTCTGTCTTCAATCTCTTCTGTCTGTCTGTCTTGGTCTGTCTGTGTCCGTCTCTGTGTCTCTATCACCACACCACCACCCATTCTCTCTCCTTCCTTCCTACCTTCCTTCTTCATCATCATCTTCTTCTTCTCTCCCCTCTTTCTCCCTCCTATCTTTTCTTTCCTTAAGGTCTCTTGATAAAGAGTCTATCTGTCTGTCTGTCTGTCTGTCTCTCTCTCTCTTGCTCGGTGCTCATTCATTCTTTTTCCTCTGGCTTCGTAGCACCTCTCTCTATCGAGTCTCCTGCCATTTCGTCCTTCTCTCCAATCGCATTTCCCTTCCTCATTCCACAAGCCACAAGGACACCTTCATTCCTTGCTCTTGATTCCACACCCCCTTACCCCTACTCTCCCAGGTACCCCCAATGCACCCTTTACCCCTTCTCCCTCCCCTCTGCCCACCCCTTTCCTTTATCCACAGGTGAAGCACCTAGATTACACTTACCCGCATTATCGTACTCGTAGAACGCGCATCTTAAAGTTACATTTTTCTCTAGTTCAAGATTCCAATAGTGTAAACTTCGTGTGCCTGTTCAGAATTGCTTTACTTCTTTTTTTTTTTAATTGTTTTTTTTCCCCTTGTGTGTGAAATGAACTGCATATTACGGAATGTTCCGTTCATTGTGATAAATGCATTAGTGCGCATGTGTGGATTTAAAAACTCTTCCATTTTTTTAACGTTGTCCGAATGGGACAAATAACTGGAAGGCATGTGAAATAAACGATCGTGTTGGAACCTGCAGAATCGGTGTGTCTCTGAGCGTCGAATGAACTGAATTGAATATAGTTTCACTTGTAATTTCAGTCCATAAATCACAACGATTGGTGTTGCGTTTTAATCACATTCCTGTTTTCGAAGTGAACGGGTTTTTTTTTTTTAATGCACCATAACTAAGGACTCAAAAAAAGTTGCCTTTGTTTAACTATTTGTTTTTTGTTTCTGCTATTGTTCTCTTCTTCTTGTTCTTGTTCTTTTTGTTCTTCTTGTTTTTGTTCTTGTTCTTCTTGTTCTTCTTCTTGTTCTTATTCCTTTTGTTCTTCTTGTTCTTCTTCTTGTTTTGTTCTAGTTCTTCTTGTTCTTGTTCTTTTTGTTCTTCTTGTTCTTGTTCATGTTCTTCTTCTTCTCGTCGTCGTCGTTGTTGTTGTTGTTCTTCTTGTTCTTGTTCTTGTTCTTCTTGTTCTTCTTGTTCTTGTTCTTCTTGTTCTTCTTGTTCTTGTACTTCTTTTTCTTCTTCTTCTTCTTCTTCTTCTTCTTCTTCTTCTTCTTCTTCTTCTTCTTCTTCTTCTTCTTCTTCTTCTTCTAGGCTTACTCTTTCGTCGCCCACCATTTTTTCTAGTGTTATGTTCCATTATTGTTTTATGTATGCGAAGGCGTAAGAATGGGTCTTGAATTATGCTTTTTTATGTGAGAGATGTGTGCTTCATAAATCTATGTATTCTTTCTTCCTTTTCTTTTCTTTTCTTTTCTTTTCTTTCCTTCTTTTCTTTTCTTTTCTTTCTTTCTGTTCTTTTCTTTTTTTTTCTTTCTGTCTTCTTCTTCTTCTTCTTCTTCTTCTTCTTCTTCTTCTTCTTCTTCTTCTTCTTCTTCTTCTGCTTCTCCTCCTCCTCCCCTTCTTCTTCTTCATCATCATCATCATCATCATCATCATCATCATCATCATCATCATCATCATCATCATCATCATCATCATCATCATCGTCTTCTTCTTCTTCTTCTTCTTCTTCTTCTTCTTCTTCTTCTTCTTCTTCTTCTTCTTCTAAACATTGTCTTGAGCAGCCGATTTTCTTCTTCTAAACCTTGTCTTGAGCGGCCGATTTCTTGAGGACTCCCGAAAATCATCATCATTAGTTCCGTCTGACAGTTCCATTACTTTTGTCTGAATCCAAAACCATCACGATTTTCTCCAGTTTCTTTTTATCTGTTTAAAAATACTAATTCAAAAATCGTAGTTCCTCAGCGCTTTTAGCTGCATTACTGCATGTTTGTGATTCCCAAGTTCCGCCTTCTGCCCATCTATCGCCATCTTGTTAATCGTATGGTTAATACCCACAGTGGAGAATCCGTTTTTGTCAAAGTGGGTTCTGAATAGCAGCTATAAGTTAGGTGAACTTTTTTTCCCTTCTTTGTCCCCTGTATGCCTAGGTGTCCGGGGACTTTAATTTACTTAACCAACCAAAATCCCTTCTTTACAATCCTATCCTATCCTAACTCGAAGGTCATTGGGGCACCACAGATGATCGTTTAACCAGCGTACTCCATCTTTATTTGTCCTCAGCAACCCTCATGGCTTCGCTCAGTGTCAAGCCAGTACATTCTCGAATGTTGTCCTACCACCTCTTTTTCTGTCTCCCTCTTCTTCTGCCTTCTTGCACCGTGCCTTGCAGGATGGTCTCTGCAAGGCCTGATGCTCTGCAGATGTCGCCATACCATCGGAGTTTCCGTTTCTTCACCACTGTGAGCATGTCATCGTGTTGTCCAATGGCTTGTGTGATGGTCTGTTGGACTTCGTTGTTGGTGATGTGCTAGGTATAGGAAATGCCCAGAATTCTTTTGTAGCACCTCATCTCCATGCTTTGTATTCGTCATTGTAGATCTGCTGTGAGGGTCCACGTCTCGCAAGTGTATAGGAAGATGAAGATGACAAAGGCGTGCATGAGCCTTACCTTGGAATGTAGACTGGTGATCCTGTCTTTCCAAATTGGCTTCAACCTTGTCAGGGCAGCAGTTGTTTGTGCAATTCTGGAGAGGATTTCCTGTCGAGACCCATTACAAAGCTGATGTTAAAGCTTAAAACTGTAGCTCTAAAGTGCGAGCGTTGTTGCCAAGTGGGCTAAGGCGGGACTAACTTGCCTTGTCCACAAGCCAGAAACCAATGGCGCCTGACAGGTGTGGGTTCGAGCCACCATCTGATATTATTTACTTTCGACTCGGGCAACGTCTCGGGGGTTTTCTCCGGGTACTCCGGTTTGCTCCCCCAGCAAAAATTTCAAAAATTCACAAATAATGTTAGGTAGGTAGGGTTTGGGCGCGCCACTGGCTGCGACTACGCCTTCCCCGGGGGAGGCGGCCCAGAGTTTCCCAATAAAAAGGGATAATAAACTGCAGAAAAAAAAATAAAAAAAATAAAGGTGTCTCAGAAAATCAAGTTTGTGTGCATGTTATTTGTATAGTGTTCAATTTTATTAAAGTGATTTCAAAACTTACATTTATGTTATTTCATTTAGAAAATAAAAACTGTGTTTATTGACAATCTATGCTACGCCAAATACCACCTGAGAAACAAAGTACCTTGAACAAGGCATTCGTCTACCGGTCAGTGCTTTTTGTTCTTTCAAGTAGCCATCTAGTGATCTACTGAATTCAATACCTTAAATATTACCCCCGTTGGGGTGCCGGGGGTTTCAGTATAAATAGTATCCCCACTTTTTGGAAATTTGGTGCTTTAAATTCCCACTGTCGCTGTCTTTCTCATTTGCTCTTTCTCATTCCTGCTCTTTTCTATCAATCTGCTATACTATCGTCTTCTTCGCTAGACCAGTCTCCTACCTTTTTTCTTGAAAACTCTTCCGGGACATGACAAGACTCCTTGTTTGTGTATGAGGTCTGTTGGATCAGCTTGGGAATATTGGACGCTTTCTGCCAGGTGGTCACTAGGGCTTCCTATGATGTTATTATTTAGCAATGTAGGCATTTTATATGTATGTGTTTTGTTGATAATTTATAATGATGTTTGTATTCTATTTTGTTTTTGTAAACGGGGGTTCGATAAGTTGGGGTGAAGCCTCAGCTGTCCCCTGCGTGGGATGTCTTTATTGTAAAGTGACTGGCTGGTGGAGATCTTTCGGTTTTACCACTAGGGTTGTTTCAGCAGATCTTTTATGCGGATCGGGGGTTGTCCGGTCCTGATTTGGCTCGGAAGAGTCCGTTGGACCTAAAGCAATAATAATGTAATGTAATGTAATGTAACCTTAAATATTTAATCACTTTTAATCACTTTTATATAGCGCTTTTTCCAGCTCGAGAGCTGCTCAAGGCACTAACATATGCAGGATCTAACTCAATCCGGCCGAGGCGTCCACTTGCAGCCTTTGGGTGCATAGCCTGACACAAAGACGACTGAGCACAATCCTAAGTTACTGGAGCTGGGGAGAAGGCACCTAGTGCATGCTGGGGTATTGTGTGGGTGTGTGTGTGTCTGTGTGTGTGTGTGTGTGTGTGTGTGTGTGTGTGTGTGTGTGTGTGTGTGTGTGTCCAGCTTTTGCCATCGTCATGTGTTACGAGTGGAATTTCAACGTGACGTATCCTACACTGTGTTTAGCGAATCTTAAAACCTCCCGTTTACCTGCTGTTCCCATCCTGCACTGCGAACTTTTTTTTGTCCTCTGTCCTTTACTCCCTCTCACCTTCCCTATCTTTCTACCACCCCTCTCCCCCCACCACTCTCACCCCGCCCCTCCCAGCCCCATATTCCACCTCCCTTTTTACCTTGCTAGACAGGTAACCGGGAGCCGGCTGGGCTGTAACTAAAAAGCCTCGTGTGTTTGGTTTGTGCCTTGTTCACGATACAGCTGCCTGCATATGGACTGTTTTCTGCTGTTTTGTAGTCTGTTGTGTAATACAAATAAACGTGTGTGTATCACCTACTTACGATTTATGGTTGAGACTGTGCTCTGTATGGCGGTAAGTGCCGCTGTATACACGTTCATATGTTGGAGAAACTATTCCTTGTCATTTATGTGTGATAGCCAGGAATCGAGGAATAATGACGCTGACTCGTCTAGGACAGTTCGATTGCTTCGTGTAGCATTTACTGCTATACGGCGTTACTGCTGAATCGTGTTAGTAAGACTGGTTTACTACTGTAACGTCGTGGATAGAATGGACGTGTAATTAGTACACGGTATAGCTTGTTTTATTCGTGTTTATGTATAGAATGTTTTTCGGCTGTTTTATTCGTGTTAGTCTAGGTCATCGGGCTGATTCGTGTACAGTATAGGTTCGGCTTTTTCAGTCGTTTATGTGTTTCTCATGTGGAATCATGTAGTGGATTTGTATCTTTTTTTTTTGATACTGCTGAATCGGGTATAGACTGGTTTTATGGTTGGAATCGTATTTAGTATGGCTTTTGATTGGGAATCGACTAGAAACTTTTTAGGTTTTAACGTCACATCGTTGAATCGTAAAAGGAATGTATGATGTTATTTTAAATAGGATCGTTTAGTTTGATTTATGTTTTGTGTCGCGTAGCATGTAGACTTAGCCTACGTAGTAGTGTACGGTTTTACATCCGACTGAATCAGCAAGGACAGTTTCGGTAGATTGGCAGATTAATACATTATCATACATTTTATGAGAATTACGTAACACGCTTTCAATTTGAAAAAATTAGCAAGGACAGTTTTGGGTAGATTGACAGGTTGATACAATTTTAGGATTTGAAGAATTTATTAATTATGGAATTGTCACAGTGTCGCCGTATGGTGACGTTTCGAATTGCATACTACTACTACTACTACTACTACTACTACTACTACTACTACTACTACTACTACTACTACTACTACTACTACTACAATTAATTAGTATGGGTTGAATTGCAGTGGCCTACCTTGAATGTTGTGACAGAGTTTAGTTTTGAAGTGCTTAGTCGTTAAGATGGTAGTGATAGTCTATCATAATCCTAGAGCCTAGATTTTGTCGTTGATTCCTTTAGTACTGTTTTACGTCTGGATCGTGTTATAGGATGGCGTGTACAGTCAAACGACTTCGAGTCAGATTTGAATTTATAGTTTTGGGTATTTATAGTTTTGAGTATTTATTTATAGTTTTGGATAAGCACTATAAATCCAGCATACAACTATAGATCCTATTCCCCTCCCTCCCTTGACCCTTGTCCTGGATGGCGCTGCTCTTGCAGCTGAGAAGGCAGCCCTAAATTTTGCCCTGTATGGGTGGCGAACCAAATCCAAAAGTAAAATAGACAAATCCAAGCAAACTAACACGGACCTTTCATATGTGAACACTGCCATCTTCTAATTATAGACCGCTTAACCATACTTTAAATTATAGATCAACCGTTTGTACTTAGAATATTTGTTTAGCGCTAGTGTGGTAGCATAGGCGCCAGCATCTCTCTGAAAGCTTTTTTCTCCCTCCCTCCCTCCCTTTCTCTCTCTTTCTCTCTCTCTCTCTCTCTCTCTCTCTCTCTCTCTCTCTCTCTCTCTCTCTCTCTCTCTCTCTCTCTCTCTCTCTTTCTCTGCTTACTAGAATACTTTGTATTAATAATAATAATAATAATAATAATAATAATAATAATAGTAATAATAATAATAATAATAATAATAATAATAATAATAATAATATTTATATAGCGCTTTTCCCCAAGGAACAATATTAGTTCAAAGCGCAGTACTCGCGCATAAGTATGCAGACAACACTCTTCTCTGCTCACGTCTCGATACGGGTGCCTGTGATGGCTAGCTTAATAGGTACACAAACCTACGGAATTTATTGAAGATTAAAAATAAAAATTGTGTTGTGTTAAGCTTATTTTTTTGCCGTGGGGTTATGCTCACTGTTGCGCATCAGCAAAACAAAATTCGATGTATTTTGAATTCATTTGGGTAATAAAGTATCTTGAATCTAGACATAGTGTAGTTGGATTTGTCACGTGTGCTTGAAATTGAATAGTGTATGCTCGTTTTATGATTCGTGGCTATAGCGCTGACTGTTACAACAAAGGCATACAGTGTTAAAATTGGCAGCTAGTATTGAACGACTTCTCTATGCCTATACACTCAGCTGTGGGATTTTTTAAATCTAAAAGGATTTACAGGGGCGTCGCACACGGGGGGGCAGGGGGGGCACCTGCCCCCCCAATAATTTGGCCAAAAAAAAAAGAGAGAGAGAGAAAGAAGAAAAGAAGAAGAAGAAGAAGAAGAAGAAGAAGAAGAAGAAGAAGATTTCAAACGATAGAGGAAGGCAGGAAGAATCAATAATTTAAAAAAATCACCATATTTTTAAACCGTAGTGTAAAGGGCTAACGTACGAAATAATATTACAATAATCTATTAGCATGTGCCTGTGTTTCACAACAAAATATTTCGTGGCGCTAACGCAATCACCGGGCAGCAGAGCTGGCTTTCGCTGTTTGAAAGAAGTGTCATTTCATCACGCAAAGAGCAAAATTAACAAAACAATGGAATCGTCTGTTTTCCAGGTTTGTTGATATCAATTATTTACTTTAGTCTGTAAAATGAGTAAGGCAAGGGTGAATGTGCAAGTGTCAATAAATAGTTGAGGTGCGCGATATTTTTTAATTTAGATTTAGTTTGTTGATAGGCCTACACTTGCACGTGCTTTGATCGCAAAAGGGGAAAAAAAAGGACCCGTTCGCTTTTCTGGGGACAGATAACGTGGGCTTGACTGCTTTGATTATTACACCACCACCCCCACCCCCCACCCCCCATTATAGGTTTCACTTGGTTTGTTTGTTTGTTTGTTTTGTTTGTTTATGTGTCCGCGAATAGATCTCCGATGTTTGTGGACTGAACTAGCTGAGATTTTGTTCATGGACTACTAGTAAGATCATCTCGATCCTTCCCAAAATCCAAGGTCACAGCTAGGTCAAAAAGGTCATTCCTTGGATTTGGTTAAGCTTGCCAATACTTTTGCATCTTCTCAGCACCACAGAGAAGTGTTTGGAACTTTCAGCGTCCTGGACAACTGCAAGCTGGGTGTGATCACCAAGACAAAAGGCACTCAGACAGACAGTATTTTGCTTTAGAGAAACTGCGAGTAATATACGCCCTAGTAAAACAAATTGATCAATTTACTGATTTTCTGAAACTGGTAGTGGAAGTGTTTGGTCATTATAATTTATGTATGCAATATGCAAAACGAGTTGTGATTTATAGAGAAGACACAATTTCAACCTAGATGATCTTGCGGCAGGTAATTAATGTTCGTGTTTCCTGGTTTTAATCATTATCACATATCGCTAATCATGTATTTGTAGTTTCTGGAAATGAATCTTGTATTTTCAGTAAAGAAGAACATAAATAATTAAATGTTTTTACTCTCAGTCTTTCAGTTGGATGAAGGTACGAGGATATATTACAGGGTGCGTCCCGCTTGTCAGCCCCCCCCCCCCACCTCCCCGTCGACCGGGTTGCCCCCCCAATATTTTGGACCGTGCGACGCCCCTGATTTAAACTCATATTTAATTTAGTTTGGCCTATTAACTGCGCTAACTTCGCAATGCAAAATCACTGGGTTTTGTAACTTTTATTAAGGTTGATCTATGAATTGTGCTAACTCCTCAATGTAAAATCACTGGAGTTTGTATCTTTCATTAAGTTTGAGCTATTGATTATGCTAACGTTAACTTCTCAATGTAAAATCGCTGGGTTTTTTTAAACGTTATTGAGGTTGACATATTAATAGCCCTTACTTCGCTAAGTAACATCATTGAGGTTTGTAACCTTAAATAAGTTTGATCTATTAATGGCGCTATCTTCTCAAAGTAAAGTCACTATTTTCCTAACTTACTATTCTTTTAACTCATCAAGCAGAGTGCATTCTAATCTTCGTATGTCAAGATTCAAGATTCAAGATCAGTCGACGCGTACCAAGCAGCCATGCAGTTGGCGCCCACAGGCGGCTTCATTTATTTATTCCTCCATTCTAGAACGGCGCCTTGAGCAGCTCTTGAACTGGAAAAGCGCTAAGTAAGAACAGATTTATTCATAAGATCACAAGGACTTTTTGTTTGAAAAAAACCGGCACAGCCGGTAAAAGTACCGTTTGAACAAGGTAAAGAACCCCCGCCCCCTCAAAAAAAAAAATCTGAATCTTTATTTTCCCAGCAAACAGCAGCAAGGAAATTCGTTTTGGCAGTGTACAACACGAATTCACACAACGCAGTCAGTACAGGATAAAACATCAAACCATTAAAATAAAAAAAAAAACCAACATACTGCCGGTTTCGAGGACTGGTAGAAGTGGAAGAGTGAATGGCTATTGGGCATTGGGGAAATAAAAAGGTTTTGTGATACCGGCTTGTCTTTTCAACCGTTCGTGAGCTTTGCAAGCAGTACCGTATACCGGTTTGGGAAAAATCACTAGAGCGAACACGGGATTAAAGTTCAACTTGTTAACCCCTTTTGGAGGGTGTGTCGAAATATCCAGTTGGAAAAGTATCTGACACTAAAAGTCTGATTTGATTCAGGAGTGTTTACATTCATTTATAACATCGGGATGGGGTGATCCTATGTTTCTAGTCCTGCTCTCTCTATTTGAAACAAGAAGAACATAGTGTGAAAGGAGAAAGCTGATCTTTGAATGTCACCCGATAGATTCCAACCATTAACAAGTATAAGCAACACTCATTACACTGACAAGCACTTGTGTGACTGGAGACGACGACAGACTGTACGTTAATAATAGTATATATGTTTTGTTGTCTTCAGTAAAGTGTAATACATATTATATTCTACATGCTCGTTTAGTAGTAGTAGTAGTAGTAGTAGTAGTAGTAGTGGTAGTGGTAGTGGTAGTGGTAGTAGTAGTAGTAGTAGGTTTTAGGTATAGCAACTGTAGTGTGAAGTCCCATTCTACTTTGGCATATATTCCGACCTTGTGCAATGGCTGACCAGGATCCTAGACATGCCTTCGTCAGATGTGTCGTAAAGTCGGTCCAGTAACTTATAAATCATTAGCCGAGTCTTAAGTGTTAAATTATTGCGCTACTATCATTAACAGGTAGAACATAGGCCTACCTACTTCTCTTCGAGAAAAGCAACATTTCGTATTGGATTTTTATGTCGACACTCTGCATTGTGATATAGTCTGTATGTAGATAAAGTTGTCTTTTACTCAGTTTAGTAAGGTTAAAACATACTTTTCTTCGAAAAAGCAGAATTTCGTTTTTGATTTTTATGGCGACGTGGATTGGAGTTGTTTCTTACTACCATAACGCTACAACATACTTCTCTTCGAGAAAAGCAGAATTTCGTTTTGGGTTTTTATACCTAGACTGTCTTCATTGCGAATGTACGTACATCGAGTTCTCGTATTATCATAAAGTTAAAACATATGTCTCTTCGAGAAAGCAGAATTTCGAATAGGATTTTTATGTCGACATTCTGCTTTGTAAATGTACGTAGATGAAGTTGTCTCGTAGTATCATAACGCTACAACAGACTTCATTCGAGTCAGGATTGTATTGGATTTCGTTACAACATACTTCTCCTCTAGAAAGCAGAATTTCGCATTGCATTCTGCATTGTGAATGTACGTACGTAGATGGAGTTTTCTCGTACTATCATAACGCTACAACATTCTTCTCTTCCAAACAGTAGGACATTGTATTGGATTTCGTTACAACATACTTATCTTCGAGAAAGCTCGAGCTTCGTACTCGGTTTATTCTGTCGACAGTCTGCATTGTGAATGTACGTAGATGGGTTTTTTAAGATAGTCTACAATCCTACAAAACGGACACCCAATAAAATTTCTTATGATTTTCTTTTTTATTACCCTACACTTTTGTTAACAACAGAACACTACTACATCCTCGAGTCTGAGAAAACAATTAACCATTGAAAACATGAATAAAGGAAGAAACACTGTGGTCTCTTAATTGCAATTGTGTATTGTATATAGACAGTCTGCTATATGATTTTTGCAACTAGATAAGTTTTTTTGTATTCCACGTAACTTCGTCGATTTATTGACGATACCAAACTGACTAAACATTAAGAAAAGGGTGCATTGTATCGGAGTGTGTTTTGGGAGGAATATTACAAATTCAATAGCACACCTTGTCATTAGATATATATATGGATTGCTTCTTCACCACCGTCATCCATACAACGGATTTGTAAGTATCTTTTGGTTATTATTTTACAATATTTCGTTTTGATAGGGTCGAGAGTGGTTGGGTAAGGATACAGCGTAAGGGGTGGGGTGGAGAGAAGGATGGGGAGAGGGTGGACAGCGTTGGTGGGTTTGACGAAGAATAATTTTAAAAAAAATCAACCTTCTACGCTGTTTGATTTGTTTCTTGTAGTAGCAAGAATGGGTAGAAAGCTTGCCTGGCTTGCAGGTGAACCTGAGTTTGATTCTCTATGATTATGTGGGGGAGATTTTTCTCACCCCCTTTTTTAGTTAGTAACATGTGTTACTTTGTACATGTACGTATGTCATCCACCCCCATCTTCCACGTGGTTTTTTTTAACAATAGAGAATTGTTGATTTGACTTTGCCCCGAGCCGATTTTCTGTAATGACTTTTTTTTATACGGTGTTTCTTTCTTCTGCTCTAATCTTTTACCTCTTGTGCCTATTGTTGGTCTTGGGACATATGGCACATTTTATAAAGATTTTACAAAGATATATATTTATTTATTTACATTTATGACTGTGCATGTCGTCGTATGCCTTTTGTTTTTGATAGGCTGTGTACGTATAACTAGATTCTTTGGATAACTATGTACTTATAACTAGATTCTTTGGATAACCATGTACCAAGGAGTACTAAAGACGTCTTCAGTACTCCTTGCCATGTACGTATAACTAGATTCTCTGGATAATGCTATCTACCTTCCTCATCTTTTCTCGATTCACGATCAAAAAGATACAACATTCAATATACTTTGTCAAGCGTCGTAAAGTAGTGTTAATTTAAACCCCACCACTGGTGTTTTTTTCACTTTTGAAGTAAACAGCAACATTGAAATCAGTCGTTCTTATGTATAGAACGCACCTACCATCTTATATATATATAGCGGCTCAAAGCAAGGCAGAAACAGAAATAACAAACTCGATTGTTCTCCCCCTCCTCTCACACCCCCAGTAGCGCTGTGTGTGTGCGTGTGGGTGTGTGTGGGGGGAGGTGTGTGTGTGTGTATGTATTCTGATTTGGCATTTCATGTTTTGCTTTTACTTTATTTTTTAAATTATTTTGTATTGTATTGCATTGTTAATATTATTATTAATATTATTATTATTATTATTATTATTATTATTATTATTATTATTATTATTATTATTATTATTATTATTATTATTATTATTATTAGTAGTAGTAGTAGTAGTAGTAGTAGTAGTAGTAGTAGTAGTAGTAGTAGTAGTAGTTTGCTTTGCTGTAAAGCGCTACGAGCTCTAGTGAGGAAGGGCACTGTACAAATGTGAACTATTATTATTACTAGGACTACTACCATACCATGCCATACCACGTGAAACCACACGATACCACATCGTACCACATGATACCATGCCATATACCATACCAATCTTCCTTGACCTATGCCTCAGTGGCGCGTAAAGTAACGCTTGTTACTTCTACTGCTACTACTCTCTGTCTCTCAATCTGTCTTTCTCTCTATAATCCTGTACATCCGTCTGTCTGTCAGCCCGCGAATAGATGAAAACTATGCTCGAGTTATCCCTCCATATCTATTAGTTCAGTCAAGTGATTCCTGCAGTTTCAAAAGTCTATAACGTGTAACCAGTACTTTATAAAAATTGCACGGGATTGGTTGTTCTCAAGTATAGGCTAATTATTAAGTCTTTCCGCGTCATGAAACTTCTAATTTTTATTTTACCGGTGGTGAGAGAAGGTGGCTTGATTTGATTTACACGTGTTAATTTTAGTCATTTGGCTTGAAATTAAGGAATATGTTACAATACAACATATCGTTGTCACCTCAAAAGGAGCTATTATTTCTGCCTGTTCCTCGTCCTATTGTTTTCCTAAAATGTAGGATTTATAATTATGTGTTTGGAACAAAAAGACCGTGTTCCAAAGTCCCTTAATGCGGGTGTAAATTCTGTTTAAGTGTTGCATGAAATGTATGAAAACCAAGGACATATATGACTGAATAGGAGCATTCTTTAGATGATGTATTACATCATTCACAGATAACAGCACTTGTGAAAATTATTGCAACGTCGCTTATTGGTAGACTTTCATAGATTGGCATTAAATCCGCCCCCCTTCATCTACCCCACTCATACCCCGCCCCAGCCCCCAGCCCTTTCCTCCCATGTCAATATAAAGTTTATTAATTGTGATTTGATTGGAGAGGGGCCGGGTAGCTCAGTTTGTAAGAGCGTCTTGCTAGTAACCGAAAGGTCGCTGGTTCGAATCCCGGATTGGTCAACGTGTGATCATATTATTTTCCCCTTTACCAACAACTGGCCCGCTGGTGTCAGTATAAATCGGTCCAGTAGTCACCTATATGCGAAAGTGTCGTGTGACTATAATCTACAAACAAACAATTTGATTGTTTTTTTTTTTTTAAATGTCTAATATCCTCTTTGTGAATAGATTATAAATTACACACTAATTGATTTTGTCTTGTTTATAAGCGTTATATATTTCATTCAAAGATGGGTTCCAAGCGCTTTGGGAACATAACTGCCCTAGACAGGGGCTAATATAACTCTTCTTCTTCTTCTTCTTCTTCTTCTTCTTCTTCTTCTTCTTCTTCTTCTTCTTCTTCTTCTTCTTCTTCTTCTTCTTCTTGTGTATTCCCTACTTAAGGAGCTGTTTCAACTGAAACATGACTGTGTAATATTATAATTATTAGAACAGTCTGGTCGGTTTTATATCTTGAGAGAAACAGTTAACTTGATTGATACACCTGCATTCTATTTCTGTATGTATCCTGCCTTGAGCCACTCTTTCAATTAAAAACGTGTGCTATTATAGATTGATTAGACCAGCCTGGTTGGATTTTAGAACTAGAGGGAATCTGCTGTACTTTTCTTTTTTTACATGATGATGCACAATTCTATTTCTACATCATGTTTTATCAAACGTATACTGTATAGTCTCCATATTTATACTCGGATAACTTTGTGAGTTGTATTTGTGTGGGTGTGTGTGTGTGCGGGTATGTATGTTGGTGTGGGTATGTATGTTGGTGTGGGTGTGTGTGTGTGTGTGAACTGTTCCAATGCTACATCAGTTTACTTCAAACATTGCACAAAGACAGAGTTCAGTGTCTAATTTGAGAGAGAAAAAAAAACATTTGGCTATACTTTTGCACGATGCGCAATTCTATTTCTATAATTTATCATGTTGTTGTTGTTGCTGTTGTTTTAATGAAAAGTGTGCTGTTCTGTTAGATTAATCTTGTCGGGCCTAGAGAGCAACATTTGCGATACGTTTACACATGCGCAACAATTTCTGTATCATGTTTATGTCACCTTCGACAAGGACGAGTCCACAGTGAGTAGCAGAAACTGGCGAGGATTACGTCGCATCTACCAGTGAAAGCGCAGGGTAGGACAGGTCTGCATGTGTCCTGGAGGAAATAGGATACAGCATTGTCTTAAAGCGTGAAAGGAGAACAACTGGTGTTTACAGGGGCGTCGCACACGGGGGGGCAGGGGGGGCACCTGCCCCCCCAATAATTTGGCCAAAAAAAAAAAAGAAAGAGAGAGAGAAAGAAGAAAAGAAGAAGAAGAAGAAGAAGATTTCAAACGATAGAGGAAGGCAGGAAGAATCAATAATTTAAAAAATCACCATATTTTTAAACCGTAGTGTAAAGGGCTAACGTACGAAATAATATTACAATAATCTATTAGCCTGTGCCTGTGTTTCACAACAAAATATTTCGTGGCGCTAACGCAATCACCGGGCAGCAGAGCTGGCTTTCGCTGTTTGAAAGAAGTGTCATTTCATCACGCAAAGAGCAAAATTAACAAAACAATGGAATCGTCTGTTTTCCAGGTTTGTTGATATCAATTATTTACTTTAGTCTGTAAAATGAGTAAGGCAAGGGTGAATGTGCAAGTGTCAATAAATAGTTGAGGTGCGCGATATTTTTTAATTTAGATTTAGTTTGTTGATAGGCCTACAAGTGCACGTGCTTTGATCGCAAAAGGGAAAAAAAAAGGACCCGTTCGCTTTTCTGGGGACAGATAACGTGGTCTTGACTGCTTTGATTATTACACCACCACCCCCACCCCCCACCCCCCATTATAGGTTTCACTTGGTTTGTTTGTTTGTTTGTTTTGTTTGTTTATGTGTCCGCGAATAGATCTCCGATGTTTGTGGACTGAACTAGCTGAGATTTTGTTCATGGACTACTAGTAAGATCATCTCGATCCTTCCCAAAATCCAAGGTCACAGCTAGGTCAAAAAGGTCAAAACCTGACCTTTGGCTCCTTTTTTGGTCTGTAAAAAGATCTCTGGTGTTTGTAGACCGAATGACGTCCCGCTTGTCAGCCCCCCCCCCACCTCCCCGTCGACAGGGTTGCCCCCCCAATATTTTGGACCGTGCGACGCCCCTGGTTTAAGATACAATATTGTAGAAGTTGGTGAGCTAAACATACAATTATACAATAGTATTTTTGTACGCGCACAAGCACACACACACCCACACGCGCATAAACACACACATACACACACACTCACACTCACATATATATTCTTTGGTGGTGTACGCGTAGCCTGTATATAATAATTACAAATCCTACCAAAAATATTGTCTTTTTCCCCGTTTTCAAATCACAATTAATAAACCTTATATCAAAATGGAAGGAAAGATGGGAAGGGAGGCAGGGGAGGGGGGGGGGTGGGGGTAGAGGGATTTAACACCAATGTAAAAATGCACTAACCAACCACGCAAGTTTGAAGTTTTCATTTCTGTTCAGTCAGGGAATGATTTCTCCACCCCCTCTTCTCCTTGGTAACGGTAGACCCAGACCCATAGCCCTGTGACCTTTGACCCTATTTCTGAATGAACCACGCGACTTGTTTTACATTGCTTCAGGCATGTATTGACCTTTTCATTCGACCGCTATACTATGTTGTGTAAAGTTTACTGTTGGGTGCATGTATGTGTTTCTCGTTAGTTAGTTCATTCATTTCCTATAATATCCTGTACGTAACTCGAAGGTCGTAGGGGCACCACAGATGATCGTTTAACCAGCGTACTCCATCTTTTTCTGTCCTCAGCAACCCTCATGGCTTCGTTCAGTGTCAAGCCAGTCCATTCTTGGATGTTGTCCTCCCACCTCTTTTTCTGTCTCCCTCTTCTTCTACCTCCTTGCACTGTGCCTTGCAGAATGGTCTTTGCAAGGCCTGATGATCTGGTGACGTGGCCATACCATCGGAGTTTCCGTTTCTTCACCACTGTGAGCATGTCATCGTGTTGCCCAATGGCTTGTGTGATGGTCTGTCGGATTTCGTTGTTGGTGATGTGCTGCGTATAATAAATGCCCAGAAGTCTTCTGTAGCACCTCATCTCCATGCTTTGTATTATTCTCTGTAGATCTGCTGTGAGGGTCCATGTTTAGCAAGCGTATAGGAAGATGGAGATGACAAGGGAGCGCAACATCTTTATTTGGTTCATTCATTTATTTGTTTATTACGTGTTTTTTTCTTTTCGATTTTATTGTATTTCTTGTCTCTTGTACTATCGTACATGTGGATTTTTAAAAAAAATTGTTGAGAAGGTTAATTAAATAATATACTTCTGTTTTTCTTACTTTGTACTTGTTCCTGTTCGCCAGACATTTCATTGTTATCATTTGTCAAAGGGTAGCACTTACTTAAGCTTTGCTTTATGTTCTCCATGCTTTGTTCGCTTGTGTCGTCAATACTAAAATTCAGTTTAAACCAAGAGTTCCTCTTTTGGTGTCGAAGGGGGGGGGGAGGAGGGGAGAAGGGGGGGGGGGGTAGGGTAGGGTCTGTTGTATCAACCTAAAATGGAAAACCTTACCGAGCCACTTTGGTATGGGTTCTCCCTGTTACCGGCTTTGAGTAGATGCTATATTTAGCTGAAGAAGGGGCGGCTAGCGGTTGCTATTTATAGGCACAGAAACTACGGCGTGTTTCATTGATTAGAAGAATTAAAGACCAACTACTATACCCTCGACAGTTGTTTGTTTGTTGTGTAAGCTTATATTTCTCAGTGGGGCAACACTCACTGTGAATGTTAAAAAGGATGTGTTGAGAGGGCGTGGTCAAACGTAGGTCCCTTTAATCTTCAGAATTCAATATAACACATCACTTATAGGGGACTCTATAGAGGTCATACTGGTTTAGTTGTATAGAAGTACTACTACAGACGACATCACTATAAACATTGCCAGCACAACACAAGCCAATTAAACAATGTCTTTTTGCTTGGTTGTTTACTAAGCACGTCTTTCTATAAGGTTTACATTTTGAAAACAACAAATGTTTAAGTCATAGTGTATAGTATGTTTGGTACAACAGTGGGCTTTTTCTGTTAAGGTAGAAAAGTGTTCGTGCTCGCATTCAACAAAATAACGTAGATCATTATAATATAGATAAAAACAACAACAAACATTTAAAGGCATATGTGTTACGTGAACAAAAATTACAATCAATCCTTAGTAATCTAAAATCATGAAAGATATTCGAGTTATAAACACATTCACGCAAGCAACTATCACAGTTTATAAAAGTTACAACTCATCAATACAACACATTCATACTACTACAGTACTATGTCACCAAAACTAACTTTCATAACAGGGGAACGTAGGCCTCTCTCAACCAGTCGAAGGTATACATTGTATACATTACGACATCATTACAACTTATAGGCCTACTTACTGCAGTCAACAAAAGACAGCGACCTTTAGGCTTACTGAAACAATACCCTTTAGTACAATATAAAACATCTTGACAAGGAAAACTTGGCATTTTCTAGGTTACATAATAGTTTTTTTTATATAGCGCTTTTCCAGCTCCAGAGCTGCTCAAGGCGCTGGCCGATACAGGATCTAACTCAAGCCGCCCGAGGCGCACACTAGCAACCTTTGGGAGCATAGTTTGACGCCCAGACGACTGAGCACCATATCCTGGGCGCACGGGGATGGGGAGAATGGACCTAGTGCATGGTGGGTGCATTTGCGTAGCCGGCACTTCCCCGTTTTGGACATGAGCTCTGGGATCTTTAATGTCAATGCGATGGAATGCGTGCGTACACAAACTAGACTTCGGTTTATGCTCTCATCCGAAGGAGTAAGATAATGACTATGTCAGGGTGCAAGTGTGAGAGAGTGTGTGTGTGTTTGTGTGTGTGTGTGAGAGAGAGAGAGTGAGTGAGTGTGGGTGAGTGTGAATGTGTGTGTGTGTGTGCGCGTGTCCGTAAGTCTTTCTGTTTGTTTGCCTGTCTATCTGTCTGTATCTGTGTCTTGTCACGTAAACTAAAAACTGAGCGACACCCAAAACGGGTTCGCATTTCAAGGTGCGTGAGAGCGTGTCAGCTCTTACCTTCGGTTTGCAAACTATATTTTCGATACCTCCACACACACCACCCCACCCCTCGCCTATCCACCCACCCAAGACGTAGTTTATGAGTAGGGGTAGGGGATGGAAGTTGTGATACTTGTTTTGTTAAATACTAAGATCACCTTTGCAGAGATTAAAACTGTATTATCCTTGAAGATGAAGATGGAATCGATTGCCATAAGCAAACTCCTTTTGCTGCATACCTGGCTCGTATCCCTTTCCAAGATTAAAAGGATATATATGACCTCGCATTGCAAAGCGGTATAAAACAGTCTTGTCGTGGAAAATGTATTGCTTTGCGTGTTTTGCTGTACTATACATTACACTGTAGGCTATAATGTATGAACTGTACGCAGAACGTTTTATAGTGCAGGTAAATTTAGGTCTATGGTCGGTGTTGTATCCATAGGCGCCCGAGTCTGGATGCGATAGCGTTTCTCTGTAGTGCGCGTCCCTACTATAATACTAGTATTACTACAAAGCACTATAAACATACGCTATCGCCTGTGGTTTTTATTGAATCCTTAATTAATATCAAAGGTATGCCTACTGTCTGTATATTCTGTCAAAACGAATGAACACGCATTTTTGCTTGTCCGTCCGTGTAAGACTTTATATAGAAGATTCACATATATTTTTTTATTATGTAGAGGACGAACAGGCCTTAAGTTATCTTTATATTCTGATGTAATAGGTTTAAAGCAAAGGTATAAATAAAATTATTGTTTATTACTTGTAGTAGTAGTAGAAAAAGAAGACGAAGAAGTAGCAGAAATTTATTGCGAACAATCGTTCTTCGACCTCTACCCCGCTCTGCCAATTAATCAGTCTTAATTATTAGCAGTTAATTATTTATTGTTACCAGTAATGACGGGCTCATCGGAATACATGAATATGAAGATAACCAACCAACTTCCTTACTTCTTAGTCTGTCCCGTTCTTCTATTCATGTCCATCTTTCTGGTTATAGTCCTCTTTCGCAATCCGCAAGTGACTGGTAGTCTTTTATCAGCGCTGTACTTTTCCTTCCTTTCTTTCTTCCATCATTCGGCCTTTCTTCTTTCCTTCATCTATTTTTTTTCTCTATCTCTATCCCCCTATCCCTCTACCACATTTTCTTTCTATTTTGTCTGTCTTACTTTCCAAACTTAGACTTCTTTCATAGATAGCAGAGCCTGTAATCATAATATGCACCCAACGAACCTGCACCCGAACCATGGCGTAGCAGACGACCATCCCCGCCATTGCGATTTTGCGCGATTGTCTTTCTTGCCTTTAATTTTCCTCTTTTTCTTCCTTCCTTTCCTTCTTTCTTTCTTTCCTTTCTCTTCTTTCTTTCTTTCTTTCTTTCTTTCTATGCCTCGTTCTTTCTTTCATATAGTAGGCCTTTTCCGCAGCCTTCAAAATGTTATTGTTTGTAGATTATAGTCACACGACACTTTCGCATATAGGTGACTACTGGACCGATTTATACTGACACCAGCGGGCCAGTTGTTGGTAAAGGGGAAAATAATATGATCACACGTTGACCAATCCGGGACTCGAACCAGCGACCTTTCGGTTACTAGCAAGACGCTCTTACCAACTGAGCTACCCGACCCCACCTTCAAAATGTTCCATCTTACCTGAGTCTTACCGTAGCGTAGCAGGCGACAATCCCATGGTGCTTGGCGTGATTGATTGGCCGTGCAATCGACACTTTGATGGTTGGGCTGTGCCAGTTGCACTCTGCACACTAGCGCAGACGGCGGAGATTTTGTGTTTGTAGTAAGGAGATGATAATGTTGTGTGTAGGTCATTCCTATCACTTTTCTTTTTAAATAATGAATTGACTAATTGATGGGCCTAACCAAAAAGGTGACTGAATTATATAAATGTTCGTTAATTCCGTGTAGTGTTAGATTGCGAATTTGCCTTATATGCTTAGAACAGAAGCATAGGAAGTTGTAGTGTGAATTTCAACTCTATATTTTACGTTATAATGTATACATTAATTGGTTGTGAATTGAAACTATAGAACAACAGGTTAATACGTTCTGCTTGTGAAGGCAGCTGTAGTATTTCGGTGTTAAGTTGTTGATGAAGATGATAATGATGACCAAGGCTAGCTGTAGCTCCTTAGGTGGCAAGGATGGTGAATTTGTGTTTAAAATGAGTGAATTAATTATGTTTATATAGCGCACATACAAGCTAAAGAACTGCTCAAGGCGCTGGCAAAAGCCAGAATGGAACCAAAGATGCCCGAGACGAAAGCTTGCGCATTTAATTGCGCAACTTTGTTAAAAAAAATTCTCTCTCTCGGATTTTGCACATTCGAGTTAAATATATTTGAATTTTATATATTTTAAATTTTGAAAAGTGGGGATTGTGAATTCAAATGGGAGTTATCGTCATTCAAGGTGGTTTTTCTTTCTTGGGAAGACGGCTGAAGATGTGTGTGTAGGTGCCTGTGTGTGTGTGTGTGTGTGTGTGTGTGTGTGTGTGTGTGTGTGTGTGTGCGTGTTTGTGTGTTTTGTTTGTAATGGAAAATGGTTTTGACATTTTGACATGTTTCTGCAAGATCTGCAAAATTCGTGCTTCGATCGAAAGGTGTTGTGCGTTGATGCTAGTATATATTGTGCACGTATTTGTGTATTAAGACTCTGAAAGGATTTGTGTATTTTTAAAAAGAGGAAACTTATTTAATAATTAATACGACATCGACACAAAATGAAACATTTAGCTGGAGAAGATTGCAGAAGGGTATGCTCGGTGTTGTTGTTGATAAAAGACTGATTGTGACACTTCAAATTGGTTCTGCTGAAGCCAACCTAATACGCATCTGTTTAATATTCTGAAAAGATTTATTAATTCCAAGAGGACACTTTTATGACGATGAAGATAGCAATGCATTTTAATTACCTGTTACGTTTCTGCTGGGGTTGTGGATTTAAAAGCGGAAATATTTTGTTCATTTGGCTGGCAAGGATTGAGTGCGTGATTTTGCGGGTGGGAGGAGGGGTGGGGGGTTTATTTGTCTGGAGAGGAGAGAGAGAGAGAGAGAGAGAGAGAGAGAGAGAGAGAGAGAGAGAGAGAGAGAGAGAGAGAGAGAGAGAAAGTCGATGGATTAATAAAAATTACCAGAGACGTTCCTGTTTGCTGCTTTTTTCAACATTTTTAAAGTTAAAAAAGATTTTCTTGTTCGTCGGATAATGAAAATCTATGTTATAATGATGTTTATAGTCTATTTTGTTTTTGTAAACGGGGGTTCGATAAATAAGAGTGCAGAATCAGTGTCCCATGCATGGGATGCCTTTTTTGTAAAGTGACAGGCTGGTGGAGTACCTTCAGTGTTACCATCAGGGTTGTTTCAGCAGATCTTTTATACGAAGTCCTCTTTCAATCAAGTTGTGGTCATGATTTTGTAGTCCTGATTCGGCTCTTCTTCTTCTTCCTGGAACTCCTTGTATTAATACATAGATAAAATACTTACAGTGCAATTAGATCAAACAGGTAGATCTGATTTGTTTTATGTAATTAGGGATTGGACCTCTCTTTCTTCTCTTTCCCTCCTCTCTCTCTGTCTTCTCTTTCCCTCCGCTCTCTCTCTCTCTCTCTCTCTCTCTCTCTCTCTCTCTCTCTCTCTCTCTCTCTCTGTATAAATCTTTTCCGCACTGTGCAACCCATTTGAATCACTACAGTTCTCTTTCCGTGTCCAAGGCGCTTATTGCTTGCCAGTTGACTCGTTTTGGATGCATTAGTACTGCTATCCTTGATATCAAATCAAGCGCCTTGAGCAACTCTTTTGTTTATATGAGATGAGAATGTTCTAGAATTATGAACGGAGACGTGGATTTCCATCCATAGGCTTCATACCGTAGTGTGATGCACTTTTATATTTAAATAAGGTTACTTTTATAATGTGTGTGTGTATAGGAAGATGCGAGTGCATTAGATTTTGAAGAGTGTTATGTGCGCATGCATTTAAAATTTTTTTTAATACCTTCTGTTTTTCAAGTCTTAATGTCTTTTATTTCTTGGAGCAATGTTTAACGCCTGTCATCATTCCTTGTGAGAGGTAATAAAGATTTGTTGAATTGAATGTTAAACTATTATTTTACCATTGTGTCAGTAAATCAGTCAATGATACTTTGAATTATAGACTATAATTATATCATCGTGTCAGTAAGTCAGTTAAATGATATTTTGAATTATATATATAGACTATAATTATACCATTGTGTCAGTAAATCGGTCAATTATGTTTTGAACAAAGTTTTTATTTGATATTATCACTTTTTAACTGAGGTCAAATCTATGTTTGAAATTTTCTGTTTGATATAATAAAATTTCTGATTTTGATTGTGATTGTGATTGTGATACGTAGTAAAGCTAGGATATGGGTGGATGAAGGGGATGGTAGGTTGCTAATGGTACAACTACTGGTTGTGTTCATTGTGTATTGGCGGTATGTCGGTCAATTTGTGAATGCATGTATTTGTAGTCAGCGAGCTGGAAAAGACTTAAGTGTGTGTGAGTGAGTGCGCGTGCGGGTGTGTGTGCAGGTGTGGGTGTGTGTGCGCGTGTGTGAGTGTGGGTGTGCGAGTGTGTGTGTTTGCAGATGTGATAATATAGTTGAAAGTATGATGATGATGATGATGATGATACTACTACTACTACTACTACTACTACTACTACTACTACTACTACTACTACTACTACTACTACTACTACTACTACTACTACTAATCATAATAAAAATAATAATGATGATGATGATAATTGTGATGATGAGATGATGGTGATAATAATGATGATGATGAGGATGACGATGATGATGATGATGATGATGATGATGATGATGATGATGATGATGATGATGATGATGATGATGATGATGATGATGATACAGGATGTTATCATGCGTTTTCTTCAATCGAACTCAAAGCGCGGCGATCTGATGAGATCGTTATTACAGAAGTCAGAATAGAAATCAATTTGTGTTTTGGAAAATGTTATGTTGACCGCATCGAATATCATTATTGAAATAGTTGTGATGTCTACGGGGTACTTTTATTTACTTTTTGTTAAACATGTATTGCTGAGATGCAATGTGCTGTGTGAATTCTCCATTGTGGGTAACAAAGGTTGACTTGGCTTCACATACGCTTCATAATTATACAACCCACATCTATTATGGTCCGGTTTGGCATAAGCCACACCCTGCTTCAGTAATAATCCACAACAATAGAGTGTCGGAGGCTGAATTGGACAGCAAAGCTACTATTGGTACCACAACAACAACAACAACAACAACAACAACAACAACAAATACTACTACTACTACTACTACTACTGCTGCTGCTGCTACTGCTACTGCAGTACTACTAGGCTTACTACTACTACTGCTACTGGCGAAACCTGCCCTGATTCATCTGCAATGGCGCTGCCTTATATCATTACTACTTCGCTGGCGATCAATAACTAAAGGAATTATTTCAGATGACGCAGCACTGCAGCAGCTAACTTACAGCGGCGTGTAGGTAGGCAGGCCTTAACAGTATTTGTAATGATGTGTCTTGTTTATGACTTTACAATGCCATGTAAAACGATACAGCGTGCAGCGTGTAGGCTTACAGTATTTCTAAAGGTCAGTTTCGTTTCTGACTAATACAGTGCAAGACAATACACTGCAATACAATACAATATAATACAGAATGCAGCGTGTAGGCCTAGATTAGGTCTATTTCTAATGATGATACACTGCAATACAAAACAATATAATACAGAATGCAGCGTGTAGGCCTACGTTAGGTCTATTTCTAATGATGATACACTGCAATACAATACAGTACAATGCACAATACAATACAATATAATACAGAATGCAGCTTGTAGGCCTACATTAGGTCTATTTCTAATGATGATACACTGCAATACAATACAGTACAATGCACAATATAATACACAATACTATACAATATAGCATGCAGCGTGTAGGCCTACATTAGGTCTATTTCTAATGATGATGCAATACAATACAGTACAATGCACAATACAATACACAATACTATACAATATAGCATGCAGCGTGTAGGCCTACAGTATTTCTTAAGGCGAGCTTTGTTTAAGACAATATAAATACAATACAAATACAAAAAACACAGTACAATACAATAATAGCTTTTATGTATCGATTGATTAATTGATTAATTAATGATTGAGCTGATCGGGCTGCAAAACGTGGCGCTTCAAATATTAATTCTCAAACAATAAAGATACGTTGTCTTTTAAAGCCAATTCAAAACTCTATAGAAAATAAATTTGTAAAAGAGATTAAACTCAATCTCAGCTAAGACAGACATTGTGGAATTGCTAGATGAAATTCATGCATTACACATACAATAATATTAAACTCAATTAAAACCAAATATTGTAAAAATGTTACATGCATATGCGGTAAATCTATTTCCGTGAAACATATATTACTGCAATGCAGAGATATTCGTACAGTTGTTTGTGCCAACTGATGTTCAGATTATCGATTCAATTCATAACATAAGCTTTGATATAAGCGTTAGATTAGCAAAAAGCTTTGATTGACTCTCCAGTGGCCCGGGTAATGTAATTAGGTATTTTATATGAATGTGTGTGATTGCGTGCGTGCCTCTCTTATCATCTGGATGAAGAAGACGTTAATAATACAACCAATCGATGTTTGATGTAGCGCGATACAAAAGCTATTATTGTATTGTATTGTATTATATTGTCTGAAACAAGATACATCATTAAAATAGAATTACAATAGAATTTATTTATTTATTTATTTTATTAATTCTTATACAACAGGTTAAGAGCTGCTCAAGGCAGTACAATACAATACAATACAATACAATACAATACAATACAATACAATACGAGCAGTTATGCAAGTCATCATCAGAAAAGTAGTTAGGGACCACCAGATCCCAATTCCAGGTAAAAAAAAGTTGCTGGAAAAAACAAATCATGAAAGTCACTTGCCCATATGGAATTTCCTTTGAAAATTTCTGTTTTCACCACTTTCAGCTAAATATAATCTTTATTGAGAAGCATATTTTCTAAATAATCATTTGTTCACAAACAATGTTAGATTTCTCTAAATAATATATTTTTCCGTAAATAACTTATGGTTTACTTAAACAACAATATATTGTTTACGTAAAGAAACAGATTAGCAGATTGTGTTAAATAATGTATTATTTAGAAATGTTCATAAATAATGATTTGTTTACCTATACAATGCAATATTTAGCTGAATTTACTAAATAATATATTATTTTGAAGATGTTTTTAAAGAATGCATTAATTACGTTAACAGTTCATTGTTTAGGGACAGCAGTTTCCATTATTTAGGGGATTCGCAGGTACATGTCGTATTACTATGAAGTTATGTGGTATTGATAAAGAAAACTGCAAAATCGTAATTTTACGCTGTTTTGCGAATCAGAATGAGGCAACTACTTTATTTCAATCTATTTTTTTATATTCCTTCGCAATAGTATTATTATACGAGACTGAAACGGTAACGGCTCCCGTAAAGAGGGAGCCATCATTATTTCTGCTTAGGCGTCCTTGCCTTCAGAGGACTTCCGCCAAATTTCTGGTACTTTAGAATAAGCTGAAACTTACAGTTTAAAATTAGTTTAAAATCAAAACTTAATTCAACTCAAAAGAACAAACGGAAACACAGTCTCAATACAGTTTTTAGGTAAATAAATACAAAAAGAAAGCTTTTTTTTTTTTAAACGTAATACTCCTAAAAACTGAACACTCCTGCACAAAAACTGACCTTGGCCTTTCCTTTGTGTTCGGGAGGTTACAGACGTTTTATCTTCGAATTTGTAGAGTAATTTTTGTTGAAAAAAAAATTGTAATAAATTTTGAATATACAATCTTTGGAAAGACCTTGCATTTAATTATAGAAAGCAGTAAAATTACTTTTAAAAAAGCAAAAGTGTTCAAGCGAATTCTGCAATCCCCTAAATAATGAAAATTGCCGTCTCTAAACAATGAATGGTTTACATAAATATTGCATTATTTAGCAACATCTTCAAAATAATGCTTTATTTAGCAAATTCTGCAAAAAATGCATTATATAGGTAAACAATAAATTACTTTGAAACATTTTTAAATTATACATTATCAAACACAATCTGCTAAATAATGCATTATATAGATAATAATGTTTTTATTTGTAAACAATGCCTTATTTACCTATATCATAATTTATTTACGCAAACAACGCATTGTTTAGGTAAATAATACGTTATTTACGGAGAAAATGTATCATTTAGAAAAATCTTACATTGTTTGTAAACGAATGATTTTTACAAAATATGCTAAAGATTGTTTAGCTGAAAATGGTAAATATATATATATATTAAAAAAAAAGAAAAGATAAATATCGCAAATAAATATTTTACAAAGGGAATTCCATATGCCCGGGGGTAAGTTAAACACCACAACTTGAACATCGGCACCGAATCATGTTTACTTTGATCTGCATAGTAGCCTATGGAACGCGTGGTTTGAATTTTGACGCCACACTCTAATCCGATATATTACAGCAGATTTTATTGGTCAATTGTTCAACCTTCATTTTTGAGCGGGAAAAGTAATTTTTTTCTGCGGGAAAGTTAACAATGACATGTTGCTTATCCGGGGCAAGCTCTTTTGAGAACAAAATGGCAAGCGCTGCAGACCACGCGCGGTAATCTTGTTTTCACTCCATCTCACAACGGTAAGGAAGTCAGAAGGGGGTTATCGTGTGTTCCTTCAGCTCTATAGACTCTATGTTGTGTTTTTTTTCCAAATCCTGATTTTTTCCACAGCGCATATTTACTATTTTACCACTTTGAGTCGATTGTGTCACCTTCTTTCGGGAGAAATCTTCTAGTCGTTTATATAGATTTGAAAAAATGCAATTGAAAAAAACTTGTACACCTTGTTGTATTAGTAGTCTCTACTCCATTCCGATATGGGGCGCCTGTGCAAATATTATACAACCTCCAAATTCAAGCAATACTATACTTATTCCTGGTTTTCCACACTATAACTTTTTGGGTGGGTGGGAGGGGGGAGAGAGGGGCTCTCTCTTTTTACCCAACGACTTCTGATTGACACGATCCTGCATAAGTGACAAATATTATTCAACAGCCGAATCCAAGCGAGACTACTTATATCTTGTATTCTACATTGTCTCCCTTTCCGAATGACTCGTGGTTGTAGTGCACTCATCTGAACGTGGCCCGGGACCTATAGTATGCGAGTGGGGTTCTATAGGCCCCCATGGATAACATTACCAGTCAGCAAACATTGCACTGACGTTCATGTCGACTGTGTTAGCATACAGAATTAAACGGGGGGACGATCCTTGTCATTTAGAATGCAGTTACAAAATGTAGGTTGGTTTTGGGGGGTGGGTGGAGGTGAAATAGGAGGATGGGGGAGAGGAGGACTGGAAATAGGAGGCGCGTTGTGGTTTGGGTGCTCGCGCCGCCCGGCTGTTTTAAATACTTTATTGTTTTACAATGAAATAAGAATTCTTTTTTTTTTTTGGTGTGTTTTGTTAGTAGTAGTAGTAGTAGTAGTAGTAGTTGTAGTTGTAGTTGTTGTTGTTGTTGTTGTTGTCGTAGATGACCCTCTCAGCAGACCTACAAAGCATGGAGATGAGGTGCTGCAGAAAATTTTGGGGGATTTCCTATACCCAGCACATCACCAACGACGAAGTCCGACAGACCATCACACAAGCCATTGGACAACATGATGACTGCTCACAGTGGTGAAGAAACGGAAACTCCGATGCAAGGAAGAGAGGACAACATTCGAGAATGGACTGGCTTGACACTGAGCGATGCCATGAGGGTTGCTGAGGACAAAGAAAGATGGAATACGCTGGTTACACGATCATCTGTGGTACCCCAAAGACTTTCGAGTTACGGGACAGGATAGGATAGGATAGGTAGTAGTAGTAGTTGTAGTAGTAGTAGTAGTGGTAGTAGTAGTTACGGGACAGGATAGGATAGTAGTAGTAGTAGTAGCAGCAGCAGCAGCAGCAGCAGCAGCAGCAGCAGTAGCAGTAGCAGTAGCAGTAGCAGCAGTAGTAGTAGTAGTAGTAGTAGTAGTAGTAGTTTTGGGTGGGCCGGGGAGGCGCGTTGGGGTTATGCAGCAATTTTAAAAGAACTCTCTTGTTTAAAATGCAGTTGTTGGTTTTTTTGGTGGGGGGAGGAAAGAGGAGTGAGGGTGTGCGTAGAAGGGGGGGGGGGAGGGCGAAGTTGTCGTTGGCTTTGTGGCTGGGGCATTCGCGCAGCTGTTTCAAAACGGTAAGCTACTAGCTAAAAGATCTCTCGTGTTTACAATGCAATTTTGTGAGGCACGTTGGCGTTGTGGTTAAGGCCCATGCATAACTGTTGAATGCTTGCAAGACGTCCAGTTTTGAGGCATCTTTGTATTTGTGTGGGGAAAAGAAGTTTTTAAAAAATTGTTTTTAATTTTGGATAATTTTCGCGTTGTCCCTTCTCAGCGAAAGCGTGGCTGCCGCTGAGTAGCGCCACCACGAAACGGGAGAGTGGGGTTGGGGTGGGGGGTGGGGTGGGGTTAATAGAATATAGTTGGTGCAGTGTGTGTTCTTGTTCCTGACCTTCACCCGTCCGGTACAATAGCATCATGATTTGTAAAGTACGTGGAATGTATGCTGGCACAAACTAGACATCGATCATTATTATTCTTTCATCCCAAAGAGTATTTTTTGTCAGATTTTAATTAATTAATTAAAGTGTTAAATAACATGCTTGCTTACAATTTTATTTATTTATTTTTATTTTTGGTTGCCGTTTATTATCCCTTTCTATCGGAAAACTCTGGGAAAGGCGTAGTCGCAGCCTGTGGCGCGCCCAAACCCAACCTACCTAACATTATTTGTGATTTTTGAAATTTTGCTGGGGGAGCAAACCGGAGTACCCGGAGAAAACCCCCGAGACGTTGCCCGAGTCGAAAGTAATAATATTCGGAGAAACATAAAGCCCAGATGCTGGATCGAACCCACACCTGTCAGGCGCCATTGGTTTCTGGCTTGTGGACAAGGCAACTTAGTCCCGCCTAAGCCCACTTGGCCACAACGCTCGCTATTATTATTATTATTATTATTATTATTATTATTATTATTATTATTATTATTATTATTATTATTATTATTATTATTATTAAACACACACACACACACAATCTTCAGGGATACTGCTCAAATGTACACACGCATGCGAAAAGGGGGGAGGGAAAAGGGGGAGAGGGGAGAGAGAGGAGAGAGAGAGAGAGAGAGAGAGAGAGAGAGAGAAAGAGAGAGAGCATAATCATGTAGGGCTGAAACTGAGAAGGAATCCGAACTATGATAGCCTGCACAGGAATTAGCTGGGTGGGGAACACTGAAGGTCATTTGGGAATATGTTCTGGGGTGCCTTATTAACTCCTGCCACCCCCCATCTTAAATCTAGGCTTATCTACCCTAGACATGGGAATACGTGTAGAACGTTTAGTTGTGCTGCCCATTTCTAAAATTCTTCTCCCTGTCTGCCTGTGTGGGTGTGTGTGCGTGTGTGTGTGGGTGTGCCTTTGTGTGTGTGTTTTTTTCTCTATCATTATTTCTCTCTCATCTTCATTTTATCTCTCATTACATGTCTCTCGTTTTCATTACAATTTTTTAAAATGGGGTAGATAGAGGGGAGGCGGTGAAATGTCTAAGTATATTGTTTCGAGGCCTAATACCTATTGGTACAATTAAATTTGAAGTTTAAAGTCATTTCTCTCTCATCCCTCATTTCTCTCTCATCTCTAATTTCTTCATTTCTCTCGTTTTCGTTATATTGTGAATATTTGAATTTTGGGGATATGGATGGGGGAGTGTTAATATTTGAGTTTTGGGGCTAGGGTTGGGGGAGTGTTAATGTTTGAGTTTTGAGGATAGGTATGGGGGAGTCGGTGAAATGCTAAAGTATAGTATACCGAAGCCTATTTAATATTTGTACACATACATTTTGAAGTTTGAACACACACACACATACGCATACACGAAGACTCACCCACAGGCACACACACACGCATTTACACACAAACACACACACTCTCTCTTCCCCTCTCTTCCACTTCTCCTCCCTCTCTCCCTCTTAAGCCCATCAGGGCAAAATCGGTTGTCATTTGCAATGCAGTTATTGCTGTCGTGTTGTCCCCAACTGCATACAACGCAATTGGCAAACAGTGATCAGCTTTCTATAGTAGCTTGCGTTGCGCCAGGCATCCCGAATAATATGAATATCATGTACTTGGAAATCTGGATGAAGTTTGACATTTAAGACTACATTATCATATCAAATAGGTCTTACCTTTTTAATGATAAAATTCTGTTTACGGTAACATGGGAAAGAAATAGGGTCGATAGGTAGGTCACCTTTTTTCTTAACCTTTTTATCCTTGGGTGCGAATTTTTTTTTTCACAGACGACCCCAAGAAAAGGTTTTAGATCGGGCCAAACACACACACGCCCACACAAACACATAATTGGTCTTCTGATTTACAGTTAAGAATATCCGATTATATTTTTTCGTGTTATTTGTCGTTGTCAGTGTTTATGGGGACAATAAAAGGTTCTGTATTGTGTATTTCGATAGGCGTCTCATTGCAATTTTCACGACCCATAGACGTGTGTAATCAACATAACAGATGCCAATATAAAAGTCAATAACGATAACGAACAAATATAGCTTAGCCTTCGGCCTACTACAGATGGGCATGGATGCCAGATGTTGCTCAGTTTACTTTGGGAGTGTGAGAGTATTAGGTGCAAACACATTGGGATATATATTAATAGTCAGCATCTCTGGTAGTATGCAGCATTAGTAATTAGTGTTATATTGAACTGCTTGACATGTTTGTTTGTCTGTCTCTCTCATTTTCTCTAAGATTAGCAAATGAATGCTAATATCATTTTCTATAAATCTCTCAGTTACTCTCTCTCTCCATCTCTCCTGCACTCCTTCCCCGTTCCTATCCCTCTCACGAATTTAACAAATGTCAACATTTCCATAAAGAGTCTTATAAAATCCACGACGGCTTTCTATAACTCTTAATAATGAAGTAGGCAAAGCAGCAGACAGCTTGTGTGAGAGATGTAACAGCTGCATTTACCTATCATTTAGACCCACAAGGTGTTGCTTAGTATAACACAGCGTAGCTGAGACTCGCCCAGTACTTCTCAACTAGGTAGAAAGTCCCAAATGACGAGTGAGAGGCGGACATAAGTCTCGGCGAGTCTCGGGTAGTAAACCTATACACACAAGATGTCACACACACACACACATGGAATTTGAAAACGCTGAAACGTCCATCGTAGCATATTTATCATACGGCCAGTCAAAAAATGAATCTTTCTTCACCTACAATACCATGGGTGACGGGCTTAGTGATAACGCACTAAAAAAGGTTGAAAAGGGAACAACGTGTAGTCTTGCATAACGCAGGTCTCAGCGAAAACAGTTCATGCAAGAAAAATCCAAGAACTATCATACTTATTATTATTATTATTAGGCTTTCAAAGTAGACTTAAGACTCTATAAATGTAAAACCGGTAAAAGTGATCCCGGAACTTTTCGGTCGTTGGGGAGGGAAACGCTTCAGGTGAGGGGTGGGTTGGGGTATACGTCCCTCTAGCCTATCCTATTCTCTCCTATCCTATCCTGGTTGGGCCACAACAGATGATCGTTTAAACAGCGTACTCCATCTTTCTCTGTCCTCAGCAACCCTCATGGCTTCGTTCAGTGTCAAGCCAGTCCATTTTCGAATGTTGTCCTCCCACCTCTTTTTCTGTCTCCCTCTTCTTCTGCCTCCTTGCGCCGTTCCTTGTGTCACAAAGAAAGGGGTTGGGGGAATGGAGGGTAAGCTCTTAATCTCTAGCACTGTATTACCTCCTTTGTTAGGCTAATGATGCGATGACATTCAAGAGATTTAAGGCTAGGGCTACTAATTAAATGAGAGACAGTCAAAGGGTAGACGAGAAAGATGGTATACTACACTAGTTAAGAAATTCGAAAACAAAGGCCAGTCTGGGTAAGTGCAATTTATAACTAGGAAGTTTTATTAAATCGAATTGGGTCGTCTATATTGAGTAATGCTAATAGTGAGTCACGGGGTAGCGTCTATATCAGTAGGGAGTAGCTCGGAGATATTCTGGGTGGATGACTTCGGGGGTACTAGCGCTACTGTGGACGGATATCATCACAGGGCAAGAGTGTATCTGGCTAGTCTCTGGCCAGATGATCATAGAGTGGTGATGCTCGTGGGTCAATAACTTAGCTGGTTATTGAAGGGCGGTGGTTGTTCCAAAATAGTCTGGTTGGACTGATGACCAGGCTTAGCGTGGCGTCACTTGGAATGCAGGTCAGTCGGTCACTCTTCTTGCGCAATGACCGAGGATGCCAATCTTGGTTGAGGTACAGGCGTAGATTTCAGCTTACGTTGCTAGCTGTCTGTGGGGTGATGAAATTCGGGGGAACGCTTCTCGTTGACTCCCTGGGTTGTCAGGGGCCTGCAGCGGGTCAGCGACTTAGAGATGATACAAGGCTGGGGTATGAGCCCTGCACAGGAGCCGTCTGTAACGCAATACAGACTCTATCAGCGGGGGATAGGTATATCCTGGGTTCAGCGCCTGTGGCGCGAGTTTGCCCATTCAGATTTCAAATTGGCTGACCGGTCAAGGTTGATCCGGCGCATACCAACAGTCTAACAATGCAACTAGGTTTATGGGGCCATTTTGGTGCTTACTGGCAGCCGCTAATATATGATACCTTCGGCGCATTAAGAAGGGGGTAGTGGCAACAGGGGCAAATATTTATACATTGGGAGCGTGGGGGAAGCAAATGGAGTGGGTACAGGACAAAGGGGTTGTAGGCAAGGGTGGTACTGGGGGACTTTACTCTATATGGAGGGGCAGCATGGCATGGGATATTTACACATGGGGCTAACATGGAGCATACAAGTATAAATTCAAACATGGCATGAGTCATATAAACAAGGCGGATAATATATACAAGGCAATAATACATGTCACAGCAACACATCAAGACAAAACCATAAACACGAACGTACATATCGACAGGACATACGAACGTGGGGGCGAACGACGGGTGATGGGTCTGCTACATGACAAAGAGTAAGTTTCCTCTCTTACCTTGACTAAGACGGGGTGAAGCACACGAGTACTGCCGTAGCTCAGAGGTCGCCAGTCGATGGAGACGTGTCTTCGGACAAGTTGTTGTGGCTTGAAGGCTGGAGGGCTAGCAACTGACACCGAGTCTGGTGGGGTGTCAGGCTTTAACTTGATGCCCGAGGGGCGGGGCTTAAGCGAATGAGCCAGCGCGCGTCCTAGGGGTGACTGGATGTGTAGAGGGGGTAACTGGATGGTTGGGAGAGATGAGTGGGTGCTGTCTGACTCAGAGCTTGATTGTACGCCTCGTCACACCTTGCCGTATGGGCTTTGCAAGACATAATGCTCTCTTGACGTGGAGTTTCCGTGTCTTCACCACTGTGAGCATGTCATCGTGTTGCCCAATGGCTTGTGTGATGGTATGTGGGGCTTCGTCGTTGGTGATGTGCTGGGTATAGGAAATGCCCAGAAGTCTTCTGTAGCACCTCATCTCCATGCTTTTCTATTCTTCGTTGTAGATCTGCTGTGAGGGTCTATGTTTCGCAAGAGTATAGGAAAATGGAGATAACAAGGGAGCGCAGCAGCCTTACCTGAGATGGTGCCTAGCTTTTACTCCCTCGCTGCTCTGCCTTCCCGGGTTCAAACAGGTCCGGACGTACCCATACACCGCTGGTTGGACTGGGGGTGTGTCATGCGCCTGTTTCAATCGTTGGGTCGTTGAGTGGTTGCCTTCCAAGTCCAAGTACGGTCACCCATCCAAGTACTAACCCCTTTTGAAGTTGGTTAACCTGAAACCTTGCTAGGCCAGTACCCAAACCTCTACACCATTGCGCCACCCAGGAAGTGTAGATGTTTACGTAATTGTTGATGTTTATTGCTATTGCGCTTGTAGAGAAGCTGTACACACTATAGAGGAAAGGGTCATTTTCACCTGTCCGTGCTTAGAACTGAAGAAGTGAGAAGGATGATCTCCGAAATAGTTTTCTAACAATGTGGTGATGTTATTTTCCACTTCAAAACAAAAGAAAAACAGAACCACTCATTCTTTTGTCTTTAGAGAAACAGGGAATAATAGGAAAGCATATAGGCAAAATAATATGGAGAAACCTAAGAATAATCCCAATAACATTTATCGGAGTGGCCTGATAAGCTCAGTGGACAGTGAGCTAGTTTCCTAGGCCGAAGGTCGCGGGTTCGAACCCCGCATGGGAGGAACTTTCGTGACTATTCTGGTACGAGATTAGTCAGGTACGAGACTATTGAGGACACAGTTTTCTCCAGATACTCCGGTTTCCTCTCTCCCTTTAATAATGGTACGGTATTGGATGCAGTCATTATAAATTTCAAAAATAAAAATTGATTTCTCTTCCGTCTTATCTATTGCCGATTTCTTCAGATCGCCACGCTTTGAATTTGATTGAAGAAAAAGCGCTATGGCATCCTGTTGTTGTTGTTGTTGTTGTTGTTCTTCTTCTTCTTCTTCTTCTTCTTCTTCTTCTTCTTCTTCTTCTTCTTCTTATTATTATAGTATATTATCTCCATAACCCTGGTAGTAAAAATTCAAGTAACAGTAGATTCCCCAATACAAAATTGCCCTAGTTTATATAGAGAGTGAAATGGCAATGGATATATCACTACCGAGTCATATTTATTACATTTCCGACTGCAGAAATACCCTTAGGGCGGGACGTGTCTGGTGTGCGGATACATCTAGATTTAATTACCCGTAGAGAAAACAAAATTTCGGTTAAGTACTTAACTTTTTTACGACGCAATCTAGTAACTTTGGTGTCTTGTTATGTTGTACGTTGTTTTTCTTGTTTCATCGGTCATCGGTTTCGTCATCATTATCTTCATTATTGTAGGCAGTTTTTATAGTCTTCCTAATTGTAAATTCCTAGATTTGTAAATGAATGAACTTATTATTATTATTATTATTATTATTATTATTATTATTATTATTATTATTATTATTATTATTATTATTATTATTATTATTATTATTATTATCATCATCATCGTCGACATCATCATCTCGTCATGATCATCACCATCACCATCATCATCATCATCATCATCATCGAGGTAATACACATTGCTGCGATCGGTAGACAGTATCGCCAAAACTCCCGCTAGCAGCAGGTGACCGCAGTACTGTTTAAAAGTGATGGAAAGAGCGGAATATTGCTACAAGGGTTCGGGTAAGGGTTAGTTGTAGATCTATCCCTAGCCCTTGCCCTAACCCTTTTCTCTACAGAAACTAGACCCCCTCCCAGCTTCCCTGTATTTGGACGGTCTCCCAAAACTTCTGCCTTTCATCACCGATATCATCAACACCTCTCTAGAAGCTGGTTCCGTTCCTGATATCTTCAAGTCTGCCATCGTTCGCCCTCTCCTCAAAAAACACAACCTTGACCCAAATGACCTCAAAAACTATCGCCCAGTCTCCAATCTCTCTTTTCTGTCTAAGCTACTTGAAAAGGTTGTCCTCAACCAGCTCAACGCTCACCTCACCATCAACAATCTCCTCAGTCCCTTCCAGTCTGCCTATCGCAAGCACCACAGCACTGAAACAGCCCTTTTACATATTCTGAACGATCTTCTTCTCTCAACTGACTCAGGCAACATCTCCCTTCTTACCCTACTCGATCTCTCTGCCGCCTTCGACACTATTGACCATTCTATCCTCCTCCACCGCCTTCAACACTCCTTTGGCATCACTGACTCCGCTCACTCCTGGTTTCTTTCCTACCTCTCCGACAGACGGCAGTCCGTTATCATCGATGGCATATCCTCTGACCCAGTTAGGCTCTCCTGCGGAGTTCCTCAGGGATCTGTCCTGGGTCCGGTCCTTTTTACACTCTACACCTCCCCTCTGACCAACATCATCCAGTCTCATCACATAAACCACCACTTCTATGCTGACGACTCACAACTACAAGACAAAGACAAACCTGACAACATTCAGGCACTCCTGACTCGCACGGCCGACTGCTGTGAAGACGTGAAGGACTGGATGACAGCAAACAAACTTAAACTGAACGACGACAAAACGGAAGCCATGCTGGTAGGCACACGCCAGAAACTCCCTCAGCTCCCCTCCTCTCTCCATCTTCAGCTTGACGGTACCTCTATCCCTCTCTCCGACTCTGCCAAGAACCTTGGCGTTATCCTTGACTCTTCTCTCTCAATGACTAGCTTTGTCTCTGCAACCGCCCGGGCCTGCTCTTCCACCTCCGTCGAATCAGTCAGATCAGAAAATACCTCACCACTGAAGCTGCCACCAAACTTGCTGTCTCCCTCATCCTGTCTCGCATCGACTATTGCAACTCCCTTCTTTCCGGCCTTCCCCGCTCCACCACTCTCCCTCTCCAACGCGTTCAAAACAATACTGCCCGCCTCGTCCTCAGAAAGAAGAAATCTGACCACGTCACTCCCTTGCTCAAAGCCCTACACTGGCTTCCCATCTCCCAACGCATTCAATACAAGACCTTGTCTCTCTGCTACAAGTCCCTCAACAACTCCGCTCCTCTCTATCTCTCTGACTTACTTCACCCATACATTCCCTCTCGCTCTCTTCGCTCTGCCTCCGACCCTCTCCGCCTCCGCATTCCCCGCTCCAAACTCAGCACGTTCGGGTCCCGCTCCTTCTCTGTCTACGGCCCATCCATCTGGAATACTCTTCCACTCTCTCTCCGTCAGAAACCCTCTCCCACCTCCTTCCAGTCTGCCCTCAAAACTTACCTTTTCAAGCAGTTCTAACACTATGACCTCACTACGCACCCCATCGCCAGCTGTCTCTTACATATAGTGTCTGGTCTGTTTGTGGTATGAGTATATTTGAGTGAATGTATTTTTTGCGTAATTGTTACATGTGTCATTGTCTAAAGCGTGCACATGCGTGCGTGAGTTGTGAGTGCGCGCTTAGAGTTATAATTATTATAAGATAAGCGCATTATAAATACAGTAATTATTATTATTATTATTAGAAATGCTCTTTTTCCGTCCCAAAAACCCATTTACCTTCTTGGATTCTTAAATTGTATGAAACCAAGTGAGGACACTGTTCGGCGTCAATAAACGGTTCGAAAAGATTCTCAAACGGTTCGTAAAAGACAGTTGACCTAGAAACAAATACAGCGCGACCTAATTCGTCGCCTAGAGGAGAGGAGACGAAACTTACTTTTCCGTTTCTAGTCTTTCACCGACACTGTAACTGAGCAGGCTGCTAACCTCGCCAAAGTATCCCTTCAAGGGACAAGGGACATACTTTGGCCTGCTGCGCAGCGTGTGCCTGGAGTATACTTTCTTTCGATCGTAGTATACTTTCTTTCGATCGTAGCTATGTGCAATGGGTGCATCATCATCATCATCATCATCATCATCATCATCATCATCATCATCATCATCATCATCATCATCATCATCATCATCATCATCATCATCATGATGTACGTGTAGGTGTTCAGACCCAAGGACTTTACCTGTATTGATCAAATAATACCATTCACTCTTTGACATCGAAAGCGACGGTGCGAAAACTCGTTCACAGTTACTGTTGTACGCTTTGCTTTGCCAAGGACAAGACGATTTCTATCGTCCTATTGCATCGTGAGCGTTAAGGACGAATTGAATGGTCAAACCCGGCATATAATTAAATGTTCATTACAAGTTTAATTTTTGTCAATGATATATGCATCGATGATTTAGAATGAAAAAAACAAACACCGATGCGGAAGATCATTAATCAGGATTGGAAACAGTCAAGATGCAATTATAGTTCCTTGAGGGACACCCTTGTCTCTATTACGATATACTGAATACACATTTACTTTTGTTTTGTTGCTTTGATCGTGCGAATTGGTCAACAATGGAAATTTTATGGGTTTTGTCTGTAACGATACAACGGACCATCGTTTTCACTATTTGTGTATAAATTATTCATCAGCCTGTCATCTTGGCACGTGTGGCATAAGCTTTCTTCACATCAAACGATTACAGTGCTCCTCGTATACGTAAACTGTTTCTTAATTTGATTAGTCGAATTTTACACTGTGTTCAGTTGCACGACCTGTATGAAAGGGAACATCCTGCCTTATTTATACGGTAGGAATCTAATATTAACACTCCCTTCACAAAAACTTTCAAAATTCTGTTTGACGTTCTTTCTTGTGTTGGTTGTCGGTTTTAAAGGCTACACACATCCATGGATGGAGCAGAAATCGTAGCACAGTGTATACTGGAAGCAGCCTCTAGCGAATGCTGGGCATGTTTCTCTCCTTCCTACTGTGTGGTGCTGTGCCATCGAACCACCGTGCGTTCCCCAGGTCCCGAATGGGATCGATACGTATCAATCACAGGCAGATTACGCAGCATGCTTTCTACAATAATTGTTTTATAGTCATACGTGATAGTCTGCAGGTGTACACAAAACATTCTCTCACCAGTCTAGGCAAAGTCGTCATAAGTGACCTTTTGCCACATAGGTGTGGACTAGTATTGATTACATGTGGCACTGTGATATTATTTTGTAATTTAAAAAAGAAACAATTTATTGTTTTTCGTACGGCGTGATCATAATAATAAAGGAAAACGTCACTGTACAAATCGTCGTCATCATCATCATCATCATCATCATCATCATCATCATCATCATCATCATCAATAAATTCATCAATGAATCGTCAAACCGATGACCAATGTTCGATTTCCTTGGTGTTTAAGATAAAAGTGGCAATATTCAACTGTCCATTTTAGCATCTGGTGGTTCAGTGTTGATTTTAGCCACTACATCCCCTACCCTCCTCGTTTTGGTTTGCTTATCCCCGTCTGCCATATCGCCAATAATGTGAACGTTAAACTTTAGTGTTCATATTAATTCTTGTACAAATGTCGATTTTGACTTAACGGACATGTTTGCTTTTACCGTATATGGATCTTATGGCCGGATTGTATGCATATCACAGGCGATTTAAAAAATAAAATGTGTATCGTTCTTTTGAAATATAGAGGATGTAAAAATCTAGATTGTGACTTACATGGAATCGTTTTGTTTTAGACCGTATGGGAATATAGTATATGAAAATCACCGATTATTGTTTTGTATGCATATCGCACTTTGAAATCACCCCACCCTTAAGTCAGTGCATTTGGGTGGGGCATGTATATTGAACTTGTGTTCTTTTTTCTTGTTTGAGTTCTATAAGTGCGTGAAATATGTTGTAAGACCTGCATAAGAGGGTTGTTAATACAAAGAACTTGTTGAGCAAAACGATTTTCATTGTAATCGATTGTGAGACTCGTGCAGCTGAAGATAGGATCAGCCTGTATAAGCTCTCGACTCCTTATGTGGTCCTGTAGAGTACTTCAACCTAGCTGTCGATGATGACGAAATCATTGTGGTGGTGTTGCCCGGGGGAAGGAGAAACTATCTACGAACGAATGTGACACACTGAGCCTCGGAGGCACTGAAGCTTAGCGGTTAGGGCGCAAGTACTGGTTTTTTGAAAAAGGTTGAGCAACTACTAGGTCCATTATTACGGAGATGGCCCAAACAAAGCCTGGCAATTATGCTTGTGAGGGGGGGGAGAGAGAGAGAGAGAGAGAGGGAGAGAGAGAGAGAGAGAGAGAGAGAGAGATAGAGAGAGAGAGAGAGAGAGAAGAGAGATCAAATAAGAGACTTTAACTACTATCTCGCCGTAAGCCATAACTGTAATCATTATACAATGCTTTGCTTGTTAATCTTCAAATCACGATGACCGTAATATGAAAATATGTGATCATTCTTTCATGCTTGTCGCGTTCTCGCTTTTATCCATCGGCGCGAGCGAATATATGCCTTGTGAAAAATAAATGAAATAAACATGGCGTGTTCTCTCTTGTTGTTGTTGTTGTTATTATTATTATTATTATTATTATTATTATTATTATTATTATTATTATTATTATTATTATTATTATTATTATTATTATTATTATTATTATTATTATTATAATCAAGTCAAGTCAGTCAAAAGCGCTTTATTCCATAAAACCCATGGGGCACGTGGATACAACAAAAAGAACAAAAATAAACATAGAATAATATGGAAATCATGAAATACAACATAAAATACTTATGTACATATATTACAAATAAAAGTTACTCTTTTATCCATCGACGCGTGCGATTCTATGCCTGCATAAATGAGACTAAGCGTTCGTAATCAGTTCGGCGTCGATTGTGTTGGTGCGTATTGACGAGTGTATTGTCGAGTGTAGCGCCTACGTGTGCGCGCGCGTATGTGTGTGTGTATGTATTGTGTGATGGATAAAGAAAGCAGGTCACTGAATGTAATTATGCGAGAGTCATTTTGATTTTATAGCATGTCATTGCAAGTTTGTAACTTAAGGCTATGTTGGTGTTTAAAAAAAAAAATAAAGGTGTGGTGCAAGTATGAAAGAAATGATGATGGATTTGTGTGTGTGTGTGTGTGTGTGTGTGTGTGTGTGTGTGTGTGTGTATGCATGGGTGTGGGTGTGTGGGTGTGTGTGTTTGCCAACATCGGAGCAAATTCTTTGTGTATGTCACTTGGTGGAATATATTCTGTATTGTAGCTTATCCTATCCTATCCCATAACTCGAAAGTCGTTGGAACACCACATGTGATCGTTTAAATAGCGTACTCCATCTTTCTCTGTCTTCAACAACCCTCATGGCTTCTCTCAATGTCAAGCCAGTCTATTCTTGAATGTTGTCCTCCCACCTCTTTTTCTGTCTCCCTCTTCTTCTACTCCTTGCACCGAATCTTGCAGGATGGTCTTTGCAAGACCTATTGTTCTGGTGACGAGGCCGTACCATCGGAGTTTCCGTTTTTTCACCACTGTGAGCATGTCTTGTGTGAGGTCTGTCGTCGTTGGTGATGTGCTAGATATAGGAAATGCCCAGAAGTCTTCTGTAGCACCTCATCACCATGCTTTGTATTTATTATTCGTTGTAGGTCTGCTGTGAGGGTCCACGTTTTGCAAGCATATAGGAAGATGGAGGTGACAAGGGAGCGCAGCAGCCTTACCTTGGAATGTAGACTGATGGTACTGTCTTTCCAAATGGGCGTCAACCTTGTCAGGGCAGCAGTTGTTTGTGCGATCCTGGAGAGGACTTCCTGTCGGGACCCATTTTCTGATACAATGGCTCCTACACATTTGAAGATATGCACTGTGTTGAGGGATTGGCCTTGGACTTTGATGTCCGTGTTGGTGCCATTGGTGTTGTTGGTCATTATTTTGGTCTTCGTTGCACTTATTTCCATTCTAAAGGTTCTGGATGCGTTGTCAAGCTTCTGTACCAGCTGTTCAAGTTCTTGTTCTTCTCCAGCCAATCCATCAATGTCATCCGCAAAACGGAGGTTGGAGATTGCTCTACTCCCTATGCTGACTGTGCCATCGTAATAGTTTGAACATGTTAAGTGTAAATTATAGTAACATAACATCGGAGCGTATAGGCGACTACTGGTCACATTATTCTGACACCGGCGAACCAGGTGATGGTAAGGGGACAATGATATGACCACACGTTGGCCAGCCAGGGATTCGATCCATGGACCTTTCGGTTACTAGTAATCCGCTCTACCAACTGAGCTACCCGGTCTCACAGTTTGAACAAACTTAGTACTCTCATGCCGTGAAGTTCGAATGGTGGTGGATGGTGAACTGGCTTGAAGCGAATTCAACCAGCAGTGTCCTATCCTATTTTGTAGTATTGTGCGTTGTCAACGGAGGGTAATTAAAATTTTATTGCCATTGGGACGGAGAGAGAGAAAGAGGAGAGAGAGAGAGAGAGAGAGAGAGAGAGAGAGAGAGGGGAAGGGGGAGGATTGCAATTGAGTCTCTCTGTAAATCTGTCTGCTCCTCTTTCTGTGCGTCCGCATTTGCGCATGCCTGTCGGTCTGTGTGTAGTTGCGGATTATTACAGACAACTTTAAGTTTTCCCTTCTCCTCCGCAGAAAGAGCTGGGGTCCAAAGGGCTTCAGCGGTTATTCTCTCTCTCTCTCTCTCTCTCTCTCTCTCTCTCTCTCTCTCTCTCTCTCTCTCTCATTGTCAAGTCACGTGGTATTGACAGAGCGTCACGTGAGACGATGTTGACATTAGAGCATGTCAACAGTAGATTTTAAAAAAAAAAGAGAGAGTGACTTTGATAGCTATATTGAAGCCTCGCCCCAAATGATTATATCACAAACAGGAGCTTGACTTAGTGGTACAAATAAATAATCACATTCCCCTGATGTTGAGATTCGTTCAAACAGTGGTTTGCTTACTTGTTGGAAATATCTATACGTGTTTCTTTCCTTCCTTTCTACCGTGCGATGGCAAAACGCAGCAAATCCAAAGGCGCCAGTTTTGTGGGGTTTTGTTGTTGAGAAAATCGACATTTTAAGACAGACGAGATTTTAGATTCAAGATCACTTTATTATCTCTAACGTGAGACATTAATTAAGACGTGGTGTAGTTGGCTGGCTAACTTTATGTTGTCTGTTTAGTGTTTTGATGACTTACTTTGTCAGGATCTCGCAAACTAACGCTAGGGGGTGGCCTCGTGGCGCAGTGGATAAGTCGCCGGTTTCCTATGCCGAAGGTCGCAGGTTCGATTCCGCAAGGGGCGAACGTATGTGACTTAGGTACGAGACTATTGAGGTCACCGAGGGTTTTCTCCGGGCACTCCGGTTTCCTCCCTTTCTTCAATAATGGTACAGAACGCAGTCAATATAAAAATGTCAAAAATAAAAATTAGATTTTCTGTCCGTCTTCTAATAGCGATCTCCCTGCCTTTACACCACCTGTTTGAGTGATGGATGTGTGTGTGTGATCTGATGTGTGTGAGGGTGGATGAGACAGGTGAGCGTGTATGTTGGTATAGATCGCCGCGCTTGGAGCCTGATTGATTTGGGGAAAGGCGCGTATATAGCATCCTGTATTATTATTATTATTATTATTATTATTATTATTATTATTATTATTATTATTATTATAGACACTCGACTTTCAAAATTCACACTGGAAACGCTTCTCACCGTGTTCTCTTTTTAAAATTTAAATTTATTTCATTTTATTTATTTATTATTTTAATTAATGAATTAATGAATTATTTTATTTTATTTATTTATTTATTTATTTGATTTGATAGTCTGTATTTTATTTATTTATTTATTTTATTTGATATTTTGTATGAGGATATTTGAACAAAAATCCCATTTTTTGACAGCTATGGACATGGTATTATTTGTCAGTATATGAGGACCTGGGTCATTTTACTGTGATGTTAGGTTAGACCACCCGTTCAGCAAACTGTGGCGTGGAAAAAAATCCAATCAGTGGATTTGAATGGAATGCACACATTCTTTGGCTGGAGTCCTCCTAGTGGGAAGGAAAAAGCGGATCTGCATGCTGAAAGACTCCAGCCCTTTTCTTGGCTGGCGGGGGAAATTTGGGACAGAACTAATGATGAGAGAGTCATTATTAGGATTAAGCAGTTTCTATAAGCTGGGTCGCTATAAGTAAACCCTGCCTTGCGGATGAGAGCATAAACCGAGACCTATAGTCTGTGCACGCACGCATTCTATAGCACGGATTTTAAAGATCCTCAGATAGCAAAAATAATATAAATATATTTATCTGGAGTAGGAAGGTTTTTATTTTAAAAGAAATTATTTGGTAGGTTATTTTTCTCCCCGGTGAAAACGTGTATATAGTTGTAATTTTTTAAGTAAAAAAACTGCGATGTGAAAAGAAGACTTTTTAAAAATAAAAGATTAAGTAATTATTTCATTCCAAGATCCCAGGTCGCCCAGGATTGTGGTCAGATGTTTAAGGCGCTGTATTCTGTTGTCGTCATGAAACCCGCCCGTTGTCGTCACATAATTACATGAGCTACTACCATTCATTGTCAATGAGAAGGTCTTTATAAGGATGCTTTGATTTGGAGATACAGGAGAGAGAGAGAGAGAGAGAGAGAGAGAGAGAGAGAGAGAGAGAGAGAGAGAGAGAGAGAGAGAGAGAGAGAGAGAGAGAGAGAGAGAGAGAGAGAGAGAGAATGGTGTTGGTGCTTGTGGGTGAGGTCGGTTGGACAAGTTTACAGAGGAGGTGAAAGAGCTAGTTTTTTTGTTGTTTTTTTATGGGAGAGAGAGAGAGAGAGAGAGAGAGAGAGAGAGAGAGAGAAGAGAGAGAGAGAGAGAGAAGGGGGGGGGGAGGAGATATTTTATTAGTATTTGCCCTTCCATTTTGATGCGACTTCGTTGATCCTTATGCTTAATTTGTATGCAAGGCCCGGATTATAGGGTCTGTCATTGTTTGGAATAGGTTTAAGTTTTACTGTTCTGTGCTTTTTACGCATTCCATATTCTGTTGGCGTGTCTAAAATTTAGTCTAAACCAAAGAGATAGTTGGGAAAGAGACATTCGTCAGGGGTGAAGATGAGGGGATGGATGGTGGTGAGGGTGAGAGTTAAGGGGTGGTGGTGGTAGGTGAGATGGGTGGGGTGGATAAAAAAAACATCTTTTGTATGGTTATTTTTTATTTATTTATTTTATTTTATTATTATTTTTTAAATTTTATTAATTAATTAATTAATTAATTTATTTATTTATTTATTTATTTATTTATTTATTTATTTATTTATTTATTTATGTATTTATTTATTTATTTATTTTTTAAAGAGGTATCACAATTATTTGAAAATTGTTGTTGGTCTTTCATTTAGTGTATATGTTACTGTTTGCAGTTAGAGGCTGCTGTGTCTTGTAATAGAGTGTCGTTCTTGCTGTCATTATGTATAGATTGTATATCCCTATCCCCCCATTCCCCACCTCTTCCTGTCTGGCTATACGGCCCCCTCCTCACCCCCGGGCTAGGAGCCTAATTTGATATCTGCTGTTTCTTCGTTTGTTTGTTTAATAAAAGGACAAAGTAACCTTTCGATCATAAGTGGTGAAAGAACTTTGGCAACAAAGTTAGGGTGTGATAGGAAAGGTGGGGGGAAGGGAAGGAGGGGGGGGGAGGTCGATGAAGGGTAAAAGAAAGAAAAATTAAAGGAATATGTTCTTATATAGCAGTTCAGCCAATCAAAGAGCTGATCACTGGCGCTTCCATTGTAGGTAGTTATACAAAACAGAACGCTCTCTCTCTCTCTCTCTCTCTCTCTCTCTCTCTCTCTCTCTCTCTCTCTCTCTCTCTCTCTCTTCTCTCTCTCTCTCTCTCTCTCTCTCTCTCTCTCTCTCTCTCTCTCTCTCTTCTCTCTCATAATATTATACTTGCAAGGACTGACCAGATTTAGTGTTGTGGATATGTTCTCGCTCATGCTAGTTACTATACAAATACAGATCGGTTTTAATGTTGTCGTCTTATTTAATAATGATGGTCATGCGTGACGTACGTTAGTTAGAAACAGGTAATTATGTTAAGTAGATGAACAGGGTTTTTTCCCACAGAATTGTCGGTCGGTCGCATGGGAGAGAAGAACTTGCTTCCCTTTTCTCGAAAGTGACAAAGGAAGCTCAAAAACGTCTGAAATAATTTAATGGTGTGCAAACGTTGACACTAGATAATTTTGATCATAGAGGAGTTTATTAATCCACATTATTGAGTGAGAGCTCACGAATAAGCGTGTATGCAGTTTTTAGGCCCCTGACAACGTCACGAGCTTTGCTAGCAGAGGGGGGCTTCTAATGCATTGTTTGAGCGTTACTCACTACGACATGCACTCAATACTCTTGCTTGGTTAATGGGCCAAAATATTAAAATTATTTCCCTTGAATATGCAAATGTTCAGCCGATAGGTGCGCCAATAGTCGCGTACTTCCATGTTCAGGTCGTGGATCAAAATCTACAGTTTTAAGTCTTTTTTGATGTCGGTATATATCTTCAGCTTTCATAGGCGACCCCAAATGTTTTTTTTTGCTTGGTGAAATGTTTGGAGTGATTATGTACATGTTGTCAGTACTACAAACGATTTATTTTGTGAAAAGTCTGTCAGGCCGAGCATGACACATCTTACATGCTTACAGTGTGCAGAAGGCCCCATACATAATATTTTTTTTTAATAGTCTAGTCATATAATATATATTAATAATAACAAATTTTTATAGAGTTCGGTACTCCAGCAGATGGCGTGACGTTGTTGTTGTTTGTAGATTATAGTCACACGACACTTTCGCATATAGGTGACTACTGGATTTATACTGACACCAGCGGGCCAGTTGTTGGTAAAGGGGAAAATAATATGATCACACGATGACCAATCCGGGATTCGAACCAGCGACCTTTCGGTTACTAGCAAGACGCTCTTACCAACTGAGCTACCCGGTCCCACATGGCGTGACGCAACACGGTATACAGTTATTACAAGGGGCTCGATCACGTAGGCCTATTTACTACCCGAAGTACGCTACCCTAGGCGCACTCTATCGGATTGTCTTCCCCGAAGGTGGAGTTTTTTGGCTCATTCCAGCATTCTGAAGCTAAAAATAATAGCAGTTACCAAAACTGGTAAGAGACGAAATCCTTAAAACAATTAATCGTAAGATTTTTCGTTTTTGCTGGATAAAATAGACCCTACCGTACACCAGACGCACTCTTCATATTCGTTGTTCACTCAGAAATAAGGTCAACTTGAGCTCTATCATGGGGCCAGGTAGCTCAGTTGGTAAAACGGTTTACTAGTAACCGCAAGGTCCCTGGTTCGAATCCCGGTGTCACATCCTTCAAGTTCCGGGTCTCCTAGTTTATCCGAGCGCATTTGCGCATGCGCCAGGTCATGTCGGGCAAGCTTTTTCACGAAGTTCTAACCCTAACCCAAACCCTAACCCTAACCCAAACCCTAACCCTAAACTCTTAACTCTAACCCAAACTTTAACCCTAAACCTTACGAAGACTATGATAGCACTGTGCGCATGCGTCGAATTTTGTAACGCGTCGACCAATCAGAATGCTCCCATTCGCTCCCAGCCCAGCTAAGATACTAGGAACTGTGAGGATGTCACACCGGATTGGCCAACCCGTAACCGTTTTACTTTTCCTTTTACCATCAACTGGTTCGCTGGTGTCAGAATTATGTGACCAGCTGTAGTCGTCTAAGCGCTCCGGTATCTTGTGATTATAATCTACAGTTAACCCACCCTGGCCGACAGGGGATGGGGGGTAAGAGGGGTGGAGGAGGGCAAAGGAGCCTAATGCATGCTGGGTCACTGATCTAAAAGAAGATTATTTAGTTCAGTGTTGCTGGGTGTATTTGCGTAGCGGTCACTCTCATCCATTCATCTGCAGGTGTGCGGATAACCCCCAAAAGCACTGGGTTCTCTCCCCTCCGTCTCTTGTCGGTCAGGATTGGGCTCAGGTTGCCTGGGCATCAGACGATGCGGTTAAGGCGGCAAGGCGGGCGCCTCCGGCGGCTTGAGTTAGATCCTGTATCAGCGGCCTACACCTTAAGATGCTCTTGAGCTGGAAGGCGTTACTAATACACACACGTACACGATGTAAGCTGAAGGAAGAGGAATAAACAGCTTTGTCTTTAAATAAACGCTGCACATGATAGGTTTTGGTGGATTTATTTAAAGGAACCCACACTGACCACGTCCCCTCCTCAGATCCTTTGAACGTTGACAGTGAGTGGGAAATAGACTCAAAGATACACTCTTCAGCTTCGTTGTTCACCCACAAATAGGGTCAAAGGTCACACAGCTGTGGTATTCGATGTACCGTTAATCAGTGGAAATCACTCCCCATCGGAGCCGAAATTGAAAATTCAAATTTTAACGGATGGGTTGAGCACGGACAGCCCACTTTATCATTGGGTAACATGATAACAATGCGAATTTTATGGTAAACCCGTTTTGGCCAAAAGTAAACAAAGCCTTCGAATTGGGACCTTTTAACCTACAGCAAGGTTATTCTGGCATGCTTTGCGGGTTTCCACACCCGCAGCTGAATTATAGCCATGGGGCACTATTATAATAATATCTTTTTCATTAATTCTGAACATGCACGGTTTTTTCTGCAAATACCTTTACGCTATATTATCTATCGTGGACATTCTAACCTGGCTTTGGCGGTATCAGCAAACAGACGCTGGATTTTTGCGAATAGTTCAAAGCAGTTTTAATTAACGTCTGTAGCCAATAGGTCTGTGAAGTTGGCAAGTGTAAGATTCGAAGCACGATTCTAATAGAGCTAGATAGATATACCTTGTTTCCCCTCGCAGGCGCTCGCAGTTTAATGTGAGAGATTTCGAAGCCTAATAGTAATACTAATCGGTGTATATAAAATATTAGTATAATTATAATACTACAGAGCGACACTCTCGCTAGAGACACTCTCCCACATCCAAATACCGGCGCCTGTGATTCTCTCTCCTCCTCTTTCCGCACCCTTCCTCTCACCCTCTACCCCCTCCAAATCCTATCCTAATATGTACGTGCACAGACCTCACGGCGGCAACCTTTACGCCCTTTTTTGATTTTTAATTATTCCCCTTTGACAGTACTGTGCACCTTCTTTTCTGTGTGACTCAACAAGGGGACACTACTCCAGGATGTGCACGGAGGCCATAGTAATTTATGACTGTATCGTAGAAATTAATCATAGTGAGTTGCGTTTTGTTGTGTTATATTGTTGCCTTGTATCGTTGCATTGTATTTTTGTAATTAATGTATTGTATTTCAAGAACGGAAAATTGGCAATCAGGGCGTTTACGTAAAAGAAATGAATAGCCTGCTATAGGTAGGTAAGTAGATTAACGTCCCCGGACACAATGAGCAGATCAGCGGCATTTGGAGGGTGAAATGCCGAAAATCTACAGGTGAAAATAGATCTAGTCTAGGCCTAGGGTAACAGTTAACCCTAACACCAGCCCTAACCCTAATCCAAATTCTAACTAACTGTAATCCTAATGCTAAATATCAAAATTTGCCGTAAAAATTTTATTTCGTATCTTTGCCTAGGTCTACTAATACAATTAGGAGTGCGCAAAACGATGCGCGAATCCACGTAGACCTACATGATCCTAATTTGGGCTTTTCGCTGTTATTTGATAACCCCATGAAAGTGTCCCACTATTGTAGCGAGCGCCACCTATGGGGTGGGAGGAGAGGGAGAAAGAGAGAGAGACTCCTGTGAAAGTTGGACACTAATGTTGCGAGTTCTACGGTGCTGGATAACGGCAGCTGGTAATAAAAAGTAGACACTGTTATATTGTAGAGTTGGCTTCAACCTTTCTGAGGATGCTTTAAACGCGAGAACATAATTATAATGCCTAAGTACATGTGTAATACTGAGTGTTTTTTCGTCGACGTGGGTTCGAATCCTGACTTCAGCAAACTATTTTGTGATTGCTGGATAGTAGTGGCCAGCGCTTTGAGAAGCTCTCTGAGCTTGTAAGTGCGCTATATAAGAGTAATCTCTTTCTTTCTTTCTTCATGGTGTCCGGGGACGTTAATCTAAATAATGCGAAAAAAAAATCTTTCTTCAGCGTTGAGCTTAATCGCTATATAACGTCATTTAGTGGCTTTTGTATTATTAGTCTTTTTTCCTGTATAGCTCTCCACCGTTGCAGCAAGTCTCTTTTATATATTCGGGTGCCATTCCCGGTGGGGCCTGATATACGCTTACACTCACCCATTCATAAGGGTACCACTAGTTCCGGGTTGGTACTAAAAGAAAATCGTGCTTGCATAATTTCAGGGTCAGCAGATTTGGGCAGAATTTGCGCCGCCGCACCCAAGTCACTTTAATGTTGGAACGAAGTCACGATTCAATACTGAGTATCTACCAATGCACCACTATGCGCCGACTATAGGAATGGAATTAGAATATAAATATGTTAAGAGTATAGATGTTCTCACTCGAGGTTTATAACATTGCCTAACATCCTTCTACATCGTCGCAGCTTTGTACATTAATAAGTAAGGTAGGCCTATATTTTAATGTTTAAACTTTTTTTTTTAAATAATGTAAGCGCACTTATGTAGCGGTTTTCCAGCTGAAGAGCTTCTTAAGGCGCTGGCTGATACAGGATTTAACTCAATCCGCCTAAGGCGCCCACTTGATCGCTGCCTCAGAAGAATCGTCTGCCTCCCAGACACAACTGAGCACAATTCTGGGCGACCGGGGATGGAGGTAAAGGTGATGGTGGTGATAGAGGGGTTTGAGGAAGGGACCTAGTGTTTGCGGGGGTCGGCACTCACCCGTTGAGGGCATGAGCGTCAGGATCTTTGAAGTAAGTCCGTGCGATGAAATTGAAACGTCAATAATGATTTTCCATTTACTGGCATCGTTTTAAGGCGTTAGTTCAGTCGGTGACTCATTCAGTCACTCATACATCCATTCATTCATACTTACACTTATTAGGGTGTTTTTTTTCTCAAGATAATGACGCCTCTTAAGGTGCGGTCTGACGGGAAGTGAAACAAGAAGCAAAACAGCCAGTAAAACACGAAACATCGTAGTTTTGACTATGTTTATCGTGTGACTAGACCTAAAGCATAACAGCAGCTAAGCGCCGAAGTGAAGCAAAGCCAATGCTTTCAGTTTAGAGCGTGCTCTAAAATTTTGGGTTGCTTCGCTGAAGCATTTGATTGCCAGCCAATCAGAAGAGCCGACGTACGAAAACTAGGTTGTTATCATTTCAGCGATCATGACGGCATCAAAAGCTACTGGGCCATTAGCAATCTGAAAAGACGATACGTTTATTCTCCTCGATCTAATTCAAAGCCACGAGGCATTATGGAATGTTAGAAGTCAAAATTACAGAAACCAAACCCCGAAAAAGGCCTCATGGACTTCTTCTGTGAGGGTCAATCCAACGGAAAGGGAGGTAACTGATTTACAACTTATTGCGCATTGCTTCCACGCAGACTGCTTACGCAAAACTTCTTATCGTGTGACCGCTTCACAAAGCAAAGCACTTGCTTCTAGCAGCAGATGCTTTGCTTTGTTTACCGCTTTGCTTTTGTTTCACTTCACGTCAGACCGCACCTTTAGTCGTGTTGTCTCGTCATCGACTGCTAGCCAGGACCCATCCAACCATGCATGACCCATTGCTCGCTTTAAGCTTGCCAAAGTTGTTGTTCAATCTGCTCCGCCAGTTGAAACGTGTGTGCGTGTGCGTGTGCGTGGGTGTGTATGTGTGGGTGTTTGTTTGTATGTGTGTGTGTGTGAGAGAGAGAGAGAAAGAGAGAGAGAGTGAGAGTGAGAGAGAGAGAGAGAGAGAGAGAGAGAGAGAGAGAGAGAGAGAGAGAGAGAGAGAGAGAGAGATACAGATAGATGAAGCTATATACAGCGTATTTCCCGTATTGTTACGAGTAGTGTTATAGGCCTCTATGTGTAAGGTAGGCTTACAAGTGGATAACATTTTACCAAGTTAATAGATCGTGATGTTTACAATAACAAAGGGAGTGCTAGTGCGTATATATTTTAGTTTTTAATACTTTAAATGCGTGTAGTAATGATGCTAGGCTCGGGATTTTTGTTTGAATTATTATTATTATTATTATTATTATTATTATTATTATTATTATTATTATTATTATTATTATTATTATTATTATTATTATTATTATTATTATTATTTAGTTTATTGTTTTATATTTGTTTAAATTTTTTGATTGTTTAAAAAGTGTTTTAAATTTATTTTGCTTCGGAAAATGCATGTGAGTGAAGTACCAAGATTAATATTAAAATAATAATATGAGCAGCAGTAGGGTTACCTCGTTGTAGGTTTACCTGTGTATAAAAGGATTTTTACCCCACCCCCCACCCCCCCAAAAAGAAAAAGAAGCACAAAGATGAGGTGATACAGAAGACTTCTGGGCATTTCTTATACCCAGTACATCATCAACGACGAAGCCATTGTACAACACGAAGGCATGCTCACAGTGGTTAAGAAACGTAAACTCCATGGTATGACCACGTCCCATGATTATTAGGCCTTACAGAAACCAACAGGCAAGGCACGGTGCAATGAGGAAGAAGAAGAGGGAGACATAAAAAGAGGTAGAAAGACAACGCTCGAGAATGAACTGGCTTGACACTGAAGCCATGAGGGCTGCTGAGGACAGCGAAAGATGGAGTGCGCTGGTTAAACGATCATCTATGGTGGCCCAACGACTTTCGAGTTACGGGAAAGGATAGGATAGGACAGGACAAGGATAAAATGTCTTGTGTAAAGAGCTTTGATGTTTTTATCTTATCAAAGTGAGTGAATGAATTTTTGTTTTAAATTGTGAGATATGTCGATAATGCTCGACCTTAAGTTCCCGTCAAACCTGTGAGTGTAAGTAGACAGATTAGAAATTCAAGTGGTAGTAAGATGTGACAAGGAAAAACATTTTACCTATAAAAATCTGTGATATGTTTTACAATCTAGAACTACTATAATAGAGTGAGTGAGAGAGTTCTTTTTTAGAATTGTGTGGAATGTCCATGATACTAGAGTTTTAAAAAAATTAAATTCATCCGTCCAACCTGTGTGTTTACGTAGACTGAGCCGTTTAGGGGTGCGTTTATGTATGTGTTTACAAGGATAAACATTTTATCTGTGACGTTACTTGTGAGATTGCCGTGTGATGCGATTTTTCATTTGAAAAACTGTATGGATGTTTTTTACAAACTAGAAATAGAATTACAAATGGAGTGCCAGTGAGTGGATCTGTTTAGAATGTGTGGTGGTGATTATGATGCAATACATGTACATTTTCACGTTTCTATAAAAACTTGTATAAGAGTGAAGTTATCCATTTTAGCCTATGCGCGTTCATATTTTTTACCACTCCTCTATGCTGGGTTTGGCCTTAAATTATCGGTAAAACATTTTGTAGACCTTTCAGCAACTACAAGAGAATTAAAATAGTAACGTATATTTTTAACGTAGGCCTATATTCATTATTCTTAACTGGCGATCGATTCCAAATAGCCTGTATGGATTAACAGACACAGACTTCGATTTGTATAGTCTGCCTAGTGGACCTACCAAAGGTCACTGCCAGGGGACTGCCAGTACTTATAAAAACTTTCTCGTCCTTGACTTTCTTGTATTATGCTCACGGTTCCAACTACTGCATAACTCTTCTATAGCCTGTTTACGCAGGAATTCGATTAGCTCCCCTTTCAAAAAATGCAAGACACACGTAGTATTGTGCTGAGGAATGCATATACCTTGATAACTGAAATGAAGAATTGTGTGCCTTCAATGGTAACGGAACTATGCGTCCGTTGTTGATAAAAACACTGTTTTCACTGAACTGAGAGAGAAGCGTTCTATAGAGAGGCCGCTATCATATATAATTATATTGCCAGATACGAGTTCCTGCGCTTACAGCGCAGCTGAAGACTGGGCGAGGTCTTCAATCTCTCACTTCTATTTCAAACGTGTCTCAACTACGCTGCGCGTGTCCGTTTGTATAGGTGTTGACCTAGCGCTAATGAGGTAATGACGATTATGACATAGCCGGGGAGTTAGAGGTGACCAGGTTTAATGAGAAGGTTAAATAGGGTACTGTTTATCTTATCTCTCTCTCTCTCTCTCTCTCTCTCTGTGTTTGTGTTTGTGTGTGTTTGTGTGTGTGTGTGAGAGAGAGATTGTACATGTGTGTGAGAGAGAGAGAGAGTGAGAGAGGGGAGAGGGAGATTGTGTGTGTGTGTGAGTGTGGGTGCGTGTGTGTGTGTTTGTGTATGCGCGCGTGGGCATGTGTGTGTGTGTGTGTGTGTGTGTGTGTAGGGATGTGGTTTGGTTAGTAGGACTGTTTATCGGTCTGTGTCTGTGAGTGTTGTCTAAATAACCCTTCATTAACTTGGTCACCTTATAATCAGCACTTCTGTAAATGGTTGTGGTTAATTAGCCCGTTAGGACCTACAAGCTGATATAGAGGGATAGGTGACACTGACGTTTCTTGGTTTCAGGTGTACCTGCGTATTTATATATTAGATACCACACTGCAGCAGAGTCTTATTTATGGACATGGCCTCCACTCCCAACATCCCTCTTTCTCTCTCTCTGTCTCTCCCTCTCTTTCTGCCTTTGTTTGTCTCTCTCTTCTATCTCTATCTCTCTCTGTCCCTCTCTTTCTATATCTCTGTCTCTGTCTCTCTACCTCTGTATGTTTTGTCTTTGTCTCTCTTATCTCCCTGTCTCTAGTATCTCTCTCTCCATCTCTCTCCCTCTCTTTGCGGAAACATCTGGAGTTAAATCATGTATCAACCAGCGCCTTGAGCAGCTCTTGAGCTGGAAATGCGCTATACAAGAAGAAGAACTATTAAATCAATAAATCAATCAAGCTTCTCTTTTTCTCTTTTCAGAACTGTCGATTGAGCAGTCGCCTGAGGAGAGAGAGGCAGAGGAACTGAAAAAACAGGCTGCCGCCATGGATCTGCCCACTTTCCCCTGCGATTATTTGGGGGTCAAAACCCTCCAAAAACCCGCCACCAGCGTCGCGGGGCTCCAGAACCCAATCCGAGAGCTCTATTTTTCCTTTCGCAAAAGCCTTCAGCAGGGCACACCCCACGCCAGGTAAGGGACATAATCAGGTTATCTGTTTCATGAAAATTATCTCCCTAAATTAGATATTCGTATTCACTTCCGATATTATGTTTATATCCTCTAAACCTAAAATACAATGCAGCTTGTTTACAGAGAGTTCTTTTTTAAATCTGAAAACATTTTGAGAAAAATTGTCAGATTGCTTCTGAAAGGCTAAACGTTATTATCATTAGCCATAGTAGATTTCAATCTTTCTTCTCTCTCCCTCCCTCCCTCACCCCCTCTCTCTCTCTCACACACATCCACACATCCACCTACGCATTCATCCACATCCACACACACCCACACACAGAGACACAAACAAACAAACACACACACACAAGCACACATATACGCACACAATATATAAATTAACAGACTAAGGTATTACAGACAAAATTAAAATAAATAAATAATGCTCTTATTTTGCTTGCTTCAGGTCGGCACTGCGGGTGACGCCCAACGGGATGCTGATGTCTGTGGTGGATAGCGCAGGACCCGTGGACATGTTCTTTGACATGCAGTCCATCAACCTCTTTGAGGCAGTCCGCTTCGCCATCGTCAGCGACAAGAAGCACAAGGCAGTCTTCGTGCCCTTGCAAGACTCCAAAGCACCCGCCGCCAACGACAAAGCGGCCTTCACGGTGGAGAAGCCTTTCCAGTTTCTGCTGCAAGGAGGTCACCAGCCGTTGTTGGTGTTTGTGCTGAGGCGACCTAAGGGCGTCAAGGCGATGGACTGCCACGCCTTCGCGGTGGATAACCCTGAGACCGCCCTGCACGTGCTAGCACTCGTCAGGCACGCCCTCAACCCCGCCCAGAACCCCGCCCCTGCCGCCCTGGGTGGAGGAATGGGTGTGGGAGGAGTCGGAGGAGGAAGTGGAGGAGGGGGTGGAGGAGGAGGGGCCGAGTTCTCTCGCGGCGGGACACGCGGTGACTTCATCCGCACGGAGTTCGGCGAATACAACGTGTATCGGGGCGCAGGACAGTCGCTGGAGCTGAAAGACGAGTATTTCAGAGGCGGGGAAGGGGGACCTGGTGGTGGCGGCTTCCCTCCCTCTGGCTCCCAGTCTCAGCCCCCTGGGCCCGACTCCCGCCAGCCCAACATGCGCGAGACATACCCTGCCGACAACGGCGACCGGCCCAGGTTCGGGTGGTCGTACGACAAGCCTGGGCAGGGTGGAGAAGAATTCAGGCGTGGAGGAGGACAGTACGATCAGAGCCAAGACTTGAGGTCGCCGCGAGGTATGGGACCTGGTGCTGGTCCTCCTGGGCCTGTCCCTAGGTCCTCAGGTGGACCATATCCAGGTGACCCCCGCTACGGGTCACAGTACCCACCGGACATGAGACCCGTCGACAATCGCTACGGCAACATATACCCCGGGGAAAGGCGCTCAGCTGAGGGCAAGGATGTGGACGACAGATCGGGATTTCGCGGCAGTGGACCCATGGACATCGTTGGAGGCTACCAGCCTGAAAGGCGCGAAGTTATTAGCCACTCTCGAGAAAGGTCGGGAGACAGCGCGGATGGCAGGCTGGGCGTAGGAAGGAACTCCGGTCCAGAGTTCGGAGGGCGTCGCTATGACGACGGAGGCGTGGCCTACCAAGAGTCGTGGCAATATGGTGGTCATGTCAGTCCCCGCACTGAAGCTTCTCCCTCCGTCATGCTGGACAAACCTGCCATGGCCCCCACTGGTCGCGGCTCTCCGCGCACCTCCACCACGCAGCAACCTCTCTCACCCAGAACGTCCGTTAGCTACGACAGCGGGCCCACCTCCCCCTATTCCCCAGCCTCTCCTCCTTCTGGCGCACCTGCATTCTCCCTGTCCAACAGGGAGAGTCGAGGTGACGAGGTGGAGGCCAGCCCGACCCCAAGCAGCAAACCCGTGGCCAAAGTGCCGCCCCACATGAAGGGCGTCAAGGTGCTGCCGTCTGACTTCCTGGCCGTCAAGCTCAAGCCCAAGCCACAACGCTCCATGTCAGAGGACGCCAGCCCCGACTATGATAACAGCGCCAACGTCACAGCGCAGTACAAGCTGCTGCAGCAGCAAGAGGCCCAGAAGCAGGAGAAACCTGTCAAGCAGGCGAGCTACACTCAAAACTGGAACAACGACGACGACGTCCGCCCTGGCTCAGGCAAGTTCCCCCAGGACGACGACCGCCGCTACATCGAGCAGTTCTCCGACAATGACGTGCAGCTGCGTCATGCCGGACCAAATTATGACGTCAGAGAGCCCGCGCGTCACAGTGCCCCAGGCTATGTGCAGGAGTCGCGGAACCGGAACTCGTTCACTGACCGAAGTGGGGGAGGAGGAGGCTACAGCGGACAGACAGCACCTTACCCCGGGGCCCAGCAAGTCTTCCCTAGAGGCTCCAACCCTCCCCAAGGCCGAGTCAGCGGGGGCAGCAATGGCGCCCCCAGTAGCTCCGCCAACGATGACGGGCAGATGGGCAGGAAGAAAGACGCCGAGATCGCCAACATGTTCTCCAACTTCCGCATTCAGGGACGGCCAGGGATGGGACCCGACAACTTCGAGAACTCGCTTGGTTATCTTCCATAGTAGAAGCTATGACTCCCTTATTCCATGGAGTCTTTAAACTCCAGTTCCCACGTCTCCAGGCAAGACAACCACCACCTGTGTTGTTACACACACTGTTTGTCTCCCTTTATCGCCCATAAACTTTCCTATCCTACAAGTGTCAGTTTTGGTTCTTGTTGCAAAATCTGATGCGGACCATCACATCCATGTTATAGACCTATTGCTTCCTGAATGTTCCCTTTTGGTTTTGAATAGTTAAACTGACTCGGACCCATATCGAACTCTTAGAATTCCTAGCACAACCATAGGCTCAGCAACACTTAATAATTCTAGTGTCAGGTGTTGTCTGTCCATGATTTTAAGTCTCTGTTGTTTTTGGATGATTAAAGAGACTCAGACTCGTACTCCGACAGAGGTTCTAACTGTTGAAATTTCTAGCACAGCTATTGGCTCGGTAACGCTTAAGAATAATTCCAGTGTCAGGTGTTGTTTTCCCATGTTTTCAAGTGCTGAAAAAAAATGAAGAGGAAACAGGTGAAGGAAGTCAAACACATCACATTCAAAGGTTCTTAATTTCGCTAAAAAGCTTCTTTAGGAGTTAAAAGCCAACTAATAACGTGAATATAATACCAATAATGACACAAAATGGACTGTTAACCCATAGGCTACACGTAGGACTATTGGAATTACATAATTATGTAAAAGATAATGTCCTGCGGTCAGATTTTGTGTGTGTGATTCTGGATGAAAATGGTTGTTGATAAATGATGACAGCTTTGCAGTTTCAACTGAGTGACTGATAGTGATCTTCATTCAGACAGCATTTGTAGCCAGTGTGGAGAAACGGTGAAAGCCATACTTTTCCATTGACAGGGAGCCTTGAGACCATAGGGAAGTGTACTAGAGTAGTTTTTTGTCGGGGAACAAGAAATATAAACTGACTGTGTGTGGTGCATAAACAGATCAGATAGAAAGGTAAATACAATAGAATCTCATCTTGACAGGGGTGTTCGAAGATTTTTAAAATAAAAGTTAAAACAATCTTGTTGTTGACACTCAGTCTGGATGGACTGCTATGTGGAATAGAACTGGTTACTCAAATTTTCCAATGAAAATTGTCACATCAAATGAATAAAACACAATTGTCTTATTTTATTTGGTGGTGCGGGTATTACAAATTGTGGTTTTATAAAACAACAGACCTAAAAACTTTTGAAAAATAAATGTCAAAAAGGGACGATCGTCAGATTGGAAAATGACACGTTCTACTTTGAAATTTTCTCCCTTTCTTCTTTTTCAAGGGACATAACTTTGATTTAAAAAGAATGTCCAGAAGTGCTTTGCTTTGCTTATATAAATTAACGTCCCCGGACACAATGCGTATAGAGGACAATGTCCAGAAGTGAACATTTTGACTGACTAATGACAATAATATATGCAACTGATATAATTTGCATATTATGTACATAATTTAAACAACAAAAAAGGCATATCGCTTTATATACTACCGAATGTAATGCGTTGTGATCCTGTTCCCTGTGTGTGATGCATTATTGTTATTTTTTAAATATATGTGTAATTGTGATCTGTTATTGTTAACGTAATGCGCCCCCCTGCCTCCCCTCCCTTACTGTTTTGGGGTTAATCTGCTTTTGTCTGTAGTTTGTTACTTTGTAAACTGGGAAAAATATGGTGGTGTTAATCTGGATGTGTGTATAGCACATTATGCTGATGCATGACTGTACAGATGCATTCAGAAAGTGCCGTTTTGATCTAGCTTTCCAGCTCAGGTTTGAAGAAGAAAGAACCACTGTTCAGATTTTGTATGTTTGTAATTTATTCTGGAGTATTTCGTTTTGTCCCTTGCCAACCTATCATTTTATTGAAGTAAGCTTAGTCTGTCAGGCATTGAACAACACCAGGCAATTTTAAGAGCCTAGGGTGTGGGGAGGGGGTGCCGGTGGAGAGTGTAATTAGTGATGAATGCATATATGCGAAGCTTCATTTTAGTTAGCCTGGTTTGGGAAAAAAAAAAGAAGTTGTGTAGCTGTTCATTTTGAAATATTGTTAATCATGTTCTGTGTTGGCATTATAGAACACGTCTTAAATTGTTTTTTCTGTTTTTAAATGTGTGAGACTTATTTTTAACTAGTCTGGCGCCCTGTAAATAAATGTCCAGATCTCAATCACTCCTTAGACAAGATCTGATAGGAATCAACCCAATCTGAGAGGTTAGAGAGGGAACAAAATGGATAGATTATATGTTTCCGTTCTTCTCACGATGAAGTTGGAAGGGAAATAACTCTTCAAAGTATCCAAGATGAAATTTGCCTTGAAAAGTGCTATTCTATTGTATATTTGAATGTAATCAGAGACTGGATATTAATAACTTTGTACTGGGTCTTAATCAACTTCGTGATACTACATATTGTTTTGAAACCTCAAACTGATGATGTTATTTTACATACATAATTAAGCCTACATTTATGCATTGATTGGAATGTGTTATGAAAATGCTTATTCCAGCATCGTTTGTTTTGAGAACTTACTAAATTTAAAATGCTGTGATTTGCCAATGCATCTTGCTTGGTTGTGTTGAGGCATATTGTTACCCTAACAGTTTGGGCTTTTGAAAATTTATGAAATGATTGTGCTTTGGCTGTGTGGCAAACATTTGCTGGCTTAGTTGTTATTGATCTATGTCTCATCATTAGCTTTTAAATTTATATTTAGCAATGTAGGCATTTCTTTAGGTATGTGTTTTGTTAATGATGTTTATATTCTATTGTTTTTGTCAACGGGGATTTGATAAATTAGAGTAAAGCCTCCGCGACCCTTGCGTGGGATGTCTTTATTGTAAAGTGACCGGCTGGTGGAGTGCCTTCAGTGTTACCACTAGGGTTGTTTCGGCAGATTTTTTATGCGGATCAAGGGTGAGTCCTCTTTCAGCGAAGTTGTGGTCTTTATTTTGTGGTCCTGATTCGGATCTGTGCAGTCCGCTGGACCCTGTAAGCGATGATTAAGTAACTAACTATAAACTAACCTGCATAGGATGCCTTTATTGTAAAGTGGCTGGCTGGTGGAGTGCCTTCAGCGTTACCGTTTGAGTTGTTTCAGCAGATCTTTTAACAATTAGCTTTAAAAAAAAAAAAAACGAATTGTTTCTGTATTTTGCTAAAAAGAGTGGTCAACTATTGTACTAACCTTTGCTTCATTCACCCTATTTAGCGGTGACTCGCCCAGTAGGCTACCTCTTACAAGTGTACTGGATAGGTGAATGTAAACCTTGGCTAGGATCGGCTATGCAGTTTGAGACTGTGCTTCTGTATGAAATCAGAGAGTGTGATTTTGCTATGTATATAAGCTAGATTTGTCCGTTCTTTGAATTGATCGTTATCTTTTAGCATATAAGGAGATGGCATGATTTTTTTAATGTAGTATTTTTTAAAATTAATTATTAGTGTGATTTTTAAAAAAAATTAGTTTATTTTCCTGCTTTCCTAATAGTATGATCATGCTATGTGTAATAAACTAGATTTGTCTGTTCTTTGAACTGATGGTTTACCTTATTGTATAATAAGAAAGCCGCATGATTTAAAAAAAAAGTTATTTGCTTTTCTTCTTCTTTGCTGATACAGTAATAGTATAATTTTTATCATAGTTTACCAAAACTATAGAATGGCAGGTGTAGCATGATTTTTAAAAAAGTATTGGTTTCTATTTCTTTGCTGATAGCTTATGATCATATGATCATACTTTTTGAAAATGATAAAATGACATTATGTAGCATGATTTTTAAAAAAAAAGAATTAATTTTTTTTGTTGTTGCTGATAGTATGATCTAATTATCATATAGTTTATTAGACAGATAATATATGATATATCTTTGATAGTATAATTTGCTTTGTACAGTTGGTATGAAATGTTGAATAATTATGATCTTTATCATAGTTTATCAAAATGATAGAATGGCAGAAGGTGGCTTGATTTAAATATATATATACAGTAAGTCCTCGCGTTACGCCGGTCTTGACTTATGTTGTTTCATGGTTACGACTCTCCTCCCCATAAAAATATAATAAATAATATTACACGTCGTTTCGTCTTATGTGGTTTAGCGTCGTAAGCGATGTAAACAAACGGGAGCTAGTTTAATTCATGTGGTAAGGAATTGTTTTCTCTTCTTTTTAATACTTTTTAAAATGTAATTAACAGTTACAGTACAGTATATAGCACTGTACAGGTATTTTTCTTTATGTTCCGACTTAGATGAAAACGGGTTACGACGCGTTCAACGAACGGATCAACGTCGTAACTCAAGGACCCTCTGTATATATATATATATATATATATATATATATATATATATATATATATATATATATATATATATATATATATATATATATATATATATATATATAAAATAATTTCTTTTTCTTTGCTGATAATATGATCTTTATCATTTATTTTATCATAGAGATAGTATGGTATATTTTATTATATTACTTTTTTTTGTAGAGTTAAAAAATGTTGAATAACTAAGTTTTTAAAAAAAGAAAAAAAAGGAAGATCTTTTGTAGTTTGTCAAACAGATGGAATGATCTTATACTAGTATATAACACTTGTGCTTGTAGTTTTTCACACCTTTATCTAGATTTTCATACCCACTATGGTAATGATGGGTTTGTAAGTGTTCACCTGCATTATTAAGTGTTAGAGTTTTAGTTAGACGGCAGTGTTATCTAGAAATCAAAATGTATTTGGGTAGCAGTTCTACCTAAATGACTGTTGGTTTGTATTCAAGGTTACACAAGAATTCTTTTTTCATATTGAGTTTTTTTTTTAAATTCTGCTTCCATTCGTAGTTGGTTGATTTGTTGACACTGCAGGGTTGGTTGAATTGTTTTGTTTGGTTGGTTCGCCTGGTTGGCAAGCCATGCTATAAAATCACTCAGAGACAATGAACTGAGCATGTGACGTTCAGCTAGGAAAAACAAACAAACAAACAGGACTTTCAAGAGTGTTTGAAGAGCCAAATCATCGAGGTCATTACTCCAGTTGGGCTCCTGTAGTTTATCCTAGTCACACTGCGTCACTGAGACTAGCCAAGGCTTCTCCACTAGTCTCTGCTACGCTGTGTGAGATCAGGATAGCAAAGCGGCAGGCAGAATAGTGAGTAGCTACATCTACCACATGCAACGTAAGGCTTTAGGAGCCTCACTTGAATAATGAGATTATAGCTTGGTTTTCATCCTTGATTGGTTGACTGGTGACTGCCATTTTAAAATCACCCAGAGTGAGAGTGAGTGGAACATGTTGACATTGAGATGAGAATTAAAATCGGCTTTGGAATTGATATTTAGTATCAATATATAGTATCAGTTGTAGTTGCTTGCATATGGTTCATGGTTTCATTTTGATGGAGGCTTCATCTGGATTTATATTGAAAACAAGCGCAAGTATATGCAGGTCTCACAACACATGCAAAATATATATTTTTGATACAGTGACTGTCATGATAAATTTGTTGTGTGAAATCTGGATGCAAAAACAAAAAAAATTGCTTTCATATCAAAGTTTGTTTATACATGATCACATATGTCACATAATAACCTACGTCACGCATTCAACTTGCTTAAAAAAAGAAAAAAAAAGTCAATGAAAGTCATAACTCGGGTTTTGAAGTGTGTGCGTGTGTGTGTGTTTGCGTGCATGTGTTTATGCTGTGCATGCTTTTATTGTGTCTATACAGACATATGGTTTTGGTGGCGGTGATGATGATGATGATTGTGATGATGATGATGATGATAATGATGATGATGATGACGATGATGATTTTGATATTCTAGCGTTTTATTGCGGTGATGTTATTGACGATGATGATGACAACAACATCTTCGCAGCTGCTTCTGATGATGATGACAGCTGCTTTGCTTCAAAGGTGTTTACAGATGTAACCAATATAAGACTAGGTGTTTATAAAACAAATAAAAACAATTAACCAAAAAAATAGCTCTTTATAAAATGCCACTATGACAGTTGCGCACATGAATTACGAAATAAATATAATGCATAATAGGATTTGCTGTGATGCTGCATATATATATATATATATAGGTATAAATAAGAAGCTACGCTACTACGCTACTTCATCTTTAATTTAAGACAGTATTGGTTTAATTTGACTGATTTTAACCTCAAAAAAGTGAGTGCAAAGCAATATACTGTTTTCATATTTGCCTATACAGTTATTTTCTTGTTGGAAAATGTGTGACTTTGTACAGTTTGTACAGATTTGTACTGGTTATTTTCTTAAATCACTCACACTGCACATGTCGCTGCGAAATTGGACACAAGCTTGCCTTTTTGAAAGGGGAAAGAAAGGTGTTTGCCCGTAGTTTCTTAATGGCTGAGGGATGTATAATTTCAGGAGACATACACATGTATGTAAAATAACTGTAACTTCAAATATACATATACTACTACTCATTGTACTTAAATATGAATACAATAAAAACGAAATAAAATAAAATAAAATAATAAATCTGGATTTATTCACATGGTTTGTACATGAAATACACTAAAATTCATTAGTGTCTTTTAAAGTATTATTCCACCCCTTCCCCTTCCTCCTATCCTATCCTATCCCGTAACTCAAATGTCGTTGGGGCACCACAAATGATTGTTTAACCAGCGTAGTCTATCTTTCTCTGTTCTCATGGATTCATTCAGTGTCAAGCCAGATTAATTCTCCAGTTCTTTAAGTTACCATGCTAGTCAATTTGTGGGTATACCTTTAGATATACTTTTTCCAGCATGAAAATAACATATTCTTCTCGAGGACTTCAGCTGAGCTGTCTTTCATGCGTCTGCTCCATTTTCAGCAAGCCCAGCTGGCAACACTGAAGAGTTGAGAAAACAGTAAAATGGCCGTCAGTGAATATTCAGTGGGCGCCTCGATCGGGCCTGCGTGAGTTAGATCCTGTACTGATCTGCGCTTTAAGCAGCTCTTTTGTGAAAAGAATGATTTAAAAAAAATATAAATAAATAAATTTGGTGATACTCTCCATATTCTGAATACTTACAAAGTCGTTGGCGTAATGATACATTGTTCCTGTTTTTTTTTATAAATGAAAGCATCGTCTCTTCAAAGTGGGCTTTATATTATTTATAACCCAGAAAAAAGCATAATATATTATTTTCAGTGTGTCTCAATAATTAATACTACTGTGTATTCTTGTTTTGAAGGTGTGTTTCATTGTTATAATTTGTTCCTCCATTATACAAAGAACGTATGGGTGTAGCAACAAATTATATTGTTTGGTTACAATACACACTCTCTAGCTATTAGACAAATTTATAAACAAAAACAAGAGAACACTCTCCTCTTTTGGGAAGTTACTTACAATACAATAAATATAATACAATACCATAAATATCCTGTTAGAGAAGTTAAAAATGGAATACTTGATCTCCTCTTTGAGAAGTTACAATGCAATACAATACAACTCAACACAACACACCTTTATCACCTCAAATAAACTCCTATCAATGGCCAGTCCCATTTCTGACCACTTGGGTAGTATAAGCAATGCAGTGACTGCCCTTATTAAAGCTGGACCAGAGAAAGGAGACAGTCTTTTAAATTTCTCTTTCCTTTCCCATAAACCAGTTGTTATTATATATAATATGCATGCAGCAGCCTTAACTGTACTGGCTTTAATCTATAATTATATTGTGACAAACTATAGCTTACGATAAGACTAATGTTGATGCATCAAACGGCGCACACAGAGTACGTAGCTTGAGACTACCACTAATAATATAATCGAATCGAGAATCGAACATGGTCTAAGCCTTGGCCAGTCTCGGCTACACATTATGCAAAAGGCATCTTCACTCTCCAAGACTATTATCAAAGAATATGCTACTATACATAGCTAGTGTTCGTTCAGTTCATACACAGTAGTTGAAACTCACCAAGACTCTCACCCCCGTTGGGGTGCCGGGGGTTTCAGTATAAATAGTATCCCCACTTTCTGGAAATTTAGTACTTTAAATTCCCACTGTCGCTGTCTTTCTCATTTGCTCTTTCTCATTCCTGCTCTGTTCTATCAATCTGCTATACTATCGTCTTCTTCGCTAGACCAGTCTCCTACCTTTTTTCTTGAAAACTCTTCCGGGACAAAACTCCTTGTTTGTGTATTGGGTCTGTTGGATCAGCTTGGGAATATTGGACGCTTTCTGCCAGGTGGTCACTAGGGCTTCCTATGATGTTATTATTTAGCAATGTAGGCATTTTATATGTATGTGTTTTGTTGATAATTTATAATGATTTTTGTATTCTATTTTGTTTTTGTAAACGGGGATTCGATAAGTTGGGGTGAAGCCTCAGCCGTCCCCTGCGTGGGAGGTCTTTATTGTAAAGTGACTGGCTGGTGGAGAGCTTTCGGTTTTACCACTAGGGTTGTTTCAGCAGATCTTTTATGCAGATCAGGGGTTGTCCGGTCCTGATTTGGCTCGGAAGAGTCCGCTGGACCTAAAGCAACAATTATGTAATGTAATGTACCAAGACCCTCTTCACTAGAAACAGTACTCTCTTCTCTCTCTCTCTCTCTCTCTCTCTCTCTCTCTCTCTCTCTCTCTCTCTCTCTCTCGCTCTCGCTCTCTGTGCTAACTGTAGTAATAAATTAGTATCATGGTATGCAGACAGCCCTCAACTCTATTCACAATCCAATACAGGCGGATGTGACTGGGTTGGATAAAGGATATGTTGTTGGGGGTGGAGTTGGAAAGTGGTAGGATGTATTGTGGTGTGTGGGGAAGAGGAATGGCCGGGGGCCCAGAGAAACAATAGTACCTTAGAAAGGTTGGGAGGTGATAACAATGGCTTGATTAAAGTAGATAAAACCTGTCCTTCCGAGGAAACTCCTTCAGGGGGCCGGGTAGCTCAGTTGGTAAGAGCGTCTTGCTAGTAACCGAAAGGTCGCTGGTTCGAATCCCGGATTGGTCAACGTGTGATCATATTATTTTCCCCTTTACCAACAACTGGCCCGCTGGTGTCGGTATAAATCGGTCCAATAGTCACCTATATGTGAAAGTGTCGTGTGACTATAATCTACAAACAAACAAACAAACAAACAAACAAACAAACAAACTCCTTCAACGGACTAAGATGTTGACAAAAGGTTTTAATTACCTGTTACCAGAGACACTAAACATACTATATGCAGACCCACTGAACTATATAAACTTTCTTTTAGATCAGTGATGCAGACCACTATTATTAATAATTTTCTGAATCGAATTAGTACAGGCACAGAACTCTTAAATCTTCTTATATTCTACACCTACAATTATACTGCAGTTGTAGAGTATAATTATAATTGTATTTTGAGAAGGGAGTTAAATGTTCTGGGCCTGTGATGGAAGTAAGGGCAGTAGGAACTTAACTTCTTTCTTCACAGAAATTGATACATGTTAAATCGAAGCTTTTCAGTCTTTATGCTTATGCTTGTTTGTGTGTGTAAGTAGCTAGGCTACTAAATGTTTATTATGCATTGAAAGGAAAGAAATTGTTTTGTAAAAATGCTATCTAACCTACGCACATGCGAACGCTGTAACGGGAAATGTAAATGTCTTAACGGGACATGAAAAAATGTGAAATAAAAGAAAGATGTGCCATTTTATATTTTTGATGAATCCAATTGTACGTTTGAGAGGAATGTGGAATGAAACTTCTTTTTTCTTACCATGAAAAGTTGTTTTAAGGCAAATTTCAATTACTCTAAATTCTTTCTTTCTTTCTTAAATTTTGTAAAAAAAATTTTCTTTCCATTGTTTGTTCCTCTTTCTTTCATTTAATCATCTTTCTTTCTGTTTTATTTCCCCGTATCTAATTATTTAATGTGTAATTATTTCTTTTCTAAATCTATTGATGAACTGTCACTTTTCCTCTCACCTTTTCCTTTCTGTAGTGTTCCTTCCTCTTCCATTCTATATTTTATTTTTTTTAAAGCTTCGTCGTTTATGTCCTGTTCTTTTTCTGTATCTTCTTTCTATCTCTTTCTCGCTCTGCACGCTTCTCATTCGCCAAATAAACCATTCAAAGCATAATATAAAATAAAGATTATTTACGCGTCCTTGCGCATAATTTAGACAGCCGACGGGGGGAGGTCACCCTCAATTCTGACCGAGCATGTGGTGTAAAATCTTTGATGCTGTTTACATAGGACGTATTGCAGGTGGGAGAAATTCTGGTTCTTTCAAGACATTTCTAAGAGCAATGGCTGACAAGAGCACCTTGTTCCAGTCGGCAGATATTGCAGACGCATATGCGAAATACAGACCAACCTATGGTCCAGAGGTTTATGATGCGATCGTTGACTTCTGCAGAGAGAAATCGAACGATTTTTCTCTCGCGGTTGATGTCGGATGTGGATCCGGACAAAGCACCATACCGCTTACCAAAAGATTCAAAAACGTCATAGGCTTAGATTCAAGCGAGGAACAGATCGCCAAAGCTCCCAAACATTTTCCAAATTTGACCTTCAGATCAGGTAAAGGGGAGGATTTGAGTTTTGCAGAGAGCGGTACAGTGGATCTTGTGACGGTGGCCCAGGCGATGCATTGGATGGACACAGACAGACTGTATCCCGAGGTAGAGCGAGTTCTCAAACCAGGAGGAGCATTTGTAGTGTTTGGCTATGGTATGGTTAGGCTTGACAAGCCAGAAGCTCAAGAAACGTTGAATTACGTAAGTACTGTCCTGTGAAACTAAAATAATGTGTGTATATTTCACCTGAATCATACAATACAATACTAAGTCAGTATACATTAATAATAATACATGGGCAAAAGCCTAAGATGCAATTTCTATACTTTACTAATACCTCTTTATGACTTTAGTGTCAAACTTTCACATTACATGCATAAAACTTAAAAGTGGAAAATTGGCTTTGGTGCACGGGAACAAAACTTTACATAAAATAATTACATTATAAACAAGAATAAATAAATTGTTCCATGCATACATCAATCATAATCTAGCTGAAAATATTCTCTCTTTCTTTCTCTCACTCTTGTTCTCCCTACCTACCTCTCTTTTTCTCCCTCTACCTCCTTCAACACATGGTGCATCCAATTCCATGCATGCACACCCAGACACAATTGAATTGTACTTACACACTGGCCCTTGAGCATCAGTTGCTACACTGCAAATGCAATGAAGCTAAAGCAAGAATAAAAGCTAAAATATCAATATTGCGCAAGTTAATCAGTCAGGGCTCGACAGCAACATTTTTTGTTTTTAAAAAACTTGTCCTGTTGTCAAATATTTTACCTGTCCTAGAACATTTACAACCTGCCTGAACTTTCCTTACAATCTTGATGAAGAAACACAAAAAGTAAGATACAGTGGAACCTCTCACAACGACCCCGCTCTATAACGACTCCCCCGCTACAACGACCCATTTTATTTTAACCGATGTATTTCCTTATATTGCTGTCATCAGTATAGCGACTCCCTCGCTATAACGTCTAACGACCAATCTTTGCAGACCGTATAGCGATTTTCTCGGCATGACTGCACAATAAAAACTGTCTACGATCTTGTTCAGCACAGTCAGACAGGTACCTATATGTGACACGCCAGCCGATAAAGTAATCTTCTATAAGTTTGACGTCATCTTGTAACGTCACATTCTAGATTCTACTCATTTGGGGTTTGCATTTCACTTTATTCACATCACGAGCGCGGCACTGAGAAGAAGCAAAGAAAGCGTGATGGGATGATGGAGTCTACAAAGAAAAGAAAATTTTTATCTCTGGAAGATCGAGTTAATGTTGTAAACAGACACAAAAAAGGAGAGACTGCCATTGCGATCGCAAAGAGTCTTAAAGTTGGAAAAACACAAATTCAAGGAATTATCCGAGACAAAGATGACATTCTTAAAAGGTGGGAAAGTGGTGATAATGCCGATAGTATGCGATCAAAACGGAGGAAGACAACATACTCGGAAGTAAATGAGAAAGTTTGGGATTGGTTTCTGGATGCTAGAAGAAAGAATATTCCGATCACTGGCAAATTGATTCAAGAAAAGGCCATTATGCTCTCTGTAAAGACCCCTCTCTATAAACACCCCTCTCTATAAACACCGATTTTTGTCAACATTTTCAAGGTCGTTATAAAGAGGTTCCACTGTATTGTGTACTGCTGCTTCTGTTCCATCAAATGTTTGCGTCGCCTTGGATTCACTACTGTTTCGGTTTCATTTGTGAAGTCAAAGTGGTCTGTTTTCATTTTTAAGCTAAGCCAAGATCTTTGACACCCACTGACTTGGCAGCTGAAAAATACTTGTCCCATCGGACAGGTTGGGTAGTGCTCCAACCTGTCCGGCCGCCGTAGTTTACCTGTCGCATACGGTCGGTTGTGTCGAGCCCTAACAGTGAATCAGATTTGCACAACACAGACAATGGAAGCACTAAAAAAGTAAAAAGTAAAATTATAATAAAATGTCAGATTAAGATGTTTGAGTGAGTTTGTACAATATAATTAATAATGATAAATAAATAACACACACACACACACTGTAGTTACTATACAAACTTTATTTACAAAATATTAAATAAATGAACATCAAGAAATAATTAATAAATAAATAATCAACAACAATTTATTCATGTGTACAAGTCCTAATTAGTAATGCATGCACTCACATAATAACACATGCATTGACATTTTATACAAACAATTTAGAAGCAGTATGCATGCTAATATGATGTAATTGTATAAGTATATAAAAATACATTAAGTAAGTACTACTACTAATCAGCTACATTTATATTAATAAATAATATCCTATACCCACATTCACCATCTGTCATACATAATAATGAGAACATTCATATTATTAACGTAAATTTTATGATCATACAAAATCTCTCATCACTTTGTACGCTAATTTGATTTTCATTTGTGTGTGAAAGTTAATGGGCAAGTAAAAAGTTTAGCAGATCTATTACTGGCTTCACCTGATCCCTAATCCAATGCCAATGGGCTAGATGCAACTTATTGCTTCCACCACACCAGATTTAGTGTCATTTGGTAACATTATTATAACATGGTCAGAAATGCTTGGGATTTAGGATGAGGTAAGAAGAAGTAATTTTTATGATGTGCTTCAGTTCTACAATGATATTCTGGGGCCATACTGGCCGTCGGGCAGAGATAAAGTGGAGGAACACTATCGCAGCTATTCACTCCCTTTTCTAGGCTGGCGCAGGTAATTCCCCTTTTCTTCTGTATCTTTTCTTTTTTAGTTTAAATTCCATGCAGCAATGCAAGTCTGTCACTTTATTATGTATTCAACTGTTGTTCAAGGAATTTGCTGCCAGAGATGGGGAGACATATTTGTCTTGTATGTGTTTTGATATGAAAACATTTTCAAAAAAAATTAAATGATCGTCATGAACTTGGACAGAAGTCAACTTATGTTCATGTACACAAATACGTCCAGCAAGTACTAAGTCCATTCCAACCCACCCCATTCTTGGTCGCCCACCATTGTGCTCAGTCATCTAGACGTCACATACTGCACCTAGAGCAGCTTGACTTAGACCTTGTATTGGCCAGCACCTTGAGCAGCTCTTGAGCTGGAAAAGCGATATATGAGAACTATTAAGTAAAGTAAATAAATAAAATGCTGATATTTGAATTGAAGAGTTCTGGGCACATTGTCATTGAGCTGCAAAGTTTGATGTTAGCATGTTTAGTGCCTTGTTTCAGGAATGACAGTTTCACCATTGAGCGAGAATGGACGGTGGATGAGTTTGTGGGTTACCTCTGTTCATGGTCAGCCTGGCACCTTTTCATGCACAAGAACCCTTTGACCAACGTCATGCCAGAAATCAAACACAAGTAAGAGTTGAGGCAAAATGCAGTCAAACTGTTTGATGCTAGGGGCAGTTACCCAAGCATAAGGTTTTGGGCAAATGAAAATGGATTGACCTTGAATAGCATGCATGCTGACCAGTTCAAAAGAAGGTGCTAGCCACCCAAAAATCATTGCACCAAATAATTACAAGTCAAGTCAACAAATAGTTTTTTTTCACACATGGTAAAATTGTTATTGCCAACGGCACAAAGACAGCTTTCAAACAAAGAAGAAAATATTTACATGGATCACAGTTCCAAGATGAAGTAAATGCCCGGATACAGATTAACAATAGGAAAAAAAAAGTATTATTGAATTATTATTATTGTTAGTTGTTCAGTTTCTAGTGGCTATTGATGGCCTGGAGTAAAATGATAATAATAATAATAAAAATATAAAATAAATACAATTAATAAATAACAAAAATAAATAAAAACTAAATAAAAAATACCCTGTTACACTGAACCTTTACTCCTTCGGATGAGAGTATAAACCGAGGTCTAGTCTGTGCACGAACGCTTTCCATCTCAAGGTCCTGATGCTCATGTCCTAGACGGACGAGTGCTGGCTACACAAATACAACCAGCATGCACTTTGTCTCTTCTACCAATCCGCGGTTGCCCAGGATTGCGCTTAGTCATGTGGGGTTCAGATTATGGGCCCATAAGTTGCAGAAGGGCACTTCGGCCAGCTTGAGTTAGATCCTGTATCACCCAGCGCCTATGTAACATCAGAAATGTCGACGACAAATATGTGGTAACTCAGCTTAGAGATAAACAGATAGTATTGAATAAAACCTAACGTTAAGTTACCAGCACTCTAAAGGAAAGTTTGCACATGCAGAGGTGCCAATCAGTACGGATTGACCGTATTTAATCCCGGCGAAGTGAATTAAATACGGAAATACGGTAGCTTTTATAAAAATACGGAGGAGAAGTTGCCGATCGTTTATCTTTGCCAGCGGTGTTTCTGTACCGGTTTCTGGACTCATAGTAATACTCATGCACTCACTGAACATCGCTGTGTTCAACAAGCTGATTTTCATGGTGATTTTAGAGTAAAACAAGTGTGGTGTTCAACAAGCTGATTTTCATGGTGATTTTAGAGGACTGAAAATAGCCTGCTATTTCAGAGGGAAGCCTGTCCTTACTTTATAGTGTCATAGGCTGGGTTTTGCGAGAAAAAAAATACTGACAAGTGTTAAAAAATACTGACAAACGGGTCCGGAAATACTGACAAGAAGATTAGGGGGTTGGCACCTCTGCACATGTTAAATTAACCTCCTTGAGATGTTCACTCCCGAGACAATCAAGCAGACCTCGCTAAACAAGAATGTTAGTTAGCTTACTCGACCATCTGACCAGGGTCTCATGACTGCTAAAAGTAGCCATGCGACTCATATCTCCATTAGATCTACTCTGTGTTCCGTCCCTGACACTTGTGGTTGAGACGTAACCGATAGGGGCTCAAAACCAGGACAGGAGAGCAAAATTTCCAAAAGAAGATGCATGTGATCGCGAGAGTGGAGATTACTAGCCACGAGAATTAAATGATTGGTCGGAGATGAGGCAGAGACCCCTGCATATCCCCGTACACGGCGCGTTAGCCAGTCAGTCAAATACGAAGTGTGGAGCCACGAGGATCAAAAAAGGAGCAAACTGAAGTGAACGATTATCCTCAGCTATTACCACCAGAGGGATAGACTAGAGACGGTTTCACGATTCCCAGAGACTAGAAGTAAGTTAACACCAGTAGTTTCTAGTACGTGTATGTTTATATATTATATTGATTGCCATGTATTAGTATGTTCATGTTATATGTATTTACAGAAACTGATTATTGTTTCTGACACGTTGTGCATGTTGCTCGATATATCTTAGCCTTAAGATTCGGATAGAAGTGTGAGTATGGGAAACTCGGCAGGCGCCTGTTTTTTTGTTGCAGTTTATTATCCCTTTCTATCGGGAAACTCTGGGCTGCCTCCCCTGGGGAAGGTGTAGTCGCAGCCTGTGGCGCGCCCAAACCCAAGTTACCTAACATTAGTTGTGATTTTTGAAAATTTGCTGGGGGAGCAAACCGGAGCACCCGGAGGAAACCTCCGAGACGTTGCCCGAGTCGAAAGTAAATAATATTCGGAGAAACATAACGCCCAGATGCTGGATCAAACCCACACCTGTCAGGCGCCATTGGTTTCTGGCTTGTAGACAAGGCAAGTTAGTCCCGCCTTAGCCCACTTGGCCACAACGTCTGATGCTATAGACTCCTTGCATATGGCACCACATGCCAATATCGTAATAGAACATTGTAGCCAGAGTTCTGGATTTTACAGTTCAGCTGGGACAGTCTGTGGAGTCAACGCATGACACTTGCTCCCGTGGAAAAGAAGATCATCTAGATTCTACCTCGCCACGCCGGGCCCCGTAGCTACACGACTCACCCGATTATCCTGAGAGTCAAGACTCCCTCAGGGTGACCACCAGACTCAAGCACTCGCCGACGCAGAGCAGCTAAGTCCCTCTCAACTGCAACTGACGTAGAACTACTCGGAAAAATATTAGACCACCAGAACAATATTAGACCTGCTTAGCAATTGATGAAGAAGAACTGCTAAAGAAATAGCCCAGCACATTGAACAGTTATAGTTATTAATTTACATTTAATTGAAATCATGTTAAATTTGTGTTGAACATATAAAAGCTAAAATCACATACATATACTACTGGTCTCATTGTATTTGTATTGTTCTGTGTCCACTAGCTCTTCTTCTCTTGAGACCAAGTAACTAGTCCTTTGATTAGTAAAAAGCATTTCTTAAAGTGCGCCAATGATACTTTAAAACCCAAAAAAACAAATATAAATTTTATGTGACCAAGCACCGTGATTAGTCTCTCGCATCGCTTTGGAATTTTGGTAAAAGAACGTCTGATAGAGGTAGCTTAATGCCCCATCTATCTACAAGTCTTACTCCCCTTGTAAGATAAGCATATCTTCTCCAGGATATCATCACAGCCTTGAGCAGATCTTGAGCCGGAAAAGCGCTATTTAGAAGTGATAAAATAAATAAATAATAAATAGTCATGTTTAGAGCAAAATTTTTCTGCTTGCTGGCAAGCTACTGACCAATCTTACTAGACCTTGCCCTGAGCTATGGACGTACGATGTATGTCCTCTCTGACTGCCTTGCAATGCTTATGGGACGTATGAGGTCCAATTTCAACTTTAAATTCGCATAGCAGAAGAATGAGGCAGTTACTTCCCTTGAAGCTGTTTCCTCTCTGAAAGCACAAAAAGCTTAGGCCTATATTTTCCTGACTGACACAGACCGAGTTTTAGAGGGTGAAAATGCCGAAATTCTGCTGGTGAAAATAGGTCTTGGCCTAGGGTTATTGTTAACCCTAACACTAGCCCTAACCCTAAATCAAATTCTGACTAATTGTAATCATAACACTAAATTTTTAGGAGGCACTGTGGTCTAATGGTAGTGCTTCGGCTTGCGGATCGGAAGGTCCCGGGTTCGAGCCCTGGCCGGGCCATTGTGTTGTGTCCCTGGGAAAGACACTTTACTCCTGTTTTCCTACTCCTTCGGATGAGAGTATAAACCGAGGTCTAGCCTGTGTCGCATACATTCCATCATAACGGACTTTAAAGATCCTGACGCTCATGTCCTAGACGGGTGAGTGCCGGTGACAAGAAAACACCCAGCATGCACCTAGGTCCTTCTCCCCAATCCCTGGCTGCCCAGGATTGTGCTCAGTTGTCCGGGCGTCAGACCATGCGCCCAAAGGCTGCAGGTGGGCGTCTCGGGCGGCTTGAGTTAGATCCTGTATCGGCCAGCGCCTTGAGCAGCTCTTGAGCTGGAAAAGCGCTATATAAGAATGATTAAATAAATAAATATCAAAATGTGCTGTTAAAATTGTTTTCTGTATCTTTGAGTAATAATACAATTATGAATGCGCAAAATGATGCGCAAAATTGACATACATGCTCCTATTATCACCCCCAGAATTTCGGCTTTTCCCTGTTGTTATCTTTCCAAAAAGCATATGTTTGACTGTGCTCTTCGACAAAACAAATTCGACACTGAAGATGTTCTTGCTGAAATATTGCGAGACAATGATTGTGGTGAAGAAGATTTTGATGGAGATGGAAACTATGATTCTGATTTTGAACTTGTTAATTCTGGCCCTATATCTACAGATCTAGCTAGATCTAGTGACAGTGATTCAATCACTGAACAAGAGAGACTTTTGGTAGAATTACATTCAATCATTCGACGTCTCTCTATTGTTTTGTTTTGTTTGATGTCCAATGAAGTTATCCATGGAGTGTTAAAACATTGTAACATTGTTGAGTTTGTAAGTCAACTCAACATGCATGATTGTGATAATGTATTTTATTTTGCCAGTCAGCAACAATATTGAGAAAAAAAAAAGGTTTTGCAAAACTGAATTTTGCATCTTCTTACAGTGGCACACAAATCTTCATTTTCTTATTAACTCCTCTATCTGTAACAGAAATGACTTCTGTATTCAATTTCCTTTCCATGGATACATAATTCTATTGGTTTATTGTGAAAAGTGTAAGAGCTTAGGCCCCCTCCCCCACCCCCTAAAATATATCTGTTTAAGGTAACATAGGGAGAAACAAAAAGGGTCGGTAAGTAAGCTTCCCCCTCCCCTCCTCCTCCCCCCACTCTCCCATTTCACAATTTTTAGCAACGAAACGGAAATTTAAAATGAGTGACGACCATTTACTTCTTTTTGCTTGGAACTTGCCTCCCTTCTGTCGTCTGTTCAATGGATGAATGCAAACAGTTTTGTTAGGGTGCGATTTTTTGGAATTTTTTCTTCTTTGTTTTTTCCAGACGATCTTCCCAAAAAGTTTAGGGTCAAGCCACAAAATTAAGGTTGGTTGGGATACCGTAAACTGATTTTTTTTTGGGGGGGTGGGGTGGGGGAGGGGAAGGGAATAGGAGGGGAGGGGGGAGCCTTAGCAAAAAACAAGTACAGTAGTGACGGAAATGCAAATTTTCTCTAGCATAAAGCATGCAAATCAAGCAAGCAGCGAAAGGGCTAATCATGAACACACATAGGTTAGTATGTTAGCATTGAGTTTACCCTCCATTCCAGAAAAGTATTCCATGATCGTGCAAAACAGAATGGCGACATATCTGCCGCAAAGCATTGAGTCGTGAACTTTTCTGAGTTTAATCACAATAATAATAAAATTAATAACAATCTTTCTGGGTTTATTTGTTGTTTTTTTTCAGGTTGGATATGGCCTATCCATCTAATGGTGACTGGAGGACCGAAGTGACCATGAAGGTTTCCTGGCCCGTCTTCATGCTAATGGGGCATAAACCAACAGCTTTGTAGATGGCAAGGAAGATATTGTTGTTGATGATTGATAATAATGATTGATGATGATAATGGTTGATGATAATGATTGATGATGATAAGAGCTTGTGCCTTTTGTGTACGGTATGTGTGTGTGTGTGGTATTTGTGTGTGTGCATGCATGCGATATATGTTTAGTTATAGTATTGATAACAAAATCTCACCAAGTATGGAGCATGATGGCCTTCGTCACTTAAATCATCATCAAAGGTTGAAGTACGATGACTTCATTCGTTTGACTGAGGATAATTGTGGGAAGCCTTATGAAAATTATGTGGTGTGATTTATTTTATTTTGTAAATATAGTAATGTATGTTTGGTTTCATGATATACAAGCTGGAGAACTCTACGCGGGTTCACGTTTTTCTCGCAAGTTTCAGTGTAGAAAAAAACAAAAACATTTCAGCTTGGAAAAGTATATTATTACAACAACAACAAAATTTTACATTTTCAACTGATGGTACAGTTTTTACAATACTGTACGAAGATAACTTGTGTACTAGGCCTATGTCGCTGGAAAAAAGCAGATTTGTAAGGATATAGGGATTGTTTGCAATGTTTTATGTTCCCTATGCTCTTATCCTATCCCATAACTCAAAGGTTGTTGGGGCACCACAGATGATTGTTTAACCAGCGTACTCCGTCTTTCTCTGTCCTCGGCAACCCTCTTAGCTTTGCTCAGTGTCAAGCCAGTCCATTCTCAAATTTTGTCCTCCCACCTCTTTTTCTGTCTCCCTCTTCTTCTGCCTCCTTTGTACCGTGCCTTGCCGTCTTGCACCGGGTCTTTGCAAGGCCTGATGATCTGCTGACAGGGTCATACCATTAAGTTTAAGTTTCTTCACCACTGTGAGCATGTCATCGTGTTGTCCAATTGCTTGTGTGATAGTCTGTCGGACTTCATCTTTGGTGATGTGCTGGGTATAGGAAATGCCCAGAAGTCTTCTGTAGCACCTCATCTCCATGCATGGAATTCTTCATTGTTGATCTGCTGTGAGTGTCCATGTTTCACAAGCGTATAGGAAGAGGGAGATGACAAGGGAGCGCAGCAGCCTTACCTTGGAATGTAGACTGATCATCCCGTCTTTCCAAAATGGCTTCAACCTTGTCAGGCCCATAGTTTCTTCTTTGAGCGGTGCTTGCCAAAGATCTCAGTGGTGGCATCTGTCACAGCTTAGTTGAAGGTGGTGGTCATGGTGTTGACATCTACTCAGCTCCCAAAATGAGCAGTGGTGCAAATTTTCCTCCAATTGTGTCTTGAAATATTTCTGCCACCTCCGGGTCTTGCATTTTGTCCAGGTCAAACTTCAGTCTAGTGCACTTTGCTGTGTTTACTCTCTTCAAGTGGAGCCGGAAGGACATCATCACGAGATCGTGGTCACTTCCGATGTCTGCTGCTCCTGGAAAAGTGCGTGTCCTGCCAATGTTGATGCTTGATCTGAAGCGTGTCTTGTCCATGATGTAATCGATCTAGTTGTGATGCTTCCCACCGGGACGGTGCTATGTCCATCGTCTAGATTTTTTGTAGAGACCAAGTGTGTTTGCCAGTATTAGATGAGAGAGAGAGATTTTGTGTTTGGATGCTTTAAAAAAAAAAAAATCAGATTGGCAACTTGTTTGCTACATCAGTAGGCTCACACGTTTTGGTGATCAATATAAACATTGCTGTGATGTGATTATGTGTGAATTTGAACATTTGCAAATAAATCTTGAAAAATTTTGCAATCTTTGATGGTGTATTCTTTCTTGATGTTCTTCTCCTCTATTGCTTTGTAAATTCAATGTAATTAACGTATTCATTCAAAATGAAAAATTAAATACAAATAAATAATTAAATTAGTAAAAAAACAAAAACTGAAAGTTATCGAACAGGCAGTGAGCTACACTGTGGTTCGCGCATGCATAATATCTAAACCAAATTGAATTAACTAAACTAACCACAGGCTAAAATAGAGGTTCAATTCCTGATCTTGTATGCAGTTGGCGTTTTCTGAATAAAAGTTGGAAAACTTTATGCAACGACTCCTGCCTTGTTGCTAAGAGGGACAGGCTGCGTGGATAAACACATTTGACTTACACATAATTAAGATTCAAGCATCGGGGCTGAATCGACTATTGATAAATCGTGTAACACATAGTGACATACAATTAATCTTTTTGTTGAACGCAGCCTGTCACCCATCCTGAAAGGTACTTGGCCTGTCCTCATGCCAGTAGGGAATAGGCCAACGTCGGCGTAGATGATGATACTTTGTGATATTTTTTGTGATCAGAAATTCTTAGTAACATTTCCTGTAGAACAATGTTAGTATATAACTACGACTCGATTTGACTGCAGATGGTTGAGGAACACACAAACACACTGCAGGTGATAGATAAAATGCTTTATGTGCACTACAGTGCACATTGTAGCAAAAAGGAGTTAAAGTGTGACAATCTCAAATAAATAATGCATTTGCACTGTAATGGTAATGACTATGAATCCCAGAACAATAATTTCAAACTGCTAAGATATAAAAAAAAGTTTTACTTTTAATCCAACGAGTTTGTGAGAGTGCGTGCTAGGTATGTGCAAAAGGGCATCTATTTTGTATATGCTGAATATGCTTTTTAATTAATTATTTGCTTGCAACTTTTCAGTGAACTTTTATTTGTTTATCCGAGTGATAATTTCAGCGCCTTTGCTTGTAACTTGTAAACTTAACTTTTATTTGAGCGATGATCTATGTGCCTGTGCAAATTCCTTAATAAAGCAATAAAGATTGGTTGAATTAATTGAACATACACTTTTACTCACCTACAATTTACACAACTGTTACAGTCGAGACACTCACGATAGTTATCAAAGATTTGTTTTGCTAAGCGGGCAATAATAGCGTGTATTTACCTTTGATTTCATTCTGGGGCTGTTGTTGCTAAAAAAAAAGCATTGTATAATGTTGTTGGTTTTTGTCCGTCGATATTGTTGTAGCAGAGCTGAGAACTTTTGTGAATTGCTTGTTTATTACCGATGAAATTTTCTAGATCTATCTCGCTATAGCTAGTCGTATCTTGTAAATTGTAGAACATTCTATGATGTAATTCCAGTGATGAGTTTTATTTCAATTGGGTTGATTGATTGATTGATTTATTGTTGCTTTAGGTCCAGCGGACTCTTCCGAGCCAAATCAGGACCGGACAACCCCCGATCCGCATAAAAGATCTGCTGAAACAACCCTAGTGGGAAAATTGAATGCCCTCCACCGGCCAGTCACTTTACAATAAAGACATCCCACGCAGGGGACGGCTGAGGGTTTACCTCAACTACGCGAACCCCCGGTTACAAAAACAAAATAGAATACAAACATCATTATAAATTATGAACAAAACACATACATATAAAATGCCTACATTGCTAAATACTAACATCATAGGAAGCCCTAGTGACCACCCAGCAGAAAGCGTCCAACACTCCCAAGCTGATCCAACAGACCTCATACACAAACGAGGAGTCTTGTCCAGGAAGAGTTTTCAAGAAAAAAGGTAGGTCATTGATCTAGCGAAGAAGAAGATAGTATAGCAGAGTGATAGGACAGAGCGGGAATGGGAAAGAGTAAATGAGGAAGATAGCAACAGTGGGAATTTAAAGCACTAAATTCCCATAAAGTGGGGATACTATTTATACTGAAACCCCCGGCACTCCAACGGGGGTACTGTTGCCGCAGTGAATCTGTCATGCCTATAAAGGCAAGACAGGTTTTCAACTGGGGCTTTCACTTTTCCCTTTATAGGTTAGAACAATCTACAGTGGCAAGATTGCTCATGACCCCAAAGGGTTTTCAATTGGGTGTTGATTGACACATTCTGAAAGGCTCTGAACTATTTTACATTGTTGAGAGCCTGTATAAGTAATGCACCGTCTACTTGCAAGTGGTGTTTTTCGGAAAGCGATTTGGAGGAACTTGTTGATGTTTGCTGAATAAAGTTGGAAAAGCTTTACACCACTCCTGCCTTGTTGCCCAGTGAACGAGCTTCGTAAATAACGAATTCCAGTTACAAAAGATCGACCTTTGACTGTGTAACACCCAACAATAATGCAAAAACACAAAAACCATTATTATGATCATCTATTCTGTTTTATTTAAACTCGCAAAAACAACTGACACAAACCAAAGACACCGGAGGATGCTGGCACAACACGAGAACGGAAATCAACAGTTTTACTCTCTATATGGTTTACATTCATATGTGTGTGTATATATATATTTTGTTTTTGTAACTATTGCATTACGTCAAAATAAATTTCTATTGCAGTATTGTGAAATCCAATCACAGAAACAATGTTTTTTTTCACACATCAATATGAATGGAATAATGTACAATAATTTTTTTTCTTACAGATCTAGCTATACAAGTAGATTGATGTTGAAATGTGTAAATTCCTGATAAGAAAAAAAAAAAAGACAGTACATCTTTTTTTTTCTATACATACTACACCATCAATTCAACATAAATAACTTTTTTCACGTCATAATTCATCAGCCTACATTTGACATTACTAATTTACTACATACTTGGTGAATTGTTTTACATTAGGCAGATATGGGAGTAACAGGCATTGGGGGTTTGGCAGGAGGAGGAAGAAGGGGAATGAAAAACAAAACCCACAAAAACAGGTGTCTTTAAAAAAGAATAGTTACTCATATAGTCATAGCCAGTCTACCTATATTACTTTCATACAGAACATTTGTAAAGTGAGTCTATGTAAAACCTAACAATGCCTTCATCCACTCGTCTGCATCTCTTTGCAAAGAACTTGTGGTACACGGTGATCCCTTATCTCTGCATCACACAAACACACACAGAGTTGTAGAGTGTCATTTGGTATTTAACCCTATAGGACAAAAAAAAAAGAATGTTTGATTGAAAAGAAAAAAGGGTTTAAAATTGACAAATCCTCCGTATTATAACCATGGCTAGCTAATAAAATGAAATAAATAATTTTGAAAAAAAAAAACACACCAAAAGTGGGCCTTCTTCAAAATCCTACATACTACAAATACCCACTCAAAATGAAAAAAATCCACAACTTGGGGTTTATAAATAATTAATATAGTTAAATGAAATGTCTAAAACGTTACGACAATAACATTAATCAAAATTAGTCAGGTCAATTGAAGAAATACTGAAAAAAAGATGCTAATGAAAGATTTTTTTTAAAAAATTAAGCAAGGGCTATGGGTAAGGGAGAATTCAATACTGCAGGTGGGGTTTTTGGATTTTGTGCAAAATTATGTTATGTGGCCTTTAGTGTTGGCACAACCAACAAATTCAACAATAGCTGTCAACTGGAGAACATAACATGAACATCATCTCCAACCAAATGGTTATTTTGACAGGATGAACCGAGAGCCAGAGTAACCCGTTATAGCCAGATCCTGTTTTGGTTACCTCCCTTTATGGCCATATTGTGTTTGATTGCTTACGATTGGCTCTCACATTCTTTGCGCAACTAATCACATTCCATAAAATAAATACAGTAGCAAATTTAGGACCATAATTATTATTTGTCTCATGGACTTTGATCTCAGCTCTCATGAGACAAATCTAGAAGTCAAGGGGCATAACAAGCACAAAGGACATAAGCAACACACATTTAATAAATAACGCAGGGTGGGGAACTCTCCTCGGATCCGCTGATTTCAGAGGAAATCGGCAGCCATTTCAGAGGGAAAAAAAAAGAGTTCAGAGGAAAAAAAGTTTTTCCGTTTCCGAATCCAGTAGACCTATTATAACTCCCCGCCCGCTCTTGTTGATTCTTACGACCACATAAACGCGACTTGCTTAGAGCGGGCGAAATGGTGTTGAACGCGTTTTCGGCTGTTATCATGGCGTGTGTGTCCAGAATAGTTCAGCGCGGGGATATTTTTGAAGAGGGGACCATTGCCAATAAATGGAAGTGGGAGTGGATTAACAAAACCCCCTGGACCACCTACAAAGGCCCTGCCCCTTGACCCCGCCGGGGCCTAGGCGGCCCCTGGACCCCGGCCTTTTCAGAGTTTTTCTCAATGAGTTGTTCCCCACCCTGATAACGGCTTATTTTAAGTGAATCTGGTCATCCTGCCAAAAAAACAACAACAACAACAAGTCACTTAGAAATAAAATTCCTAATTCGTGCATTGATGAAAAGAAAAAAAAAATTGTTGAAACTTACATTTTTTTTGTGTACCAGTATATTATTACATCAACACTTTTTTTTATTTTAAACATTATCACAATACAAGCATCACAAATAGGTAGTCATAACAAAATCAAATCAACAGATTGTGGCATAACAATCATTTACAACCATCAATTTGAATAAGTTATTCAACTTTTTTTTCCTTCTGGCTAACTACACACAAACATAATTATATACGCATGAAATCTACATAATTAACATATATATGCATGAACATACTCTATACATGCATTTGTAATCCTCATTGATGAATAGTCTTTTAAATCATGAATATGTAAAAATTTTTCCCCATATGTACATACACACTATCAATTTAACACCCTCTTTTTTAGGTTGTCATCACAGAAAAATCTACTAATTTATCAGATGATCGAAACAAAACTCATCAACAGTGTAGTTTTAGAAGAAAAATAATGTAGACGAAAGCTTGTGAAATGACTAAACATAATTTTAAGTTGATTCTAACATATATGTGACAAAAAAAGTTCTGGAATAAGATGCAAGCATTCATTCTTGGAATGTAAAAATGTCATGATTTCATCTGGAAATAATATATATATTATATATATAATGTTGCGTGAAAAATCATTATTAATAATTTTGGGGAATGTTATATCATTCATCAAAATGAGAAAATTTGATATACTATGCAACATATAACATCTGATTAAATTAGTACTTGTCATTTCTTTTAATATTTTAATTTATTTTGTTAAAAAATAATTAACAAACATTGCAATTCCAATTACCATTGATACAAAAAGAGTTTAAAATTTAGATCTGTACAGTAAGGTTACTGAAATGCAATTAAAACAAAACTGCAAACACCTGATGATATTATACAAAATAAAATGCAAGACAATTAAACCTATTATATTCATAATTTTCAAGAGGAGTCGGTGTGATCTTTCACGGAGGCCTATCTTTGTTAAAATCAAATTAATCCAAAAGAAATATCACTGTCCGTAACAATAAAGAGTCGACAAATATCCAGTTATCCCTATACTTCTTCATTCACATTCACAGAGCCTGCCGAAAACTGAAAAAAGTTATCAACTTGAGCATGTACAACTGATTGTATTAGTTGCACTTGCCATTGTTCGCAAGCTCTGTGCAAACTGCGTGCATTTCTATACCTCCCTATCAGCCAAGCTTTCAAAATGACTGATTCTGTATCTAGCAAAAACCATCGTCGACGAAGGAAAAGTAGCTCCAACTATATATGCGAATGTGACAACATGGACAAATGACCACTTAATACGCAGGGAAAACGCTCCGTATTAATGCGATAATGGGAAAACTACCGCTTAGCAATCTGCAGGAAAAAAAACTAAAAAGCAAATGTGTTAACATGGAAAATGACCTCTTACATGTAAGTATCTGCAGGGAAAAACATCCAGCGGGAATGTGATAATGAATGAGCATGTTTGGAGGTAAGATACATCATCTTAGAAGTGGACATCATCATCATCATCATCATGCGATGTGCTGTAAAAATATATGACTGTGCAGTCTGCCCTATTATACTGTTACTTCAAATGACATGATTAGAAGTTTGTGCTTACTGAAAAAAAATTCTCATTTTCCTATATGCAAGTAAAAGCCATTTGTGACATAATCAAAAGTGTGTGTTTACTAAACGCTGATATTTATAAGAAACACTAAAACAAAACCATTTATATGCTAAACTAAACTGAGATTCTAACTTTGGATTAGTAAAAAAACAGATACAACGCAAACAGTACAAGTTTAGAAAAAAATCAATGTAAATTTATTAAACAGAAAAAGATATGAGATTTGTTTGTTCAAACAAGATTTTTGCTATGAAAAAGATATGAGATTTGTTTGTTCAAACAAGATTTTTGCTATATGCTGTATGATGAGACATAAATAAGGAGATTAAAAAAATGGAATGGGAATGTGAACACTAAAAGCATAGGTATTAAATAATACAAAGTTAGATAGTGATGACAATTTATTTGCCAAATGCAAACAAGGTCATACTGAACAAAACAAAATAGGAAAAAATACCGGTATCAAAAACAACCTAAATACAGCGCGACTTATTATTTAAAAATAAAAAATGCAATCAGACCGTACACAAAAATATATATGTAGATGTCAAATATATTTTTTAAAATGACGAGATCTTTTTGCAGTTGTGGAAACCACTGAACACAATAAATAACCCACTCCATTAAAAGAAAACATGAACTCAAATCATGTGGCTAGTCAGAAAACCTAAACATTCCATAATGACAAACTCAATAATGACAAACTCAATTCACACAATATGTTTTCATCAAACATTTTCTAATCAAATTGAAATGGTTTTAATTAAGCTGTTTAATTCATTTAGTTCAATTCATACAAAAATCTGAATTATATAAATAATCATAATTCACTTGCGATCAGTACAAAACGTCTGACAATTTATCATTGTTCACTTCAAACCCCTACTCCACTTAGAAAAAATGTAAAAACAATATTTCTCAACTCAAATGGTTATTTTAAATTTTAAAGTTATACATTTTTCACTCACGCCTTCATATGGTACAGCATAGAAAAAACTTGCGACTATTTTTCAGATACAAAATCTTTACAAGAATTAATTTAAATATATAATTTTTCAACTCAAGCCTTTACGAAATTTCAAAAGTTATATGCATTTCTTGTTAAAATCTTGGTTCTTTCAACAATCTGTACAATACATATGTATATTAGCTGTACAAATTAATGTTTGCTAGATCACATACACAATTATCACCCCAAAATGTCATAGTTGTTTAGTAAACATTCAGCCCACTATCCATCATCATCATTAATCGTCAACCATCATCATCCCATTCAGCCAAATGTCCATCATCGTCAACTTCAAAAACATGAACATCATCGTCATTCCAATTAATATTTCCATGTATTAGTCAATCATCATCATCATCATCATTACACTACTTCGGCAGTGTTTTATATATTACATCTATTTACAAATGTTTGGCTGCCATACCCTAAACACAGCTGATACTTATACAGATACATGCCTATCCCAAAAAGTGAGTTTCAGTTTTAAAAAAAAACACAACATTTTTCCGGAATAGGCTCTGAATTTCTGGGACACTAATACATAATAAAAGTACCTTGTATTTACACTATGCCCATTCTGAAATGTCTTCTTCACTTGCTGTTGTTTCTGAAGGGACCTATAGTATGCACTCTTCAATCTCTGTAGTGTAATCCTTTTCTGTCCACCTCCCTTGAAAGACATCTTCTGGCCTCGATCTGGCAATGATTTCACATGTAATGCAAAAACAAAAAGGTTTCCCCTTTGTTGCCAATCACAAGTCGTAGTTCTGTCTAAACTTTTGAATCCTTCGTTCCCTGTTGCTTCCTCTTCTTCCACAGACATAGCCGCCATCTTCACCACTAGTAGGCCTACTCGGGAAGTTCGCAGAAGATGTTTTACGCATGCGCATCCATTCTGAATTAGAACTAACTCGGATTAACTTCCACAGAGGTGGGGAGCCACTCCTTAGCAAACCTGGAGGGAAATGTGCTGTCTGTGCTCTGACATGCCAAATCAGCAATTTTCATTTTTATTTTTGGAGGAAAATTTGCTAACCGGAACAGGTGTATAGAATCCGTATTTTCGGAACATTGTTTATTTTTTTTAGATTTTCTGTAATAAATACGGCTGTACCGTAATGATAGGCATGTCTGCTAATAGTGAGATAAATTACGTACATTTATTATAATTCACGTTCCTATTGTGTAACTGTAAATAAAATTGAAAGAAAGAAAGTTTTGCTCGGGGAGTCTCAACAGTTCAGTCAGAAATACAAATGAATTCAAATCAAAATTATGCACCATAATAGTACAATAACAACAAAATTGCACACCACAGCAAAATGAAAAAAAGAACACAGAAGGTAAAATTAAGCAAAAACAAATGAGGCTCACGTTGCAAAATAAATACGCCAGCCAAAAATAGAGAGAACCAAAATTCAGGTAGGCAAGATTTTAGTAAAACAAATCCTTAGCACAGAGACTGAGAAAAACCCAAACCACCATGAACACACAAATCAAAATTCGGTTGATTGTTAGTAAAACGAAAACTTCTCAACATTTAAAATTAAGTTCCGTCAGACAGGATGATATTAACGGACAAAATGATCTTCAAATTCATAGATTTAGTCCAAGAACTCATGCAGCCATTGTTATAACATGAGTCAACACTTACTTGTAAAGTTATCCAGATTATAAACTTTAACAAATTATGAAGTAAAAAAAAAAAATATTAACAGCTATCACAGTACATTGTATTTCATGACCTGGACATTTACATAACGTAAAACAAACACATTTTTGACTTTGCTAATTATAAACTTGAAATTTTTTGGGTCAATTTCATTCTGTTACAGGGCGACACACATACGCACTATGCCAGTACAAAAGACTGACCGATGATCAAAAAACAAAACATAACATTAACCCAATATTCACATGAGATTTTTTTTTTTTTTTTGGGGGGGGGGGAGGGGCGGAGAGAGGGGGCGGGTGGAGAAATGCACAACATTTTTAGGAAAGAAAATAACGAAACACTCTCTCAAAAACATTATTTGTATTTATTGCACTTTCAGATGAACATCAGCTGATATGTTCAAATAAAATTTTTTGTTTTTTTAAATGATGGTGATGGTGGTGAGAGGAGGGGGAGAAGGAAAGGAGGGAGAAAAAGAGGGAGGGGGGGGGGGGCGTTGTGTGAAAAGGTGTGTTCAAAATCACAAAAGCTCAACACACACACTCCAAAAAAAAACAACCAATGCAAAAGCAGGAAAAATCAACATTGTACATACAAAACAACACAAATAGCAGGTATGGGGAAAACACATTTTGACGAGGATAATAATGATTGCGATTGTAACGGTCTCTTATTCAGTTTCACTGGCAAAACACTAAACAACACTACTTCCTATTTATTTATACCAGTTTTCCCTCAAATAGTCTTATGCTTCCCTTATTCCCCGGGAAGGCACCGTCTAATAAGTGTTGCCTCCAAGATGCTTTCATTTAAACTCCAGTTCCATTTTTGTAAGGACATACTAGTCCTTATAACATAAACGGTTTTGTCTCCCATCATTTTTGTTCTTATTTTTCTATTGGTATGTTATCCTTACATTGTCATGGTAGGTTACAACTTTTAAAAAAAAAATCCTTATTAGTAAACAACCTTCACATTATGAAGTAAGCAGCGGTCACTTTCTTGAGCAATTTCCAACAAGTACAGCCATAACTCGTGCATACACATTTTGTATTTCTGGAAATTGTAAATACATTTCTTTATCTAAATAAAAGCATTTTATCTTATATCAACCCGACCTCATCACATACTACTTTGATATAAAAATTTTAAAATATTTTTCTCACCCAAAACCTCTTTAGTTTTTGTCAGGTAAAAAAATCACAACGCACATTTACAAAACATCATACACCCACACATTCGAAGAAAAAATCCTATTCTTATTTGTCTTTATTTCAACAAAAATTTGTATATATATTAGTATTATCAAGTTGCACCTTTGAGCAAAAAGAACCAAACGTCAAACACAATGTCCACACTCTTACCTACTACACCTTCTTCACAGCCTTGCAGTCACAATCTACAATGGTGGTGGGCTTGGCTGCAGCATTCACACACCATGGCGCTGCCTACATTAGCCTGAAACTTTTCACAGGACTATCTCCCATCCAGATGTCCCTCAATATTGGTCGACCACTAGTGAAACTTTCCTCTCCTGTCCTAAAGGGTCACTCATTTCGATGTCCTGGTACCGCAGGAGTGATCATAAATCAGTGTATCTTATCTCGGGATAATAAATCAGTGTATCTTATCTCGGGATAATAAATCAGTGTATCTTATCTCGAGATAATATATCAGTGTATCTTATCTCGTCGAGCGGCCCAGTACCTCAGTGGGTAGTGAGCTGCTTTCCTATACCGATGGTTGCGGGTTTGAACCCATTGCGGACGAACTGACGTGACTTAGGTACGAGACTTTTCCGAACACCGAGGGTTTTCTCCGGGTACTCTGGTTTCCTTCCTCCCTTCACTGAATAATATTGGATGCAGTCTATGTAATTTTCAAAAATACAAATTGGTTTCTCTTCCGCCTTCTGTAATATTGAACTCTCCAGGTCGCCTAGCTCAGAGTTTGAAGAAGAAGGTTGTTGCAGCATCTCGTATCATTATTAGTATTGGGAGCCAGGTGCTTGAATGTCCTTCACATTCCATCAAATATTAGTATTGAGAGCAAGTAGCTTGAATGTCCTTCACATTCCATCAAATATTAGTATTGAGAGCAAGTAGCTTGAATGTCCTTCACATTCCATCAAATATTAGTATTGAGAGCAAGTAGCTTGAATGTCCTTCACATTCCATCAAATATTAGTATTGAGAGCAAGTAGCTTGAATGTCCTTCACATTCCATCAAATATTAGTATTGAAAGCAAGTAGCTTGAATGTCCTTCACATTCCATCAAATATTTCAAGCCAATGCCGATTCCTGCCGACTTGAAACTGACCTGACAAGTTCATAGGAGCATGTGGAAGCATCAACCCTTGTGGCAAAATCAAAGAAACATTTGTGTGTGTATGTGTGTGTGTAAATGTGACAAGAAGAATTACCACAATGGCCTTGAGTTCAGCCCACTATTTTGGGGAATCGCACATCACAAAACCTTTTCTTTATGTGAATGGGGAAGAAAACAAAAGATGCTTAAAGCCCAATATTATGTGGGTGGTGAGAACTGTGAATAATAATTTAAAAAAAATTAAATCATGGAATGAAATGTCAATAAAGTTTATAAATAAGGGAATCACGTGTAGCCAACAAGATTTTGGAGTGAGGGAATTATGTCCCCCCAAAAATGGAATGTAAGGTATTGTGTGTCAAACACAAGTTAAAATAATTTTGTGGAATCACATGTCTACAAATCAAATATATATAAATAATGCGAAAGTAGTTCATAACATGCATGTGAATGTGAAAGACCAAACTAACGCTGTGTGTCAATGCACATGAATGATAGAAAACACTGGGATAAAAACCTCGGGTGCTCGACAAGACAGCAGAAATATTCACAAGTAGGCCATGACATTCAGGCCTAGCTTTAGACTTAGGTGAGACTAGGATGTTTTAGACCTAATTCAGACTAGGATGTTTCAGTTGATTAGGGGGAGTCTAGTTTAGAATTGACTAGAAATTTGGAGACCTAGTCTAGACTAGGCTGGCAAGACCTAGTCTAGTGTTGACCAGGCCGGACATTCGAGACTAGCTCCTGCGGCAAGTTGGTGTAGGGGTCTACTTGTTGTCGATGAGTGTTTGTAGACGCAGTACCAGCTCTCGTGATATAGCCAGCACTTGCTTGGCATCGTGGTGCTCTGCCATCTCTGTAGGGACACACACAAAAATGTTGGCAATTAATAATAATAATAATAATAATAAAAATAATAATAATAATTATAACAATACTACTACTACTAGATGCTGCTATTAAAATGGGGTGGGGAACATCTACAATTGCATCAACAAACATACGCATTTCGAGATTTTATTCTCTGACCAACAACATGAGAACAGCAGAAAAGTTGATAAATATCAAATCAAAACAAAAGGCAATTATCATGGTTTTACACCAAGCAGGCAACAAATCTTGAAATCAGATGTATACACAAAGTAGGCTACATTTTAACAACACTCCGTGAACATCACTTGTGTAGGCCTATCTCTCTTGACACACAGCAATAGCCACACACGCACCCACTCTGCAGACCTGGGTACCTCGCCGTATTTCGCCGTATTCGTACGACTTGGCGACCAGCCATACGGCCATCCGCTTAAAATACTTAAAATACGGAAACAACCCTTTAAAAATTTTTTTTTTTTTTTTGGGTTAAAAGTCTATTTTGACGAGTTACTTCCCCTTCACTCTGTGTGCACGTTGTCGACCGCCATTTTTGCAAGAAGCAAACACCAAACATGAAAAGAAGCACTGACCAACCTGAACCATTGGCATCTGAAAGTAAAAAGAAACAATGCACTTCAGTGTCGCCAGACCAGAAAGAAGATAATGATTTGTTAATTGGGGATTTGGCCAGAAACTTCATTGTTGATGCAGAGAAGAACAACCTGAAGAGTACCAAATTAGCAGAATTTTACACTTCTGTCCGGCAGTACTTTGAAGCTACATGTTCCTATTTGCTTCAAAAACTACCACTCTCCGACCCTCTCCTGAAGCATTCAGTTGTCTTGGATACTGCTAGTCAGACACAGTCCTCTGTCACTGACCTCAGATATTTTCTGGCACGATTTCCATGCCTTGTACCACCTGAAGTTTCAGTGGAGATGCTGGAGGAACAGTTTGCAAAATATCAAATTTCCGATATATCAAGGATTGCATCTGTGACAGTCCCAAGGTCGATGACCAATGGATAAAGATCAGCACGAAGCACAAAGATCTTCAACAGCTTGCACGTGTTATGTTGGGGATAATGACAATACCTCACAGCAGTGCAGCTTGTGAACGTGTATTCAGTTGTGTCCGAAAAAATTCAACATCTCAAAGAGCTTCGCTGGGCAGTGACACACTTGAAGCTATTTTAGTGTTGAAGACAACACCCCAGCAAGACTTTAGCAATGAAGACCTTGATAAACTTAAGTCTGCATACAGTTTGCATCAGCAGCAATACAAAGTTTAAGGGCTGTGCTTGTGGACAATATTTTAATGTAATTTTAGAAAGAAGCTGCCTCAGACCAAAAAAAACCAAACATCTCAAAGTAAAGTAAGATACACTTACAGTATTAAAGCCTTTTGTTGTTTGAGTGTAATTATAAATGTACATGTTATTCATTATTTATTGTGCAGTTAAACATGTTCATGCCGTACGTATTTGCACATGCGGGCCAGTAGAAAATCTGGTCACATTTGTTAAAATCTGGTTTTGAACCCTTAGGAATACTATCATGAAATATGGCAGGTACCCAGGTCTGCACTCTGTCACATTCTCTCTCTCTCTCTCTCCCCCTCCCTCCATCTCTCTCCCATACAACCCCAATGATGGGAGTGACTCCAGTGGTCTCCAAACCAGAACTATATAAGGATTTAGACACCAGAACTATATAAGGATTTAGACTGTGAAGTGATAATCAGGGGCTGCATGAAATGAAAGGAAAACAAAAAGTCTAATGAACTCCCGGAACAGACTGATGAAGACAACATTCGAGAATGGACTGGCTTGACATTGAGTGAGCCATGAGGGTTGCTGAGGACACAGAAAGATGAAGAACGCTGGTTAAACGATCATTTGTGATGCCCCAATGACTTTCGAGTTATGGGATGGGATAGGATAGGATTGTAACATATGAATTCTAGCAGTTCTGTTTTATTCCACTGATTAAAGAACTTGACCAAGAGGGATAGGGAGCCACAAGCTTCACCTACTGACCCAACTTTACAGGGCAACCTGCTAAGTGAGCAGAGCTGCCAACCCCTACGGAACGTCCGTAGTTTCTCCGGAAAATGTTCTTTAATTCCGCAACTACGCCATTTCAAGAAATACTACGGAAGAAAAATTTCAAAGCATACCTATTTTTTTACAAGTATCGAAACAAAGCCGCGAGAGACGTAGGCCTACTAGGCTTTCGTCAATATCATAGACTTTCGTATAGCGCTTTGCGTGTGCGCTATTTTTAGCTCAGCAGCCACTGCGCGCATGCGCGGTAGACTGAGAGAGAGAGAGAGAGAGAGAGAGAGACAGAGAGAGACCACAGTCATGTCCTGTGATCCCCGTGTTTCCTTCAGGCGATTACACGCGAGGACTCGCCCTAGCAGAAGAAAAGCCCTAACATGTCTATGCCTGTGAACCTATAACTGACGTGTGTTTTTTTAAAAATATAAATAGCAGCTTTAACAATTTGGTTTTAAACCAATGCAGTATCCATGCCATTAGTACATGTAGTGAGCCATTGGGTTAGCTTTTCCGAACAAAATGTTAAAACTGTTTTTTTTTTTTTTCAGGAACATTTCTATCATTTAAAAAAAAATATTTAAAAATTAATGCTTTTTGTGTTGGTGTTTGGTTTTTATTTAAGCTAATATCAACATTTTAAATAATGCTCATTTTATCATGTGAAAATTCTTGTTCGTACATTTGCTACTGAAATTGAGCTGAAACTACTGATATTTTTCTTTGTTTGCTACTGAAATTTTTTTTAGGGGTTGGCAGCTCTGAGTGAGGTATAAAAAAAATATTTAAAAAAGGCATAAAAGCGTATTTTTGGGATGGACACCGTCTATAAACGCTTAAAATATTTATTTATTTATCCATTTCATCATTCTTCTATAGCGCTTTTCTCCAGCTCAAGAGCTGCTTCAGGCACTGACCGATACAGGATCAAACTCCAGACACCACTCCCCCTCCCACTCCAGCATTCCCTTGCTACCTCAGATGCCTCCATTTGACGGCCAGACCATTGAGCCGAGTCCTAACCACTGACCGTTGAAGAACTTGATAATGTCGGTGAAGTCCATGTTGTTGTCCAGGATGATGTCGCGGTAAAACTGCACCAGGGCCAGAGCGATGAACAACACGAAGTGCGACGAGCTGATGTGCTTGGCCGCCCATATCGTCTCCCATACCGAAAACACGTCTGGGTACAACAGCTCTGCACACACAACGGAAAAGATGTTAGTACCATAATAATAATAACTCACAATAATAATAATAATAATAATAATAACAATCACAATAATAAAAACAAAAATAGACGCAATACACAAGCTTTTCCCCTCCTTTAAACAAAGCATGGCAATCTGTGTCACCAACATATGTGTTGCCGCATGACAAAACTCGGCTAAAGACGCCAGGATTGATTCGCTGCTACAGCCGTAAAACACTAAAAATAGGCTACCCCATCAATTTTGAGATTGTTGCCTCTTTGTCTTTATTTAAGACTTTTCTTTAATATCCCAAACGGATTTTGTTCAAAAATTACTAAAACATTGTTTATTTTGTTGATTTTGATAAGGGTGTTGATCACACCTTGCTAAAACAATGGCACTAATTGACCTCCGATACCCCAACTTTTCTTGTCCGACTATGAAGGGAAATCCACAATGTGATTGATATATAACGTCTGGAGAGTGAAAAGTCCCTATTGGTACTACGTTTTGGTACATAAAAGTGTGTGGCGTATGAATTTTTCATGAAATTCCTTGTTCCGAAGCTTGCTTGTGACACAAGTTGTGTTCGAATGTGTCTCTAGCCAGGTCGTGAAAAACTGAAGTGTTTCCTATAGATTTTCGACGATTTTTAGTTCAAAGTGAATTTTTTAATGTAGATAAACTCATCATACATCTATTTCAAGTGTTTTCTTGCAATATTTATGTAGCATTTGTTAGAAACAATTTGTCAAAGTAAGTGACCGATTCTTTTTGGAAACCGGAAGTGATGGCTTCGTCTCCAGCGTCAGTAGATGTGTCGTCTGCTAGAGTAGCTAGGGCCTTGAATCGACCCGGTTTTGCTTCTGAAGAGCTCCAAGACCTGCTTTCAGACTATTTTTATGATGGTGCCAGTGGGAACTGTGATGAGGATTATGATTCTGACGAGCAGAAGCTTGATCCCGTTATTAAACGATACTGTTTGTTTTCATTCAATGATTCATGTTTCGTAGGCCTCTTCGCTATTGGCGTGTCTTTAATAATCCGTCATTCTACTTGCATAGATTTAGGTAAAGGTTGAAAAGGCGATATCAGTGAAAGAATTACAGTAGGAGTGTGGAAAATATTTCAGTAGTATATTTTGTTGGGTGGAGGTGGGGTGGGGTGGTTGAAAAGGTAAGTAGTCTGGCCTGCATTCAATATTACTAGCATGACAAGTTGACTATGTTCTCAGTATTTATTATTGTTGGTTTGTCTGTTTTAGGAAATGAACATGAGGACTATTTACCAAATTACTAGTAATTAGTATTTGCTTTGATATTTGTGTTTATTTAAACTTTATAGAGCAAAATGACGTGTTATTTTGATTTACACCTGTGACGTGACAGATTTATTCGACGTGCGGAAGGGAGTGGAGAATCGGGGAATTATTAAAGCTTGATTATTAGGACTGAAAACTACCTAATGAAACTTTTGTTTTAGGTTTGTAATCTTTGTTTGACTATTTGAACTGAGCTGATGTAGCTGCTTGCTATTAAACAAAAGATTACTTGACGGACGAGGGATTTAGGAGGGGGGAGGGAGGGGGGCATTATGATAGGGTTTATTTTAGAAAAATGATTGATTCAGGCCATGTTCTATATATATTATTATGTGTTTGAGTTATTATAGACTTGCTAAACACTTGTTTTATTTCTAATATGTTTAAAAACACTATCCATTATCAGTGTTTCCCAAAACGCACATGTGTGCGTCAGAGACGCACAAAAACTGAAAAAGGACGCATGAAAAAAAAAAAGGTGCGTCACAAGGGACGCAACGTTTTTTTGGTTTTTTTTTACTGCCGTTATGTATCCTGGCACCTCTGAGCTATCGTGCGCCCGAGCCGAGTAAGCGCGGTGATCTCCCCTACCCACTGACCGCGCTGACACGCATGCGCAGCCTTTTTGTTTACTTCCGAAACATGTCGCTCGACACATGGATACGTAAAACGACAACCCGCAGAAATGCGGAAGACGATGCAATCGTTGAACTTGAAAGCCAAACTCCAACATCATCGGCCCCGAAAGCGGATGGGAAGAAAGACAAACAAACCCGACCGAGAGACACGGAACCGGAGCAAGAGGAATCGACCAAAGCTGACTCAACCGGCACTGGTGAATCAGCTGCGAAGAAACGTCGCATTAACGACTCGTGGCTGCATGACTTCCCGTGGTTAAACTTTAAAGATGGAAAAATGTTCTGCAAGGTTTGCACCGAGGCGGCAGAGGGCCGCAAGCAGTCCAAGTCGGGAAACAAATTTGTTGAAGGCGCTTCGAATTTTCAAAGGTGAGTTTTTCAATTTTCAAAGAAGAAGAAGAGTGCAGTCCAAGTGTCAGTGATTGTGATTTTGTACTGTCTTGATGTTTACTACAGTTTAGTCCTTTTAGTTTTAGTTACACATTGACAAACAAGTTCATTTGAGTGGAAGCTTTTTAGTATCTACTCCCCATCCCCCTCCCGTCTCTCTCTCAACTCTCTCCCTCCCTCCCTCCCTCTCCCTCTCTCTCTGTCTAATGTAAAGTGTTGGGGTTTTATTCTTCAGAACTGCTCTCACTCGTCACTTGGGTAGTGATTGCCACAAAGCATCATGTACCGTGATCCAGCAGCGGAAGGCAATGGCATGCTATCAAGAGAAGCAACTTCAACAAGAAATGTCTACAATGAGCAGCGACTCTATGACTGCGCAGATGTCCACTGCAGTGATGATGGCACTAGAAGACATTCCTGACAGAAAGTTTACTGCTCTCCTGAAACTTCAGGTGATTTTCCATTGGCATAAAATTAAGTTTGTAGTTGTTTTGTTAAAATACTTGGCAAATAAACTAGCAATGTTAGTAATAATGCATCTGTTCTCTCACATTCTGAATGTGGTGTAAAACTAAAAGTTATTTGCTTTCATTCATTTTATTTTTATCAATACAGTGAATTTACATGTTCTGTTATGTCTGCAGAAAAAGAATGGGGCGGGATTTGCTTTAATTTATTTTATTTTTACCCATGCAGTGAATTTTGTATTTTGTTATGTGTTGCAGAAAAAGAATGGGGTGGAATCTCTTCAAGATGAAAAGAAGTGGTACAGAAGGAATGACTCCTGTAAGGAATTGCAAGCGTCAGCTGCTGCGGTGTGTGAAGACAAAATGCGCCAGCGTTTGATGGATTCCCCTTTCTTGGGCATAATGCTAGACGAGAGCCTGGACATCGCCGTACAGAAGAAGCTTGTCATTTACTTTAAACTGCTCATTGATGGGAAGCCGCATGTCATGTTTGGCACCAACTGTGAAGTTCTAGATGGCAAGGCTGTCACTATTGTTACAGCTGTTCGTCAGTATCTGGCTGACATGCAGATCCCCTTGGACAAAGTGGTTGGCATTGGCACCGATGGTGCAAACGTCATGATTGGTTGTAACAATGGGGTGACGACAGTGCTGAAGCGGTTGCAGCCAAGCATGGTGAGTGTGTGGTGTTGTGCACACAGACTATCGTTGATCTCACACTGGGCAGCATCTCAAGTGGCTGCTTTGAAGAAAGTGCAGGATACGCTTGTGGCCATCTTCAATTACTTCAAATACTCCGCTGTACGCTACAACAAGCTTAAGACATTGAAGCAGATCATGGATGAGAAAGTCAAGCGTTTCAAGAAGCCAACATCAGTCAGGTGGCTCTCTCTTCAGGATGCAGTGATCGCTGCAGAGGATTCCTGGGGTTGCCTGGTTCTCACTCTGGAGAATGCTGCCACAGAAAAAGATGTCACTGCACGGTCTCTTCTGAAAGAAGTGAAGACGTACAAGTTCATTTCACTGCTGTGCATCTTGAGGGACATTCTTGATCCCCTCATGAAATGCAGCCTGTCCTTCCAGAGGGACAACATTGATGTGGAGGAGGCTATGAACAGATTGGAGTCAACCCTGGAGCACATCTCCTCCCTTCCTGACTTCCCTGGGCCCAACATTACCCGTCTACACACCAGCCTGGACCAGCAAGGACAGTATCAAAACATTGTGTTTCAGGCTGGGGAGGGGCAGAGGCAGACAACACAGAACACATGCAAGACCTTTTCACAAAAGATCAAAGTTGAAGCCAAAAGAAGATTTCCGGAGGGAGACATGGGTATCCTCAAAACACTTGACAAAGTTCTCAACCCCAAACATCTCCCCCTTCAGATGGCCGAGATGGTCCAGTACGGAAATGACTGCCTAGAAGAACTCTGTGAGGCATTTCCGCAAGTGGATGCCCAGCGCTGCAAGGACGACTATCGGCAGTTCAAGACCCTTCTGAACAACAACAGGGGGGAATCCTTGGAGACCATGTCTATCAAGGTCTTGGGGAAATCGGACCAGTTTCCTGACTTTGCGACTCTTGCCAGCATTTCACTTGTTGTCCCCATCACTTCAGTGCCCTGTGAGAGGGCCTTCTCGCTGCAGAATGCTATTATGAACCCAAAGAGGAACAGGCTGAGTATCAAGCATGTGAAAAACAAGATGCTCATAACAAATGAGAGGAGGCTGCTGTGCACGGTGCATGCCCAAGCCTTGAAGGCAACAGGGAGCAAGAAGCAGGACATTGAGCAGGAGCTTGAAAAGCTGGTGCCCTACCCCATGTCAGAGGAATTCACTGAAGCTTCTGTGGCACACTACAGGAGCACTGCTCAGCGCAAGAAATGAACTTCATTTACTTTTGGCCACTACAGAAAGTGTGCATGATGTTGAATTATCACTTTCAGTTCTCCCTAGACAAGGCAATGATGATCTTGTCTGTAATACGCAGTTGAACAGATTTTTTTGTATCTTTTTTTTTTCTTCTGGTCATCAACTTAGTCCCCTCTAACACTAACAGCTTTTACAGAGACAATTTGTCAGTACATGCAGAGTGATGTGTGTAAATTGTCGTATGACCATTTCATGTTTGTTCTATGGTCATTTTATGTGATTTTAAGGTTCCTCTAGTCAATGATGGATTCCTTTGTAACATTTATCAGAACAGTATTCCTTTTGTTGTGTTGCTTGTTTTATGGCTATTCATAATTTTTTATAAAGTTACATTGAAAACTAAGCTTTGTTTAACTTTGAGGCGTATTTGTGTGTCCGTGATGTTGGTAATCAAAATCAAGGTAAATGTAGGAAAATTTTTTGTAAGGGGACTCTCAAATTTTGTAAGGGGACTCTTGAAATTTTGCACCAGAGAGTCCCAAGGACTCTCTGAAAAAAAAGCTGTGGGAAACACTGATTATGGATGGGTACAGAATAAAATTGTGCGTACTGTTTTAATTTGTTTATGTTCAGTATTGTGTGAATGGTGTATAATGTGAATTTTCTCATCTTATCTCAACTCACTGCCATATTGCTGCCATCTTCCTGATTGTTTTGATACCAAATACATGCATGGGAAAATTCTGGTTGTGAAGTAATGATCATTTTACAATTCAAAACTTTGAAGGCAATTTCTGGAAATTAGCCCCCGAGAAAATAAAATATTAAAAAAAATAATAAAACATCAACCAATAAAGATAAAACAATTCTGTTTTTTGCATTTTGAAGATTATTTTTAGTACTTTGTTAATAAATAAATAAGTAATTTTTCATATTTTGACACTTTAGCCTGGTTTTCTCATGCTGCAACACATATAAGCACACTTGTCACACAATCTTACATACACAACAACACACATGCATTCATCACTAGAAACCAACCATGAAATACAGCTCATTCTCTTGACGATTTTTTCATTTGTCATCATTCTCTTGATCCCAATTTCTTTGTCATCATGCTCATGACCCCAATACCCCAATTTTTTCATTTGTCATCATTCTCTTGACTCCAATTTTTTTTTTTTAAATTCTCTTGTCCACAATTTCTTTATTTTTCATTATTCTCTTGACCCCAATCTCTTTTTCACCATTCGTTTGATTGATCCCAATTTCTTTAATAATTCATAACTGTTTTCTCTCTCAATCTCTTTCTTTTCTCTATCTCTCTCTCCCTCTTTTTGAAATGTGTATATGCATATCTTTATCTTATCCTCTGTCAGCAACTATCACAGTTTCTTTTACATGAAATAGGAGGGAATAGGTGGGGAATGGGGAGGAAAGATGGGGGAGTGGAAGTCACTCTAGGTTTAAACTTGTCTCTTATCCCCTTAACCCTTTGAACCCTGGATGCCCCACCAATTCTGAGCCTATTCCTGGGCTCCCCGGAGAAAAATGGCATTTTTAGCATGCTTTTAGTAAAACAACCAAAACATAACCAAAGTGTTAGACAACCCAAAGTACTTCAAATGTCATCTCTTCATCTTCATTATCATCCCACAATTGATCGATTACTTCCTGAGTTGTGTACAGTCGCTTAGCGACGCTTCCTTGATTTGTAGACCTTCGTTTCATGACGCAAAATTGAGAAAAAAACGTCACAAAAACACGCACTGTGCTCGCACTAGAGCGCAGACATTTTGCTTTACCTTATTCCCAATAGCCCTCAATAACCCTATTCCAAACAGCAAGTACTAGAAAGAACAGTAAGCTTTGTACGGACCGCAAGACTAAGATAAGGTTACGAGACCGGTTTATCAGTCTATCGGGGCACAGCTGTTTAAGGGCTAGACCGATATATCGGTCTTTCGGGTTCAACGAGTTAATCTGTGGAGCCACCCACCTCTCTTGAAGTCCAGCAGGAACCAGCGGTAGCAGAAGTAGAAGTGCGTGTAATCACCGTGCTGGTGCATGTGCTCAAACAACTCGCTGTCCAGAATCTGAACACAAATCAATCCCCAACCAAAATATTACAACATTGACAAAAGCAGACTACAAACAAAACTATGCATTAAAAGATATTATAAAACGACATGCAAATTAACACTTGTTCTGATCAACCTCACAATCTGTTGTGCGGAAAGTACTATTTTTCCTAAAGATTTTTTAATAATTGGATGTATTCTTTCATTTTTTATTTTCGGGGTGTTGGGGGTGGGGTGGGAGGTGGGGGTGGGGGATAGTGATGTATAGTGCTAAAAACATCCATTTCTTCAACAGTATTCCTAAAGAGTCAAACTTCATTCTCTACAAACATTGTTGCAATTCGTGGGTTGGTTGTTAACACAGCAAACTATTTTATGTGTGCGAGATCTCAGTGTCCACACCTTGATAATCTCCTTGAGCTTAGACATAACAACAGATCAACTGAGGGAGGCAGTTTGGGTAAAACACTGGGAGTAGATGCCTCGCCTACAGAAATGGGACTAGAGTGAATGGACAGCATCTGGTAAAAACCCTAATGAGATGTTATTGTTTTGGCTAATAATGATAGGATATGATAGGAAAGATCAATCACCCCTTCTCTCCTGCCAGTGGTAAGAATTTGTGGAATTGTGCCATATATATATATATATATATATATATATATATATATAGTCTTATAAATACCGGAATCTGTCAACCTGCACAACCGTTAGTACAACGGCAGTTGTGCAACGGCCTCCCGGAAAGTGTCAACATCGCAAGTTGACACATTACGGGAGAACTTAAAGTAGCTACGAAAACTTGAGAAAAAAGTAACTTTCGTCCCCTCTAGGCGACGAACTAGGTCACGCTTAGTTGTATCTAGGTCAGGAGACTTTTGCGAACCGTTTGGGAATATTTTCGAACCGTTTATTGACGCCGGATAGCGTCCTCACTTGGTTTCATACAATTTAAGAATCCAAGAAGGCAGATGGGTTTTTGGGACGGAAAGAGCGGAAAGAGTTAGGGCAAGGGCTAGTGATAGAACTGCAACTAACCCTTACCCGAACCCTTCCCCTTAAATAGCGCTCTTTCCGTCACAAAGTAAAATGTTGACACATTCCGGTGCGTATAAGAGTATATATATATATATATATATATATATATATATATATATATATATATATATATATATATATATATATATATATATATAGATAGATAGATAACTGCCTTATTTATTTTATTTTATTAAAAGACCTCACCTGTATAAGAGATCGCATGTTAGCAAAGTGCGTGTCCATTGCGCCCCCATGAGGAAAGTTGGAGGACATGCGCCGCATCAGTTCGTTAAAACAGCTGTACGCCAGCGACTCTGAAAAATTGAGAGAAACGAGAGGTTGTCATGAGACAGGTTTCCCATAAGGAGGAAATAGTTTTCTAAAAGAGGTAGCCACCGTTACCTTGTGTATGGGTTTGTACATGTGCTTCATAAAACAAATATCCTCATTACATGAAGAAAAAAAAAATCATTCACTTACACTAACTCTGTGAAAGACTAAGCTTACTTACCATCATCCAGCACAACCAGAAGAGGAGCCACAAGGTCACACATACCCTGGATATACCCCATGTCAAGATGTTGCCAAACATATCTGCAACAAACAGCACGACACAAAATAAGATACTCCCTCGGACAGACGAGTATAAACCGAGTTTTAGTCTGCGCATTAGTCTGTTCATGCACAGACTTTAAAAGATCCTGACGCCCAGGTCCTAGACAGGTGAGTGTCCGCTGCATCAACACACCCAGCCAGGACTAGGTCTTTTCTCCCCTCCCCACCCCTGGTCGCCAAGGATTGTGTTCAGACGACGTGTTGTGAGGCGGCGGCCCAGCGCTTTGACCGACTTGAGTTACAGTCTGTGTCCATCAGCCCCTAGAGCAGCTCCGGAGCTGGAAAAGCTGTACAGGAGGCCTTAAAATAAATAATAAATCAATCATTTACGCGAAGAAAGCCCTAAAGCCCGCGACTCACGTGCACATGATGTTCCTGAGCTTTTCCAGGTTCTCATCCGTGAAGTAGTGATAGTGTCGGTCGCAGCGCTGCACGTCTTTGTCGATGCGATGGAGGTTGAGGGCCACGTTGTCCAGCAGTTCAGCCTGAACACGGAAAAAAAAAAACCACACAACACAACAATTGTATTGTACTGCGACACTACACGATACGCAGCCTAAACACGCAACACTGCACAACAGTATTCAAGGGTCATGCTTAGCACTTTCGCTTTTAGATTCCCTATTGCTGGAATCCAGAACAATTTGTAAAAATGTTTATTGTGCAATGCCCTTCCCCTGTAAGGGGGATGTTTGGTATTGGAAATAAACGAGTATTAAAGAGACCGCCAAAACCGGCCACAGGCGAGGCCTCAGTTTAGATGCTCATCCCTAGGATTACATGACCTAATGAAGCCTCACACCCAAGTACTATAGTTTGCTCCCTGGGTAGATCAAACCTATTCCCGTTTGTTTGGCACTGTTACCTTTAACATTGGACCCCTACGTTCTATTGCGACACTAACAGGCGCCACCCAAAGAGACCAACCATAACAAGTCTAACCAACTTACAGAGTAGATTCCTCCATTAGAAGCAGGTGATGCAGGAGATAACAGACTTTCCTTGGAAGCTGACAGACGCTTGGTGTTCTCTGAAAATATAACTGATACAATAAAATATATAAATTATAACCGATATGATTAAAATATATAACTGATATAATACGAAACATAACTAATATAATAAAATACATAATTTGTAAAACAAAATATATTAATGACATAATAAAATATATAATTGATATAACAAAATACATAATTGATATAATGAAATATATAATTTATAAAATACATAATATAACAAAATTGATAACATAAAATATATAATACATACATGTTAGGCACAGCTCCTTAGTACTAAGATTTCAGCCAACATGAGATTCATAGCACAAAGACTACTATCAAGTGTTTTACCACTGACTGATCAATCATTGCATTACTCAATTATTCCTATCATAACAATGTACACCACAGAAATTCTAAAATAGCAAAAATAATGCGTCACAAACATATCCCCAAAGGACATGGAGATTTTATTGGTGTGATACAAGGGATCATCATCATCATTATCAGTCATTCAACAATTTTGTTCATCTTTAAGCTGCAAACAAAATAGTAGTAGTCGCTAAAATAATAATATTAACAATAATAATAATTATTATAATAATAATTTTTTTTTTTTTAAAAAAGGGAAGCTATTTAAGCGTTTTCCCCCAAATTCTCAATCAAACTCAAAGCATGGCGATCTGCATTAGCATAACCCTCCCACATGCTTCATACCCTCTCATATACACAACAAGCACACATCCGTCACTCGAAAATGTGGTGTAAAGGCAGGGAGATCACTATAAGAAGTACAAGAAACTCTTCAAAGTTCAAAGGAACAACATAACTAAAGTCTACACAGATCTCTCCGACTACACACAAGTGGAACTCAAGCATGTATATAGGGATATATCTGACGACAAATAATTACAAAAATAATAAACACACATAAAAATAATTACAAAAATAATAAACACACATAAACTACAAAGTACAATGCTCTCCAACATACACAAAGCATTTTACTTTTTTTTTCTCTTATTTTTTTCCAAAAACATTTCAAAGCAGACTAGTGGAAAAAAAAAAGGTTATTACAAGCAAACGTAGAAAAAAAAATTATGGCACGCAAAATACATTCACATTTGTTCCCATGAAGGTCACAGCAAAGGTCGCAGGTCAGAGCAAGGGTGGCGAGGTCCAGCAATGTCAAGGTCAAACGGATAATATTTTAGATAGCCAGCAGAAAAATACAAGTTTCCGAAGTTGAGGACAAGAACATAAAATTTACATAACATGCTGGGTAGATTACTGATTATACTCATAAAAAAGTTGACACGCACTGAAGATATTGAACAGTTTATTGGTCTGAAAAGCTAGGGAATCAATGAAAATAAAAGAAGTATGCATAAATCAATTCAAAAGGTACCAAAAAGCTGGGGTTTCACAATATTAACTTATACATATTTCTGCAACACTTTTTAAACAAGAATTAGGTAAGTAATAAATTATGTAAAAAACAAAACAAACACTTTGTACAACTACTCGAACTGTGCCTCTCATGAGGGAACAACACCCAAACAAAAGAAGAGAGGTTGTTGGCAAAATGGGAGTTCTAAGCTGCAGCCCCAAACTAAGCAACATGCACCATCCCGGAGGAGAGCATCTAATTCGGATTATCTTCAAGATAATATCTATCCTATCCTATCCAATAACTCGAAAATCGTTGCGGCACCACAGATGAGCGTTTAACCATCTTTCTCTGTCCTCAGCAACCCTCAGTGTCAAGCCAGTCCATTCTCGAATGTTGTCCTCCAACCTCTTTTTCTGTCTCCCTCTTCTTCTGCCTCTTCGCACCATGCCTTGCAGGATGGTCTTTGCAAGGCCTGATGCTCTGCTGACGTGGCCATACCATCGGAGTTTCCGTTTCTTCACCATGGTAAGCATGTCATCATGTTGTCCAATGGCTAGTGTGATGAACGAAGATGATCTCATTAACCTCCAATCCAATTCTAAATTTTCTTGTAATGTATGGGGACAATAAATATATCTTGAATCTTGAACAAAACAAAACAAAAAAAAACCACAAAAAACAAAAAACCACAAACAAGCTAGACAAGGGAAACAAGTTTAGGTAGTAACTTTTTTGTCTCCCTTGTTGATATACTCCCCCATCACTCCAGCCTCATCTCTTCTCTATAGCTCGGCAACAATTGGACAGAAAATGGACTTTTAGATTTACAACTAGTTGGCTACAGAACTTTAACAAAAGACAAAAGTTTCAAGTGTAGAGAAGGTGGTAGTCTGCAGCAACAAGAAGGAGTTAGGAGCCAAGAGGAAACAACGATACTGGGGGAGAAAAGAAAGTCAAACTAGAAATAAAACAGTTATACATAACGACAGGCTCTTTGCTCCACATGAACGAAAACCCACAGGGTGTGAGCCAACAGAAAAAAGTGACATAGGAGTGCTAACCCACAAACAAACAATGTTTAGTAAAGGATAGGGAGTTCTTCCAAGCTGGGATCATTAAACTCCAGTACCCCCTCTTTAGGCGAGATACCTTACTATCTACACAAACTTCTAGTTCGGCTCCAACAAGCAAAACTATACAGCTGCAGAAAGACATCAAAGGTGGGTAATCTAAGGAAACAACAGTAAAAAAATTATTAAACAAAAAAAAATTGGAGGAAAGACCCGTTGATTCTACACAGCAGCGAAACAGAAAAAGGCTTGAGCTAAGGTATGTGTCATCAATGGCAAGAAAGCACAAGTAAAACATTGGGAAAGATGAGTTCTAAGCCACAACCATTGCTACTCCATAAAGGGCTAGAGCTAAGAACTAACACTGAAACAGGAGGGAAAAGAAAACAAAAGCAGGTGGGACCACAGGGCAGCTACAGTGCCACAGAAATGGCAACAGCTAACAGAAAAAGAGAGGAAAGAAATCTGGGGAGACAAACCCAGGGCCTGGGCATCCAGTCCGCATGAGCCTTCCACAGCGAGAGCATCGGTGGATCGCACCATGCCCATACTGCTGTCGTCGTCAATGTCGTCGTCGTCATCCTCATCCTCGGACCCAGCATCGGCACTAGAGTGGCGAGTGAAGTCGCCAGAGACGATGGGCATGGGGGGGGTTGGAAGGGGAGGCGCGGTGTCCCCTACTACAGCACTGTCCACGGACCCTTTGGTCACGCCAAACTTGTCTCCGAGAATGTGCATGGCATCTGGGCGGGGGGAGTAGACAGTGTCCGTGTCGTCAGCGGAGTCCAGCTTGGAGCGGTCTGTCAGGGAGCTGGAGCCGTGAGCGATGGAGTCCCCCAGCCCGTCATCCGCGCTATCCTCAATAGATACCTTGATGCGCCGTGGCGATGACCTCGCCGACATGGAGGTCGCCACATCGACCTTGTCAACCTTGCTCTGACCCTGACCCATTTCCAGCCCAATAAGCCTACGTTCGTCTTCCGTTGGCGTGGTCAAGGCCGTGGAGCTCTCTTCCGGCACGGTCTCTGGGTGGGAGAATTCTTCTGACTCGAAGGACTCGAACACCTCGTTGCTCAGCGATGAATCCTTGCGCACCAGTGGGATGTGACCATCCGTGCTCTCCTGCACGTTCACCACAAATCAAGTCAACATAATATCAAACAGAAGTCAGAACATCTATAAAACAGTCCTCATTGAAACCACAAACGAAGCTGGAAATCATATCATATGCCAACTAATCATTTCATTGAGAAACATGCACATGTATGGCTAGACTTATTGCCCAGAGTTGGGCAGATATACCTGTATCCAAATCAGATAAGTTCTGACCTGGCACTGTTTGGATTGATCAGTCTGTCCAGTATGCGGAAAGAGTTCTAATATCACAACTATACGATGTAATAAATCAGCCAGAGGTAATCGGTGGAGTTCATTTTACAATAAATTAGGATGGAATCTAAATTATGTCATTGGCCTGACTTAAAATAATATAAATAATAATAATAATAAAAATAATAATAGTAACCATGATAAAAATAATATAATAACAAAAAAATATAATAACAACAAATAATAATAACCTTAATAATAATAATAAATAAAAAATACAATTTATACAGCGCACACATCTCATGGTAGACGGCGACTCAAGGGGGCATGAAACAATGCTAATAACGATTCTTTTGTCATAAAGAGCCAGTGTATACAAGTATAACAACGACAAGGTCAATATGCATGTTGTTTTTCTAAAGCATCATGTTAGCATGTATCAGAGCACGAGTAATGTTGGGAAAGACAGTAAGTGCATGTGAGCTGACCGAGAGCAGACCGAGAGTATACAAATTAAATTATTATTATTAAGGCTTTACACAGGGACCTACCTGTGACAGTTTGGCCAAGTTAGCAGCCACCACCTCCTTGTCTCGCTGACGTACAATGGCCTCCACTGCAAGCCACTCTGACATGACCCGTTCATACTCTGTGCGCACCGAATCGTCCAGGTTTTTGCGATCCTCCGGAGTGCTCTTGAATTTGTAGTGGCCTAGAAGGAATGGCCATACCTATGTACAAACAAAAAAACAAATACAATTATAATACAAAAATGTGTGCATCTACCAAAATAACTCCACTTTCTCTGCGACGGTAGAATGCAGAATTCAGGTGCAATGTACCTCTGGAATCACTGTATCTTGTCAAATACGTGCGCATAATAAATTATTGTAATATTATTATTGTTGTATTATTATTAATGTATTATACTACTACTAATGTTGTTGCTGTTGCTGAAGAGACTGCTGTACACATAACATTATTTTATGCGGTAATCTGGCACAAATATGAGCAAAAGTAAATCTATATCTCAAATTAATGTAGCAATTTCAATTGTGACGAAAATTATGATAGGAATGAAACTGGCCATGGTAATTCCCTTACCTCTTTCCTGAGTTCATGTGCAACACCTCCATAATAAACCAGTCTGTACACCTCCGCCGCATTGGTTGCCTGTAAACACAGGCATTGCATTTACTCTGGTCAAAGTGCTGTTAAAAAAAACGTATACACGTTTCTTTGAGTAACATGTCTAGAACACAATAACTTCATTCAGAGTTGACCCAAACCATTAATGAAACCTTCCCTTGGTAGCAAAATGGTTTGATAAAAACCGTATCAGTAACCTGTCTAAAAAACACAATCATCTGATCACACCGACTCAACCAAAGCTTTTAGGTTTTGAGGTTAGTTCAGCCAGGCTATCTATAAACAGCTTCGCCGATAGCTTCACCAGTGATTCTTTCCTTTCCTTTCACTGGAAGGGAGGGTGTAGGCAAGCTATAAATAGCCCGCAGCCAGCAAAATGTGGGGGAACCTAAGAGTGCTGCTCACATAGGCATTGAGCTGGTGTGTGATCCACAGCTGACCAAAACCACAAATGATAGTCTCCCTTGGTAAAATAAAAAGCGCTGTAACAGGAAGCTGAAATGAAATAAATAAAGAAATAAAACAATGACGCGCCAGCGTTCACTCACCACGCCTTCCACGCAGATGCTGTCCCACTTCTCTTTGGTCAGGCCCCCCGTAGCGTCCTCTGGGTTGTCCACGGCCACGATGGTGTGGTACACCAGCCCTGACAAGTGGGTGCGCACTGTCTTTAAGTGCCTGCAGTGCGCCAGCCCTAAAAACCAACATGGTCATACCAAATAGTGTGGGCTCACTACAGCAAGAAGCGTGCAACTGTCAAAGCTTACTTAATAATATCTTACAAATTAAAAAAAGAACAACAATTTAACATCTATTTTATCACAGTTTTCGTTCCTCCTCATGCTGTAATTATGTATGCCCTGCCGACTATGGAGTGCATGATGCTAAAAATAAATGTTTGAGGCTGTATATATGTGTTGCAGCATGAGAAAACCAGGCTAAAGTGTCAAAATATGAAAAATTACTTATTTATTTATTAACAAAGTACTAAAAATAATCTTCAAAATGCAAAAAACAGAATTGTTGTATCTTTATTGGTTGATGTTTTATGATTTTTTAAAATATTTTATTTTCTCGGGGGCTAATTTCCAGAAATTGCCTTCAAAGTTTTGAATTGTAAAATGATCATTACTTCACAACCAGAATTTTCCCATGCATGTATTTGGTATCAAAACAATCAAGAAGATGGCAGCAATATGGCAGTGAGTTGAGATAAGATGAGAAAATTCACATTATACACCATCCACACAATACTGAACATAAACAAATTAAAACAGTACGCACAAATTTATTATGTACCCATGCATCCATAATGCATAGTGTTTTTAAACATAATTATTAGAAATAAAACAAGTGTTTAGCAAGTCTATAATAACTCAAACACATAATAATATATCAAGAACATGGCCTGAATCAATCATTTTTCTAAAGTAAACCCTATCATAATGCCCTCTCCCCCTCCCACCCCCCCCCCCCCCCCCCCCCCCCCCCCCCCCCCCCCCCCCCCCCCTCTTTAATCCCTCGTCCGTCAAGTAATCTTTTGTTTAATTGCAAGCAGCTACATCAGCTCAGTTCAAATAGTCAAACAAAGATTACAAACCTAAAACAAAAGTTTCATTAGGTAGTTTTCAGTCCTAATAATCAAGCTTTAATAATTCCCCGATTCTCCACTCCCTTCCGCACGTCGAATAAATCTGTCGCGTCACAGGTGTAAATCAAAATAACATGTAATTTTGCTCTATAAAGTTTAAATAAACACAAATATCAAAGCAAATACTAATTACTAGTAATTTGGTAAATAGTCCTCATGTTCATTTCCTAAAACAGACAAACCAACAATAATAAATACTGAGAACACAGTCAACTTGTCATGCTAGTAATATTGAATGCAGGCCAGACTACTTACCTTTTCAACCCTCCCCACCCCACCCCCACCCAACGAAATATACTACTGAAATATTTTCCACACTCCTACTGTAATTCTTTCACTGATATCGCCTTTTCAACCTTTACCTAAATCTATGCAAGTAGAATGACGGATTATTAAAGACACGCCTATAGCGAAGAGGCCTACGAAACATGAATCATTGAATGAAAACAAACGGTATCGTTTAATAACGGGATAAAGCTTCTGCTCGTCAGAATCATAATCCTCATCACAGTTCCCACCGGCACCATCATAAAAATAGTCCGAAAGCAGGTCTTGGAGCTCTTCAGAAGCAAAACCGGGTCGATTCAAGGCCCTAGCTACTCTAGCAGACGACACTTCTACTGACGCTGGAGACGAAGCCAACACTTCCGGTTTCCAAAAAGAATCGGTCACTTACTTTGACAAATTGTTTCTAACAAATGCAACATAAATATTGCAAGAAAACACTTGAAATAGATGTAAGATGAGTTTATCTACATTAAAAAAATTCACTTTGAACTAAAAATCGTCGAAAATCAATAGGAAACACTTCCGTTTTTCACGACCCAGCAAGAGACGCATTCGAACACAACTTGTGTCACAAGCAAGCTTCAGAACAAGGAATTTCATGAAAAATTTATATGCCACACACTTTTATGCACCAAAAAGTAGTACCAATAGGGACTTTTCACTCCCCAGACGTTATATATCAATCCACATTGGGGATTTCCCTTCATAGTCGGACAAGAAAAGTTGGGGTATCGGAGGTCAATTAGTGCCATTGTTTTAGCAAGGTGTGATCAACACCCTTATCAAAATCAACAAAATAAACAATGTTTTAGTAATTTTTGAACAAAATCCGTTTGGGATATTAAAGAAAAGTCTTAAATAAAGACAAAGAGGCAACAATCTTAAAATTGATGGGGTAGCCTATTTTTAGTGTTCTACGGCTGTAGCAGCGAATCAATCCTGGCGTCTTTAGCCGGGTTTTGTCATGCGGCAACACATATGCATGTGAGGGTTTGCCTGTGGCTGTGTCAAAGCGCAGGATGTGCAGCCTTTGGAAGTTGTGCGCGATATAAATAATATATATTATTACTATCGTTATTATTATTACTAATAATTATTACACATCTTACAAATATATAAAAACTTAATCAAAACTAATTTCAACATAAAGAAATTCCTTCCTACTTCAACTGAAAACAACTATATTTATTTCTTTATTTATTTTGTAATTCTTATATACATGTAGACAACTGAGCAAGACTGAGGGGGAAAGGTTCCTACTGCTTGCTGCATGAGGACAATACAATCCTAAATCTACACAGTAAGTAAACAGTTTAATTTATTTACATTTTATGTCACTGAATACTTAAGATTGGGTCATCCGCTACGATTTTTAGAGCATTACATTTGAATAACAGACCTGCATACCCCAAATGTAGGACAAACATGACAAAATCAGGGACACACTCCAACTTTCAGGGACATGCCAAGAAGACTTTGAGGCAGTTTTTACTTATTAAACAAATCCTATCCTATCCTATCCCGTAGCTCGAAAGTCGTTGGGGTACCACATATGATCGTTTAACCAGTGTACTCCATCTTTCTCTGTCCTCAGCAACCCTCATGGCTTCACTCAGTAAAGCCAGTCCATTCTCGAATGTTGTCCTCCCACTTCTTTTTCTGTCTCCCTCTTCTTCTGCCTCCTTGCACCGTGCCTTGCAGGATGTTCTTTGCAAGGCCTGATGCTCTGCTGACGTGGCCATACCCTCAGAGTTTTATTTTCTTCCCCATTGTGAGTATGTCATTGTGTTATCCAATGGCTTGTGAACAAATGTTGAGGGGTAAAACTGAACACTCCAAGTTCATCAGAATTTGCTGCGATGGTCTCCAAAAATGTGCTGATCTTTTTACTTTTCTGTTGCTGTTCAGTGATTTTAGTGTTTATTAAAAATGTTTTTCTGTCTCCACATGTCTCTGACAATCATCCTTCCCTCCAGATTGGAAAGAAAAATCACAAGCACAAAGTTCACAAACTGCGAAAATGTCACCATCTTCCCCATGTTTAATGAACGGCCACTTCTCAGCGTAGTCTGTTTTAAATGTTGTGAAACCTTTCTTTGCCAAAGTAGAGAACAAGGTAGACACTAAACCATCATCACACACTCTTTTTCTTTTAGATGACGCCACTGTTTTTGACTTGTAAGTTTCCGTGAGCAGCTGAAAGGACTGGGCATGACTATCAACAACAAATAGAAGACGTTACGCATACGCACACTTGGTACTGTGATCTTGGCAAACTTCGGAGCAAGTGGAAATGGCTCTACGGTGACAAGTGTACCTAGTGAGTACACTTGCACCAAAACTTTCTCCCATATGCGAGTCGAACATTTTCCAAGACATGTCACGGAGAATCGGGATTCTGGTACACTCAGTGCATATTTGCAATTTTTAGGGACAAATATGACTCCTCTTGGATGGTAGGCAGGCCTGGAATAAAGAGAACTTTGACGGGACATTTTCAATAGGAACACTTTGCTATAAGAAAGAGAGGGGGGAAAAGAAAGAGAGGGGGAAAAACAGAGCTTTACTTACATCCATAGAAAGCCCTAGAGATGATCTGTTTGGTCATGGTGTCACACAGCTGTTTAATGTGAGCCCTGCAAAGGAAAAAAATGTATTTGCAATGAGCTACATTGCGAAACAGAACTCAACAAGAACACTGGTGCATAGGTTGCTGCCGACAGTGACAAGATTCCCTCGTCTTCAATACTTCAACGATCACCACATGAAAGGGGTTCTAAACCCGTCAAAAACACCTTTTGTGCATTTAAGTGTATAGCCAAACTTGTAGTCTAAACGCCTTCCCCTTCTCTTTAGAACCGCACTCGGGTTTACCCACACTCCATGCAAAGTTCACGTTTCCGGAGACTGCCCAATGAAGTTGAAAAACTCCACGTAAAAACTGGAATTTCCGTAGATAATAATGTGAAAGAATGGTTGATTAAGTAAAAAAAATTTAAAAGTATGTTTACGGTATCCTGACCGACTCTTAATTTTTTAGGACCAACCCTAAACTTTTTTTGGGATCAAATGGAAAAAAATTGAAAAAAGCCAAAATAAAAACGATTTAAAAAAAAAAGGAGCCGCCATACTGACCCTATTCTTTTTTTCTATGTTACAGTAAACAGACATTTATTTATTTATTTATTTTTGGCTTTAGTGTCAAGCGTACATACCATCATTCAAAACTGCTAACAAAGAATGCCGAGTGCAAAAGATGGATAATTTCTCGTGTTAGCAAACCCTCACGAACACCCTCACGAATAATATGTGACAATTTCAACAAAACGGCAACAGCTGTATGTAATTTTGCATTTACAAAGTTTACCAGTAGCATTTAAATGGTCTTGTTTCTCATGCTTTTGGAGGATCAAACTAGTTAGTATTCACCTTCCATCCTTGGGGCCTACACGAATTTAAGAGAGGAAACAAAACGGCAATGATCCGATTGCTTTGATATTCCCGCTCTTCTTTCTTTGCTCAATCCTTATATTTTATTTTTCACGTTAAAAATAGCATATCAACAAATGGACGCAGGAATAAAATAATGACAACAAAAAGGTTCACCATATGATACGACAGCATGAAGTCGAAAAAGAGCAAGGCTGTTGTCAGTTAGGTTACAGGCAGTACGCCAGATAACAGGCTGTCCACAGACAACAATCAAGCAGTTAAATGGGAAGACAAAGCGTTCATGTTCATAAGCAGGCACAGACAAGAGGTATTTAAAACCTCAGTGCAGACAAGTAGATACACTAATAACAATAAACCCTTCCTTATCTCATTGTGAGAAATTAAGACACATTTTGCAGGCCAAACACCAATCAGCAGAGAGGCAGCATTCATAACACATTTGCTGTAGACGGTTGGCACTTCACATTCTTACTGGGCATCTAGATATTTTCCTTCTTGTTTACGTGTATGTACAAGTAATAAGTATTCTGTGTTGTTTTTTTTAAAGTTAATTACGGGAACATTCATGTTGTAATTGCTAAATGTTTATAAGATCAAATCAATACATTCTAACCGCAGAGATAAATTGCACAAGCAAAGATGAGAAAACATATATTTTACAAACTGATATTGCAGTTATTATTGCAAACGTGGCAAAAGTTGAGTACTTATTGCACACAAGCGACAGGTGATTACAAGAAAAAGTATAAATAAATGGCACTAACACAGCACTAACACACACATACAGTCAAAGATTATTTATACTTATTCAGAAGTTTGATTGACTTATACCGGAAGGCTTCCAGAATACAGGCATCAGACAGCTAGCAGGCTGGCAGACAACAACTCCAGGTAACAACATTACATGCAGACAAACACCAGCCTCAGGCGACAAAAGAAAGAAGATGAAGCAGGCAAAAACGGCACAAGATGGATGCGAAAAGGCACTAAACGATTTTTTTTGTTTGTTTGTATAAAACACAAATACAACACCTACATAAAGTTGTACCTATGGTTGCCACCGGCCTGAGTCAGGCAGCTGTGGTTCTGCTCCTCCTGTGTGCGGGCGTAGGACTGGACCGAGGGGATGGTGGCCAGGGGGCTGCGGGGTAGGTGGCGCTTCACGGGGAAGGGGGACAACTCCCCCCCTGATGACTTGGCTTTCGGATCCATCATTTCGGGAGCTGAAAGCAGGAGAAGATATTTTTCAAGGAAAACAAAACGTAGTGGGCAATGATGCTGACGACAACAATAATGATGACAACGATGATGATGTTGATGATGATGATGAAGACGGTGAAGGAGAAGGAAAGAAGAAGATGCTACTGATGATGATGATGACAACTACAATGACGAAGAAGAAGAAGAAGAAGAAGAAGAAGATAATGATGACAACAATAATGATGATGTTGATGATGACAACGACAACAATGATAATGATGATGATTTTACAGATACTCACTGATGTGCTGAGGTTTGAGGGTGGAGATGATGCGGAAGACGTAGTCGGTGGCCTCCTCGTCCTCCATGCTGGTGGTGCTGCCGCTGCTGGTGCTGCCGCTACCGTTGCTGGACAGACTGCTGGCCTTGCGTCGCAGCTTGGGAAACACCTTGCCTGCATCACATACATAAAAGCCAAGCCAAGTCAGACGCTGATTTGATCAGTTGCAAAAACCCCTAATGCGTGTTCACACAAACACCACAAATCCTGCCAGCTATGTTGTAAGATCTACTGCTCTATCTCCTCGTTGTGAAAGTGGGCATGGTTGAAACACAATGTTAACTAATCACTACCTATGCTGCCCAAATCCTGCCCCCTACAGCAACCAACCAAGCTCTGAGAATTAGTTTATCTCTACTCGCATTGAGACTACCAATGGTGTAACAACCCCATCCAAAAAAAAAAGGGGGGGGGGGGGGCCAGGGAGGGGAGGACAGTGTTTCCTAGGAAAAAGAACTACGAACCAAGTTTCTGTGCTTTCTAAAGCCCTCTAGTATCACATGGCCTTATACTTTGAAGATAACTTTTGACAGGAAAAATGTTCATTTGGAACACGGAGATATAAGTTCCTTTTGTACATGATTATCCAGTGTTTGTAAACCCTAACCTTTTCTATCATTACTTACAACTACCAGCCCTTGCCCCAACCCGTTCAGCCCAGAGAATAAGTTTACCTTTACCGCGTTGGGACCAGAGTGGAGGGTCCAGCTGTCCATGGGGGAGTAAGCCGTTCTCCAGACAGGACAGAAAGGAGAGCAAGTGGCCTCCCTTGGGGAAGTGGATGGGCGGTCTCTGCACGCCATCCTGGCCTACTAGCACTACAGTGCCTCGACAGTCGGCTGTTCAAGAAAGATAATATCAATATTAATACAACAATGATGATGATGATGATTATGATGATGATGATGATGATGATGATGATGATGATGATGATGATGATGATGACCAGTGCAGTCCTCCACAACAACGCCATCTGGAACTGGTTTAGAACACCAATCGGTGTGCGTCAAGGGTGTCTACTCTCTCCAACATCTTCCTAGAGCGCATCACGTCAGATGCAGATCATGAAGGCACAGTCAGCATAGGGGGTAGAGCAATCTCCAACCTCCGTTTTGCGGATAACATCGATGGATTGGCTGGAGAGGAACAAGAACTTGAACAGCTGGTACAGAAGTTTGACACCACCTCCAGAGGCAGGCATGGGAATTGGCTGTGGAAAAATCAGCTGAAATGGGGCAGGGGTCCGGGGCCGCCCAGGCCCCGTTGGTGTCCAGGGGCAACGCCCTGGTAGGGGGTCCAGGGGGGCAAAGCCCCCTGGCAGAAAATGAATTTCAGCAATTTTGACAGGGATTTAGTGGCCTCTCCTGAGAGCTAAATCTTGAGAAGAGCACACTTTTAGACACCCCCCACCCCACCACACACACACAAATAATCATAAAAACACCATAATTTACACATTTTGTACTAGTTAACATGTGTTTAATCCATGTTTTGCTTTTTTTTTTTTTATTCAGCAAGGGCATACCAAGTGATTTGTAAACTGGCATGTTCACTGTCTGTTTATAAATTATAGTGCCTAAACATTCTCAATAGCTGGCAGTCAATCTTTGAAACATCACAAGCAAATAAAGCAGACAAATTCTGACATTGTTCTCTGTCTGAATGTCAATGTAATATTTTTAAACAAACAAAAAAAAAACACCATGTATAAACACAAATATCCTGAGCTGAGAAGTGGATAACAATGCATGCCAAATGAGTACTTTTATTGTGAACACCGGTATAACAAAAACTGAAATCACTTCTTAAAATAGGATGCCATGGTCTTCTGAATTAGCTTGGCAGTAGGTTCAGGTCTGGTTTCAATTAACTGATCAACAGTTTTATTATTATCTTCATGTTCAGGCATTGATTGCTCTTTCTTTTTCTTGGGTTGTGAAGGTACGTTTGGAGAAGCTGGCCTTTTTTTGCCTACCTGGCAAGCGTTGGATGTTTACAACAGCCGCACTCTTCTCAAGATGCCTTTTGACAGCAAGATGATCGGTCAAAGCAACTAGTCCTCGACTGCCATATTGTACATGTTTGTCACATGTTATGCACCACGCTTCGCCGGGTGCATCCACTTTACGAAAATAGGAACCAACTCGCTCTCGCCTGTTGTCACCATTCCATTTCACCTCGCGAATAACTGGTATCCATTCCCATCTCCATGCATTCACACAGGATGAATCATCAAAATCTTCACCGCGCTGAACAACACGCCGCACCGTCGCCATTTTGGAAGAAACCGGAAGTCGGTGAACGCTATGCTGAGGGAAACCGGTGTTCAGAATTTTTGTTACCCTCAAACTGTTCGATTACCCGGACATCTTTTTCCGCGGAAAACATTTATTTTTCGGCGGACAAATATTAATTTTCAGCGGAAAATCGCGGATCGGCGGTCAATTCCCATGCCTGAGAGCCTATGGAATGGAAATAAGTGCAGAGAAGACCAAAATGATGACCAACAACACTAATGGCATCAACATGGACATCAAAGTCCAAGGACAACCCCTCAACACAGTGCATAGCTTCAAATATTTAGGAGCCATTTATCAGACAATGGATCCCGACAGGAAATTCTCTCCAGGATTGCACAAACAACTGCTGCCCTGACAAGGTTGAATCCCATTTGTAAAGACAGGACCATCAGTCTACATTCCAATGTAAGGTTGATGCGTTCCCTTGTCATCCCCATCTTCCTTTACGCTTGCAAAACATGGACCCTCACAGCAGATCTACAACGAAGAATACAAAGCATGGAGATGAGGTGCTACAGAAGGCTTCCGGGTATTTCCTATACCCAGCACATCACCAGCAACGAAGTCTGACAGACCATCACACAAGCCATTGGACCACACGATGACATGCTCACAGTGGTGAAGAAACAAGAACTCAGCAGAGCATCAGGTCTTGCAAAGACCACCCTGCAAATTATGGTGCAAGGAGGCAGAAGAAGAGGGAGACAGAAAAGGAGGTGGGAGGACAACATTCGAGAATGGATTGTCTTGACACTGAGTGAAGCCATGAGGGTTGCTGATGACAGAGAAAAATGGAGTATGCTGGTTAAACGATCATCTGTGGTGCTCCAATGACCTAGATATGGGATAGGATAGGATATGATAGGATGATGATGATGATGATGATGATGATGATGATGATGATGATGATGATGATGATGATGATGATGATGATGACGATAATACTACTACTACTAATAATAATAATAATACATTGCCGCTTTGAGAGGGAAATATAAAAAAATTGGTTAAGTTTAACGCACTGAGCAAATTTTCATAGAATGTTGGTGCTCAACAAGACTACATTACCATCATCATTATCATCATCCTCCTCCTCAACTTACGCTGTTGGTGGCAGTGAATGTAGACGACCTCATCGACGTAGATGGTCATAGCAAAATCCCAGTACATGCTGCAGCAGAAATAAATCAAGAAAATCAAATGAGAATATATATAAAAAAGAGTTCTCAAGCCATCCGTTAAATTATAAGATTCAAGCAGAACTCAAACAAATGAACCATTTCTCATGTTAAAACAGCCATTACTAAATGATGCATCCAAACGTTTTTATAACTTCAACAACAAAATTATTTTTTTTTTAAAAGGAAAAAGATTTGTAAAAACTGAAAGAATGGCAAGCTAACATGATATATAAAAACTGCAGCACACTTTTCAATCAAAAATCAACGTGCATTATACGCCTGCTTTATGGCATGCACGTTCCGAAACCAAAGCAATAATAACTACTATTATACAAATCTGTTATTAGTGTCAACATAGAAAACAGAGAATACAGTTGTGTCTTTGCTGGTTTTTTTGTTTTTTTTTTAATAATTACTAATATGTTTTAAGAATGTTGTTACTGCATTGTATTATGTAATTGATTGTTGACTGTCCATGTATAGGTAAATGTAGAATGTTTTAGTCATGCCTCTACCTTTTAAGCACTGCCATTATAATCATGTTTAGGCCGTGATATGTATAGTTTAAGACAACACTTAACTTGTGCTGTCATTTGATTATTTTGTGTGTGGGTGTGTGTGTGCTTTTTCTGCATGAATGTAAAATTATTAGTTATTATTGATGTGGGGTTTAGATTGTGAATGTCTGTGTTTGATTGGAATTTAAGGTTGCTGCTGTGTCATTAGAAATGAATGTGTCTCTGCTAGTTGTGTATATAAAATGGATATAATTTTATTGCATGCTTCTTGCGCACGACGAGCCAAAGACAAATTTCTGTATGTGATGAACATCAGACAATAAAGTTGTATTGTATTGTACAGCTGAATGGGACATCATAAAATATAATAAAAAAAAAAGAAAAAGAAAAAATTGTAACTAAATAAGCAGACATACCCAAGGACACATACACAAAGCAAGAACTGCCTGCTGGTAGAGAGCAAAACAAAAGAAGGAACTAAAGGAAAGATAATCCACCAAGACATGCACATACACAGATTACTACAAAATGGTTGGAAAGTAACTCCCTAATGGGAATGGCCGTTACCTTTTGTAAATGGTACTGCATTGACAGAAACCAAAATGTTTCCTGATCCTTCAAGTGGTGGAGTTGATTTGGCTGATCTCCGATTTGATCTCACATTGATGAGAGCAGTCCCTAATAGGCCCCTTTCCCTGACACTTCGTCTTATGTCAGCTGAGGTACAAGAGTCAGATCATCGGCAACTATGGGGCTGCTTTTATCCCTTGTGAGATGTAATCAGAGACTGGCAATTAAATTCTATCACAGTAAGGATCACAATACCGTTTGGTCCACGCAAATGCAGGGCTACTGTTTGCATACACACACACACACAAAAGTTCAACGCCATTTTCAATAAGAAGTTACTTTCCAGCCACCCGGTTATAAAGAGGAAAGGTCATGGAAAGAAGAAAAAGAAAACTCCGCATTCCAACCTGCCTTACAAAAACAATAAAGATTATATAATCATATTATCATTGCAGACAATGACAATAACAATGACAAGATCAATCCCAACTAGATCATGATCATGAGGTGATGATGATGACAAAGGCTATGGCAAAGCTGATGATGACAACTATGACTATTAGTATTACAAAGACAATGACGAAAGATGATAATGACACAGACATCTTCACACTCACAAAAAACTTTCATACTCATGCAGCGCCCCCGGCCACACACTAGATTAATTAAAATATCGTTATCTTTCATTTTCAGATATGTTGATACAAAAATATTTTATGTCAGTCACTGATGAGCGACCCACAATATATATATAACTAATAATTTGGACAAAAAGGCAACAAAAAGAGAAAAATCTGAGTCATAAAAGTTAAATGACCCTAGACAAATCAAGTGAGCTAGTCTCATACATCTTCAATGACAGATATTTGTTTTCCCATAAGTGATAAGTTTTTGGTGGTTAAGGCACAGAACAAGCAACATTTTAAAAGGGTCCACAAACCGTGCTGACCCTCCTAAGCAATATACTATTTGAACAGCGCAGGCAGGGAACACCGCTTGGCAGCAAAGCTCAAGGCGCATTCTAACCAATGATTATGATGATCCTTCCAACACACCAAAAACAAAGACACTGACTTTCAAGGCTTGGAAGACTTACGGTAGATTGCGCTCGGGCTGACATATACAACACTTTGGCCTACTGTGCTCCGCCTCGCCAGACCCGCACGCTGAGCCTGCACCTTTACACTTCTGGCCACAGTGCGACCTTGAGCTATTTTGTGCTGCTAGTCTCTCACTCCCGCAGAACGTAACCAGGAACAGCAAACGAAAACAAAAAAAGGAAAGAAAGAACAAAAGAAAGAACAAGCAGGTACCAAAAAACATCAGAAACAAGCAAAAGTGTCTACAAAAATTTTTTTAAAAGAAAACAAACATTTAAGTAGGGTCTCATTTAAAAATAAATATTGAACAGAGATAAATAAAGGAATAAATAAATCCTGAGAGTAATAAATAGACTGCAACAAACAGTAATACATCTCTGCTGTATAGCGGCACACCAAAACACTTTCCCCTAAAAAAAAGATCACCAGAGGTCTGATACAGCCAAAATGATTCCAGTGATCAGAAATGCATTTCTCAGCCCTCAGGACTAACACAGGAGACACTGTACCTGTACACATTTTCTTGAAAACTTTGTGCACTGCTTTAAAAAAAACATTTTATTTGGTATTGATATTTTACAATATGGACAATTTCATCTACGTTTCCTGCGCAGACTCCACAACTTGCTACGGCTACAGCCCAAAAGAATAAGCAACAACATCTAATATTAAAATCGATCCATGCTGGCACTTCCAACTTTCAAAAGTCTACATTCTTTACTCTCAGGATAAATTTGGCAGAGAAGAAACACAGTAATAATAAAACTCAGAACCATGACTAATGTTGGCTCAATAATTGGCTAAACATTATTTTTACATGCTACACAAATAAATGTGGACCACACAACAGGATCCAGAACAAGTTGAATAAGGACAACAAACCTAAAGGGAAATTTGGGTAGTTGGATCACTACCTATTCACCTACAAATTTATGGTCACGCTGCGTTGCAGAGACTGGCCGAAGCTTGTGTTCACTTTTCCCCCAATCTATGCCGCTGGTTACAAAACAGACTGCAGGTTTTCTGGAAGACTTTTGTCATCACAAATCCCATCCTTAACTGAAAAAGAAGGGGAGACTGAAGGGTCCAAGTTCGTTATCACCAGGCACGATAGGTAGGCCTTACGACCAGCAGCCAGAGATTGGGGAAGAGGCAAGACATTAAGCCTCAGCAGATCTCAGCTGCACAGTGTGATCTGTAATGGCACTCGCTGCTACAAAGGTTATCGGAGAGAAGGAAAACTGACTGGTGAAATACGCCTGCTACAACCTAAAAATCCCACACTATAAAGTCTATGTTAGAAAATCAATCTACTACACACAAACGCACGCACAATGGAGAAGGAAAACAAGAATCCAAAGTGTGCATATAATATATAATATGTGTGCATGTAAGCTAAAATATTTAAAAACAGGCAAGAGATCAAGAGCAAAGAATGGAATAACTGATAAAGCAGTCTGAAAAATAAATACATAAATAATTAAAACTAAAAATAAATAAATTAATAAATTAATAAATAAATAAATAAATAAATAAATAAATAAATAAAGGATGACAAAAGATTCAAGCAATTATGAAAAATTATACAACTGCTAATATTTGTGAGCAGAATGTCTACTAGGCCAATGAGTGTGGCAAGAAATATACATGAGAAAACAATGTCACTCATTCAGAAACACACATACACTGACACACACACACAACACAAAAACAAATCCAATCACAACCCTCCCACCCACTCCACCCTCTCCCCCTCCCCACTCTACCCCCTCCCCCCTTCTCTCTCTCACCTAAACACAATGCCAAGTCATAACAAACACAAATAGAAACAAACAAACAGAAAAAAAAAACCACACAACTAAACACTATCAGTATTAAGAACTACAAGCTCAGCAAAAAACAAAAAACAACGCAAAGCCTAAAAACCCTTCCAACTGAACAACCCCAACCCAAGACTCACCTGCGATCAGTATCCTCGGTGCTATCGTCACAGCAACCGTTCATCAGCTGGTTGGGGGTCCACATGATCACCAGGCCATCTGCACTCTGGTGTAGCGACAGGTAGCCCGCCAGTGTCTCTGTGTCTTCTCTCTATCAACAGAAAATTCACCCAAATACTGGCATCAAACGATGATAACAAATTTTCAGCAAAGGTTTCATCTTTATTGGGAACGTTCCGAGTGTATACTTTCTTTTTCTACAACATTAAAAATGTCAACCATCATTTTCCCAGGTTTCCGGCCCTTCAGTCAACTTGCGTTCAATGCAGTTCAACACTTATCAAACGTGTTCAGGCAGCTGCTAGTAATCTTATTGGAGGTTTCAGCCCGAAAGCAACGCTGAACCCAATGTAAGGGTCAGAGGCTGTTGCGAGCATACGTCTACACACAGCCCATGGTTGATAGATCTCCGACACTTGGTTAGTGTCAAGGTAGCCAGTTTTAGTGGAAACTGGCCTAATTTCGAGCCTCTGTTTTTCAATGTTCGGTACTGCAAAGATAGTCTATTGTTTTGCAGGTGGGTAATTTGTACACGCTTAACAAATAAGTCACGCTCCAAACAAATATGATATACACAATAGTCCAAGAAACATTCAAAGGCAATCATAAAATGGATAACTAATTTTTTTAAAATTCCAATTAAACAGTTCCCTCCCCATAACTTTTAAAACCATGTCAAAATTTAAATTTCCAAGAAACATCCCCACAAAACAAAACAAAACAGCAATAATACATTTAAAAAAAAATTTTTTTTTTAAATAATCAGACGACCCTTTTGTTTTCCCCACCACCAGAAAAGTAAATAAAATACAAGAAAAATAAATAAATAACATAAAATAAAACCACAATTTTATACCAAAATAAACCCATTTCCGACCCTGGCTAGCTGAGGCTAAAGCTGAGGCTTATGTTCACATCTCCAATGTAAACCTCGGCTAGTCTCAGATTGGCAGTGTGCCCGTTTCCTTCCCATACCATGTTAAAGCACAATCAAACCAACGATCGATCAGCACAGAGGCCACAGCACTCACTGCAGGTGCTTTTCTACACACACACACAACACCACAACCACTTCAGGAAAATTTGTCTGGCGACGCTAATTTACTTCCAAAAATTCTTGTATCTAAACTCAAAAGAGTTCCCCCTCCTACCCTCTCCCCCTCACACTACCCCACCCCAATTTGTTTTTGTTTTTGTTTTTTTTAATCAGTTTTTCACACACACACACACACACACACACACACACCTCTTCTTATCTCCCCAAAACCTACAGCTGAAATGTGAAGTGTGTGAGTTCCATTACAGCTGGGAAACAAAGGGCTAGTCTTCTAAGGGTTAACGTTACATGAAAGTGTACATGATGCGGAAATTTTCTACACATGCAGACACAAAAGAGGCTTGCAGGTAATACTGAAGGAATATGTAAGGAATACGGAAAGAACACAAGGAAATGTTGGAGGGAATATGCAGGGGAATATGAGATTGCGCTATAATGAAACAATTTCTACGAGCGAGAACATCACAACCATTGCAGCCCATGAATGATGCTTTTACAGATTCAAAGAGAAGGATGAATAATTCCACCACCACCATCCTGAACACCATCATCATCATCATCAACAGCAGCATCTTCTTCCACTTCTTCATCTTTAATTTACACATTCTCTCCATATTTCTATTCCACCATTTTAATTCTATTCAATCAATCAAATCAAATCAAATCAACCAATCATCATCATCATCATCATCATCATCAAACCTCTTCCTCCTCACCATCATCACCCTCATAAAATCCTCATAACTGTCATCATCATTTTAGGTACCTCATTATCCTACCCCCCTTTATCATCATCCCCGAATCATGATCACCGTCATCATCACTTTAGGCTCTAAGAGTACAAAGATTATAACTTAGCTCTACATAAATTCACATTAATTTGATTCTGTGCATGTTTCATTACTACAGGCTAAAAATATGTATGGTAATGCAACAAGTACACATGTGAAAAGGGAGAAGCATAAGCATAACAATAAACACCGGCCACAGAAAAAGGCAGCGCAGTAAAACACATACAGGCAAAGCTAATGCCATCAGACATCTCTTACAAAATTGCAAAATAAAATGTAATACTTTATTTTTATATCTTCAAAAATCTATTTATGTAGGGCGTATGAGTGTAAAACTATGTGTTGTGAGTTTGTGTTGTGTGTGTTGTGTATGTGTGTGTTGTGTGTGTGTGTGAGAGTTTGCACAAGAAGTTTGTGTTGGACTACAGCTGGTTGAAGTTCTATTGCAGCAGAAGGAAGCAGGAGAGGCGAAGATTCAATTTGGGAATAGTGTAATTGGCGATCCGAGCGGAGTTCATTACAATATTATTATTTTAAAGTTTTGAGCTGTAAAATAATTATCAATGTGTTTGTGTGTGTGTGTGTGTGAGAGAGAGAGAGAGAGAGAAAGAGAGAGAGAGAGAGAGAGAGAGAGAGAGAGAGAGAGAGAGAGAGAGAGAGAGAGTGTTTGTAATACAATTTATTTTGGGTCTCGACTACTCCTTTTCCAACTCAATCAATGTACATATAATATAAAACAAATGTACAAACGCACTTCTCTCAAATGTCACCTCAAAGTCACACAAAACAAATTTTAAAAGAAGCATACTGTGAACTGTCAATGAATACTACAGCATTCAAGCAGAGCAAGAGCCGCCTAGTGTACAGAATATATGCAATCTGGAAGCGGAAAGATAAACAAAAATGCATATACGCAACTCACCCCCTCAAAAAAAAGGCAGTCGCGAATAAGCAGAGAAAAAGACGTACAAAAGCTCAGGAAAGCAAGAAGCCGAAACACAGGATACCCGCACCATTGCAAAAAATAAAATACACAAAAGCAAAAATCACAAAATACGCACAAAAGCAAGCATTAACAAAAAAGCCTGGTAATACACAAAATGCTTGCCGCCACCCAGGCTAAATTTTCCCATCAGCAAAAATAATGTTGGTACATACTCGCTGGTGTAAACTGTTTCGCCTTCTCGCGTTTCGTTGCTTCAAAAAAAAAAAAAAAAAAAAAAAAAAAAACGTATGAAAGAAAAAAAAGACACAAAAATATTGTTACGAACAGAGGTCCACTTCAAGCAAACAGACATCGAACAACCAATTTGTCAAAATGGACAAAACACAGCAAATTATTACATTCATACTTCTTCAGAACGTATGAAAGAAAGAGAAGGACAAATAAAAACAAAATTCTCAAAAGAACGAAGAAATATAATAATAGAAGATTTATGGAAAAACTGAAAATCAGGTCAATTTATTTGAAAAAAATTTTAAAAAAACAACAACTAATTTGTCGTAAACTAGAGCCAAATGTATCTAACACTAAATACTAAGAAAACTGAAAATTACCTATTTGTTTTTGGTTAAGACAAAACAAACAATGACTTACAGAAATAAATTAACAATAAAATAGTTTAGTAACCACAATCAGTGCCTGCTGATGGTTACACTTACAGGGACAAAAAAAAAAATCCACTACAAGGTCAATCAAAAGCTGTTAAATCCTTCCTTTGTTTGCACCTATAGCCATTTGGTATGGCATGTAAACATCAAACAGTCGTCTTATCCAATACAGTTATTACCACATCATTAACACTACAGGGTAACAAGAAATGGGTGGTCTAGCCAAATAATGGCATCTTTCTTTATGAAACCATTTGCTGTTATTAGCTGACAACAAACGGCAAGCCAAGTTCGCAATTTCAATGCAAACCAACATTTCATCCTGGGTTCTGTTACCCAACCCATTTTTGTTTAACCCTTCTAACAGCTCATGATCCAACTATCTGTTTGTACAAAAAGGAAAGAAAACCTGAGAAGCGTTAACACAGACACAACACAACATGCATAGAAAACAACCACACACATTCCACGGCCAAACAGAAACATCCATGGCTACATCATAAATAATCACCTGTTCATCCCCGTTTCTCAATCACTTCCCCTCTCCCCCAGCACCAGCTATCCACTGTTCTCCCCCTACCCACACCTATTCCACTTCACCTCTACCCTAGCTCACAAAGCCAGCAATAAACATATAAATATTATAAATAATGACTTCCCAACCCAGCCCATTTTAACGAGTACATTAAAATTATGTAAATAAAAACATCAAGTTGACACAACCTAAGATAAAAATCTATAATTTTTTAATTTGTAGGTTGAGTTCATAGACTCGAATTGCTATGCTTGCGAGTAAAATAACAAAACTTCTGCTCTATCTACAGAAAGTACCACTGCTGCCTACAAATTCTAAATACCCATACAAAAATTCTTGAAAGACAATTAAAAAAATTAATTACATTAAAATTGTCCCCTACCCAATACTCATGAACAGGCCAAAAAAAAAAAAAAGTAATAAAGACAAATAAATACACCATTAGAAAATGAACACCAGGTTTCTGCAGCTTCATTCAGAAGGGAGAATTGCACTTTGCAAATAAAATAACAAAGATCTCTCTTCCTGATAAGAGTATACGTTTCCAGAATCTGGAGTGATTATGTGGAGAAAGGCACTTCCTTGACTCGAGGTTCCATCGTTTTAGTTTACCTTGGAATGTTTAGACAGTATCACTCCGGCCTTAGTCAACTAAAGTGACATTAACTCAAGTTTTCTTCTCTTAAAATCATAAAATTTCCCAACTTCACATTCAGTAGGCTGAAGAAGAAGGCAAGAAGACAAGACAGAAGTATATTGTCCAAACATTTCAAGGTAAAAATAAAATTATAGAATCTTGAGTCAAGACAGTGCCTTACTCAATACAATCTCTATATTCACTAAATAATAATGAAATTAAATAAATGAAATAAACAAATAAATAAGGAATAAAGAGAAAGGAAAGTGACAACACTATGGTCAAATCTTTGCAGTGTTGAGATTGCATTTCGGCAACTTACCGGTTGGACGAGGACGTTGTTTTTGCCGTACAGGAGCGTGAGCTTGGAGTTCTGGTGAAGTGACTCTACGTACTCTCTGGCCGACATGTGAAATGACTTGGGGCTGCTCTCTTCACCTCCGCCAGAGCTTGTGTCTCGTCTCACCTAAACGGGAAGAAAATGTCAACAGAATTAGTCACTGGCAAGCAAGCAGGATTTATAGCAGGGTACAGTACTAGAGATGTTGGGGCAAGGCAAGTTAAAAAATTAAAAAAGTTGCTGTCGAGCCCTGTGGGGTCAGCATAATTATAAGATTCATAAATGTTGAAAAATAAGTAAATCAAGTATCATCAAATTTATTTTATTAATTTATTTGTTAAAACTGCTCAAGGTGCTGGTCAATACAGAATCTAACTCAAGTCTCCACTTCATGCCTTATCCACTTCATGCATCAAATAAAACAGAAAGCAATTAGATTAACAGAATTAGAGGAGAGAGGGGTGGGGTAGGCAGGGGGAAATAAGATAACTATGGCTAATACAGGATCTAACTCAAGCTGCCTGAGGTAGCTACCTGCTGCCTTTGGTGCACTGTCTGACGCCCAGACCACGGAGCACAATCCTTTTATGTAACACATACTCACAAAGTTTTTTTGTTTGTTTGTTTTATATCATTTGACATCTTTCCTATGAAGTGATTTTAGACTGGTACCCACAAAAGAGCAAACTAAGGCATGAGTGCACTACCTGAAGTCCGGGTCGTTTAGGAGATCCTGGGTTGGTAAGAGCGTGTTTGCCACTGGAATGGATACGATGGCGCTGCACCAGCTCGTCTGCTGGCGGGTCTGTCCAGAAGTGGTCTGCCGTCTTCATCTTGGTGTAGTCCAGGGCACAGGGACCCACTGAGCAAACCAAATGAATGCCTCGATGCTAAATTATCAAAGAGGGAAGGAGGGGTCAGAAAGGGGTAGGAGGGAATTAAATAAACATCAGTGAACGATACCCCAAATGCTTTTATGCATCATGTTTACTACTTTGTGTGTAGCCATTTTTGGTGGAAGAGCTCAAGAGCTGCATTGGCCGATACAGGATCTAACTCAAGACGCCTGAGGCAGCCACTTGCAGACTTTGGGTGCATCGTCTGACGCCCAACGGAAGCTTAAAACACTGGTGCTGGTTAATTCGGTTCTAAGCAAAATGCAATCCGACTTTAGTTTTCTAAATATTAGGTGTTAACTTGCTTTCTTCACCTTGCAGAGTAGAAAACGTAAACTTGTCCAATGTCTACAGGTACAGGACAAGGGATTTTCCTTCATCCTTGTAAACTTTTCATTTAAAAATAAAGTGTGAAAGGTGCTTTAATGTCTCCAGATGGATCACAATCTATAAGAAGGTTCTGGACAGAGCAACTGTAGTGGAAAGTGATTAAGATGTTTGGCAGCAGCGCACCACTAGTCAAAACCCTAACTTTCACAACAAACCTTTCAGTAATTAAAAGGTGGGAGAGAGAGGGGGAAGATGGGGTGGAGGTGGGGTGGGGGGGAAGATTAGTGTTTGGAACCTCTCTTTGCTCAGGTCCAGTTTTTCTCTCTCTCTCTTGTACTTGATGTTGCTGCTTTACGTTCCCAAGTTTTTTAAGATGCCAGTTATCCCTTCACAGCAGGGTGGATCTGGACTTGGGTGCTTGTTGAACATAGTTTCATTCCTCTCCATGTCTGAATGCCATCCATCCAAAACACAAATCAAATCAACACCGTTTTGGAGGGGGGGGGGGGGGGGGTGCACAAGAAACAAACAACATTTTGTTTACCAAGTAGTGATGCGAAGATGGGTCCATCTACTGGGTCGGAGATCAGGGCTTCTGATTCATAGTATTTACTGAAAATAAAAAAAGAACATAAAAAATATTTTTAAAAGGTAAATATTTAATCACCATGAATAATTTAATCACCATGAATAATTACTTCACAGCGGCTCAACCAAAGCTTTTGAGATTTTGAGGTTAGATCAGACATGCTAGCTATAAATAGCTTCGCCGATGCTTCCTTTCACTGCAATGGGAGTGCAGGCAAGCTATAAATAGCCTGCAGCAAACGAAACGCGGAGGCACTGAAAAGTGCTGCTCACTTAGGAATTGAGCTGGTGTGACTTCAGACTTTGAAATTTGGATGACATTTAGTTGAAATGAAAAATTAAAAACATTGATAATGAATTAAGACCCAAAAAAAAATAATAAAAAAAATTTAACAAAATAAATAATAAATAAATAAATAAAAATAAACTCCAGCCACACGCACACACACAATCATAGTCTGCAAACCTTTGCATCATCAACATTATAAACATTCCACCAACAGAAATGACAAAAACGTATATAAACGGAAATATGCCTTTCACATGCTACACTGGATTATACATGAACAACAACAACAACGAAATACAACCCCTTGGGAACTATGTTTTTTTGTTGTCCAAATACATCACTTCAAAGTTCATGCTTTTCCTCCCCCTCCCACAACAGAAGAAATGGAGCATTCCTACATAGTGTGTGTGTTTAGCTCACTGCATGTATGTGTTATATATGCATTCTCTTTACGAATCTGACAACAAATGATTTTTGGGTTCATTCTCCATGTGACTTGTTACTCTATTTTATTTTATTTATTTATTTATTTTTCTTTGCTCAATATCCTATCCTATCCTGTCCCGTAACCCGAAGGTCGTAGGGGCACCACAGATGATCGTTTAACCAGCATACTCCATCTTTCTCTGTCCTCAGCAGCCCTGATGGCTTCGCTCAGTGTCAAACCAGTCCATTCTCGAATGTTGTCCTCCCACCTCTTTTTCGGTCTCCCTCTTCTTCTACCTCCTTGCACTGTGCCTTGCAGAATAGTCTTTGCAAGGCCTGATGATCTGGTGACGTGGCCATACCATCGGAGTTTCCGTTTCTTCACCACTGTGAGCAGGTCATCGTGTTGTCCAACGGCTTGTGTGATGGTCTGTCGGACTTCGTTGGTGATGTGTTGGGTATAGGAAATGCCCAGAAGTCTTCTGTAGCACCTCATCTCCATGCTTTGTATTCTTCGTTGGAGATCTGCTGTGAGGGTCCATGCTTCGCAAGCATATAGGAAGATGGAGATGACAAGAGAGCGCAGCAGTCTTACTTTGGAATGTAGACTGATGGTCCTGTCTTTCCAAATGGGCTTCAACCTTGTCAGGGCAGCAGTTGTTTGCTCAATAAATAATTCAAAATACATTTATTGACTCTCCCCCTTCACCCTCCCAGGCCACTCCCTCCCCCCCCCCTCACCTTAAAAAACAACAAAACAAAACAAAAAACACCAAAAAATAAATAAAAAATAAAAAACAATACAAACACAGACCGGTCAGCATGCTGTGTACATGTCATCTGATTTTTAATGTGCTAATCCAAGCCAATCCATGTCCACTTATATGATGCACAACTCCGTGTCACTGAAACAGGCTTAGGGAATGCTGCCACTGTAATTGGTCGGGTTGAGAAAAATAAAGCTGTATTGTATTGTATCACATTGTAGCAGCTTAGCCCACTGAAGGAGTTTGTTGTATCTACATTCTTCAAGAAGTTTTTACCTCATCATAACCTTTGTAAGGTGCTGGTTTTTATTCCAACACAGTCTCACATTGCCGCTCGCCTGTGAGTAAACAAGAGAGAGAGAGAGAGAGAAAGAGAAAGAGAGAGAGAGAGGAGGGGGAGAAGAGGGAGAGGGGAGAAAGGGAGAAACTCTGAAACAGTAAAAAAAAATTTTTTATTAGGGATAAAGATTTTAGACTAATTAATAAACCTAACCTTCCAATCTGTCACCAAAGAGAAAGAGAAAGAGAGAGAGAGAGAGAGAGAGAGAGAGAGAGAGAGAGAGAGAGAGAGAGAGAGAGAGAGAGAGAGAGAGAGAGAGAGAGAGAGAGAGAGAGGGAAACTTTGAAACTTTTGAAACTTTTTTATTAGGGATAAAGATTTTAGACTAATGATACAGTCTAATCTTCCAATCTGTCCCTTAAGAAATTAACATAATAATAATTAACCTTTAACTTTAACTTGGAAATCACATCACTCACAAACACACATGCACACACAATCACACTAACATCTTCATCATTATTTTTAAACAATTTTAGGCAACTACCCTTTTCCCCATATCCTTCACCCTTATAATAATAATAATAATAATAATAATAATAATAATAATAATAATAATTGTAATAATAATAATAATAAGACAAGTCAAGTTCCACAGCAAATAAATAATAATAATAATAATAATAATAATAATAATAATAATAATAATAATAATAATAATAATAATAATAATAATAATAATAATCATAATAATAAAGTGAATAAATAAATAGGTTAATAATTACACGAATGACTGTGTTGTCATATATATTATTATACATCACTTTTATAATTAATTTTGCAGATGCCTACATATTTTACATTTGAAAGAAAACAGTGTGTCGCAATGTTTACACTCCAGAGGGAGAGAGTTCCATACACTAGCTCCATTAAACGATAGGCTATTTTTGTATAAATCAATGCGAGGGAGGGGTAGTTTATAATTATACAGTCTATGCCCATCAACTGGCTTAATAAAAAATGTATCAAGATATGCAGGTGTTTCTCCGTGTGTGATTTTGAACATAAGGATAGCTGTATTAAATATAAATTGTTTTTGAAGTGGTAATATTCGGAGTTCTTGATATTTTTCATTAGTTGTAGCATCTGTATTTATATTATTATAAGATTTATAAAGTATCTTGATTGCTCTTTTATGAAGACTATTTAGATGTTTAATTTGAGCGTCACTGGCATTACACCAAATAATCGATGCATAATTAAAATGAGACATACAGTGGGCATAGAAAAAAGATTTTAATGCATCAGCCGTAACAAAATGTCTAAGTTTATTTAGGAGGAAGAGGTTTTTAGAAATTTTTTTACAGATATGGTTAACGTGTGACCGCCAGCTAAAATCATCATCGATGATTATGCCTAGCACCTTATGCTCATGAACTTGCTCAATACTGTACGACCCTAAGTTTAGATTAAGGGGAAAAGATCCATTTTGGCGTTTTTGTCGTGTAGTGAGAAGCATACTTTTGCTTTTATTAGGATTTAATTTCATTCTATTGATGCAACACCAGTTATTAATTTCATTTATGCTTATTTGAAGACTTTGCTCCACCTCCTGTAAATTTGTATTATGAGTATGGAGGGATGAATCATCAGCAAATAGTTCAAGATTAACATTTTGTGTGAGAAAAAGGGGCATGTCATTGATAAAGATACAGAATAAAATAGGACCAGAATATGAGTATGGAGGGATGAATCATCAGCAAATAGTTCAAGATTAACATTTTGTGTGAGAAAAAGGGGCATGTCATTGATAAAGATACAGAATAAAAGAGGGAGAGAGAGAGAGAGGGGGGAGGGAGAGAAGAGGGAGAGGGGAGAAAGGGAGAAACTCTGAAACTGTAAAAAAAAATTTTTTATTAGGGATAAAGATTTTAGACTAATTAATAAACCTAACCTTCCAATCTGTCACCAAAGAGAAAGAGAAAGAGAGAGAGAGAGAGAGAGAGAGAGAGAGAGAGAGAGAGAGAGAGAGAGAGAGAGAGGGGGGGAGTGGGAGAAAAGGGAGGGGGGAAAGAGAGAAAAACTCTGAAACTTTAAAAAAAAAAAATTGTATTACTATTAGGGATAAAGATTTTAGACTAATTAATAAACCTAACATTCCAATCTGTCCCCAAAAAGAAAGAGAAAGAGAGAGAGAGAAAGAGAGAGAGAGAGAGAGAGAGAGAGAGAGAGAGAGAGAGAGAGAGAGAGAGAGGGAGGGAGGGAGGGAGGGAGGGAGGGAGGAGGGAAAGAATATTCTTATTTCAGGATTCATATTCTAAAATTATCCCAGAAATTCCCAAACTTTTCCCAAACTTTCAAGACCGTATACAAAATTTCCAAAACTAATAAGCGCGCATTAGATTGCTAAAATGTACTACAAATAATTAAAACTGCACGATCCAGGCATTTTTGCAACCAACTTTTGCTTCCTTCGGCAAAGGATAGAAATAATTTCCGAAGTTTTGAAAGGGAAATAACTTCTTTCTGGGAACTGTGAGAAAACGAAAGTATACTGATCGTATCTCCTCCGACAAAAAAAAAAAGAAATTAATTCAATGCACCCATTTTATCATCCACATTTTTCTTGTCATCTTTGCTCGTTTTGTGTGAATCCGAGTAGCAGAGATTGTGCTCTCTGTCAAAATTCACAAACCACAGACACTTTATTAACTTTCAAAGACTTTCCAGGGCCTGGGGAAAATAAAACAAAGTTTCTCCCGAATTTTCAAAGACCGTACGAACCCTGTTATTTATAAGAATACACAGCACCCATCAGTAATGCTTTTATTGTGTCCTTGTTATTTTTCAAATATTTTCACTTATAGCTTCATCATCATCATATATAAAGAAGACGGCAGCTTCCCTACCTGCTGTTCTGTACCAGGTAGTCCAGGATCTTGGCAAGCTGTTTCTCAAAGACGGCATGACGCAACCAAAGGTACTTGTTGGCGGAACAGCTTGATGACTGCTGACCTTTCTTTGTCTGATTCTTGTTGTTGTCCAAAGATTTTCTGTAAAGACACACAACACAACACAGTTAAGACAGTGCACTATTTCATCACTGACTGTGGCTTTTAAAGTAAAGACACACAACACAACACAGTTAAGCCAGTGCACTATTTCATCACTGACTGTGGCTTTTAAAGTAAAGACACAGAACACAACACAGTTAAGCCAGTGCACTATTTCAGCACTGACTGTGGCTTTTAAAGTAAAGACAGTGTTTACTCAGGGTAAATCACTTGGCCTTTTGCAAGGATGGAACAATGGGAGGGTAGGTTTCCAATGAAGACAACAGTTCCTTTTTCTACATGATCATCCAGTATTCAGTAACGAACCGTTTCATACAGTATAGTCATTGAATAGCTGGGTTGGCCCAGTGGGGTACTCAGCATACTTGAATGTAGGGCCATAACATTGCAGACTGTACTGTCAGTGGTTGAAAACCCGTTGACAGCCTGAAGTATTACAAAAATAATTTTAAAAAAATCCTTTGGATGAGAGTATAAACTGAGGTCTAGTCTGTGCACTCAAGCAATCTATCGCACAGACTTTTACAGATCCTGACGCACAGGACAGCACGCACTAGGTCCCTTCTCCCCATCCTTGGTCGCCCAGGATTGTACTTGGCCGCCTGGGCATCAAACCCAAGGTTGCAAGTGGGAGCCTCAGGCGGCTTGAGTTAGAGTCTGTATCTGCCAACACCTTGAGCAGATCTTGAGCTGGAAAAATGCTATAAAAGAACGATAAAATAATAAAATGATTAAATAAATAAATTAAATAACCAACATCAACAACATTTATTTTAAGCTCACATCCTTTCTCAAGGGGATATGGGAAAATGGTGTGTGTGTGCGTGTGTGCGCGCATGTGCTTTCCCTGATAAATGCTGCTAGCAAGGAGTTTGAGCATAGAACATGTAGTTCGAAATACTGTTTTGCAAACTAAGTCAGTTCAACATCATTATGACTTGACTCGGCATGCATCATCATCGCTACAAACCAAGCCCTATTAAACTATATTAACCATTTTGCACCCGCAGGAATAGCCAGAAGACAAACACTGCAGCATCAGAGATGCGTCCAGCCCTCAGAAAGGGCCAATACCCTAACACAATAAAGCACCCTAAACACTTAACAGACCCTGCCCCTCACTGGCAAAACAGAACAAACTATTACTTTCATTGTGCTAATACGCGGCAAACAAGCAGACAACCATGTAGCACAGGAAAAAGACCGCCTGCAGCAACGGCCAACAGTGATACAAACACAACAAGACCGATACTGCAGACACAGGCTGTCCGCATCCAATGCAAATATTGGACCCAATAAAACACCCCCAAAAATCTGCTTCCTAACAGTTTCCACAAAATATTTACTACAACTGTACTAATATGCAGCAACATGAAAACAACACAATTATTTTCCTTTATTTATTTAATTTCGTTGTTCTTATATAGCGCTTTTTCCAGCTCAAAAGATGCTCAAGATGCGCTGTCTGATACAGGAGGGATGAGTGGTAATTTGTGCATGGCCAAACTATACCTTAGTTTGTACTCTCACCCAAGGGAGTAGGGGGAGCAGTGTCATGTTCATTTTGTTTTGGTTCTGCAGGCCATCAACCGGCTTCAAACCACTGGCATGACGGGCTGTGATGTAATCACTTGAAATTCAATGCTTTCACCATTTATGTCTATGAGTACACAGCTGAGCCAACTGTGTCTCAAGGTCATATAATTTTTTTGTTTAGTTTTGGCACTCCAAGCAGACAATCGGCTTTGAACCACTTCTTGTATGAGCTGCAATGTTATCACTTTACATTCAAAGCTTCTATTGTTCTGCCATTGCACACATCACTGAGCCAACTATTGCAGAAATGCATATAGCAGCCAATATTATTATTAATATTAATTATTATTATTATTATTATTATTATTATTATTATTATTATTATTATTATTATTATTATTATTAATCCTTTTTCTAATTGGTAATTCAGTGCACAGGTAATGAACCTTGTCCTGTAATAAAGGTGTACTATTGATCATGAACACTATCATCTACATTACATTACATGATTATTGCTTTAGGTCCAGCGGACTCTTCTGAGCCAAATCAGGACCGGACAACCCCTGATCTGCATAAAGATCTGCTGAAACAACCCTAGTGGTAAAACTGAAAGCTCTCCACCAGCCAGTCACTTTACAATAAAGACATCCCACGCAGGTGACGCTGAGGCTGTACTCTAATTTATCGAACCCAAGTTTACAAAAACAAAATAGAATACTAACATCATTATAAAATATCAACAACAAAACACATACATATAAAATGCCTACATTGTTAAATAATAACATCATAGGAAGCCATAGTGACCACGTGGCAGAAAGCGTCCAATATTCCCAAGCTGATCCAACAGACCTCATACACAAATAAGGAGTCTTGTCCCGGAAGAGTTTTCAAGAAAAAAGGTAGGTGACTGGTCTAGCGAAGAAGAAGATAGTATAACAGATTGATAGAACAGAGCAAAAATGAGAAAGAGCAAATGAGAAAGATAGCGACGGTGGGAATTTAAAGCACTAAATTTCCAGAAAGTGGGGATACTATTTATACTGAAACCCCCGGCACCCCAACGTGGAACACTATCATCTACACAAGATAATGGAAACCAGAGAAAGAGAGACAGAGAAAGACAGAGAAAGAGACAGATAAAGACAAAGGCTGACAGAGACAGAGCGAGACAGAGAAAGGAGATAGAGACTTAGAGGCAGGATGGGCAAAGACATTAGAGAGAGAGAGAGAGAGAGAGAGAGAGAGAGAGAGAGAGAGAGAGAGAGGCAGAGAGAGAAAAAAGAGAGAGAAAGAGAGAGAGAGAGAGGCAGAGTGGGGGTTTGCAAGGGGACATTCGTCTAGCATTGCTAATAAAAAGCATAATAATGTGGTGCCCATACTAACTATTATTGTGTAAATATGCAGCGATAGCAAGGCAAACAAGAGAACCAGACAGCCTGTGCGGCAGAGGATAAATATAACCTCCAACCCATAATAAACCCTTAGGCAGCATTCTACTTCAATAAGGAACATTGCCAGACATGTGCACCTAACCCCCAAACAGGCATGATTTGTAGGTAAACACCAGCAGCCAACCATAATGTTGCTGACTTCCAACAGGATTATTTATAATCTGCAACAACAACGTAAAAGGGTGTCTTGGTAGCACATTGGGTTAGTCCCAGGTTTCCTAAGCCGAAGGTCACGGGTTCCATTCCTGCAGAGGACGAATTTATCTGACTTAGGAAAGGTGTTCATTGAGAGTTTTCTCTAAGGTACTCCGGTTTCCTTCTTTGGTATTGAATGTAGTGATTCTAAAATTTCAACAACAAAAATGTCGATTTCCTCTGCGTCTTCCATTAGCGACTTGCCTTTACACACCACATGTTTGAGTGATGAACGTGTGTTTGCTCATTACTTATTTAATGTCAATTATTCACCTAAGTGATTTAGAAAATATGAACGTTGTGTTTGTTTTGTATGTAGGAGTGTGTTAAATAGGTGAGCGTGTATGCTGGTTACAGATCGCCGCGCTTTGAGTCTGATTTAGGAATAAGGTGTGTATAGCATTCAGTATACTACTACTACTAATAATTGATATGGTGATGATGATAATGATGGTGATGATGATAATGATGATGATAATATTGCTGCTGCTGATGAAAATAATGTTGATGGTATTGATGTTGATGGTATCAGAGCTGCTTACCCCCACATTACCCAGCGCTTACTTTTAGCTACCCTTAAGTGTATTTTTAGAGGCGCATGGGTAACGCTCATGCGTTCGACTCAAAACAATTGTGAGCATTGTTACAAAGGTACATTTAGATTACTGATTGTAAATGGTGTTAAATAAAAAGAAAAACTCAGAAATTTGTAGATGCGCAGTTTATTTCTCTTGCAGCTATATTTATACAAACACACACACACACACTTGTCACTAGCACGCACACACACACACATAAGCATACACACTGTAGACTGATTAAAGCTGCAGCTGGGCAGAATATGCACTTTTCTTTTCATACGCCATGCGTATTTTCAAAGGATTGCGCGTATTGCGTATTTTTTCCCAGCCTTGCGTAACAAAATACGCAAAATGTGTACTTTAAGCAGCTCTGTGGTATTCATGTTTGTATATATATATATATAATTTTTCACATTGTTGCTTATAATATAATAATTATTCATAACATCCATAATGGAATTAAAGACTGCCTACAGCATTTGTTTGAATGTCAACAGACAAACCTATGGCAGCAAATTAGCAGGTTCTACACAGCCTGCAAAACATTATCATACCAACAATAATTATAAAGGATGGTCTATTTTTCTGCTTACTATATTATTATTGATAGTCAACAACATCACACAATAATAATAATAATAATAATAATAATAATAATAATAAGTATTATTATTATTATAATTATTACTGTTAATAATATTACTGATGTCAATTTCATGGCATATACATAGCAGAGGCAGCGAGATGAATAGGGGGTTGGGGCCTCTTGGAACATCATTAATATCATCATCAATCATAATTGTTATTAACATTATCCTTTCCATGGCATATAACGATATAACTAGCAGACGCAGTGATATGGTGTCGGTGCCTCCTTGAACGTTCTTATCTCTGATCAGGAGCTGCACAAGCACGACCTGAAAAGGGGGTGGGATGGGTTTGAGAGTGGAGGAGAGCGTGGAAGGGGTGGGGGAAGAGGTAGATGGAGGGGGGGGGAAGGAAAGAGGGTGGGAGTGTGGGGGATGACAAAACTGAATATTCAGCTTTGTTTTTAGATCAACAAGGGCAGCTTGAGATGAATAAAGGGAGTGGGTTGGTGTGGTTCAGATGCTTCTGGTTCCTAATCAATTATTATTGTATTCTCTAGAGGCTAGTGTCTGTGTAAATATTATTGTTAATGACTGTTGTGCACTGTGAGAATTTTTTTTCTTTTCTCTAAATGGGATTTGTTGGGAACAATAAGGTGTCTGATTCTGAAAACAAGCAAGCAAGCAGCACCAGCAGCAACAGCAACGACAACAAAAACAACCAGAAATCCACAGTAAACCATACTGCGATCATTCAGCATAAACAAAATAAGCCATGAGCTTGGAAAGGGTCAATTAACACAACACAAAATGTACAAACACAGCGGTAAACTAAAGTATAAATCTGATAAACAATGATCCATTTTGTACAGACAATGCACCAACATAAAAAATAAACAATTATTTACTGTTAAATTGTTAAGATAGTTGGTTTTTCAAAATGCATAAATGAGTGTGAGCAACTGTGAGGGTGTATGAGCGTGAGCCATGGTGAGGATGGGTGAGTGTGAGCAACTGTGATAGTGTATGAGTGTGAGCAACTGTGATAGTGTATAAGTGTGAGCAACTGTGATAGTGTATGAGTGTGAGCAACTGTGATAGTTTATGAGTGTGAGCAACTGTGATAGTGTATGAGTGTGAGCAACACTGTGACAGTGTATGAGTGTGAGCAACTGTGACAGTGTATAAGTGTGAGCAACTGTGATAGTGTATAAGTGTGAGCAACTGTGACGGTGTATAAGTGTGAGCAACTGTGACGGTGTATAAGTGTGAGCAACTGTGACAGTGTATAAGTGTGAGCAACTGTGACAGTGTATAAGTGTGAGCAACTGTGAGGGTGTATAAGTGTGAGCAACTGTGACAGAGTATGAGTGTGAGCAACTGTGATAGTGTATAAGTGTGAGCAACTGTGAGGGTGTATAAGTGTGAGCAACTGTGACAGAGTATGAGTGTGAGCAACTGTGACAGAGTATGAGTGTGAGCAACTGTGACAGAGTATGAGTGTGAGCAACTGTGAGGGTGTATAAGTGTGCGTCTGAAATCACCATTGTGTGTACAGACAAACACACCACACAAAAAAGAAGTACAGAACTGGAAACAAACCAACAGGTTCATTCTTTCTGTTATATATGAGAAATAAGGTGACATTTAATTTTCTACTGAGAGCTCAGTGTACAGAGGGCACTATCTCAGCCAGTGTCTTGTCCCAATCAATATTACAGTCCAATTCCTCACAGAACTTGTTGTGATTCTGTTGTTTGTAACCAAATATTCTTCAACTGGGCAAATAGCATGCGATATGTCTGACCTAAATAAAATAAAAAGTGGGAAAGACGTGAGAAGATGGGCAGGGTGCTAGTGCATTTAGGGATGTACAAGAACATTACTACTACCACTTCCACAACTACCACTATTTACTTACTTCATCGTTCTTATATAGCGCTCTTCTAGCTCAAGAACTGCTCAAGGCATACAGGATCTCTAAACTCAAGCTGCTCGAGATGCCAAATTGCATCATCTGACGCCCCTAGACAACTGAGCGCAATCCTGGGTGACCTGGAATTAAGGTGGGGGAGAAGGAACCTACAAGGAACCACATGTTGGGTGTATGTGTGGCTGGCACTCACTCGTTCACCAATCTAGGACATGAGGGTCAGGATCTTTAAAGTTGGCGTGATGAATGCTTGCAAAAGACTGTTTTCTTTCAAATGTAAAATATGTAGTCATCTGCGAAATTAATGATAAAAGTGATGTATAATAACATATATGAGAACACAAGTCATTCGTGTAATAATTTTTATTATTTATTTATTTATTTAATTATTTATTATTATTAATATTGTTAATAATAATAATAATAATATTATTATTATTATTATTATTATTATTATTATTATTATTATTATAAGGGTGAGGAGGTGGGTAGGTGTCAAAAATTGTTTAAAGATAATGACGAAGATGATTGTATGTGTGTGTGCGTGTGTGTGGAATGATTTTCAAGTTAACGTCAAAGGTTCTTAAAGATCTTTATTATGCTAACTTGTTAAGGGACAGATTGGAGGTTTAGATTTAAATCTTTATCCCTAATTAAAGAAAAGTTTCAAAAATGTTTCTCTCTCTCTCTTTCTCTCTCTCTCTCTCTCTCTCTCTCTCTCTCTCTCTCTCTCTCTCTCTCTCTCTCTCTCTCTCTCTCTCTGTGACTTTCGGCGGAGACTCAACCCTCCCCATTCTGTCCTCATTAAAGTCTTGACAAATGACCTCAAATCGGCTGCCGATTAATTACATTCTACAAACTTGTTTCTGGATGACAATGGTGTCAGGTGCCTCACAATAGCAGGAAGTTTCAGTGAAGAAATGCGAAGAAATGCGGCACCAGTGTTTACACAATGCTAGCACTCCACAGATCGATAGGGCTTGGAACAAGTTGGCAAAAAGGTGACACCAGAGACAGGAAGAAAAGAGATAGGGGTGGGCTGCCCTGTGAAGCCATAACACAGTAAGTTCAGAAAATGTTTTTTTTCTGGTTTACGTCATGAAATGTTATTTATTCTGCATTATACCTGTCACGTCCCAACTGCCTCAACAGAGGTTCGACATGTGTAACTTCCACACGAGAAAATAAACCCAACCCCTAAATAAACTCTAAAAGACAAAACCAGAAGTAACAAGATAATTTCTTTATTTCACTCACACATTCACACTCAAAATTAACTCCCTTTTTCCCACTTCCAAACCTTCCAACCCTCAATCCCACTAATACAACCCAAAACTAATACATAAACAATTCGCTCAAAATAATAATGATAATTAAATCAAAAATGAAAATAAATGACTAACTACAAAATGTACAAAAGATTTATAATAATTATGTCTGGATCAGCTTACTGGCAACAAGGTAAATAAATGTAAGCAAATGCTTTAAATCTTTATATATATTCAAACCTTGTTTCACTTAAACTTCAAACAGCTATTACAACTCTTTTACGTTATATAAAGCAATAAAGAAAATTTATATTTTATACAAATAGAATTTGTAAGAAAATAATCTAAATTATTAACTAGTAAAGATCTGGCGAATTAATTCCCCCAGACAAAACTATACAATCACAAGGCTACTTTATCAGGTAAGAGATATTATGCAGACAATGTTTATTATTCAATCCAAATTAAATATATTTTAACGTGCTGTAATTTGCAAGTTATCACATGTAAATAAATTCTTGTTTCTCACAACTGTTTATCAATGGTTATAGTTATTTGTTGTGAATTGCGGGGTGTGTGTGTGTGTGTGTGCTTTGTAAACAAAATAAGGTTTTCCTTTCGACTACTTAAACCTTTGATACTAAGGTCGACTCAATGAACAACCGTCGTCATAGTACATGGCACACCAACAGCACCCCAGCTAGGCTACAGCACAGCAATCAACGATCTGGTTTTAGGTTTGGTACATCTGCAGCAATACATACAAAATACGCAACCATTAATAATTATATTACAATATATTGCACAATAATTCCTCTGACGGAATGATTGTCTCTCTTTCGTCCTTCTTAATCATTCTTCCCTGTCATAACTTCTGCCATTGCACACATGCATCCAATCACCTCCTTTCTGTCATTTCTTCGCTTCATAACAGCGAATTCTCTTATATTAATTTATAATTATTTAATTTATAATTCATTTTAGAAAATCCTCTCACTCTCTCTCTCTCGGTATTTATGCAGCAGATAATATGAAACATAAAATAGAATTAAGAAAACGTAATTAACTATCCATTCACACTCGCACTCATAACCCAGACCCCCGAACGATATGGCCAACTGAGAAATTGAGACAAGCAACTTACGGTACCAGTGGGGATCCTCCGGCCTGTTGAAGACAAAGACAGACAAACGACGGGACAGACACACAGGCACAGATGGTTACAAGGTGGTACACAGGGCACAAGAAGTCCTAGATGGAGTCATAGGTCACCCGACGTTACACGTAGGTAGCTCGGATTTCACCGAGAATACACAGCAGGTATTCAAATTGATTGATTGATTGATTGATTGATTTATTGTTGCTTTAGGTCCAGCGGACTCTTCCGAGCCAAATCAGGACCGGACAATCCCCGATCCGCATAAAAGATCTGCTGAAACAACCCCAGTGGGAAAATTGAATGCCCTCCACCGGCCAGTCACTTTACAATAAAGACATCCCACGCGGGGGACGGCTGAGGGTTGACCTCAACTACGCGAACACCCCAGTTACAAAAACAAAATAGAATACAAACATCATTATAAATCATCAATGAAACACATACATATAAAATGCCTATAGTGCTAAATAGTACAATCATAGGAAGCCCTAGTGACCACCCGGCAGAAAGCGTCCAACACTCCCAAGCTGATCCAACAGACCTCATACACAAACAAGGAGTCTTGTCCAGGAAGAGTTTTCAAGAAAAAAGGTAGGTCATTGATCTAGCGAAGAAGAAGATAGTATAGCAGAGTGAAGGACAGAGCAGGAATAGGAAAGAGTAAATGAGGAAGACAGCGACAGTGGGAATTTAAAGCACTAAATTTCCATAAAGTGGGGATACTATTTATACTGAAAACCCCCGGCACTCCAACGGGGGTACTGTTGCCGCAGTGAATCTGTCTTGCCTATAAAGGAAAGACAGGTTTTCAACTGTGGCTTTCACTGTTCCCTTTATAGGTTTGAACAATCTACAGTGGCAAGATTGCTCATGACCCCAAGGGGTAGGTATTCAAAGCGGCTTAAGACACTTCCAGTTAACCAAACACTTTCCAAAGTGTTCCCAAAATAGTCCTCCTCTTCCGAATACTAGGCTCTTTTTCGTTGACAGTCTGATCAGTACGACCCACAGACACAGTCACTATCTGTCACCTTGACAAAACAGATTCGCCGACTGTACACCGATTCTTGCTACATAAGCGATGTGTAAATCTCTCTGCCCCTCTCAAAATATGCAGTGCATGGGGTTTTATACGGTTAGCCTAGAATGTTCTAGAATATACTCATTTCAATTATAATTTATTTCCAGCACCGTTCGCGATTAGAGCACGCATTCCACACATAGCAAATCGCATGGCAGCAATTAATCTTCTCAATAACAAAATAGCCAAACTACTGCTTTCTAACAATAGTGCGTTCTGCACGGGCGCAATCCATTCGCTACTTTTATTAATTATAAGCTTAATTAATTTTATTCTGATACCCTCCCCTTACTACCGTAACTTTTAACCTCTATGTACAGGCTGATGATTAAACTATATACATAGGCGCACGACTGCAAACTGCGTAGCGTGACAATACCGTTGGACAGATCTCGAGCCGTGTAACAAATCCATCCTATGATCAGCTACCAGAACATTCTGTTTCGGCAAAAAAAGAGATGAGAAAAGCACACTACTTGTCAGTGATGTCACAGAATTGGAAAACGAGCTAGCAAAACACAGTAAAGGTCCACGTAATGTGTTTTGCCTGATTGGCGTGAATTCCTTGTTCACTCACATGTCAGAATTTAACACTGTTATTTATCTTCTGTTTGCCATTATTTCTAGCACAACGTTTTTGATTTATTCCTCAATGTTCCATCATGGTTATGATTTCTGTCAAAATTTATTATTGACGAATCAAGAAAGGTGACAAAAAAAAAATAATGAATAAAGCGCAGAAGAGTGCAGAAGCAAAAATCCTAAAGGTGTTCTCAAGATGTTGATGGAGGATGACGTGATTGATTGTGTCAAAGGCAGACTAGAGATTGAGAAAAGTTTGAAGGCATTCATTGGCAGTAAGATGCCATTAATAACAATTATGGACAAAAGTCAGTGGAATGATAGGAATGTTAAGGCTTAAGCAGACTAAAATGGGCATAAAGTTGCTGGAAGCAAGATGTTCATTCAACGTTTTCAAATAAATATTTTCATAGTTTTCAATTGAATGGATGCTAATGACAAAGAGTTGTTCATGACAGTTTCCTTTCATCCCAAAGTACTGAGAAAGAGATGTTCAGATGGCAAAAATGAAGCACACAAACGTAATCATATGTAGGTGGTAGTGAAGGGATCAATAGTAACAACTTCATATTTTGTCATATGGAGGGCTAAGAAAGCAAAAAATGCAAAATGCAAAAATGTGACAATTTGGAGTTAGAGAGAGAGAGAGAGAAAGAGAGAGAGAGAGAGAGAGAGAGAGAGAGAGAGAGAGAGAGAGAGAGAGAGAGGTTTAAAATGAGCAATTTGGGTGGGAGATGATCCTTGTCACAACTTCAGACAAAGAGAAAGAGAAAGACAGACAGACAGAAAGATGCAGACACAGAGACAGAGAGGCAGGAAGGTAGACAGAGACAAAGATAGACAGAGACAAAAAAAGAGAGAGACAGATAAAAGATTACGCAACCATTCATCTTGTATTTTATTACTCATGACATTATCTTATTGTTTAGCACCAAATCCAATCCATTTAGCTCCATTCCACACACAACAAAAGACAGGCTCAGCGCCCTTGAAAACAAATTCTGCTGTGACAATAACGATTTTCCACCAGTCCTTGGGTTCAAATGACGCATAATCCCTTCTATTTATCAAGCTCCATCATCGGTCAAACAACAAACTATAAAACACTCCAATAAGGCTCTTACGGAAACAGCAGACCTCTCTCGCCCTCCTTTCACCACTACCACCATCCAACGCCAAAACACACACACACACTCACACACACAAACACACACACTGTCCCCAAACATTGCGACAAACATCCTTCGCTCCCCACACCCCAAATCAGATCCACAATATCTCCCAGATCAGGAATCCAAGGGATGCCAGACCTTTAAAAAAAAAAGAAAAACGACCAAGCCACCACCAGCCAGCTTGCAAAAGTAATAACACAAGCCCATAGTTATCGCCTTCAGACAAAACAAGCCCAACAAAAAAAAAAAAATCAATATCGCCACTGTCCGCCCACGCAAGCTCAGCAAATATTAATTGACCAGTTATGTACACTGCTGCTGAGTCTGTGGAATTCCCTTTCCTAGCTGTTCACACTATTAGATAATTATCATAGAAGACAGAGAGAGGGAGAGAGGGAGAGAGGGGGAGAGGGTTGAAATGGAGGGAGAGAGGAAAATGGGGTGAGGGGAAGGAGGGAGCGGATGTGAGCACTTAGAGCAAGCTTTAACTTTGGTTTTGCGCTATACAAAAATAAATTATTATTATTATTATTATTATTATTATTATTATTATTATTATTATTATTATTATTATTATTATTATTTTGTAACAAAGAGAAACGAGGGTTGGAGATCAAGTTGAGGAGGTTGGGGGGGTTGGAGGTAGAGAGGTAATAAAGAGAGTGAAAGAGAAAGGGAGGGAGAGAGGGGAGACAATAAAGGAGAGGGTTGGGGGAGGAGGAGCGGCAGAGTGCTAGTGAGTAGAGAGGTGGGAGAATGTGATGGAGGGAGGGAGAAAACGGAGATGGACCAAAACACAAGGAGAGGGTGAGATGGAGCAAAATGAAGATGATAAAAGAAGGGAGGGAGAGAGAGAAGGAGGAAGGGAGGGAAGGAGAGAGATAGAGAGAGACAGACAGAGAGACAGGCACAGAGAGAGAGAGAGAGAGAGAGAGAGAGAGAGAGAGTCAAGCAATTCATTAAAAGAGGTAATCAAAAAATAACAAGAGAGAACAAGAGAAAACTGCATGTAAATGTGCATTTTACAACCACTCATTTTTCTATCGTTATGTCTCCTCTGGACACCACCTCCCCCCCCTCCACCCCACCTTTCCACCGCCCCTACGCCTGCAAGTATAACATGGAATAAATTCACTATGCAAGAGACCACATCATCAACACCACCAACATCATCAAGATCATCGTCATCATCATCCCCATCATCATCCTAAATGCAGTTCCCCACTCCTCCCTCCCTCTTCCACCCCCCCCCCCCCCAACATGAATTACTGCCAAATAGAACTGGTACCAGTATAAAAAGGCAGCCTGACCAGTTTGCTTTCTTCTTTTCTTCCAGGATATCAACAACAATGTCAAGACAGCATGAAGAAAAGATCACGAGATGAAGGAAAGAAGGAACATTGAAGTTTGAACGTCCAAACATTGGCAATACGGCAGACGGACACCTTGAAGAAGGAATGGATAACCAGACCAAACAAACAGAATAATGGCTGATGATGAACTGATTCACAGTATGCAGCTGAGTTCTAAGATTTGAATTTTCTATAATTGTGGTAAGAAATTGAATGCATCATTGACAGACACCTCCATTCTGAGGAAAATTCGTGGGCGGAATTGAAAATGCACAGAAATCTGTAAGCAGACTTTCTAAAATGTTTAATCCTCATCGTGCGCTCTGGATATTTTGCTGGATCAACCTTGAGAAGGCGGGGTTGGGGATCGTTGGAGGTGGGGAGTATGTGAGAGGGGAGGGGCAAGAGACGGGGCATTGTGGTGTGTGTGGTGATGCTGGAGAGGGTGAAAAGTGAAAAGTTATGTATAAGGCTGTAAAAAATGTTTTTGTACCTAACTCTCGATGGACACAACTTAACTGCATGCATGATTAAACTCAATTCATTATGCTTAGAGTACAACCTACTTTTATTTCAGTGACAAAGAATTCTTAACACTTCCATCAATGATGAATAACTGAAAAAACTGTGTCTCTGAAATGCTATCAATATGATTTGGTTTGTGAATTGGCAAAATCAATCAGCCACCGTCTGGCACCGATAGTAACTGCATTCGGTACTTGTCCAATACTTTCATCGCATGAAACACTCGATACACCAATAATATCAGCAACCTCGTGTTCTTCCCCATCAGAGCCATAAAATGACTCATCGTCAAAGTCTGAATCCATGAAAAGTTCATGTCAAACTTCACCATTTTGAGGCCGAACAGACTCAACTTAAAAAAATTACAGCACCCTCTCTATCGAAAGTACAGCACTAGAAACAGAAGTAACACTGCCTCGTTCCCGATATTCAAAGTCATTTCCGGCGGTAACATAGCAACAGTGCATGTATACTGTGGCTCTAAACAAGAGCACCAGAGCGGGTGATATGTGGCGACTTTACAGCAATTGAACAAACCTTTGCTGTGGCGACTGCAGGATGCTAAAGGTTAACAATTCAAGAACTGCAGAACAGAGGAGAACGGAAAAAATTGTTGTTGGTTGTTTTATTCCATTTAAAGTGCAGGAGGCATGCACCTATTTACACTAAAGGCTAAAAGCAGGATATGAAAACACAGTTATTACTACATGTATAAAATAACAATACAACCACATTAATATGCACATACAACTGCGTTCAACTCATCTTTCATGCCATGCACACATATCGCTCTTTGTCAAAATTAAATATATGTACACACAGTTACTAATTAATAACATTAATAAAATTCCGGTCTAATTGTTTTGTTATTTAAAGACAGACAAGCCAAATCACCCAACATAACTTCATACGCACCTAACTGATAAGCGCTGTAGCTTTCAGATATAAAAATAGCATACTTATTCATAAAACCATACAGCTCAAAAATACATACACACTTTACATGTTTGATTGTACACATAACATTTGTAGTTTAGTACATTTTCCACATATCATTGTTTAATAAACCCAAAACAAAACACTCACGCACACACCCACTCATGGACACACGCCTAAACACACACAAGCCAAGCACTCAGGGCGATTACTAAGTGGAGTAACTAAGACTTACCACTGTTATAACCAGTCTTTTTTCGGTTTTTTGTTGTTTTAAAGGTCACTCACATTTGATTATTTCAACAGTGATTAAAAAAAAGAAGAAAATAAACATGTCACCATACCACATTTCAATATTAACAAAATTAATTGTTAAAACACACATATAATATATACAAATGATACACCCATAAGAAAAATAAAATAAAACCATATAAAAAGTAACATACTACTAAAATAGACACGGATGCTATAAAGCATATTAGATTTTCCCAATAAGAACTAAAATACCAATAATGTCTCCAAATCAAGGGCAAAACTAATAAACATTTTTTTTACAGGAGGATTTTTTTAACGATTGAAATGCCTGATTTAAAAATGATAATAACAATTTAAGATCATCATCCAACATAACGTTTTGTATCTAAACCATCATCACCATCACCCGCACTATTGTCACAAATAGCGCGGCACACTGTAGGCTACTCAGCACAACATAATCACTCACCCAGGCCCATCCACTGAGGGCAACAGCCAGAAGAAGATGAGCCCAAGCCTCACCAAATCTGGCTGGTATGGGCGACGCAACAACAGCGCCAGCATTACACCCACATCCTCCGCCTCAGCAACTGAATCTCAGCTAGCCACCCTCGCACATACCCACGAACCTCTCTCCTTCTCTCGCTCACCCCCCCCCCCCCCCCCTCCCTCCTACCTTGGGCCACTCCCATGTCCAGCTTGTGGATGCTGGAGAGTGTCACGCCTATTTTAACTTGCATCGTACTGTTCAAGAGCAGAGCCCGGAGCTCTTCGTACATGCACCCGTTGATGCCAATGCAGGACAAGTTTTGCATCAGCCTGCCAAGCCAGACAGAATCGTACGCACATTTTATATCAAAGAAACATACTAGTGTGGGATTCCCTTTAGCTATGGCCTTCGTCTGACTAGGCGGTTGGCGCCGCCCCTGCCCCTTCTGAAACCTGCCTGGAATGACTTTGTTCCTCTCTAGATGAAATTCTAGTCTGTTCTTTATAATTCTTTCATAAAGCTTTCCAAGATGAGGTGTGAGAGATCTATGCCGAAAGCTATTGGGACTGGTTCTTGCTTTACCGTGTTTTAAGTGAGGAATGACTGTAGCATGTTTCCACTGAGCCGGGACTGCGCCCTCCAACCAGCATTTGTTGTAAATATCTAGGAGTACAGGGCGCGAAATTAACTTTTTTCTTTGAGGGTAAACAGGACCCTTAACTTTTAAAAAGTGAGGGTCCTGTCTGAAATGTGAGGGTCCTAATACATAATAAACAATCGCACATTAAAAAAAATTCAAACACATTTTAATAAAACAGAACTTTAATTCCCTCTTTTTATTCATTAACAACGGAGCAAAGATTTGACATGACTTGTCAAATTGCGATATGTTTGACCCATGTCTAGTCCATTATCTTCTTGAAGATCGCAATGCCAAACAAAATCTTTGAATGGCCTTCCATTATTGCACAATGCATGGGTAGTTCTTATCATTTTTCGGACTTTATCTGCCACATCTTTCTCTAGATACTTCACAGCTCTTGCAGCTTCACTATCTTGTACTGCACCTCCCTCCGCCTCTTCTTTTTTAACGTTTGTTTTATGAGAGTCTGTGCATTCATGCCTTGAGAGAGAATAGCTTCGAAAAATCGTTGATCCAGTAATATAGTTGTCTTTACCTTGCGCAAATGCTTGGTTTCCTCGTTTTTTGGCCTGATTTTTGCACGGCTCACAGATCAACACTTCGACACCATCTTCTCGCCGAATTTTTCTGTGCCACGGAAATTTCTTAGACCATTCTTCTTGGTAGCTTCTGCTACGTTTTGCTTGCTCGTACTGCTTTTGTTTTTTCTTCCTTTCATCGTCGTTTTCTGTCGAGACAGGTCTTTTTCCAAAAATGGAAAAGTATTCACACTTTTCTGCTATCCTATGCACCAACGGGAATCCCCTCAATGAAACATACTTCCGTTTTTTTTTTCTCCGCGTGTTTTAGTGAGTTATTTCCAAATATTCAAGAATAATAACATGTGTCACTGGCCACCTGTATCGTACCCTCACATATTTTTTTTTTTTTTTTGCTGCAGTTTATTATCCCTTTCTATCGCCAGTGGCGCGCCTAAACCCTACCTACCTAACATTATTTGTGAATTTTTGAAAAATATTCGGAAAAACATAACGCCCAGAGGCTGGCTCGAACCCACACCTGTCAGGCGCCATTGGTTTCTGGCGTGTGAACAAGGCAAGTTAGTCCCGCCTTAGCCCACTTGGCCACAACGCTTGCCTAACATAGTCAGTTACTTCGTGTTTTGTGAAGGTAGCGACGGCGAAGCTATGGAAAACTACAAGAGTCTTCAGGTCTTGTTTCACTTTCTGTCGATGATCGACGCACCTCCGAAGTCGCCACAAATACAGGCCTCTACGATTGTTTTTTGCATCCTTTCACTGAGCATGTACTTCCTCCACCGTTTTTATACTTATCCCACTCGTTTTCTGGCTCTAACAATCGTCGTTTTCGGCAATTTGCCATATTTAAAAGTCACGCATCAAGCTTTGATAAAAGCAAAACAAGCTAGACCGGAACTTGGTTTCATGCTAACCTCGTTTTAATTTATAATGGCGATACCCACAAGTTTTTATGAGAGGTGCCGGAAAGTTGTGAATTTGCTCTTCCCACTAGCCATTTTCGCGATTCATAGTGAAAGCAGACGCTCGACAGTGAAAATACGAACAACCCATTGATTGGCCAAAAAGCGTGACTCCGAGGCAATAAAAAAGACGTGCTTAATATTATTCAAGGGTAATAACTCGAGTGACAAATACCTCGCATCCATATCCATAGCAACATACAGCGCGATAGGTACTCGACATCGATTTTCGAAGATTTATTATTTGCCTTCTACTTTTCACTCAAAAATAATTTTTGCATCGAAGATTTTTTTCAGTAAAAATGAATTGATTACTCAACTTTGTAACGTAGTTGACATTTTTTTTGCGGGTAAATCGGGCACGCTAGAAATGAAAAGAGCGGGTCCGAATCAACATTTGAGGGTAATTCGCCCCGGACCCGCCTTAATTTCGCGCCCTGGAGTACTTCGAGAATATTTTCTGGGAAATGTTTTATCAACTGATACGATATCAGGTCTATTTCGTGGACTTTTTAGGTTGCTTAATTTGTACAATCGCTTTTTTCAAATCTGTCATACAGAATGCATGGTTAAGTCCTGATGAGTTGTCGGGCGGGGGATCAAAAAAAGACTTTTCGCGTTCCTTCCTGAAGTGCTGCAGGTGGGCGGGCAACAATGCTGTCTGGAGTGTGGAGTGTCGTGGCACTAGTGGCCGGCAACCCGGTTTACTATCACCACGCTTCACCGCCTTGCAGGGCAAATATTTTTATGTCCTGCTTACGAGGGATAAATAAAAATGACAGCTTGGGATGGGTTGCGTCTTCAAGGTGGTGGTTGAGAGGCGGGAGTCAAATACTCCGCTCGACTACACACACAAACACACACATACACAATATATTATATATATATGTTTGTGTGCTTGCATGCTTGTTTCTTTGAGCTGTCACCCATTCTTCTCAGGGAATGAGCATGTTCTTTCATGAGCCGCTGAGGTGACAACGGAAGAGGATAAACACGGGAACATACATAATGATGATGAGAGAAAAGCTTTAGCTTACTTTGAAGAGTTTTCCTGTGAAGCGTTGGCCTCAATCTCAGTGACCAGTTTCAGGACCATGGCAGCCGGCTGGAAGTTTTTCGCAATTTTCTGCAGCAGTGCCGTTGTCGTGCCGTGCTTGAAGAGCCCCAACGAACGCTTGCGCAGTCCGTGCAACAGGCATGCCTCCACCGCAGCTGCAACCACAAACGTTATCATCATCAGTAACAAACAGTGCTGGAAACCTCAACGTCATCAACAACGATTAGCATTGATGTTGCAATAGCGATGTAAGTCAAAGTCACCATATAGTTTCAACACGCTGGCGTTTTTCATCACAAGCTCATACGACAGTCGCTGCATACAATATTCCTTGCAATGCTTGAAGACAAATAAAGATTTGTATCTGCATCATCATAATTTATGTCTAACTAAAATAAACAACATCAACAACATGACATCATCAATGTCAGCACATAGTGGGCATGACCAAACGACCATCTTTGCTATATTTTTTTTTTTAAAGCCATACTGCATCCTAGAAATATAGAAATATTAATTATTCAGTTCCAGTCTAATCCAAAATCTCCAGCAACATGAAAAAATATTCAAAATCAAACAATCCAAAACAACAACACAATTAACTATTACACTCATCTGAACCACTTCACGAAACTGCAATCAATAGTTTCAGTCATGGTAGAAGAAATTACGAAAAATGTTAATACACCTACAACTTGCACATTTACAATAAATAGCTGCACAGTCGTTCAAAATAGTTCAATACATCATACATGTTTAAAAACAACGTTTAACAAAATTATACACAAATAATTGTCTGATCACCAAAAACCTGAACACCAAAATATAAAAAGGAAGAAAAATATGTTTGCAAAATCTAACACCAAATCTTGAAAATGCCAAAATATATTTTACTATAATTTCCTTCAAATATGATTGAAATAAGGTCAGACAGAAATGGAGCTGAAGCTAATTTACGTAGTAGCATTAGGCCACCTCATATAGTGATAACACTTTAACCACTGGCATCAAGTTACTGAAGCAATAATAAAAATACCCACTTCACCCCCCACCCACCCCGCCATCCAAACTCCCTCCTATACCCCCACCCAAAAACAAAATAAAATAAATAAAATAAAATATTGCGTTTCATTTAAAAGCAATTCAAACCACAAAGCAATATAATTATCAAAGAAACTGAGAAAGATAAAGAAATGCAAGGCAGATACCACATCTGGAAAGAAAAAAAACCCACAGTAAATTAATTCAATGGAAAGGAAACCAGGAACCAGAAAACCAAAACAAAAAAAAAGAGGTGAACCGAAGTTGAAAAACAGCAGATTACAATGAACACGAAATTAATGGTTTTTATTTTGGATATATCCAAGTTACATCTCAACGGCCAGATTTGAAAGATCCTGACACTCATGTCCTAGACAGGCGGGTGCTGGCAACACAAATACACCCAGCAAGCACTAGGCCCCTTCTCCCCCATCACCCAAGATTATACTCAGTTGTCTGGGTGTCCGACTATGCGCCCAAAAGCTGCTAGTGGGCGCCTCAGGCGGCTGGCTTGAGTTAGATCCTGTATTGGCCAGCGCCTTGAACAGCTCTTGAGCTGGAAAAGAGTTATTAATGAAAAAATAAATAAATAAACAACCAACATTGTTTTCTGATACACTATATAGCAGAAGCAAGTTATTATGTCACTGTAGAGCAGAATATTAATGTTGTTATTGTTATTATTTTAAAAAAAAAAAACACAGTCCAATGTCATAAACATAGATTGAGTGTGATGAAACAGATTGATGTCATGCTGTAGTGTGATGTCATTGATTTATGTCATACTGTAGTGTCATGTCATAGATTGAAGTCATACTGTCGTGTGGTGTCACAGATTGATGCCATATTGCAGTAGTATGATGTCACATATTGATATAATACTTGAATGAGATGTCACACTATAGTGTGAGGTCACAGATGTACCTCCCCTTGTAGTGTGATGGCAAATTTATGTCATACTTCAGTGTGTTATGTCACAGATTGGTGTTATAGTGCAGTGTGATGTCACACATTGATGTTATACTGCAGTGTGATAACAGATCGATGCCACACTGTAGTGTGATGACACACATTATGCTATACTGCAGTGATTTTCCCGCTTGGTGCCAGGGTTTTCTGTATAATGGTATCCCCACTTTGTGGAAATTTACTGCTTTAAAATGAGGGTTGCTGAGGACAGAGAAAGATGGAGTATGCTGGTTAAATGATTATCTGTGGTGCCCCCAATGACTTTTCGAGTTACTGGATAGGATAGGATAGTGCTTTAAATGACCACTGTTTCTGTCATTCTCATTTATTTTTTCTCGTTCCTAATCTGTTCTATATATATACTGTCTTCTTCGCTAGTCACCTACCTTTTTACTTGAAAACTCTCCCAAAGCTCCTTATTTGTGTATGTGGTCTGTTGGGTCAGCTTGAGGATATTGGTTTTCTGCCAAATGGTCACTAGGGCTTTCTATGGTGTTATTATTTAGCAATATAGGCATTGTATGTGTATGTGTTTTGTTAATATTTTATAATGATGTTTATATTCTATTTTGGTTTTGTAAATGGGGCGTCGATAAATTAGATTATAGGCTCAGCATCCCCTGCATGAGATGCCTTTATTGTGATGTGGCCGGCTGGGGAGTGCCTTCAGTGTTAACCATCAGGGTGAGTCCTCTTTCAACCAAGTCGTGGTCCTGATTCAGCTCTTTGCAGTCCGATGGCACCTATAACAATGATTAACTAATTAACTAATATTGCAGTGATGCCACAGATTGATATCATACTGCAGTATGTCACAGATTGATGTCATGCTGTAGCGTGATGCCACACACTGATGTCATACTGTCGTGACAGACTGATGCCACGCTGCAATGTGGTGTGCACAGTATAACTGGCTTTGTGGTCAACTGGTTTGTGAGAGTGACAAGAGTGGGGAAACAAGGCAAAAAGGGGAAGAGACAAAAGGAGAGGCGGGAAAGAGAAGAAGGGGGCAAGCTGGGAGTCCCTGATCGTCCTTGAAAGCTAAGCCAAGCTTAATCCAAAGCAGCTGTGTTTAAACTTTGGCTGTGGTAAGAGAGAAAGTGGTCGCGAGGGAGAAAAAAAAGTAAGGGAGGGAAGTAGGGAAGCAAGCATACCAGGGTTATTGTCCCATCAAAGGCACCTACCGAAAAATCAATACCCTGACCGCCATTGCTCATATCAAAGGTGCTTTTGGCCCAGTGTTGAAGCTAGCTAGGTAGAGAGGTTGCCTAACCTCACCATACTGCTTCATCAAGGAGAAATGACATCAGATTTCAGACTAGGGAGACAGGGAAAATATGAATCACTCTCATCGCCATCTGCTGCAACATCAGCAAGGATGGTGTTAAGATTTAAGAGTAGTAATAAAAAAAAAGATGGAAAACCTTTCCCTGCAGGGAGGCTTAGCTCATAAAATAGTGCCAAACTTCATTTTTTCTATCCTTGATAGCAGAAAGGTCCAGTTGGTACAATAATGATGATGACGATGATAATGATGATGATGATGATAATGATGATGAAGCAAGGGTGGTCCTCTAAAAAGCCATTATGATCATGTGCCATTGTGATGAGGAGGATGCGGATTGTGGTGATGAGGATGATAATTGTGATGATGACAATGGTTGATGATGACGATGATGATGTGACCAGGGAGAGCTGAATGAGCTTAGGGCCAACATCATCACACAATTGAACAACGCAGAGGGGTGATGACACGGACTTCATCTTGTACTGTGCAAGTATCCACGCATAAAGTTCAGTTCACTGCGACTGATGATGATGATGATAATAATGATGATGATGGTGACTGTCTTGAACAGCGCAGGTATCCCCAGATAAAGTTCAGCTCACTGCAACTTCGCAAAGGATTTTAAAGCATTTAGCTCAAATGAAGGCCACCACATGACTATGCCACTTGACAAGATACTATACGCTGGCTTTGAAACACTTTGGCTTAAAAAAAAGTTGTTACCTAAAACATGATGAAGAGCCTGATGGAAGTATCTGTGCAGGGAGTAAAACTAATATAGAATGAAATGTATTATTACAAGAAAGATGTAATTATATAACACACACTGGTTTTCTGTAGTAAAGTGTCAAGTTTAACAGCTACACTGGTCTCTCTCCTTATAGTTCAGGGCATGCAGAGTACAGTCTCTACAATCAGGCACTGATGTGATTTCATGTTTATGTTCTGCTGCCCACATGCCACATTTTCCTTGTGGGTAAAAGAAAAAAAAGAAAATGAGGACACAAAAAAATCATATTTCATCTTGAAAAGAAAAGTTAGGAGCATTGATGAGCACTGGTGATCTTCTTCAATGTGAATGTTAAAACACCGGCTGCATGAATAAAAAAAAAAAAAGCTCATCTGTTTGGCCAGGGATCAGTAGACTGATACAAGTCTTGATCGCACTATTTACAACGTTACATCAAAATGAAGATGAAATGCCAGGTATAGCGCAGTTAGAATGCTAGTTTCATATGTCAAAGCCTGAGAGTTCCGTAACTGTTTGGGGTTGAACAGGGTGGAGAACAACTGAATCAAGAAATCTCTGAAATCCGGCCGGGGCCCAGGGGCCACGCCCCGGTATTCGCCCCCTGGAAGAAAATGAATTTATGCAATTTTGAAAGTAATTTAGGGCCTCTCCTGAAAGCAAAAAGCAAAAAGTAAACATGAATAGAAACAAAAAACAACAAAAAAAAAGAATGTTTTATGCACATGTCTTTCAAAAACGTTAAGAATCTTGATTTGTAGGCCTAACAAAGTTTGAGGTCCACCACTGTTACACACAAACTCCACATTTCCAATTTTACTGGGCACACGTTTGTCTATTTTTTAGCTGTAAACAGGCAAGAATTTTTATAATTTTAGAGATATTTAGGGGTACGTTAGTAAAAACACCACATCTTAGGTATTAGTTACTAGTGTATAGAATTAAATGAAATAAAATGCAAAACGAACAGAAATAAATTCTATTTTGTTTATCTACCTTTTTATACTTCTCTTGTCATGTCTTGTTTTTTATTACTCCATGTGTATACAAAAAAAAGTTTTAAAAAGTCCACAAAAGCCCCCTCTTCTTCACTTTCATGCCAGTCTGAAAGATCGTATGCATGCACACTACTGACACTAATTCATTGTCTAATGTCAGTACCGATCTCTTCCTCCGACTCCAAGTCCATTTCTCTCACTTTAATGTCTGATAAATGGAAGCCTGTAAACTCCCCTTCATCAGTAGAAGAATCCAAACCATCCCTTTTAGGCACACACACAAGAAAATTTGAAAAAACAAAATCGAAAAAACGAACGCTTCACAGAGAAACTTGTGGAAATGCAGTCGAATGTTTTCACACCATAATAAACCGGAAGTCAATTGCCGGAAGTCTCGCAATCTTTCAAACAACGTGAGAATATAACCACATGGTTGATACGGACGTTTTTGGACGTTTTGCCTGTTTAGACCTTCGGCCGCTTTTGGCCGTTATGCCCAGTAAAGGGTAGCCTCTCAGCTTCTCACACTCGGAACTCAATATTTTTTTTCTCGGAAATGCAAATGCTTTCCGCGGAAATCCGCGGATTCGCGGAGAGTTCTCCACCCTGGTTGAACTTGGGTGACTATAGATTCAAAATTGTTCAGGTCACCAAGGGTTACATTCTTTCTCTTCTTATTATATAATTACTGTCTTTATACTGTTATACTTTTCTAACAGTACTAATTAGTAGTACCCCCCATGAGGGTGCCGGGGGTTTCAGTATAAATAGTATCCCCACTTTCTGGAAATTTAGTGCTTTAAATTCCCACTGTCGCTGTCTTTCTCCTTTGTTCTTTCTCAGTCCTAGTCTGTTCTATCAATCTACTACACTATCTTCTTCTTTGCTAGAACAGTCGAGTCACCTACCTTTATTCTTGAAAACTCTTCCGGGACAAAACTCCTCATTTGTGTGTGAGGTCTGTTGGATCAGCTTGGGAATATTGGACGCTTTCTGCCAGGTGGTCACCGGGGCTTCCTATGATGTTATTATTTGGCAATGTAGGCATTTTATATGTATGTGTTTTGTTGATATTTTATAATGATGTTTATATTCTATTTCGTTTTTGTAAACGGGGGTTCGATAAATTAGTGTGCGTCCCCTGCGTGGGATGTCTTTATTGTAAAGTGACCGGTTGTTGGAGTGCTTTCAGTGTTACCACTAGGGTTGTTTCGGCAGATCTTTTATGCGGATCAGGGGCGAGTCCTCTTTCAGCTAAGTTGTGGTCTTGATTTTGTGGTCCTGATTTGGCTCTTTGCAGCCCGCTGGACCCTGTTAGCAATGAATAACTAACTAACTAACTAGTAGTAGTACATTAGTAGTAGATAAGAGTCCATTTTTGTTGGGCTCACGGCCTATTCCATGCCTCTTCTTTCAACACATTTTGTGTGCTGTCACTTAGCTCAGTTTTGACAAAACATGACCTCTAATCGTCATATTCTTTAAACTATTTATACATTTTGGGTTGCTATCCAGAAGGTTCTTGAATAAATTGACATTCTCAGCACATTTTATGCTTACTGGGGGAAAGCATTCCATTTCCCCACTACCCTATTCACATAGGAGTACTTTGAATATTTGTTTAACTAAAGATAACCACCAGCTTACCCTGCTGGTTTCTAGTTTGGTTGTTGTTATTATGAAATAAATCTTGAAAATTGACTTCATCTATTCAGTGAAAAATTGTATACATCTGTATTAGATCTCCTCTAAGTCTTCTTCCCTTAAGTGTTGGTAATTGCAAGTGTTCTAACCTCTCGCTATACGACATATTTGCACATTCCGGAAGAATCTTTGTAAGTCTTTGCTGAACACACTACATAAACTGTTAAGTTTTACAAGTTTAAGTTTCCTAATGTTATTATTTATATTTATATACCTCGGTCTATCCGTCACAGTCCTCCACTAGCGTCTTTTAAAAAGAACTTGAAGACGCATCTATTTAGAGAGGCCTTTTCTTAGGCGCCATGAGTGAGTATTGTTAGTTATTTTTGGTGTGTTGGAATGTGTATGTGGTTGCGTGTTAATACTGTTATTGACCAATGTACGCATGTGTTTACATTTGTTTGTGTAAAGCGCTTTGTGATTTTGGAAAGCGCTGTATAAATTGCCTGTTATTATTATTATTATTATTATTATTATTATTATTATAATATATAGCGTAGTACTAGTTGTTTAGTGTACAGATCACACCATACCAAAGAAAGACAAAAAAAGAGAACACCAACCCTGCTGAAATTAGTGGTACCTGGAAAAGGAACAGAAACGCCTAGGATACACACACACAAGCACAAACAACAATAAATAATACTAATAATAATTAAAAATGACTACACTGAAGTTAACAAAACACAGTGGTAAACAACTAAATTAAGTATGCATCCAACATTTATCACTAACCCAGCATTTGACTAAAACTTCAACCCAACATTCCCAATTGTATTCTAGTCTGCAAGTTTCTATGCCTCAACACAATGATAGCGAACCCAAAAGAGCACGCACATCACTGACCAGGGATGCTCAAAACCATACTTTTCAACTCGCCCACAGGGATTAAGTAACTCCTGAAAAGTTTCTCGCCCACAGCATTCTTCACTGGTCCATACAAAATAACAACTTTCACGAAGAAGTAACAGAACACAGTTTGCAATTCAGTAAAAATGATGAGCAGCTAGTACAATCTAGCTCTGTCACTTACTACAACAACCACTCCAAACTGGTAAACCAGCACATTTGACAACAAACAGTTCATCATCAATGTCAAGAACATTTTTTTTCAGCACTGAAAAACAAACCAGGACGCCTCCTCATAGACTCATCAGAGGTGCCTAACCCCCAGTTTGACCATTTGTGTACTGGCTGCATAAAAAATGTGTATATTGTGTAATGTCAGATTTCGCGCAACTCGCAACATTTCATCAAAGAATTATTGTCATGAAAACTGCCGCCTTCACAAAACATCAATTCATACTAATTCCAGCTCACCATTTTAATCCTCATGAAAAAAAAATAATATAGAACCCAAAACGTTATGGTCACAAATGCACACTAATATATTATTTTTTGTGTTGTATTTTACTCCTTAACCCCCAAAAGATCTTCATATTGTCCAACAATTAATTAATATGAATTATGAATATAATATATAAATCATTAAATGCATCATTATTTTCGTATATATTCTGCTAAAACTGGCAACACTTTTTGTTTTCTGAGCATACTAGAGTGTTCTGCATTTTGTTGTGTAAATACAGTGCCTTTTTATCCACTTTGTATTAATTTTAGACACCTGAGCCACTTTTGGTAAAAACATGTTTTATTTTTATGTGAGGGTTACCCACTTTAAACAGTTAAATGAGTGCCTTAATATTGACCGATTTTAACAATTAAAATTTTTAAATCTTCTAAAGGTTTGTACTATATAATAAAAAAAAAACAAAAAAAAAAACATCCTGAACCAAAATAAAATGTTCGTCCGTAATACCTAATCTAAGTATCGCTGAATGTCGTATGCAGAGCAATGCTGAACTCTTTGTTGCAGTGAGCATAATGAACTCCTTTCGAAGATTCGATTATTCCTCAAAAACGTTCACGGTATTCGTGTAAGAAATGTTGTCGCGCTTTTTGCTTACTTGCAACCTTATCCCGCTTTTCTTCAGACTCGCTCTCATCGTCACACTCGTGTAAACGCTTTCGCGACACCATGTTTAGCACAATGGCGGATACAAAGTCTCGCACTACCTCTCACGCACGAGATTTTACTTTTGCGCATGCGCTCTAGGATCAGCAAGTAAAGGCAATAGCAGATCGGAACATATATAAAATCAGTGCGAAAAAATTTTTTTTTTTGGGTACTACACCACGAAAATGTGTATTTTTAAGGAATTGCTCGTATTGTCGAATTTTATGTTGAAAATTCATAAAAATACGCGCCAGCGCCTACGGTAGACACCTCTGACTCATGTACAAAACTTTTAAGCCCTATCAAATGTGATTTTTATATCATTTCATATTTGCTTGTTCTTTTTTTTTTTTTTTTGGGTGGGGCAACTACCTGTGAATTTGAAAAGATCTGTCATGGTGAAAAGTGTAATCTTGGGTCCTTTTAAATTTAATGCTAAAATATTGAATAGACAGGGAGACGGAAAAAGAGGTGGGAGGACAACAATATTCGAGAATGGAATGGCTTGAAACTGAGCGAAGCCATGAGGGTTGCTGAGGACAGAGAAAGATGGAGTACATTGGTTAAACAATCATCTGTGGTGCCCTAACGACCTTTGAGTTATGGGCTAGGATAGGATAGGATAGAGTCACTAAAACAGATAACGCAAACTTTATCGTCATGCAGCCACACAGCCACAGAGCAACACCTTCCACAACAGCTTGATAATTAAAATGTGTAAAAAAATTAAACAAATAATTTAATATAAAATAAAATCTATAAACATTTTTTTTACAGACTTTGTATAATAGAGTCCAAACATCTCACCATAAAGTGAAAAAATACAAGAAAAGGAAACTATTACAGTTTACACTAATCGTTATTTTTAATCAAGGGTGCTGAAAGCTAAACAACGTTTTAATATGTTCGCTGACCACTGATCCCGCCAAAATCCAGCTATCCACTGAATGTTAATTAGTCCACTAATTTTAATTAACAAATGTTCACACAAAAAGAAACTGAAATTGGTCTGCACACGATGAGGATTGATGCAGCTCATAATAACGTAATAAGTCGGTTTTCACTAAACAGTTGACCTTGATCATGTTGATGCTAGCTGAGATTCATAGATCCTGGGACAGATCTATCAAGCATAGTCTTGTAGGGGGGGGGGGAGGGAGGGGAGGGGGGTATGTCTTCAACACCTCTGACACTCATACTGGGGTCAGAATCTTTCAGGCTGTCTGCTCAGATTGCCTGTCTGATCGGTAAGTTAGTAGCATTCCAATGCAGCCTGATAGAATCTAAAGGTCTAGTTCGCCAATCTTGGGAAACATATTGTTCAGTATGCAAAGGTAAAGAGGGGAGTGACAAGCATCCTCTCCCATCCAGCGAGTGACAATTTTTACTTGAGGTTTGGTGTGCGGCAAGAGCTTCACTGTTATAGCATCCATGATTAGACTAGTTTGGGTACAACAAGTTCATGTGAATAATAATAGCAATGTAATATCATCTTTGATCAAACTTATATATAATTTTAGTATAAAAAGTACGCCTACCACAAAGTGACGTGATACTGCTGCTTCCTTCATGGACAAATTTGCGAGTAACTGATTCCTCCATTATCTGCTTCACCTGAAATCAAAACACCATAATTATGTTTTGAGCATGCCAGACAGTGCAACTGCCGGTGCACAATCATTACCATCATCATACGAATATATATGAATTAATTTATTGTCATCTTCATGATTACACAGGGGATATTATTTTGCGGTGTACATCAGAGATATGAAAAACAAAGCATAAAATAAAAAAAACATGTCGACTTTATTGAGGGTGTCCAGCGCAGATTCACCAGGGACATGTGTGGGATGTCAGGACTCTCCTAGGAAGAGAGAAAGATGTCACCGAGTTGCCCAGTTTAGAGCATAGGAGAGGACGGGGTGATTTAATCAAAATTTAAAATTTTGTACAATTTTTATTATCCTTTAACCACTTCCTCTCTTTTAAATGTTAATGATGTTGGTATAACACAAGGTCACAAATTTAAACTTACTAAAACTTTTTTAATAATACTGGCAAATGTAAGCAGTATTTTACTAATAGAGCCATAACCTATTGGAGTAACCTGAATGTGGAGGCTGTGGATGCAAAACAACATGATCAGATCTATAATGTCTCAATAGTAACATTACCCCCTACACAAGAAGAAATGTACTTAATTTCTGTCAACAACATTGAGACGCAATGCACCAACAAAGTCCAGAATTGAAACTTATTTCAGTCTGTCTGAGTACTGTCAATGTTATTTAATCAGTTTCGGAATCGATGCCTTTGTCCGTTAGGGTTGTCATAGGCTTTGGGTCAAAGACTGTGATCTCCTAGACTTTCTTGGAATCAGTGCACCTTCTATTGCTTCCCTCTTCCATTAAATGTCCAATGAAGTTGATGTTGTCAGTTCCCAGAATGCACTTGCTGGGTCTCACAGTCAAGTTAGCTTCTTAAGATGGTGAAACAGCTCCCTCAAAGTCATCAGATGCTCCTTCCAGGTAACATACGATGTTGTCCATCCATTTGAACATCTTCCTCATTCCTCTTTTCAGGGTAGCTCCGCTGTTGACCATGTCAAAGGGCATCCTTAGGCACTCGTATCTCCCATCAGGAGTTATAAAAGCGGTCTTTGGTATGTCCTGTTGATGCACGGGAACTTGCCAATAACCTTTGCTGAGGTCTCTTTGAGAAGATTTTACTCCACAATAATTGACGGAACAGGTCTGCTGCAGTAGGCATCGGCTCAGGGTCGAAGATGGTGATCTTGTTAACCTTCCTGTTGTCAATGCATACTCTGTTGCTCCTATTTTTCTTCTTCATGACCACGACAAGAGACACGTAGGGTGAACTGGACTCCCTGATGATGTCCATCTTCGGCATCTCATCGATGTCTTTCTTCAAGGATTCGCGAGCCTTGAAAGGGATCGGGAAGGGTTTGGATCACACAGGAATTTCTGAAGTAAGGTGGACTTCATGTTCAACCAAAGTAGTAGAGCCTGGGACATCACTGAAGTTATGGGGAAACTCACCCATAAGGTCCTTGAGCTCCATCTTTTGACCCTCAGTCAGGCTTGGTTCTAGCTTAACATCATAGATGTCTTCTTTGCTGTGGAAGTCTCCAAGTTCCAACAGTTTTTCGCTGTCAAAGCTGTCGTCAATCTCAGCTGCTGTTGCTGCATGTACAGTCTCTGGTGGCCTTTTCACGTACAGCTTAAGGAGGTTGGCATGGTATATCTTGGAATTCTTGCTGACTTTCACCTTGTAGTCATTGATCCCCACCTCGGTCTCCACTTCGTATAGGCCTTTCAACTGCATCAGCAACTTATTGTGATCGGTAGGCAGCAGCAGAACTTTGTTGCCAGGTTTGAAGTTCCTGTTCACAGTCCTACGATCATAGTGCTTTCTACAGTTTTTGGACTTCTTCAGGTTTTCTTCCATCATGCTCGTCGCCGTCTACATTCCACCTGAGGCCAAACCTTTGGACGCTATCAATGAACTCACGAGACAGGTACAGGCGGCTGAAATCGCTTTTCCAAATAGCACTGTCATTGTTTTAGGCGATTTTAATCAAACAAATCTCCGCAAGACTCTGCATAGGTATCACCAATTGTGGACTGTCCCACATGCAAAAACAACATTCTCGATCATTGTTACACTACCATCAAGCAGGCTTACCGGGCCACGCCCCGCGCCCCTCTGGGCGAGTCGGACCATGCTATGTTGCTCCTCACCCCCACCTACACACAGAAACTGAAGGCTGTAAAGCCTGTGACTAGGACTGTGAAAAAATTGTCACACGATGCAGTGGAGACACTACAGGGGTGTCTGGAATGTACAGACTGGGACGTTTTCAAGGGTGCATGCTCTAGCATTGATGAGTACACTGATACTGTGACATCTTATATCAGTTTCTGTGAGGATGTGTGTGTGCCCAATAAAACTGTGCATGTGTATGGCAATGAAAATCCCTGGTTCAATAAATCTGTAAGGGATAAGCTGAATGCTAAGAATTATGCATTTAAGTCAGGGGATGTAAATGCCTACAAAAAGGCCAAGTCAGACGTGCGCCGCGAGATCTGTAGAGCGAAAGTGCAGTACAGGGATAAGTTGGAAGAGCAGTTTGCCTCCAACAACAAGCGCGAAGTCTGGCAGGGCCTTCAGCGCATCACGCACTATAAATCTAAGCTCTCTATGTCCAGTGATGTTGACCCTAGCCTGCAGGATGAACTTAATAAGTTCTACTGCAGGTTTGATGATAAGAAACCCACCCCCGGCTTCTGCTCCCCTCTGCCTGACGACCCCTCGCTAACCCCGCCTTTCACCATTCAGGAAACTGAGGTGAGGCGATGTTCCAGAAGCAGAACACGAGGAAGGCGCCAGGTCCAGATGGAGTCTCCACCTCTGCCCTGCGCATCTGATCAATTACCTTCCCGACAATGTCAGGCTGTGGCTATACTGCGATGAGTGAATTTCACCCGTCACCTGCATAGTCTTCTTGAGAGAGATCGTTCCACGTTTTCTTCTCGGTTCAGATTTAGACAAAGAATGACTACCTAACGTAGTGGTCAAGCTAAAGCCAGCGAAAATATCGTCCGATACCTGTGGCGCACTATAGGCTATACATCAGCAGGATGAGGTCACTGCCTACCTTATCTGGCCTACACATGCTTAGCACACAACTGACTTGTGTCGTCTGCTAGCCAGCTACTTTAATTTACGAAGGCTACAACAGGCTGAACTATTTAGGGCGGGAAGCCGTAGTGCAGGGTCTAAATAGCCTATTGTGACACCTGGTAATGACAGCACCTACGATATCTGGTCGGCAAGGCTGACCAGAGTGACCACATTATCCAGAAGCAGTGCTGTATTGTCTCCATCGGAAAATGGAAATGGATCCTCCTCCACAATCTCGACATGTTGAGTTGACGCACGACTCCACCCTAGATCAGGGTCGTCTCGATATTCCCGATCATCAAATCATACAGCGACATCTTCAGGCAAACCCTTCTACTTGGCCAAAGTAGAAAGGGGTGCTGACTTGAATCTTCGCAACTGACACTTTCGCACATTTGGTGTAAACTTCAAGTGCTTGCAAATTCAAGTGAACTAAGTCAAATAGCCCAGTCTTGAAGTTGCCAGTTACTAGTTAGAGCTTTCAGTAAATCTTTTGAATCTCGCCAGATAACTGTCGATCTGGTCTTTTTCGTTGACGAACGCTGGCAACTTTGGAGCCTTGTGGTCTCTGATAATATGTGGCGTGTGCTGCTCCTGTTGGATGCGCGCCATTTATAACTCAAACAGACACTCAGCTTCTCTTTCCTGCCTTTCTTCTTGATGACGCTGCGCTTCTAGTTCTCTTTCTTCGTGCTGATGTAGTTCTTCTAATTCTGTTTCATCATGCCGACGTTGTTCTTCGAGTACTCTTTCTTGTATTCTCTCCTGCAGGGCTGATTTAGCAAGCCAGGCTAAGGAGCCAGCCGGGCTCCTAACCTGGGAAGTTGAAGTTGCCAAAATATTTCTCAGGTTGCAACAACGCAAAATCAAATCGAAAGGTAAATTACACGCTATCATTGCATGCTTTGCAAAACAAAATGATAGGAGGATATATTGTGCAAGTCTCAATCATAACACAGGGGTCTTGGTCTGTGATCCCCATCAAGATTTAATATGAGGGCCAAAGGCTGTTAGGCTATATACTGAACTATGCTATGCTAAAAGTGTAAAATACAATAAAACTTAAAATGCTGGCTGTAAGTCAGTGTAACACATTAACTTTCTCACACCCCTCTTAACCATTCAACATCTTCACCCTCACAGTACAATTTTTTTTTAAATCCCAACAATCCATGTCAAGCAAATATATGCCTAACCTTCCTAATTTAATTTATTTAACAAACAGCTTGTCAACAACAACAAAAATAATTAAAAAAAAAAAAAAAAAAAGAATTCAACCTGGCATACCAAGCATGTTTACAAGACAATTTGCTAACATTAACCAATTCAAATAAAACAGTACTTCAGTAAGGAACAGTTATAGCTATACGTCATAACAAGTACAGTAATCAAAATAAAATACAAAGAAATAAGTATTTGGCATATTATGATACTGTCACTATACCCCTGCGTGACTGTTATGTGGGTAAAACAACAACAAACAAACAACAACATTCATTGGATGGGAAAGAGATATTTGGGAGGGTGAGTTCTTGTGTGCGATAGCCTTAAAAAGCAAAACATCAATCAGTTGTGTATTTGTTTATGTTTGCTTTCTTTCCCATTCAAGTTACTTGTTTTTGTCTCCAGTGGCTGTAGACATATTATCAAAACCCTCAAGATATATCCCTGGTGATGGGTACTGATGACATTTAATTCAATAAATACCATGACTAAATGGCATCTTTAAGAAAAAAAAGGGGAGGGGGGAGGGGGGGGGGCTTTAGCAACTGTAACGTTCTCTAGGTTGCAAAACAATGCTAACATAATAATGTTGTAAAGGAGAAACGACATCACTTAGAACCAATATTGTTTACAAACATGTTCTACTTCTAGCGTCAAATTCACTATTTCACAATACATTTCAAGAGCAGATGTTTTTATAGGCGTGCATTTTGTGATGTGCACCGAAACATATCGTAAACAATATGTTAGGCAAGACATATGTCTGGAAGAATTGTGATGTACTCGGTTTTTAATAAATTATGACTATTGGCACTGATTTGCATTTCCAAAAAAACATAAATGACAGAATCGCTTACCTCTTTTTTAACAGCCCTCAACAGGCCCTGTCGGACCTCGGCTTCTGAAGATGACATGATTGTAGTTGTCTCTCAAAGGTGAATCGAAGAAAAGCAGACAATTTCCAGAATCACATATCAAAACTTCGCAGACATGGCTCTCTCATCCCGTTGACATTTTCATTCACCACCTCCGCATTTGTTAGGCGCGTCACACCCGGAAACAGATTAATGCTCTTGGAAAAGTAGTTTTTAACATAAGTAACTCAAATACCTTTAAACGGTTATTACATTGACTAAAATCTTTTAAACTGATATAAAGCACACACATTTTATAAATCTGCCTAATTTTGTCCCTACATTGGACAATACATGTATATTGCTCTTCTTTTGTAAAAATTAATGAGCAGAAAGCCGCAGCGAATATATATTTATATAAATGTTACCAATAATAATAATAATAATAAAAGCAATATTTGTCAAAAAATATAATGATTCCTTAAAATTAACTTATTATTTGCTTTCTTTATTTATCGCTATATGTTTCTTATTATTTATGCTTTCAGCGTAGGCTGCAAGTCTTAAGGAGCATGCATTATGTTTTATATATAGTATTGTTATTAAAAAGAAGTAGTATGATATTAAACTCAAAGTTCTTTACAATAATAATTTTAAATCTATAGTCTTTATAGGTAATAGTTGTTTGATGAAATTGCATTGTTTCAAAATATTTAGCAGAAGAAGGTCCAGTTTAAATACATGCTCCCCCTTTCTCCAGGATCAGTGTCAAAATGGCATCTGGTGCAGCCCACTTAAGTTCCTCCAAACTGAATTTGGGACTTCTGAGAGACTTTTATAGAAGAGAGTTTCTTGAATGCATCGATAAGTGCCTTGGAACAAAGGTGCTGATATATAGAAATCGTATTTGTTATGTTAGAATGTGAACTATGTTTGAAAAGCTTCTACTTTTAGTTTGTATTCCTAATTTCTGTCGGTCTCAAGTTGTTGATCACATGACAAAATAAGTAATTATTGGAGAATACCTCTTATATGTTGTTATAGTTATTGTTGTTTCCAGGCTCTTGTTTGGGATGATGGTCTCACTGGCCCGTTTGGATTGATAGCTGAATATTCTACGCTAAAGGTTGGCTATAATCTCTAGTCTCATTCTTGCTTTCATTATCTCTCCCACCCACTGACTCTCTTACTTCTTCCCTTTGTCTCCCTCTCCTCTTACCTTCCCTACTCTTTTCCATTTCCATTTCCTTTCTCACTCTCTCTCCTACAACTCGATAATTTTTTACAGTTAAAATATAAAGTCTCACTCCAAAACAGAAGGATATATATATGAGTCATTCTTTGCTAGTCGTAAATGTTGGGGTACATTTTGTTCAAGGCCCATAAAAAAAATGTAAGCTAGTTTTGAAACAAAATAAAATTAAATGTGTGCTCTAATAAGGTAAATGCAACTGGAAAAACGGCACCATGGCAAATAGTTAATTATTAGTATGGTAAATATTGATTTAAATGCAATTTTTTGGCTAAAAATGGCGTCTGACAAGAGCCCTTCACACCCCTTGCGTTTTAAACTCCCCATAAAAAAACGGTAAAGATTACTATATCTAACTGATTAATGAAATGTGATTGTCCATGGTTTGAAGAAAGTAGCAGCACAGTCAGTTGCTTAAATTTGCTTGATTTTAGCCGTAAATTTGGGGTTTAAAAAAGAGGGTTACTTGCGTACTCATGACGTCACAAAAATCAGAATCTCAAAGCAAGGTCAAGCAGACGACACAAGAATTGAATTATCAAAATCTAATAGGAATTAAACAAACAAGCGAAAAACACGCACATTGATATGAAAAATAACGCAGAAGACATGTCAGGAGATTTGTAGTAATTTTTTTAAATTATGGTGTTACATTCGTCATGCAAGTAACCAAAGTTTGTTTTTAAAGTTTTTTTTTTTTAAGCTTCTACTTCGCGGAGTGTAAATGGCCTGGTAAGCTGCATTTTCAAACTCTACACACAACTAAATGACGTTTTATGGAAAATAATCACGTGATGTTCATTTCTACATCAAATTCTATGACGTGTCACACGGAACGAAACAGAAATGCGCAAGAAACCGCGTAATTTGTTTGGCTTGGTACACGCAAATCAAGTGTTGTTTCGTTTGCAATACGTTTTTTAGCGTCGATCGTTAAGTTTAAAAGTGTTTCTAATGCTTTATTTTATTCAACAAAAGACTCGGTTATTATCGAGAAACAGTATTTTAAGAATGTTAATCAGTTTAACAGTGACTGCACTTCGACTGCCTGAAGATAGTGTCATGTGTGATGCAAGAAACCGATAAATACAGTGATCAGCTTTGTTCTGGTAGAAAATGTGTTGTTTCCTTACGTATTGTATTTGTTTCGTAGGTTAAATTAAAAGTTTCAAAGGTAAAGAGCAGTTATTTTAAATAAAGAACAACCAAATTATTCTGTTTTTATTTGCTTTTCGTTTATTGCATTTATCTTGCAGTCTTTTTTACTACTTAACATGCGATGGTGTCGCGCATCATGCAAGTTACAATTTTCATTTTCTTCTTCTCTTGTCATCAAAGAATAAGTTTAATTAGGTTTTGATTGAGTTATTGTGTGTGTCTGGATGTTGAAAAAATGTGACTAGAGTATGATTTTGACAACATAGAAATTCAGTCTATGGTAGAAAAAAATAAGTGGCTTGGTTACTTGCATATGGTGTCACACAATTCCTTGCGTCACACTCCTTGCTAGTTTCCCTCATTAATTAAAAAAATCATTCAGATTGAAAGAATAAGGAGTACTCCTATCATATAAAAAGATATTTGTCAAATAAAGTAATTTCAAGTGGTACATTTAATGTTTTAGTGTCACAACATCATGCAAGTAACCGGCGTGGTGACCCCTAACAAGAATCGATTTTTTGTCAAAGGTGGTATAGCTGCTGTTTTAGTGTTTACATATTCAGATAATTGAAAGATTTCCCTACAAAATGGCACTGGTTGATTGATTCTATTAGCAAGTTTTATTTTTGGGTAAAAGGCCCATTTTGTTTACGATTAGCAAAGAATGACTCATATATAAACAATCATTGCCCTTTATTTGTATATTCTTTGTGTATGTTACACTCGGTTTGATGTTGGTGTTTTCTATCAGTATCTGATTCAGCCCCGATGCTTGAATTCCTGATAGTTGTGTAACTCAGATTCGTTTATTCACACAGCCCGTCCAAACAGCATACAAGTCACAAAGTCGACGTATGAAGTTTTCCACTTTTATTCAGCACACACCAACAACTGCATACAATTCTCAACTCAACTCAACAACTTTCACAGCAACTCTCCAAATCACTATCAACAACTTTTCTATCTCTCAACAGCCACTCGGCACACGATTAAATAACCTCTCTCTCTTCCGGAAGGATTTCGAATACTGTAGAAATGACGCACTGCCACCAATCGAATAAAAGATCGTCATCACTGACTTACGTCAATACACATTTTTATATCTTCCAGAACGACCTCTTGCTTCGACATGCATCGGGAAATTTCTATCAAGAGTAAACACGCATATCCAGAAGATTCTCAAATAATATCGACTAACGCAAATTATCAACGTTATACAAAGCCTCTCCTAACAACAATGCAAACTCAAATCAAAGGTAAATAAACTCCATTATTGAATACTTTGCAAAACGAAACGATTAGATCTATCGTGCGCGTTTTAGACATACTTTCGTTCGTTTCAACGTAACATAACCCCCCACTCAAGAAGAAATTTACTTAATTTCTTTCAACAACGTTGAAACGTAATGCACAAACAAAGTACAGAATTAAGACTTATTTCAGTCTGTCTGAACACTATCAACGTTCTCAGCTCATTCACACAGAGTTAATGTTTCTCATCTTCAAATCTGTCTGGATATTGTCAATGTTCACAGTTCATTTACCCAGTCAACGTTTTTCATTTTCAAGTCTGTCATTACCAATATTCTTAGTTCGTCCACACAGTCAATGTTCTTTCATTCGCAAGGAAACGACGCCCTTGTCCGTTGCGGTCGTCATCGGCCCAGGGTCAAAGACGATGATCACGTGGGCTTCCCTGGAATCAGTGCGTCCTCCGTTGTCTCCTTCTTCCATCGGATCTCCGACGCAGTCGACGTTGTCAGCTCCCAGAATGCATTCGCTGGGTCTCACGGTCAGGTTGGCCTCTGCGGGACGGTGGAACAGCTCCCTCATGGTCTGCAGATGCTCCTTCCAGGTCTGGGTGTGGACTTCATGTTCGACTAAAGTCGTAGAGCCTGGGACATCATTGAAGTTAGGGGGAAACTCGCCCATAAGGTCCTTGAGCTCCAACTTTTGACCTTCCGTCAAGCTCGGTCCTAGCTTAACATCATCGATGCCTTCTTTGCTGTGGAAGTCTCCCAGTTCCAACAGTTCTTCGCTGTCAAAGCTGTTGTCGGTCACAGCTGCTGTTGCTGCATGCACAGTCTCTGATGGCCTTTCCACGTACAGTTTAAGGAGGTTGGCGTGGTATATCTTGGAATGCTGGCCGACCTTCACCTTGTAGTCGTTGATCCCCACCACAGTCTCCACTTCGTACGGGCCTTTCCACTGCATCAGCAACTTATTGTGATCAGTAGGTAGCAGCACCAGCACTTTGTGCCAGGTTTAAACTTCCTGTTTACAGCCCTACGATCATAGTAGTGCTTTCCACAGTCCTGGGACTTCTTCAGGTTTTCTCTGGCTATCTCGAGAGTCTGCTCCAGCTTCTCCCGTAGCTCAAACACGTACTGGTAGCTGTTCTTCACCTCTGGGGTGTCTACTTCTTTCGTCCACAGTTCTTTTAGGATGTGCATCGGCCCTCGGATGGTTCTTCCGTACAGCAGCTCGAACGGAGAAAAGCCGGTGGACTCCTGCGGTACTTCTCTGTAGGCGAAAAGTAGGGCGTTGATGTAGCGATGCCATTGTCTGGGCTGCTCGCTGCACAGTTTCTTCAGGGTGGACTTCAGCGTAGCATTGAACTTTTCGACGAGCCCGTTGCACATTGGATGGTAGGGTGTCGTAGTCAAATGCCGGATGCTCAGCAGTCTGTTGACCTCCTTCATGCAGTCAGAGACGAACTGCGTCCCGAGGTCTGTCAGGATCTCTTCAGGCACTCCAAGTCTACTGAACATGTCCACCAGCGCCTCTGCAACAGTTTCAGTGTCAATCTTCTTCAGAGGCACTGCTTCTGGGTACCGAGTCGCATAGTCCACTAAAGTCAGTACCCACCGATGACCTTCTTCACTCGGAGGTCTTATTTCGCCGATTAAGTCTAAGGCCACCCTCTTGAAAGGTCGGTCGATCAGAGGCATCCTCTGCATAGGCACTTTCGGGACCCTTCCTCGAGGTATGGTCTTCTGGCAAATGTCACATGATCGACAGAAACGGCTGACGTCCGCATGAAGTCCTGGCCAGTAGAACACCGCCTGGATTCTGTCTGACGTCTTCTTGATGCCTAGGTGACCTCCCATGATTGAGTCATGCGCTACTTCCATCACCTGGCGCCTTAGGGGTAACGGTATCAAGACTTGACGTAGTGGTTTCCCTCCGTTGACCCTCGGGTGCTGGAAGATTCTGTACAGGATCTTGGCCTTCACCTCAAAATAGACCGTGCCACTGCCCTTGGTCACGTGGTCTTGGCGGTTCCTATACTTGTTTAAAGTGCTATCAGCTTCCTGGAGCTGGATCAGCTTATCTCTGTCCACGATGGCAGCTTTGGAGTTGTCGGCGACCTTCAGTGGCGTAGACGTCTTGTCTCTCTTGGCCTGGGCCCTGGTAGTAACAGCACCGACGATCTCTGGTCGGCAGGGCTGAGCCGGAGTAACCACATTGTCCCGTAGCAGCTCTGTAAGGTCTCCATCGGGAAACGGCAATGGATCCTCCTCCACAACTTCGACGCGTTGGGTTGAGGCAGGACTCCACTCTGGATCGGGGTTGTCGGGTCGTCTCGCGCCGTCGATATTCCCGATCATCAAATCATACAGCGGCTTCTTCAGGCAAACCGCTTCGACTTCGCCTATGTAGAAAGGGGTGTTGACATGAATCTTCGCAACTGGCGCTTTCAAACATTTGCTGTCGGCCATAAGTGTCCATTTTGAATCGCCAGTGAACTGTTCTTTAGCGATTAGGTCTTCTCTGACGATGACCCCACTGCAGCCAGAGTCTCTTAAAACAGTCACTTCATGATTTCCGACGCGTCCCTTGGAAACAGGCATGTTCTGTACGGTCACAGCTGCGCTGGCTACGACGGGGATGGATTTTCCGTTGGCAAGGAGAAGTTGGCCATCGGTCATGCACTCTTGCACGTCCGCAGGAGTAGCTGTGCGCTTGGTCTCACTCGGAAGAATGACGCTCCCGCCGCACACTTGATGGTCAGATCTACTGGTTTGCCGTTGATTGGAAAACCGCCTCTGCCGGTTGCCCGCCGCTGCGTTGTCCGTACTGCTCCGCTGTCCGCTACTTTTGTTTTGAGGACAGTTAGAAGCTCTGTGGTCTGTAGCATTGCAGGTGAAACAGCCCCTTGAATGCCCTTCCCTGGGAGGAGGCGTGGAGTCCGTCTGTCTCTGGCTCGTCTGACTTCCCTGGATCTGGTTCCCATGGTTTCCAGTCTTCTGAAAATGTTTCGTTGCGCTGGGTGGCCCCAGGGTCTTCCCATGAGCGATGAGATATCTTTCAGCAGCCTCAGTCACATCTTTAAGCGTCTGCAGCTTTTGTTCTTCTAAGTGGGTCGCTAGGTCCTTGTGACAGGCATTGAGAAATTGTTCCTTCCCGATCAGGTCATGGAGACTGTCGTAAGTCTTCCCTTTGCCTGATAATTCCACCCACTTGTGTAGATATGATGACAGGCGCTCCACAAATTGCTTTGGCGTCTCGTCTGACTTAGGCCGGCATTCACGGAAGCGTTTACGGTAGCCCTTCTCTGTAAAGTTGTAGCTCTGCAACAGGGCCTCTTTCAAGACGTCGTAGTTTTTGGCGTCATCGTTCGACAGTCTGGTGTAAACTTCGAGAGCTTGCCCCGTCAGAAGTGCACTCAGTCGAATTGCCCAGTCTTGAGGTTGCCAGTTAGAGCTTTCAGCGAACCTTTCGAATCTCGCCAGATAACTGTCAATCTGGTCCTTCCCGTCGACGAAAGCTGGCAATTTTGGAGCCGTGTTGTCACTGATAACTTGTGGCGCATGCTGTTGTTGCTGGATGCGCGCCAACTCTAGTTGGAACTGCCGATCAGCTTCTCTTTCCTCACGCCTGCGCTCATCTTCTCTTTCTTGCCGCTGCTGTTCAATTTCCAGACGCTTCAGTTCAAATTCTCTTTCTTCACGGCGACGCTGCTCTTCTAATTCTCGTTCTTCACGGCGACGCTGCTCTTCTACTTCTCGTTCTTCACGGCGACGCTGCTCTTCAACTTCTAGACGCTTCTGTTCTAGTTCTATTTCTTTTTCTAGACGCTTCTCTTCCAATTCTCTTTCTCGTATTCTCTCCTGAGACTTGACGTACTCCGTCAGCTGCTTGCCTTTTAGATTCAGTTCAACCCCTTTCTGCCAGAAGTCAGCCATCTTGATGCTTCTGGAAAGTTCTTTTCTGGAAAGTTCTTTTTCTAGAAAGTTCTTGACTGTAGAGTTCTTTTTTCTGGAAAGTTCTTGACTGTGCTGTACCTTTCTAGACTGTTCTAGAACAGCACGCTTTCTGCAGTAGCGCTGATGCTTGTCACTAGTCGCTTTCGCTGACGCAGGCCCCGCTGTCCTCGTCGTATGCGACGCTGCACCACGCTGGTGTTGATGTATACGCTCCTGTGCTGAAGTAGACGCGACGTCCGCTCGCCGCTCTCTGTAACACTGGCGATGTAGCTCCGAGACTGTCCCTCGACGTAGTCTTACGGCAGCCACGTAGTCCCGCTCTGTTGTTCGCTCACGAAGCAACTCTTCGGCGACTACACGCCCTTGCAGTCAACCCGAATCTATCGGATGTAGTCCCAGTATGTTGGCCCCTCTCGACGCAACTCGTTGGCGGCTACCCTCGATGACTGCCTCTCGTAACGTTGACTCGCTTGTTGTAGCAGTTGAACCCTTGGCTATGGCGTGAATCGCGGCTTGACCCCCAAAATGTTACACTCGGTTTGATGTTGGTGTTTTCTATCAGTATCTGATTCAGCCCCGATGCTTGAATTCCTGATAGTTGTGTAACTCAGATTCGTTTATTCACACAGCCCGTCCAAACAGCATACAAGTCACAAAGTCGACGTATGAAGTTTTCCACTTTTATTCAGCACACACCAACAACTGCATACAATTCTCAACTCAACTCAACAACTTTCACAGCAACTCTCCAAATCACTATCAACAACTTTTCTATCTCTCAACAGCCACTCGGCACACGATTAAATAACCTCTCTCTCTTCCGGAAGGATTTCGAATACTGTAGAAATGACGCACTGCCACCAATCGAATAAAAGATCGTCATCACTGACTTACGTCAATACACATTTTTATATCTTCCAGAACGACCTCTTGCTTCGACATGCATCGGGAAATTTCTATCAAGAGTAAACACGCATATCCAGAAGATTCTCAAATAATATCGACTAACGCAAATTATCAACGTTATACAAAGCCTCTCCTAACAACAATGCAAACTCAAATCAAAGGTAAATAAACTCCATTATTGAATACTTTGCAAAACGAAACGATTAGATCTATCGTGCGCGTTTTAGACATACTTTCGTTCGTTTCAACGTAACAGTGTATTTATAAATATATTGATTTATTTTAACAGGAACATGAAGTGGAGAAGATGTTTCCATTGCGGAAGGGCAGTCTGCCGGCCAGCAACGTGCAGAACATTGTGTTTCTCACAAGGCCAAAGCTTGACCTAATGGATAAAATAGTTGAAAATCTTCACAAGTACGTAATGTTTTCCATGCACATTATATATTAATGTATGTATGTAACAACTTTGGGTTATTCAATCATACATGAGCATCAGAGTTCATGTGAAGGTCAAATTCATCCCAAGGTCAAGGTCACTAAAAGTCAAGGTCATCCCAAGGTCACTTTTTTGGGTATATTACAACTGCTGTAGTTTATTAGAGTGCACATGAGTGTATTTCAATGATGTTGCTAGATTTTTTCAGCATAGGCCATTTGGCTGATTCAGTTAAAACGTTCCATCGATAGTGGTCCATCTCGTGGGCCAGTTCTTCTAATTTTCCCTCCGCATTTAGGGTCCTGACATTCCCGGTTCCTATGACGATGTTATTTCTGGTGCAGATCTTGCTAAGTTGCCCATCAGTAGCACACTTATCGCCTCCGTCCTGGTGGTCAACGGAAGGCGCTGTCCTTGTTGATCCGGGCGACGACCGATCTGACATGGAGTAAATGGTTTTATTCATCATGCAGTGTGTCTTAGGCAAGAAAGACCTGGCAGGGCCCAATCCTCTCCAGGCTGTTGGCCACAGCCGATATCCACGAATACAGTGTGGCTCGCCTTGGCTTCGAGCACGTGGTCGTTGAACCTGTAGTAACATGAGGTTCCTCCGTCCTGGCCGGTGACTTCTGTGTAGAAGACTTTCGCCCAGTGATGCCGTGCTGACATCACCCCTGTTAGTTGCCTCTTACGACATGTCGGGAAACGGGTCTATTCTAATCAGTGCCCGAACCCACAGGGTCCAGCACTCTTCAACATCTTCCTAGAGCGCATCATGTCAGATGCCCTTGCAGACCACGAAGGCATAGTCAGGATAGGGGGAAGAGCAATCTCCAACCTTCGTTTTGCGGATGACATTGATGGATTGGTTGGAGAGGAACAAGAACTTGAACAGCTGGTACAGAGGCTTGACAGCACCTCCAGAGCCTATGGAATGGAAATAAGTGCAGAGAAGACCAAAATGATGACCAACAATACCAATGGCATCAACACAGGCATCAAAGTCCAAGGCCAATCTCTCAACACAGTGCATAGCTTCAAATATTTAGGAGCCATTGTATCAGACAATGGGTCCCCACAGGAAGTCCTCTTCAGGTTCGCACAAACAACTGCTGCCCTGGCGAGGTTGAAGCCAATTTGGAAAGACAGGACCATCAGTCTACATTCCAAGGTAAGGCTGCTCCGCTCCATTGTCATCTCCATCTTCCTATATGCTTGTGAAACATGGACCCTCACAGCAGATCTCCAACGAAGAATACAAAGCATGGAGATGAGGTGCTACAGAAGACTTCTGGACATTTCCTATACCCAGCACATCACCAACGACGAAGTCCAACAGACCATCAACCAAGCCATTGGACAACACGATGACCTGCTCACAGTGGTGAAAAAACGTAAACTCCGATGGTATGGCCACGTCACCAGATCATCAGGTCTTGCAAAGACCATCCTGCAAGGCACAGTGCAAGGAGGTAGAAGAAGAGGGAGACCGAAAAAGTGGTGGGAGGACAACATTCGAGAATGGACTGGTTTGACACTGAGCGAAACAATCAGGGTTGTTGAGGACAGGGTGCCTGAATGAAGTCAAGATTCAGAATAGTTAAAACAATTTGCCTACAATTCACTGTCAAACAACTCACATGAACACAAACAACTCTCATTTGAGGAAAAAGAGTGTAGATTGCTTCCTATAAATTAAGATGTGTGTCATTTTCATGTGCCTGTTATAATATGCTGCGCCTCATGTAAGGCAAAAATTGGATTTTTCATAAAATTTGAAGGGATGACTCCTTTTTATGGGTAATTGTTTCAGATCAAATGAGTTATGCAGCAACATACAAATTATCAAAACACCTGGGATTCATGTATTTGTGGGTTGTCACACGTTGGTACTGTGAGAGCATTTGACTCAGGGGTGTACGCTATGTACCCAAATGTCAGGCAATAACAGCTTAGCTGTTTACAGCTTGGAGTTGTTTTTAAAAAAAATTGTTTAAATTTTTTTTAAAACTGAGCCCCTACTACTTTAAATGAGAGTATAAACTGAGGTCTAGTCTGTCTTTAAAGACCCTGATGCTCATGTCCTTGATGGGTGAATGCCGGCTGCGCAAATACACCCACCACGCACTAGGTCCCCTCTTCCCAAACCCCAGTCAAACAGGATTATGCTCAGTTGTCTGGGCGTCAGCTGATGCGCCCACATGTTGCAAGTGGACACCTCAGGCAGCTTGAGTTAGATCCTGGATTGGCCAGCGCCTTGAGCAGCTCTTGAGCTGGAAAAGCAGTATATAAGAATGATTCTATAAATAAATTAATACTGTTTCAGTGAAGAGATGAAAGGGGGATACAAGAAGGAATTCTACATCATCTTTGTTCCCAGAAAAAGTCTACTGTGCGAGAAGAAGCTGAAGGTGATCATGTATACATCAACTATTGGTCTAGCTTCATGAAATAGTTCCAAGTTGCTAAAATAAGAAATTGTTTACTACCTTTAGCGTTCTTTTGTAGTGTTGCGTTTACAAATGAAGATGTAATGTGATTAAGAGATCAAGACACCAGATTGCAGTTGCTGATAAACTATTGTTTTAATTCTTGATACGTCAACACGGTATCTAATACATCTTGCATTGCATAGGCGCATGCTATTATATGGCAAGAGTAATGGTCAGTAAATATGGCGATGATCACATGTTTCAGTAATCCACATTTCAGTCGGTCATTAATTCAGGAAAGATTGTGAGATCCTCATGCCCTTTAGTTGAAGAATACACACTTCAATTGGAAACATTAATTCTCAAACTTCAAAGTGATGATGTGTAAATGATGATGACGGCGATGATTCAAATAGAGAGGAGGAGGATGGTGGCGATGGTGATGATGATGATGATACTTTGGTAGTAGGGGGTGTTAATAAAGATGGTGACAATGCAATGGTAATGGCCGTGAAGATGATGGTGTTAATGATTGAAATAAAGATGATGACGAAAATTATGAAGACAACAGTAGTGCTGATGATGGTGGTGACAAACATCATTGATGATGAAGGTGATGATGATGATAATGACAACGACGATGACAATGAGAATTTGTGTTTCAGGAAAAAGGGGTCTACGGCTCTATAACAAAAGTGGAGGAGTTCAACATGACTCTTATTCCCTTTGACTCGGATCTTCTCTCCATCGAGATGAACAATTCCTTCAAGGTCAGTTTTTGAGGGTTTTCTCAGGGTGGTCCAGTTTCCTCATTCCCTTCAATAATAATGTTAAATGCAGTCGATCTAAAATTGTAATAATTAAAAATTGATTTCTATTCCGAGTTCTTTAATAGCGATTTCTTCAGATTGCCGCTGTTTGAGTTGGATTGAAGAAAAGGCTCTAGATAGCATCCTGTATTATTATTATTATTATTATTATTATTATTATTATTATTATTATTACTATTAGTAGTAGTAGTGGTAGTAGTAGTAGTAGTAGTAGTAGTAGTAGTAGTAGTAGTAGTAGTAGTAGTAGTAGTCTTGCACAAATTATAAAGAGAGAATGATGGTGTGAAGAGAGAGAGACAGACAGAGAGAAAAGATAGGAGGGAATGGGGGGGGGGAGGGAGAGATTAACTGTTTGATCTATCTGAGTTTTGATAAGATATTAATTTTACTTTATAGTTTATTATTAGCTGTCATTTCCCCTGGTCACGGCATCACCTTGAACTGTTTTTGAATGGGATCAGTGCGTTTTAAGTTGTACAAATTCTCATGTGTGGTTGGATTTTGGTATAATTATGTGCATGTTCAATTGTTGTAAAAACTGTAGAATTTTGGAATAATTTTATACACATTTGATTGTTGTAAAATAAAAAGTAAGAATTTTGGAAAATTTGTGTATGTTTAATTGTTGTACAATTATTTAATTATTTATTATTTGGGGGTACTTTGGAATTTTAGGTGTCATCTTACGGTATTGGAAATCAGCCACTTGCTTTTTAGCAAGCCCAGCTGATACACTTGTGAGCTGAGAACACAGCCAGACGGCCATCTGTATCTGTGGCACTAATACACAAACTTTCACCACTGGCAGCAGAAAAGGGAGATAGATTTTTCCTATGATGCCCTTATTTCCAAAAGACGGCAACTAATAGTAATAAGGATGATTATATCCAAGATGCTGTGATTTTACTCCAATCCTCTTTCTTTAGGCGAGACTTCCATACTCTGACCTGCGTTGTATGACTGGAGTTTATTGTAAACGGCTGTGGCAGACTGAATGGTCTAAGCAAATCAATAACAAATTATTTGAAATTCTTCCGGATTTATCTGCTTCTTTGCCTAACTTTGCGCCCACCCGCAAAGAGGAAACTGTTTGGGCTCGCCTTCATATTGGGCTTACTTATGTCACCCATAGTTTGTTTTTTTTTTTAAAGGAGAAGAACCACCATGGTGCTTTGCATGTGACAAATCCTTTTCCATTCGTCATTTTATGTCTGAATGTGCTGATCTGGTTGATTTAAGGGAAATATATCTTGGTTCAGTACCTTTTAATGAGGTTTTTAAAGTATGCAATGGTCAGAACCTGTTTCAATTTTTACATGATGTTGGTTTGTTTTATCGCATCTAAATCATGTCATCTTGTTTTGTATTCTTGTTTGGATTTTATTGAAGAGACTGATTTTATTTACATCTTTCAAAATATTTAAATGTTAACAGTTTAATCCTATTTTACTTAATTTTTTGTGGTCCTGATTCGGCTCTTGGCAGTCCGCTGGACCCTATAAGCACTGAGTATCTATCTATTTAGGCGAGACAAACTGCTACCTACATTTTTTTCTTTCTATTTTTTTTCTTTTCTTTTCTTTTCTTTTTTGTTTTATTTTAATTTTTTCACAATTACAGGAGTGTTACTTGGAAAATGATTTCACGACCATGTTCTACGCGGCACAGTCCTTGATGACCCTGCAAGCCTTGTACGGGACCATACACACGATCCACGGCAAAGGCGACTGTGCCAAGGTGAGGAAACCGTGCATTAAATGCACCATGGGCTGGAAGTGGGCACCTAGTGCGGCAGGATTTACATTCTGTATGGGCCAGTGTCTGGAGCAGTTGTTGAGCTGAAAAAGAACTGTACAGTGACCCATTAATCAAATAAATATATTATTGCATTTGTTAATATTTAACCTGGCAATACTTTATCTGGCCCATAGACTTGATGGTTTTGAGTTAGATTGATCAGGGGTGTCGGATAGTGCAGTGGTTGGAGCACTCGCTACTGTGTCGAAAGTGAAGCACCGTCCGGTGCGGTTAGCACTTGGATGGGTGACCGCTAAGGTGTGAAGCGACAAACAACAACGCCCCCAGTTGACTCAACTGTGATTGAGTACCTACTCTCTTGAGGGTGGGGAAGGTAAAGCAGCGAGGGAGAGAGTTGGGCATCACCCTCATTACGCTGGCCCAAGATAAGTGTGATCTCCAACATCACGCTCCCCTACGGCCACAAGGCTATGGGACTACCTTTACCTTTACCTTTTTGATTAGATTATTATTGTCCAGCGCTTTGAGCAGCTCTTGAGCTGAAAAAGTGCTATAGAAGATCGACAAAATAAATAAATAAAGTATCTTAACTGCCATAATATAAATAAATTAATAAGGAGATTTTTCTCAGTGTCAATCACGCCTCTTGACAATATTTGCAGACAGAAGTGGCGATAACTCTCTTCATCGGCTGTCTGGCTGCGGGGCTGAACGGAGCTAACTGAACATTCAGTGAAATTGAAGCCCTATGCTTTCATTACTAAAGCAATAGTTTTTACTAGTTGACTCCACAGAAGATATGTTTGCTTTATTTCCCTTTACCCCTCTTTTATCATAAAGACAAATAAATGCACATTGTCCCTTGTGCATGCATTACTATGGTTGTATATTACTCTGGCTCAACATTTCAATGAAAAAGAAATAAACTCTTTTTTTTTAATGTCTATTACTAGGTTGTAGTGGTTTTTTTGTGTGTTGGTTGTATGATTTTTGTTGTTTTTGTAAATTGCTATGAAAAATGCACTATTTGAATGTCAGCTATTTTGACTATTTACACTTGTCTCAGAGAAGGACAACACACAGAACATTATCTTTAATATCAAGGAAGACTTGTGCTAGGATTTCCTTGAATAGTTAGTTGCGTGGACCTCATGGTAAAATGCCTTGTGACGCATAACAAGTTTTACCTTCCTATAATAACGTCTTTATGTTCCGTGTTTGAGCATTTCCATCATATCATAGAAGATTGTGCTAAGAGAGACTTGCATTGTGCTTCCCCCCTACCTCACCCACCCCTTCCTTCTGCAGCAAGTGGTGGACTTGATGGGAAGAATGAAGGATGAGATGGGAGGGCGGGAACAACAGGTCATGCCTCAGATTGACAGCCTGCTCATTCTGGATCGCTCCGTCGACCTTCTCTCCCCTCTCCTCTCTCAGCTCACCTACGAAGGACTCATCGACGAGATCTTCGGCATCAACAACAGTGAGTTCTCTTCTCCTGTTTAGATTTTTGTGGGTCAGCATAGTGAGCTCAATGGCAACAACGATGGCAGAAAAGTAAAAAGCATGGAAGGCCAAGCAATAACATTGCAGACTGTGGTTCAAAACTGGTTGATAACCTGGCGTACTGAAAGAAAAATTACCATGGCCATGATGAGCAGGCCCAAGCGGCCCCTACTCCTTTCACGATGAGAGTATAAACTGAGGTCTAGTCTGTGCCCGCATGCATTCCATCACACAGACTTTTTAAAATGCTGATCTTAGACCGGTGAGCACCGGCTACACAAATGCACCCAGAAAGCACTGGGTTCCTTCTCCCCCGTTCCCAGTTTTGTAGATTTAGGATTCTATCCTATCCTATCCCGTAACTCGGAGGTCGTAGGGGCACTACAGATGATCGTTTAACCAGCGTACTCCATCTTTCCCTGTCCTCGGCAACCCTGATGGTTTGGCTCAGTGTCAGGATTAGGATGGCGATTTGTTTAGGATTGTGCTGGGTTGTCTATGGTTTCAGCCAGTGCGTCTCAGGGCAGCAAGTGGACGTCTCAGGCTGCTGGAGTTTAACCCTGCCTTGGGCAGCTTTTGAGTTGGAAAAGCGATATATATGAACGGTCAAATAATACCTGTTATTTTATTCACTTTCAACTTCTGCTCTGTGCTGCCAAAATGATAATCATCTGACTGTGTAGCTTGCCTTGCAGCTAGCATCAAACTGCCAGCGGACAAAGGAGGGCCCGGAGGCTCGCAGGATGGGGAGCCAAAGAAAGTCATCCTCAACTCGGCCGACGCGCTGTTCGCCGAGCTCCGAGACAAAAACTTCAACGCAGTGGGCAGCATCGTCAGCAAGAAGGCCAAACACATTACAGCTGAATTTGATGTTAGTGTTGCTTTTGTCTGTTGTTGTTCTTTGCTGTGTATTGGAATATGTTTTTGGATGGTGTATTGTTTCATATTGTACAGTGTTATGCTGAACCCCTACCTACCCATCTTCCCACCCCTCCCTCCCACCCCTTTCCTCCCTTATCCTATCCTGTTCCGTAACTCGAAAGTCGTTGGGGCACCACAGATGATCGTTTAACCAGCATACTCCATCTTTCTCTGTCCTCAGCAACCTTCATGGCTTCACACAGTGTCAAGCCAGTCCATTCTCGAATGTTGTCCTCCCACCTCTTCTACTGTCTCCCTCTTTTTCTGCCTCCTTGCACTATGCCTTACAGGATGGTCTTTGCAAGGCCGGATGTTCTGCTTCTTCTCAGAGAATTGGGAGGATCTCTTCTTCTTCTCTGTTCTGGGGACATGCTAGAGCTGATGGGTCTCTGGTGTGTGGTTGTAAAGCTCAGAGCAGTAATTTGTCCATCTATCCAAGACTTCTTGACCTTATGTAAGGCACATACCAGACTTGCTTTGGATCGTGGAGACCTTGGGCTGTTTAACACTTGTCAGCCGCTTCTTGCTGTTGTTCTTGTTCAGATTGTTCTCTATTTCCTGGCATTGATCTTCTATCCAGTTCTCATTTACTGAGCTCGTGCTTTTTCGGATGTCACTGTTGATTTTTCGGTAGGCATCAGTTCCCTGTGAGGTGTTATTTTTCTCTTTCATATCTCTTCATTTGTAACACAGGTCCAAAAGTTCAAGTGTTATCCACGGTTTCTTCTTTGGATGGTGCTTGCCAAGGATCTCAGTGGCGGCATCTGTAACAGCTGAGTTGAAGGTGGTGGTTTTGGTGTTGAAATCTACTTCACCAGCTCCTAAAATGAGCAGTGGTGCAAATTTGCCTCCAATTGTGGCTTGGAATAATTCTGCCACCTCCGTGTTGCAGTTTGTCCAGGTCGAACTTCAGTCTAGTGCACTTTGCTGTGTTCACCCTGTTCAAGTGGAGCTGGAAAGACATCATGAGATCGTGGTCACTTCAGATGTATGCTCCTGGAAAAATGTGTGTCCTGCCAATGTTGACGCTTGATCCGAAGCCTTTCTTGACCATGATATAGTCAATCTGGTTGTGATGCTCCCAGCTGGGACTGTGCCAGGTCCATGATCTGGATTTTGGGGGGGGACCAATAGCATTTGCTAGTATCAGATTGTTGTATCTGGCGAATTCCAAGGGTCTCAGACCTCTGTCATTTGTCTCGTTGTTGCAGTGGGGTCCACATGTGTCTTCCCAGTTGTGGTGCGCATTTTGGCCAACCATGGCATTCCAGTTGCTATGACTATGTCCTTCTTTGGCAATTGGTCAAGGACAGCCTGCAGATGTTCATAGAAATCCTCCACTTTGCTGTCATCATAGTCTGATGTTGGAGCATAGGCATGGATGATGGTGATGTTGAAAGGGGCTACTCTCAGACGGATGGTAATGAGTCTACTGGAGTCTGGGCGGCGACTTATGGCAGTGGCTAGAATGTCTTTGTGGACCAAGAATCCAACGCCTTGTTCGTACCTGTCATCTCTCCCGCTGAAATAAAGCTTGTGGCCTTTGTCGGTCGTTGTTTCACCTGGACCTTTCCAGTGCAGTTCGCTGATATCTAAAATTTTTCATCGATAGTGGTCCAGGTTGTGGGCCAGTTCTTCTAATTTTTTCTCCACAGTTAGGGTCCTGACATTCCAGGTTCCTATGTCGATGTTGTCTCTTATGCAGATCTTGCTAAGTTGTCCATCAGAACCCACTTATCACCTTTGTCCTGGTGGCCAACCCAAGGCATGGTCCTTGGTGACCTGGGTGATGACTGATCCAGTATGGAGTGAGTGGTTCTTTTCATCATACGATGTGTCTTGGGCAAGAAAGACCTAGCAGGGCCCAGTCCTCTTAAAGCTGTTGGCCACAGCTAAACTCCACTATTACAGTGTGGCTCACCTTGGTTCCGAACACGTGGTCATTGAACCTATAGTAACATGAGTTCCCTCCGTCCTGGCTGGTGGCTTCTGTCTAGAAGACTTTCGCCCAGTGATGCCTTGAGGACATCACCCCTGTTATTTGCACTTGGGTAAACTGTATACTGAGCTGACATCACCCCTGTTAGTCACCTCTTATGACATGCCGGGAAGCGTTGAGTCTATTCTATTCAGTGCCTGATATCCCACCTCCTCTTTTCCCCTACAAAAAAATGCATTCCCAAGCATTTATTCCTCAGTTTTGTTATTGTTCAGGAGAATTGATAGATGCAGTTTCAGACATTTTTAGTGAAATGCTTGTATAGAAAATCTTTTCATCCGGTGTGATTTATCTCCTCCATTCATTTTACCCATCTATCCTATCCTGTCTCATAACTCAAAGGTCGTTGGGGCACCACAGATGTTCGTTTAACCAGCGTACTCCATCTTTCTCTATTAGCAACCCTCATGGCTTCGTTCAGTGTCAAACCATTCCATTCTCGAATGTTGTCCTCCCACCTCTTTTTCTGTCTCCCTCTTCTTCTGCCTCCTTGCCTTGCCGTCTTCTTCTGCCTTCCTAATTTTATTATCATATTGAGTCAGGAGTCAGTGTAGATAGTGAACAAAAGCAACTTGACTAGAAAAATGTAGAGCAGTATAAAATTAGTTGTCTGACGTCCCAATTGGTGTTAAGATTTGCTGTATTATGTGTAAGGGGCTGGGTTTGATATTGTTCTGGATTTAAAATGGTAAAGGCGTTGGCATAACCTTTTAGTCCTTGGGGAGAGAGGCATTTGGGACCTCTCTTTTCTCTAGACCAGCTTAATGAGGGCAGTGCCTATCTCCTCTCGCTCGCTGCTTTACCTTCCCCGGTTCTAAACAGACCCAGGTACCCATTTACCTCTGGGTGGACTGGGGTGTGTTGTGCGCTTGTTTTATTCCTTCTCAACTAAATTTTTTTCTTTGCCTCTCTACAGGAACGGCATGCCGCCAAAACTATCGGAGAGATGAAGCAGTTCGTGTCCAAACTGCCGCACTTGCAAGCCACGAGGCAGTCCCTGGCCACGCGTAAGACCTGCTTACATCGATTGTGTTACTACGAATTGAGTTTTGGCTTGCAACTCTTGAAGAAGGTTTTAGCGGAATTCATGTATAGAGAATCTTTTTAGTCTGCTGTGTTTTTAATCTCCTTTGGGCTTTTAGCGTCCTGTCTCGTCTTGTTGTTATTCACGTCACTTCAGTAATCTGATTCTCTGGATTCAGTCTAAACTCCAAAAAACATGTTGATTTAGTTTTGAGGGATTGTGGGTCAGTAGTATAGATTGTCCATGTTGTTATTATTACTAATAATGTATTTATTTATTTATGTCATTATGTTATTAATCTATTTGATTATTTGTTTATTTTAATATTAAATTTATTTAGTTACGTATTTATTGATTGATTTATTTATGGATTTAAAACAGTTGTTGTAAATATTCTGTTTCTGCAGACACATCCATAGCAGAGCTGGTGAAGAATTTCACTGATACAGATGACTTCATCGACGCTCTACGTTGCCAGCAAGGTTATTGTTTAGTTTTCCTGTGGTATATAGCACTTTTCCACCTGGCTGATATAAGATCTAACTCAAGCCCCCCGAGGCTTCCATTTTAAGCATTTAGATACACTAGTCAGCTATCTATTGGACAACATAATGCCATGCTGACAGTGGTGAAGAACCGGAAACTCCGATGGTATGGCCACGTCACCAGACCATCAGGCCTTGCAAAGACCATCTTGCAAGGCACGGTGCAAAAAGGCAGAAGAAGAGGGCAACAGAAACATATGTGGTTGGACAACATTCGAGAATGGACTGGCTTGACACTGAGCGAAGCCATGAGGGTTGCTGAGGACAGAGAAAGATGGAGTACACTGGTTAAACGATCATCTGTGGTGCCCCAACGACCTTTGAGTTACGGGGATAGGATAGTCAGCTATGTAGGTTGAATGTATTGAATCAAATCAACATCATTCAATGAGAGCAACATTCTGACTACTTTTAGACTTCCTCGTTGGTTTTATTAACAAAATATACATTCTACTTTCAGAATTCGTCAATGGACTGGAAACTGATAAAGTTCATCCGCTGGTGGAAGAGTGCATCGCTAAATCAGACAAACTCACAAAAGTAATTCTTTTGGTTTTAATTGTGTGTGACATGAAAGGTGTTTAACTTACTGTATGCTACGGTCATTTTTATTGTCTCGAATTTTGGGGGTAGGTTTATGACTTTGGTCATTTGCATTTTAGGTAAACTTTATCCTGAGCTCCACTGAAGAAAAGTACATGTACAGTTCCCATTAATTATTATTATTATTTTATTGTTATTATTATTATTACTATTTTATTATTAAGCGAGCGTTGTGGCCAAGTGGGCTAAGGCGGGACTAATTTGCCTTGTCCACAGGCCAGAAACCAATGGCGCCTGACAGGTGTGGGTTCGATCCTGCATTGGGGCGTTATGTTTCTCCGAATATTATTTACTTTCGACTCGGGCAACGTCTCGGGGGTTTTCTCCGGGTACTCCGGTTTGCTCCCCCAGCAAAATTTCAAAAAATTTCAAAAATTTAAAGAATTTCTAAATTTCAAAAATCACAACTAATGTTAGGTAGGTTGGGTTTGGGCGCGCCACAGGCTGCGACTACGCCTTCCACAGGGGAGGCGGCCCAGAATTTCCCGATAAAAAGGGACAATAAAGCATTTTTAAAAAAAAAACAACCTATTTTATTATTATTGTTGTTGTTATCTACTCAAGGAAGTGTTTGTTACAGCATCCATTATTATTGTTGGTGTGTTGTTATTATTATAATTACTAAACGTACTTTGCAAAGCAGGCATGTGTGCCTGGAGGAAAGTTGTTTATTGAAATTGTTATGCGCTGAGAGAGTGGCAGTTGACTTTGTGTTTGTGGCTTCAGGGAGGGTTGGGGCTTGATTTACATTTTGGGTGACGTGCCCTTGCTTTGGGGCTGTGCGTGTTCAAAGGAAGGCCTGTGCTGTGTTTCTGTGATTTCGTTGTCTATATGTCACATGATTATTTATAAACAACTTACAATTGTATTGAGTGTCGGTCTGTTTTGAGAGAACGTTGCTGTTTGGACAGCAAGCTGAAGGCAAATTTCTAGTTTTTATTGGACAATAAATTTGTATTGTATTGTATTAGATAGTGCATTTTTATATCAGCGTTGTTGTGGGGGTTTTGGGGTGTTTTCATTTCTTCTTGATCTTGAAAATGCAGGTGCTGAGGCTGATCTGCATCCAGTCCATCTGCAACGACGGGCTGAAGCCCAAAGTGCTGGAGTTCTACAAGCGCGAGATCATCCAGACCTATGGCTTTGAGCACCTGGTGACCTTGAACAACCTTGAGAAGACGGGCATGCTGAAGCCCCATGGAGCTCGCACCTACCAAGTCATCCGCAAGTCCCTCAAACTCATTGTGGAGGAGGTCAACGAGCAGGTAAGTTTCTTGAAAAACCCAACGCACAACAAAAAATACTTACTCTCCAGAGAGAGAGAGAGACAGACAGACAGACTCACTCACACATTCCATTTACTCCTTCGGATGAGAGTATAAACCGAGGTCTGGTCTATATATGTCTGCATTCCACTGCACGAATATTAAAAGATTCTGATGCCCATGTCCTAGATGGTTGAGTGCCAGAAATACCAATAAATCAGCAGGCACGCTAGGTTCTCTTCTCCTTCTGCCTCTTTCTGTGAGAAATCAGCCTGAAGTTTGATTGATGAATAAATATAACATTTTGTTTAAAAATCATTGTCATTGCCATCTTTAGGTATCTGTATTTAGTGTGCTTTTGAGCTCACAAAGTTGCTGAAGGTGTTGATCACCAGGGTCCAGCAGGCATGGAATAGTTTTGTGGTACCCATGTATCCCCATGACGCTACTAATTTGCACAATGGGTAGAGCCGGGAACCACTGGGCTGCTCGGACCTCAAGCCCTGTCTTAGTCAAAGGAACCTTAGATCGTAAACTGAGTTCAGGCAAGCCTAGATCTTTTGTCTTAATCGGTGTGAATAAGTGCTAGATTGCAGGATGGTCCGAACTAGGTTTGTATCTTCCTTAGCACAGTGTAAATGTCTTCACAACACAGCGGCCAGTCTTGTGCTAACAAAAATGTTCAGTTCAATTTGTATCCCCTTCATTGTTCACTGTCCTAGCTTAGCTTCAAGTCTTTCAGAGAATCTGATTCATATTCTTTGACACACCCTCAAACGTTTGCCTTTTGTCCATAAAATATACAGAATACAAAAGGCAGACTTTATTCAGCCAAATGACAGCATATATTGCATATGTAAATAGCCCCGAAGATGGTAAACAGTCACACACGCATTCACACCCTAGGCAAATATCACCTGTCGCGTCACCCGAGCGGGATCCGCGACGTTCAGCTCAAGGAACGAGTGGAAGGATAGAAACTCAAATAAAAAAACTAACACAAAATGCCAGATGAACAATCACACACTTTTATTCAACAATGCCACACACACCCACAGGATATGGGATACTAAACCACCCTCAACCCCTATCAAGACCCCCAACCCAGTATTTACTAAACAATTACCTCCCTTGTCTAACTGAAACCCCAGAACTATACACAACAGAGTATGCAACAACAATGGCAATCAGTTAAATTTCAAATAACCCCAATTCAACATTAAATCCACAATTAGAGAAAAATCTTGCAATGTAATCGTATAGAATTAGCTAACTTTATAGTTCAAAGTCAATATTCTAAACCTAATTATCGATTAATTGAGCTCGGAGTAAGACTGCAGTTAATTACTCAAGTAAGAAAGTAATTTACACTAGATATGTTTTTAGGTGTGTGAATGCGAATCTGTATGTGTGTGGATGCGGTGTAGCTGAGATCCTGTAGCTGTTGGAACGTCTCGTCCGAAGCAATGGTTGGTCCGGCGGTGATGGAGGGTCACTCCCCAGCAGAGGCGCCGACAACAAAAGGGACGTAACAGTGGTGGTGGTGAGCCCAAGCAACATCCACACCCCTCAGCGGCAAGGGTAGAAGTCTCAACGCTGACGTCACCCGTCACAGTGGTACCGCAGAGTCACGTAGGCGTCGCAGAATTACACCAGTAGTAGGGCGTAACAGTAGTGGTACCAGTAGATAAAACAGGAGAGAATTACAATCGAAGCCCAATCCTGTGGACAAATAAGGAATCTCACTAGCTTGTCCACAAAAACTTAAACACTTTATAACAGAATACGCCTTTCGCCGTCCACCATCTTGACCTGTTTATACATGCATCTCAAAACACAATGCATTTCTTAATTCTATAATTCTATCTCTTCCATGATACATGGTTGTTTATATAACTATACATGATTATTACAACTGCAATCCCATTCACACCATGGCGATTCATCTCAATCACGCCTTCATCTTCATCACCCCTCTTCACATTATTAATACATTATCTTTTCCCATTCACAATTGTTTCTATCACACTATAATACAAACACGCTTCCCTCATATTCATCTCTTTCATCACCCCTCTCCAACGCAGTACATTGTCTCCCTTTCATCACATTCATCCCCCCTCTCTCTCTCTCTCTCTCTCTCTAACATGCATACTTCGTTGTCGCCCTTTGACCCACTTGGCAACAACAGGAAGACATTATTTATACAAACGTTAAACCAAGAAAATCATATGAAAATCATATAAAATCGATAAACAACTATTTCCCTTTCCCCCTCATTCACCATCATTCATTCACGTACGCAGACTCGGAGCACAGCCACTAAAGAAAAGAATTGCAGGATTTACACTTACCCCTTAGGTCCTCGGCTTGTGGCACACAGATGCACGTACACTGCACAACACAACACTATACAACACAGCACAGCACACTGGTTAGTCTGAGAGTTCAAATCCATTTCTGGCTAATGCTAGCTATGGCTGGGACATCTCAATACTGGCGAAGTACTTGAGCATTAGCAGGTGCCCAATAGAGGGCCACACAGCTTTAGAACAGAACTCTACACCTATATTACACAATAGATGGCAGTCACAGTTCTCCCACTACAGACTTTTTAACATCCTTGTCCCGACGAGGGCAACAAGACCTTGGATGTTTCGAAACACTTCGAATAAAGACCCTTCCAGACGACGTTACGCTAACATGACACACAGTCACAACACTACTTCTGTCAAAAGTCCGACTGCATGCATAAGCAACCAAAATGACTCTCCTAGCTAAATCGCATACCAGCACACAGGACAAACTCGAGTCGAGCTCAGTAACCCCTTTCCTAATTCCGCATATGCCCTTTCCGCGTTATGAACGTGAAACCACAAATACTTACATCTTTCATACGCAGTAAAAGAAACTGCTAATATCTATGTACACTGTATATTAGAGATGTGCAACTATGCACAATATATAGCCGTCTCTAGCACGTGTTGAAAACTCGTGTCGTCACATCACCATTTATTAATACTGTCATGAATCTCTCACACATTTCAACATATTGTGAAGATATCTGATGCAAATGCTGGGACTTGTTGTGTGAGAATGTAAGTATGAATTAAAACAAGGAGCTGTTGGAAGGTTAGGTGATGGCATGAACGTGTGTATGCTTATACAAGAAAATGTCTGAATTCAATGCCAGATATTTTAACAAGTGTGAAAGGAGAACAACTGGTGTTTAAAAGTCACCTAAAGATCCCAGCCTTTAGTAAGGTTGTGGGCAGAGCAACTGTAAAGTGGATGATTTCCTGCAGCAGTACACACGGCATTCAAAACCATAGTGTTCACAGTGCCTCTCTCTTACCAGTGTGCAACATGGTTTTTGAAAATATGTCTCAATTGTATTCTTTTAGTCAGTTCAAAACTTCCTAGCATTTCTATATTCAAACATTTTCACTGTGTTTTTCTAGAATCCTACTGATTTGGCCTACGTGTACAGCGGCTACGCGCCCCTCTCTGTAAGGCTGGCTCAGTATCTGGCAAGGCCTGGGTGGAGAAGCATCACAGAGGTGTTGAACTTGCTACCAGGCCCCAGAGTGGAAGAGGTCCAACAGATCCCAGCTGCTCTCCGCAAACGACGTGAGTGACCATTTATATATATATATATATGTTTTATAGTTAGTAGTGACACATGCTTTTGTAAGGAGTCATTAAATATTTTGTTAAGACTATCACAGGATGGAAGGCACATTTTGTTTTTTTTTGGGGGGAGGAGATATTTGAGAGGTGGGGGAGAGGAAGTGGATAAAACCTTCCAGAATTACATACAATTACACTTGGCAGATTTCATAAATAATTTATTATATTATATTTTTATTATATTATATTATAATTATTATGAATCCTATTGTGCTTGCCGAGGAGAAAGAACTAACATTCAATGCTCGCCAAACGCCCAGGATTACAAGCAAATAACGCACATAACGAATGATGAATAATTGGAAGTCATGTTTATTAACATTGGCCTAGTATAGAGACAGTCACGCAATACGATGTTTATTTAGATGACTCAACTGTTTACGTTTTCTCAAATTTAGGGACTAGGTTAGGACTTCAACATCATAAGTGGGTGGGTATGTATGTGGTAAAAGACTAGGACAAAAAGGACAGAGAACAAGAACCATTATAAACAATATGCAAATTCATAATTTATAACAGTGCAACACAATAATCCAAAAGCCCACAGTAGGTTATCTCCCATGAACCGCACAGAAAACTAGAAACTGACAAATATATTTACCAACTTTAACGAAACCTTATGCAGAAAATGCGAACTTGGGCGCATAGTCTCCTAATGCAAAACAATTATAAATAATCAGACAATACACGCTGAAAGCTCAATCGCGAATTTCAGTGTGGCGAGACAAAACAAGTCGCGTTCGTTATCTTTAGACAATACTGAAAAATACTCCTCAAAATTCAGCATAACCTAATAACTCCAACTGAGTTGGTTGCCTTACAAACAAGCGAGATATATTTATAAACGATGCTCCTTTCCAACACAGTTATGAAAGTATAAGCCCACTATAACTTGGCTGCAACTACGAAAAAGACAAGCATAAGCTAAACAATTAATAAAACCCAATAATAGCTCAGGCTACATCAGCCAAATCCTCCCACAAAATGCTCACGACGAAAAGTATAATGCAACAACTATCATCAAAAAACTGAAAAATGTGTAACAACAAATGTAAGAAAAACATGGTGAATTAATGTATCGTACCTTATGATCCAAGCAGATAACAAAAGAATGTAAAACGAGGTTCTTCCACCAAAGACAAGGCACTTGATCCATGAACATTAAAAAACAGACCGGTTCAACTTTTCTTTTACAAAATTACTTTTCGTTCACAAAGTCACAAAACGACTCGATCTTCCTTTCTCTAGCCTACAGACCAATACTAACCAGAAATGTGAACAGCGCGAGCCAGTTATATAGGCTTAGGGATTAAAACAGTGAACATTATTTACGAAATAGCCGAAACTGAAGCGTGCATGACGTAGTACCCCAAAACTACCCCTAATAATATTAATCTTCTAAGACTACTAAAAATCAATCAAAATAGTAAATATATTACAATATAACCTTTTCCAACAATCGGCAAAGAATAAGAAGGAGAAAACTATAAAACCAACTGACATTGAGACACACACAAGGGGGACGAAATAAACACATCCAAACAAGTAAGTCAAGTCAGAGTCAAAGTCAAATGAGGGCAAGGGTCAATGAAAGAAGATGATCGTCAAGTCAGTTACATACATTGTAAAACGTAAACAAAATACACAACAAACAAGAATACACATATCATTAAACACAGGACGGGGAAACAAAACATGGATCCACAGAAACATAGGACAGAACAGTTTCTCCAAAATACTCTTTTGCATTTTACATGAACTTAGTCAAACAACATGCCTGGATGGCATGTACACCTATTTTGTCGTGCATTTCGTTTCGTAAAGTGCTCAATGCGGTTAATTCTTATGCTACTGGATTGGCCATAGCAGACAGACTTGACCTGCTGCCAGTACCTCAAACCGTGTGTAGATCCCCATTTTTACATCTAGTAAGCCCCCTTTACTCAAACCATATCATTTTGGATGTCATACAAACGATGTAATAAATAAATGTCTGAACTCGCATCGACGCGATTGGGGAAATTTCATCTTTGCATTACTAGTGACTGCATAAACTGCATCACTTTCGCAATCGAAAGAGCCGTACTAACAGCAGCTTCGCTGTGTCCGTTTTCACGGGAGTTTAGGTTGTGGCCTATTGTAGCATTTGACACATAATAACTTCATATTATGAAAACTCCCGAGGTGGCATAATATAATAATAATAATACTGGATGCTGTGTATAAGCTTTTCCCCAAATCTCTAATCAGGATCAAAGCGTGGTGAGCGATCTGTACCACCCATTTTCTCACACAGAAAACACACATCTATCACTCAAACATGTGGTGTAAAGGCAGGGAGATCGCTATTAGAAGACGGAAAGGAAATCAAATTTTTTTTAAAGTGGAAATTTTATATTGACTGCATCCATTACCATTATTGAAAGGAAGGAGGAAACCAGAGTACCCGGAGAAAACATAAGTCACACATGTTCGCCCCTTGTGGTGATCGAACCTGCGACCCTCGGCATAGGAAACCAGCGACTAGCCCACTGTGCCACCCCCATTTTTTTTTAATCGTTCTTATATAGCGCTTTACCAGCTCAAGAGCTGCTCAAGGCGCTGGCCGATACAGGATCTAACTCAAGCCGCCCGAGACGCCCACCCGCAGCCTTTCAACGCATGGTCTGATGCCCGTACAATCCTGGGCAGCCAGGGATGGGGGAGAAGGACCTAAGTGCATGCTGGGTGTGTTCTTGTCACCAGCACTCGCCCGTCTAGGACATGAGCGTCAGGATCTTTAAAGTCCGTTATGATGGAATGTATGCGACACAGACTAGACCTCGGTTTATACTCTCATCCGAAGGAGTAGGAAACGGGAGTAAAGTGTCTTTCCCAAGGACACAACACAATGCCCCGGCCTGGGCTCGAACCCGGGACCTTCAGATCCGCAAGCCAAAAGCTCTACCATTAGGCCACCGTGCCTCCCGTCATATTAGAATGTCTCTTTAAGCTGCTTATCCCCTTTTTTGAGACCTTTCACCTCAATACTGTGGTTTGATAACCTCTTCTAGGATCGTAGGAAAGGTTAGCTTTTGCGAACTGTGGATGATGGTGTGAAACAGGAACTATGAACTCTGTATTCCCAAAGAAGAGTTGCAATCACAGTGTACAGTACCACACTGCCGTATACTTTGAAGGGAACGTAAAAGTCTTTATGGAATACTGTACTCCACTCCATAGGACCTAAGTAGCTTGTAGGGGAAAGTATTCCTTTTATTACATCTTCTATGATGCTGCTCTCTAGTATTTTTGTAAAAAAATAAAAACTAAAAAAAGAAATAAAAAAACAAACTGTGAAAATATGGCACCAGACTCACTTTCAGACGATTGTCAGTCATGTCAACCAGTTTTGATCTTCCAGGGGCATCCATAACATCGTCACAGTCTAGCACAGGCGAGCAGAAGCTAACACTCGTCTTCTTTCTTGGTGGAGTCACGTTTGCAGAGATCGCTGCCTTGAGGTTTTTGGCCCAGCAGGACGACGGTATAATTTTCATCGTCTCATTCTTTTTTGTGTGTGTGTCTTTTGTTGCTAATGGAGGCATTTTTGTTCCTTTAAAAAAAAAAAAGGATTCTGTAAATGGTAATATTAGTTTAGTTTGTTTATTTTTGGTCCTCACTAACTTCCTGTTTCTTTCTAATTTGACTATTTTGGAATGGCTTTTTCATGCTAACGTTTTAATTGTAACCGTAGCCATCGTTATTCAGTTTCTGCTTAGCATGTTTCGTTTAATTTTGTTTTATTTAGTTAACGCCATTTAATCTTAAGCTTCATTATTAAGACTTTGCTTTAGCATGTATCTTCCATTTCATTTTCTTTTACTAGGACTGTAAACTATGCTAATTTGTATGTGTAACCATCGTAGTTTTGCTGCTGACATTTTTTTTGTTAACAGCTAAGCATTTTCTCGTACTCCATATTTTTGCATGAATTTTCTTTTCAAGCGTTGCTGTAGTTTTGCTTTCTCTTGTTATCTTTATGCAGATGTCAGTAATGTTGCATGAATCAATCTGGACTTGTGGGTCTCAGCAGTGTTCCTTACTTTTGCTATACAATACAACACAAGTATGCATTAACATTTTAAGAAATAAGACATAATGTTTTGAGATATCCACCATGTATGTTAAGTTTACCAGCTGGTTATTAACAGCGCTTTGTTAGTTCCATCAACATTTTGACCAGCAAAGAAAGCCAAGAGCCAGTGCCGAGACACACCAAATTGCCGATTAATGATTCTCAGTAAATAGCAATGCATATTTGTACAAACTTGAGCAAATAGAGTGTAAATGTCTTAAGATACTTGTCACGAGTGATGAGTATCTGATTTATTTTGTCTTTTATGTTCAATTGTTTCTTTAGAAGAAGCGACAAAAGGTCTGGCAGATAAATGATAATTGCTACATAATAATGATAGCTGCTATATAATAATGATAATAGGCGACTAAAAATACAAAAAGAGAAGACAGAGCTAAAAGCAAAAGGAGATACGACACTCCAGAGTAAAACGTTTTCTATACATGGATTTTGCTTAAAGCTTTTTTAGGAGTATTAACAACAACGACAATAATAATAATAATAATAATAATGGCATTTATAGAGTGCTTCTTCCCCAAAAAGATTCAGTTCAAAGTGCAACCTCAAATGAACCTCACAAGTTTTGGACCCGTTAACATTGGCTCTCAAATTGCCAGAAATTCAGAAAGACTGTTCAGCAACTGTTTGTGCATGGTGTGTGTGTGAGTGCGTTGTTGTGATTTGCCTGCTGTTGATGTAGCGGCCACTGGAGAGTTTATCATTGCCTCCACCTCTATCATCACCGGCGACGGCCTTCTGCAGACGTTGGGCGGTGAGGGCAGTGAACCGTCAGTCATGTCACCGGAAGATCACCGCACCTCCAGCTTGAGAACTGATTGAACCGTGCATGTAGGCTAGTTTGTTGTTGTTGTAGTGATAGTGGTGATTGTTTTGTGTTGTTGTCGTGTGGTAGTCATTGGTCATTAGTAGTAATCGTGGCGTAATTCAACTAATTGTGGTAGTCGTTGGAGTTGGGTTTTGTTTGTTGTTCTAGTGGCTGTTGTTGTGACTGTTGATGTTGTAGTGGCTATTGTTCCGACTGTTGTTGTAGTTGTTGTGCATGAAACTCTAAATCTGAATGCTATTCACATTCGCTTCGCATTTCTTCTGTTTTTTTGTGTGTGGTGGTTGTCTCACCAGGGTGTATTTTGTAGTTTACAGTATGGCTTGTTGTAGCCTTGGTGCTTTGCTAACCATTGTTTGCTTGCTGGGGTGCACTCTTTGTCTGGGTTTATTTGATATTGACAACCCCTTGGGGTCATGAGCAATCTTGCCACTGTAGATTGTTCTAACCTATAAAGGGAAAAGTGAAAGCCCCAGTTGAAAACCTGTCTTGACTTTGTAGGCATGACCGATTCACTGCGGCAACAGTACCCCCATTGGGGTGCCGGGGGTTTCAGTATAAATAGTATCCCCACTTTCTGGAAATTTAGTGCTTTAAATTCCCACTGTCGCTGTCTTCCTCATTTACTCTTTCCCATTCCTGCTCTGTCCTATCACTCTGCTATACTATCTTCTTCTTCGCTAGATCAATGACCTACCTTTTTTCTTTAAAACTCTTCCTGGACAAGACTCCTTGTTTGTGTATGAGGTCTGTTGGATCAGCTTGGGAGTGTTGGACACTTTCTGCCGGGTGGTCACTAGGGCTTCCTATGATGTTATTATTTAGCAATATATGCATTTTATATGTATATGTTTTGTTGATAATTTATAATGATGTTTGTATTCTATTTTGTTTTTGTAACTGGGGGTTCTAGCAGTTGGGGTAAAGCCTCAGCCGTCCCCTGCGTGGGATGTCTTTATTGTAAAGTGACTGGCCGGTGGAGGGCATTCAATTTTCCCACTAGGGTTGTTTCAGCAGATCTTTTATGCGGATCGGGGGTTGTCCGGTCCTGATTTGGCTCGGAAGAGTCCGCTGGACCTAAAGCAACAATCAATCAATCAATCAATCAAACAATTTGATATTGACAGATTTTATAACTAAGAAACGATAGGCACCTGTTTCCGTTGAACAGGCGACTTTGACCCTAGCTGAGTGTCAGAGATCTATCAAGCATAGACTGTGTGCAGGTGTACGCCCGCAAACAATCTCTGACACTCAGATTGGGGTCAGCGTTGCTTTCGGGCTGGCTGCCTCTATAAGCTTTGGTAGCAGCATGGACAGCGGCTGAAGTTGTGTTTTAAATGTTCTTGCTACTAGCACGCTTGCTGATGGTTTCGCAGGGAGTAGTGTTTGAAATAGGCTGGCTTTATATCAGTGTTCGTTTCCTGTGGGAGGGTTTCGTACTTTGTAACAGGGAGACAAATAAAAAGGTTGAAGGAGTAAAAAACAACAGATTAATCCTTTTGCTGCCCATGGAGAATTGCACTGAGTTGCAACCATTTGCTAGGCAAATCTGGGGGCACCAAAGGCGGCTTGAGTTAGATGCTGTATTGGCTAACGCACTGAGCATTTGACAATGGATGGAGTGCGTTATAAATGGGCATTATCATCAAATCTGGCTCATGATTGTAACAAATTACCAAAAATTGTACCATGAACAGTATTAGAAATAACTGGATAACACTTATGCACTTCTGAAAGGTAATTAAATTTTCTACACAAATATGCTATTTGGAAAAAGGAAATTTTTTACTAGTTTTTAAAACAGTTTTTCTTTCTTTCTTTCTTTCTTTCTTTCTTTCTTTCTTTCTTTTTCTTTCTTTCTTTCTTTCTTTCTTTCTTTCTTTCTTTCTTTCTTTCTTTCTGTCTTTCTTTCTAGTCCAAATAAGAGATAGTGAGGAAGAGGGAGGGAGGCAGTCACATCGTATTTGTTGTATTTTTTATATATGGATGAGCGGTATAGCATCCTTTTCATCTATGTCCCTGCTTGGCGCATGGATCAGCTTTACTGGCATGTGAGTGGGGTGGGATGGGGGTAAGGAGCGGGTCACCCCTTTTGCTGATGGTTTAACTGTACCGAGAAAAAAAAATTACAATGATGATGATGAGAAAACACGTCATTGGCATTTTTCGTCACACTATTGTATGTCGACTTATCTCAGAATAAGCAGTCAAGGGTTAATAATTCCCTGCACGTGTATTTGGCTTTGATATTTCATTCAAGTCCTTCTTTATTATTTTATATTATATTTTATCTCAAGTAACTATTCATTGTTGCATCTTTGATGCAGCTATAATGGATGAAGATACATTTTATATTAATGTTAGCTTCAAGACTTGTTTTCGTTTATCAATCCAATGGGCAAAAAAATGATTATATATAATACAAATGATGATGATCATAGTGGGAATGGTGAAGATGCTGCTGATGGTAGGGGTGGTTTTTGTTATGATGATTTTGATGATGATGATTAGGCCAATGCTGATGGTGGCGATGATGATGAAGTAGCAGTAATGATCGAGGGGCTGCTGATAGTGATAACAATCAGGGTGATGGTGACGTTGATGTTGAGAGTAATAATATTACTACTACAAAGATTTATATAACACACGTCTCACAGTGCGGTGTTTGTCTGCTAGTGAATGATGGTGGATGAATTATTCATACGTTGATGATAGAGACTGGTGTTGCAGGGGGGACGGACTATGTCATAGCCACTACCAATATCGTCTCTGGCGACAAGCTGATGGACCTTGTGACGCAAAAAATGGACGTTGTGATGCTCAACCCTTTCTGAGAACGCCGGATGGTTTTGTTAGGAAGAAATGAATGAGAGAATTAAAAGGCCATTTATGGGCTCTGTGCGGAGGACTTCACAACAGACTGAAACATGGACAATCTTTGTGTGCAGTTTGATTCATTGCCCTATGACGGAAAAAGAAGGCATTATATTCGGTGTTTCCATGAACAGGAGTTGCTACTTAAACATCTGCATATATATATATATATATAATGATGCCTGTGCAGAACATAATGAACTTGGGCGCCCGTTTGATGGAAAAGTATAGAGAGAGGACAAAGAAAAACAGCCAGGAAACAAAATGGGTACAAGACCCCCCCCCCCCCCCTCCCCTCTCCTCCCTTTAGCTGACACACCACTATAGACGGAGTGAGAACCACAAAATTCATTTGAATAGAAATGAAAAAGATGCATGAGTGACTGATAATTGTAAAGAGGGGATGGGGCGAGAGAGAGAGAAATGAAATGAGGTACAATAACCGCCAAAAGGGGTGAAATTGTTTTGACTGAAGAAGACTGAGTGAATGTTACATTCATCAAGGTAACAGGAGATGGGGTTACATGAAAAAGGGCCCTAATCGTGAGAGAGGACCATAGTTGAAAAATACGCTCTATTCATGATATTTTGTGCAATACGATGAATGTCATTTTTATTTTTGTTGAAGACGCTTTTGTTGTATTTTTTGTTAGTATAAGCAGAGTGCCTAGATTAATTATTATCATAGGCACTTTGGTATAAGTTACTTTGAATCACATCCTCTGTAGTCTGTTTCAATGCATTATGGTCTTCAAGTATTTTATTCTTTATTGAACAGTTTTGAATCAGTGTGTTGTACGCTAGTTATGCTATGGTCTCATATGCCAGTTTGTGTGTGTTGTGTGTGTGTGTGTGTTTGAGAGAGAGAGAGAGAAAGAGAGAGAACAGTTGAGCTCTTTATTTTAAATTAAAAACTTTTTTTTAAAGAATTCTTGTTACCTTTATGTCTCTGCCCAACATTTACCTAATAAATGTGTGTTAACATCAAGAATTTACATTGTGCAATGTAATGCTATGTGTGATGAAACGGATTATGTATGTGGAGTTTCTGGTTTTGTCATGGCTCCCAAAAAAAGACCTTGAACGTTTTGAATGTGCAGTCATGGTATGGAATGTGACTTCGAACTTTGACATTTAAAGATGCTTTGCTTTGACATTGAACTTTGACCTTTACAGATAAATTGCTATGAAATGTGACCTAATATGAACTTTGACATTCCATTCTTGTAAGCAAAACATGCTGTGAAACTTGAAAGTACAAAATAAATGAAAACAAAGAATGGTGTTTGCGATCCTAATTTTTTAGTGATGAGCGAGCAAACATTTGAACTTAAAAACAATAAATTTTATAATTACTGAAGCCACATTAAAAAAAAAAAGTAAGAGTGAGAATAAACAGTTAAACTCAACATTAGTAAATTCCATCTTGACCCAATTAACTTTCCCATTCCTTTCTGCATACAGTTGGTTTTTCAAATATAATAGCTGTCCGCAGTAAATTATTACTGTGTACTGGAGTAAGTAACAAAATTGTGCTGATCACGAGCTACAAATAAATATATAAGCAGAGGGCCAACAGCGTTTAAAAAAAAAATTTCTTTAAGGTTTTATTCCTTATTGTAGACAGTTGAAACAATTAGTTGCCTCCCTTTTTCATTTAAAAAATACAAGCCAGGATAGGAATGAAAGTACAGTAAGGTGAAGATTATAATAGAAACCTGATGGACAGCATCTTTAGTGTGACCGACAGACCTAGCATCCTATGATGGCGTCATCGGTGCCGTGAAATGCAGCAACAAAAGACAACCTGAACGGCTGCGTTACTAAAAGCTAGGAAAGTAACACCGAGAAAAATTACACACATTTTTGTATCTGAAAATTGATACAGAAAAAAATCTATTGAATTGTGATAATAAAAGTGAATATTGAAAGAAGAAGCAAAAGTATATCAAAAGTTGAACTGGCCGGTACACACAAAAAAAGAAAAAAGCCATCGAATCCTTTCAAAACCTCATACACATGTTTTATTATTCTTCTATCTGTTGTTCTGTTTTGACTTTTGGTGAGACGGAAGAAGACGACTGTTATATTAATGTTCGTATAAAATGTAATGCGACTTCTTGTAGACTCGCTTGTGAATGTCTTGTAAAATAATGTTAATGCTGTGCTAAATTTGATTGTACATAAAGCACTCGTAAGTAACTTAATACATGGTAATTGTGCCTGCCACAGGTTTTCTAGGGACTTGGATGCTCGGGGAATTATCTGAGTCTGGGAAACCCTTTCAAGCATTCATTGAACTTAGTAGAACTCGAACTCATAACTCGATGAAAGAAGACTTTATTCAAATTGCTGGCATGGTCAGGTGAGTTATCCGAGTCAGGTACAACTGGCAAAGAAACAAAAAAAAAACCCTTAAGAAGTCTACACTAAAATAACAAAAGAATTACAAACTAGATTGACGCTCGCAAACAGCAATAACAAACAGTAAGAGGAATGTAGCAATAATCAGGTAGACTAACACCCCAATGTGAAGATTTTCACAAATAAGTTTTAGTTAGCGAAATGAGCAACACCTGAACAACATTGTTTCATTTAGAAACACAAGCAAAGTTCAGAGCCCCAACTAAAACAAGGAGTTCAAACTAACAAATAAGATATCAAAATGAAAACATCGTCCATAATTACGGAATCATATTTCTATAAATATCAAAATATAATAAACAAAACAATGCAAAGTAGTTACCTATAGTTCGGCATCCTAAACCACAAAATAATACAAGTTCCCTAGTCAACATGGGCAGACAAAAAAGGCAAGTCCTGGCAGACCAAAGGACAAAACACAACTGTGTCCAAAAGGCAAAGACAAGCTCACAGTCTTGGTTTATGATGAGCAAATATCACATTATCAGCAAAGCTCATGCAAAACAATTATTTGAGTCACAAGGATGAGTTGTTCTCACTTCAAAATACTGGCAAAAATAACAAAAACAACATTTTGTCCTCCAAAGGGAAATAAAGCTTCATTACAAAGTAAAACAAGGACAAACAATTAAAAAAAATTCAATTCATTGTGAGCTGCTAGCTCGCACAGTAATAATTTGCCATTTAAGGAAGGGTTTTGTTAATGTGATTATGTTCGTGCACCCTGCCTACCCCGCCAACCTAACCCCCTTATTTTCCCCCGTGGTGGAGGGGGGGGGGGGGGCAGTGGTTTCAGTATAAATAGTATTCCTACTTTCTGGCAATTTAGTGCTTTAAATTCCCACTGTTGCTGTCTTTCTCCTTTGTTCTTTCTCATTCCTACTCTGTTCTATCAATCTACTATACTATCTTCTTCTTCGCTAGACCAGTCACCTACCTTTTTTCTTGAAAACCCTTCTGGGACAAAACTCCTCATTTGTGTGTGAGTTCGGTTGGATCAGCTTGGGAATATTGGACACTTTCTGCCAGGTGGTCACTTGGGCTTCCTATGATATTATTTGGCAATGTGGGCATTTTATATGTATGTGTTTTGTTAATATTTTATAATGATGTTTATATTTTGTTTTTGTAAATGTGGGTTCAATAAATTAGAGTACAGCCTCAACGTCCCCTGCATGGGATGTCTTTATTGTAAAGTGACTGGCTGGTGGATTGCCTTAAGGGTTACCACTAGGGTTGTTTCGGCAGATCTTTTATGCGGATGAGGGGTGAGTCCTCTTTCATCGAAGTTGGTGTGCCGTTCTGAGACCTCTGCCTTTGCAGCTGGGGGGTGTGGTCCTCCATCATCGCCTGGACCTGCCGTTGCTTCGGGCGAAGCTCTCCATCGGCTACAGGGACCTACACGCACCACACCCACACACACACAGATCTGCACATCACGCACCTAAAAACATAACTCGTTATTTAATGTAAATCACTTCATTTATTCGTGTGATCGACTGCTTTAGCTCCTACTGAGCTTAGAATGACAGTTAGATTACAAACAGTGATTCTGGACTGTAAGCTAGCTTAAGTTATACGATTGAATTTTAAGATGTCCTGATTGTGAATTCAGCTTGAATTGTATTTACCTGAATTGAATTGATTGTTAATATTGTTACATATTGTTGTGGGCATTTTATTGTGTATAGATCGGGGTTTTCAGCTAGACAAGGGCGGTAACTGTTTTGTAGATACTGGGTTGGGGGTCTTGATAGGGGTTGAGGGTGGTTTAGTATTTCATATTCCCGTGAATGCGTGTTTGTTGTTGAATAAAAGAGTGTGATTGTCATCTGGCATTTCGTGTTAGTTTCTTTCGTTTGAGTTCTATCCTACCACGCGTTGTTTTGAACTGAACGTCGCGGAACCCGCTCGGGTGACGTGACAAGTAGTAGTATTGATACTATTGCTGGTCCTCTTGTTGTTTTTGGTATGTGTTTCTGTGTGTGTGTATGTGTGGGTGTGTGTGTGTGTGTGTGTGTGTGTGTGTGTGTGAACGGAAAACAAAACGATTGTAATTGTTGGTAAGTATCTTTAAATACATTTTAATTGCTTTATTATTTAAAAGAAGCTTCACATAAAGACTTTTATAATAGTAATAATAATAATAATAAAATTAATTAAAAAAAACATCATCATCATCATCATCATCGTCATATCATAGGCGACTTTTTGAAGTGTTGGTTGGAATATTTTCTCGTGTTCCTATAGCGGAAATGACTTGAGCATGAAGTTAAATATATGTCCTTAATTTGTTGTTGTTTTTTTGGCCTCATACGTCGTCGTGGTTTTTCCACTATAGACTTTACATATTCTCTCTACATATATATATCTATATATATATATATATATATATATATATATATATATATATATATATATATATATATATATATATATATATATATATATATATATATATATATATATATATATATATATATATATATATATGTGTGTGTGTGTGTGGGTGGGTGCTGTGTGTATATGATATTATGTTGAGTGTGTTGTCTATATATGTTTGTGTTGTGTGTGTGGATAACCCATAACGTAACGTAACATAACGTATGTGTATGGGTAGTGTGTGTGTGTGTGGTATATTATGTGTGCATGTGTTGTGTGTGGTATATTATATGTGTGTGTGTTGTAGTATGTGTGTTGTTGGTTGTGGTAGTATAGATATTATATGTGTGTGTGTGTGTGTGATGGTTTTTATAATAGAGTTATAATAGAGTTGTATTCATGTTCACTTAGTATATATGTGTGGTTTGTGAATTATAGTCATGAATTATAATAATAGGTAAAAACGCTTGTACATTATCACACTGACATTGTAATGCCCTGAAGAAGGTTATTAAAACCGAAAATTTGGCAATTCAAATTGAGTGGATAACATGTCGTTTTAAAAGTTTTATTTTATGTTTATAGGTCTAGGTAAAGTACATACCAAACGAACCAGTAGTTTGGGATAAAATGTTATTAGAAAAAACATTATGACATCACCCGATATGCATAATTTCTTTTGGTCATCTTGTAGGGATCTTTAATTTCTAAATACCAAGTTGTAGTTTTTTGTTTTTTTTTAATCCGTCCATTAGCTTTAGAGAAAAGTGCGCAGATGTCACCTCCGGACGGACGCCGGTCGGACAACGCCAAAAAAAAAAACCAACAGGAGGTCAGGAGCTTACAGAGGAGGAGGATTAACTCCCGAACGAAGCGAGAATGAGTCTTTTTGTCTCTGTCGGCTCGTCCGTGCGCGCTTTTCTCTAAAACTAGTCGACGGATTTCTTTGAAACTTGGTATATCAACAGGAAAAGCCCGAAAAGTTGGGAGTCTATTAAGAACATGTACGTCAATTCGCGTCAATTTGGAGTCCAGTTAGTTAGAAATTGGATTAGGTTTAGGGATAGGGTTAGGGCTAGTGTTAGGCCCAGACTATACCTATTTTCGAGCTATACCACCTGCATTTTTCAGGCATTTTCACTCTCCTTAGGAAAATAAGTATGCATATCGGCATATCATCATGGTAACCCCATTTTTCCCCCTTCTTTTTTTAATGTCATTTTCCCCAAACTATTGGAGGGATTTGGTTCAAACTTGTTATGTTCTTAGATTTTACAGATGCTTTCAACATTATCCAAAATTATGTAGAGTGACGTCATTACGGTGACGTCGCCTTTCTATTTTATTTTTTTTTAAATTTATAATTTTTACACTTTCCTTTAATTTAACTTTACCGATACTTTGAACTTAAAACAAAACTTATGTATATCGAGTGACGTCATCGTGGTGAAGTAATTTTGTTAAATGTAAAAATCCACAACGTAATTAATAAATAAACACCATGCTTACGGGATTCGAAGCTCGAAGGTAACAGGAGGCACTGTGGTCTAATGGTAGTGCTTCGGCTTGCGGATCGGAAGGTCCCGGGTTCGAGCCCTGGCCGGGCCATTGTGTTGTGTCCCTGGGAAAGACACTTTACTCCTGTTTTCCTACTCCTTCGGATGAGAGTATAAACCGAGGTCTAGTCTGTGTCGCATACATTCCATCATAACGGACTTTAAAGATCCTGACCCTCATGTCCTAGACGGGTGAGTGCCGGTGACAAGAACACCCAGCATGCACCTAGGTCCTTCTCCCCCATCCCTGGCTGCCTCGGATTGTGCTCAGTTGTCCGGGCGTCAGACCATGCGCCCAAAGGCTGCGGGTGGGCGTCTGGGGCGGCTTGAGTTAGATCCTGTATCGGCCAGCGCCTTGAGCAGCTCTTGAACTGGAAAAGCGCTATAAAAGAAGGATTAAATAAACAGATGAACCCCTAAATAACCCTAAGCGTTTGAAGTGCACGCGATGAACCCATGTACCCGTTAGGGTCCAGCATTTGTTGTTGTTTAACAGAAACTAGTTCGCGGTGGAACAAAATTAGCGGCAGCGAATGTTTTTGTTTTATGGAGCTCCATGGAAAGGAATCATCGCTCCGATTTTCTACCGCCTGCCGCGCATCTTCTGCTCCACTGATGTGTCGCAGCATAACCTATAATATAGGAAAGATATCTTTACGTTGTGGTTTTTTTCTTTCCGCGCACGCTTCGCTGTCGGCCTGCACAGCTTTAAATGTTTCACACAGGTAATGAATTTAAGGCCAGAAGTGGGAGTCATTTTTATCCCAAAAATATTTTTTGGGGTGTTTTGGGATTATTGGTTATTTTGCATGTTTAGACTATCTACTTCAATCCTGTATAGTGTTTTTGCATATATCCTCAATGATTTTATGTAAAAATTGTTCCTAACTGCTGTGGGGGTGCAGAAAAGTTCATCAAAAAAATTTACAATTACAAAATTTGGTCATTTTTGCTGCATAGTTACCGCTATTTCTAGCGGACGATTCGGGGATTCCCGTATACCAAAATAAACAGGAAACCCTCATGAACATGCTGAGGTCACTTCCGGATTTATAAATAGGTATAGGCATTGTTCAAACTACGTTCTTTTGACCAATGGGTTTCACCTTCTCATCAACACTTAGTAGCATACGTCATTTCCCTAGACACCGATTGGTCCGCTCGATTTTCAGTGCCTTCCGCGCATGCGCAATCGACATCTTTTGCTTCGTGTACCGACTTCCTGCGACGCTATCGGTGATATCCACTAGGTCTAATTCACAGTGTAATTAACTTCAAAACGATGCCAAAAAAGCATATGGGCAGGGCATGATGGAGGACATGTAGATATGTTTGTGTGATAGGTATTTACATTTTGTGACAGTGATTTGCATTCCAGAAGTGCTTTTTCTATGTGAGCAGGAATTGGTAACTTTCAAATGCAGTTTTCTCAAAACTTTGTTTTTGTCCGACTTAGTTGCACTAGAAAACAAAATTCTCAGATTCTATTGAAGATATTTACATAATTCTTTTTTTATTTCATTCACAAAACATTTCTCTGTGGAATAACAGAGGGAAATATTTATATTTGCTAAAGATAATTTTTTATTTCACTTTTAGTGAAGGGGTACCCCTAAATTTTCATGTAAAATATAAATGACCCTGTAATTTTTTTCATAAACAAAACTGTGAAAAATGGCTCTGTCAGTCCAGAAAGGTGATGTTACAGTTGAGAAATAAATAGGTTTGAACAGTACATATTGATTCCTGTTGTCTGAAAAATGTTTGTAAGATTGTATGATTTTGCATGAATTCGGCAAAAAAACACTCATATTGAAGACAAAACACATTTCAGAAAAGTGTTTTTTGCAGATTTTGAATGATCTTAATACAGTCCACTCAAAAATAAATCATAATGGCATCATACTTCAGGTTTTAATTTACCCCCCACTTCTGGCCTTAATGAGCATTGAAGTTTAACCTCCACATCCATCATTGGCGATATGGCAGACGGGGAAAACCACCAGACTGCTAACATGGACAGTGAAATGGCCACCTTTTTTTTTCCCTCCACCACGGGATTCGAACTCCGGTTTTTCCGCTTTGCTTTATGAATACTCGGCGTACGGAGACAGTGCTGATTTTGAATCCTCTCTCAAACGACAGATGATGTCGTGTTCTAACACTCCCTTGTGTGTTTCGTAGCTTTGTATTTTGTATGCTTTGTTTATAAAAGAAAAACGCCCCTACCTCCGCCGGATTTAGAATTAAATTTACATGTTGGACAGCCAAAATCTGTGGTTAGGGCAGGTAGTTCGTGTGCGCCTTCGCGATGTGCGTGCATGTGTGCGTATATACGAGGGCAGTCCAATAAGTACTTAGCCTCACCGCCCGATGGCGCCAGTATCGCAAGAGAAATTTACTATCGTGTAATACATTCTCGTAGACGGCTACTGTCGAAATTTCAGCCGGATCGGACTCGTAGTTTTATTTTGACCGCGTGTGGAAGCGGGCGTGTCCGCCGATTTTAGAAAAAAGGAAAAAGAGCAATATCGGTCGGTGATTCGATTCTTGGGCTGCGAACTACTGCCCCATCTACCGTATTCTCCAGATTTGGCACCGTGCGAATTCTTTTTGTTTCCAAACTTCAAGAAGTCACTCGCTGGGCAGAAATTTGAGTCGAATGAGGAGGTCATCCCCGCCATGGAGGCCTACTTTGTAGACCTCGAGAAAACGTATTTTTCAGACGGGCTAAAGAAGTTGGAGCATCGCTGGGTCAAGTGTATCGAACTAAAAGGAGACTATATTGAAAAAATAAATCGCCACTTGTTTAAAATTTTCGTTTTTCTTTTGTAGGGTAAGTACTTAACGGACCACCCTCGTATATCTATCTATCTATCTATCTATCTATCTATCTATCTATCTATCTATCTATCTATCTATCTATCTATCTATCTATCTATCTATCTATCTATCTATCTATATATATATATATATATATATATATATATATATATATATATATATATATATATATATATATATATATATCCCTATAGGTCAATCACATGTACGTGTGTGTTTAATTGTTTATTATTGTGCAAGTAAGATCATGTAATGCAAATCAGCCAAGGACATACATGAAACACGAAAGTGATAGAAGAAAATAACACACACAAAATACACACACACACACACACACACACACACACACGCACACACACACCCACACACCCACACACACCCATGTCACATGAACACACGTCCATTTTTAAATAGGATTTTATTGCGTTTTCTATCCCTGTCTTCGCCATCACTGTCGGCAAGTTGTTAACACTGCGGTAAATTGAGCACAAGATGTAGGTCAGTCCTCCATCTAAATCTACTTACTATTATGTACCGTAAACCAAATCATACCAAAGGCAGCTATCATGATGAAATAAACAGTAATCAAAACAGGAGAATGAAGAAATAATCCTCAAGAAAACAATGCACGCACTAAACGAACACATCCCAGAACTGCGGTAAATTGAGCACAAGATATAGGTCAGTCCTGCATCTAAATCTACTTACTATTCTGTACCGTAAACCAAATCATACCAAAGGCAGCTATCATGATGAAATAAACCGTAATCAAAACAGGAGAATGAAGAAATAATCCTCAAGAAAACAGTACACGCACTAAACGAACACATCCCAGAACTGCGGTAAATTGAGCACAAGATATAGGTCAGTCCTGCATCTAAATCTACTTACTATTCTGTACCGTAAACCAAATCATACCAAAGGCAGCTATCATGATGAAATAAACCGTAATCAAAACAGGAGAATGAAGAAATAATCCTCAAGAAAACAGTACACGCACTAAACGAACACATCCCAGAACTGCGGTAAATTGAGCACAAGATATAGGTCAGTCCTGCATCTAAATCTACTTACTATTCTGTACCGTAAACCAAATCATACCAAAGGCAGCTATCATGATGAAATAAACCGTAATCAAAACAGGAGAATGAAGAAATAATCCTCAAGAAAACAGTACACGCACTAAACGAAGACATCCCAGAACTGCGGTAAATTGAGCACAAGATATAGGTCAGTCCTGCATCTAAATCTACTTACTATTCTGTACCGTAAACCAAATCATACCAAAGGCAGCTATCATGATGAAATAAACAGTAATCAAAACAGGAGAATGAAGAAATAATCCTCAAGAAAACAGTACACGCACTAAACGAAGACATCCCAGAACAACAAGACATTTGATTATTTGATTAGAATTAATACACGTAAGTGTGTGTGTGTGTGTTTGTGTGTGTACGTGCGTGTGGATTAGAGGTGAAAACCAAACACAACTACATGTAAATCGTACTGAATAAATTATGATACAGAGATACAGTCAAACCAGGAGAATGAAACAAATGTAGAGCTTAAACAACAGACAACCAAAGGTATAATAATAATAATAATAATAATAATAATAATAATAATAATAATAATAATAATAATAATAATAATAATAATAATAATAAATCGGTAGTGTTGTATTCTACGACAGAAAAAAAAGAAGAAAAGACAGCTTATATTAACAAGCGTCGTAACGGCAAACTATTACAATTGGCAGGTCACAGAATTTATTGTTGCAGTCTGGTCTAAAGGGTCTGGACTTGTGCATGCTATGATTCCCTATTTGATATCACCCAGAGAGCCTTAAGGAGCGATCGATCAGCGACATGCAGACAAAAGTCTGCTATTGTCATATTCAACGTCAAATGACGGTTGTCTGGCTTCTCCGTGTGGCGGCATCTGACGACAATGACAGGAGACAAAAGGAGAGAGATGGAGGGAGAGAGAGGGAGGGAGAAAGAGAAAGAGAGAGAGAGAGAGACACCTGGCTCCCTAGAACGTCTGGCTGTCTACTTGTAGCAAGTGACAAGGCTGACCAGGCACATTAAGCTCGAGCGCGCGCTCTGTGAGTTTTTCTGTTGCTTGGCCTTCGAGGCCTCCATCCGCCGTAGATTGACTTCTGTTGCCTCTCGCAGCAGTTTAAATTCACGTTGGATGGTGTCATGCAGCGACTTCTTCGACAACCGTGCGTCGTCTGTAGACATCAGATCCTGCAACACCACAGCATCGATATTACCTGATTCATACATCAATCTAAAGTCTACAAGCCTTTTGAACAACCTGGGTCGATACAAAAGAAGGAAGGAACCAATTATGAGATAGAGTACGTTTCGAAACGGTCCTTTTGACAACAAACGGGTAGCACATTAACGTCACCTTTGTAGTAGTAGTAGTAGTAGTAGTAGTAGTAGTAGTAGTAGTAGTAGTAGTAGTAGTAGTAGAAGTAGTAGTAGTAGTAGTAGTAGTAGTAGTAGTTTTTAATTGATTGATTTAGTAGTAGTAGTAGTAGTAGTAGTAGTAGTAGTAGTAGTAGTAGTAGTAGTAGTAGTAGTTTTTAATTGATTGATTTATTGTTGCTTTAGGTCCAGCGGACTCTTCCGAGCCAAATCAGGACCGGACAACCCCCGATCCGCATAAAAGATCTGTTGAAACAACCCCAGTGGGAAAATTGAATGCCCTCCACCGGCCAGTCACTTTACAATAAAGACATCCCACGCGAGGGACGGCTGAGGGTTGACCTCAACTACGCGAACCCCCGGTTACAAAAACAAAATAGAATACAAACATCATTACAAATCATCAACAAAACGCATACATATAAAATGCCCATAGTGCCAAACAGTACAATCATAGGAAGCCCCAGTGACCACCCGGCAGAAAGCGTCCAACACTCCCAAGCTGATCCAACAGACCTCATACACAAACAAGGAGTCTTGTCCAGGAAGAGTTTTCAAGAAAAAAGGTAGGTCATTGATCTAGCGAAGAAGAAGATAGTATAGAGTAGTAGTAGTAGTAGTAGTAGTAGTAGTAGTAGTAGTAGTAGTAGTAGTAGTAGTAGCCTAGTAGTAGTAGTAGTAGCCTAGTAGTAGTAGTAGTAGTAGTAGCAGCAGTTGTAGAATGAAACATTTAGGCGGGTCACTTTATCCTGGTTAAAATAACAACAACAACAACTTACAAATAACGCACAGGAAATAACTCGACTAAGCAGATAAACATATATTAAATCTATGCATAGTGAAAAACAACAAACAATAAAATGTGAACGAAGCCGTTAGTTAACATTGAAATACTTGAAACAAGGCTAAAATAATAAAACAAAGCATCAGGTTTATTAGGTCACTTTATCTTTCCAATGAGAGTTTAAACTGAGGTCTGTGTACGCATGCATTTCATCGCACGGAGTAAAGGTTCTGACGCGCATGTCTTACACCCAGCATGCATTACATGTAGGACACGCGCGTCTTATTGTTACGTTGAAACGAACGAAAGTGTGTCTAAAGCGTGTACGATAGATCTAATCGTTTCGTTTTGCAAAGTATTCAATAATGGAGTTTATTTACCTTTGATTTGAGTTTGCATTGTTGTTAGGAGAGTCTTTGTATAACGTTGATAATTTGCGAAGTTTCTGGATCTGCGTGTTTACTCTTGATAGAAATTTCCGGATGGATATCGAAGGTCGTGAATGTTCCCGGAAGTAGAGAAAATGTGTAATGACGTAAGCCAGTGATGACGATCTTTAGTTCGATTGGTGGCAGTACGTCATTTCTACCATGTACCATATTGTTCCAGAAAAGAGAGAGGTTATTTAATCGTGTGCCGAGTCGGTGTTGAGAGAGTAAAGTTGTTGATAGTGATTTTGGAAAGTTGCTGTGAAAGTTGTTGAGTTGAATTGAGAATTGTATGCAGTTGTTGATGTATGCTGAATAAAAGTGGAAAACTTCATACGTCGACTTTGTGAATTGTATGCTGTTTGGACGGGCTGTGTGAATAAACGAATCTAAGTTACACAACTATCAGGAATTCAAGCATCGGGGCTGAATCAGATACTGATAGAAAACACCATCATCGAACTGAGTGTAACATTTTGGGGGTCAAGCCGCGATTCACGCCATAGCCAAGGGTTCAACTGCTACAACAAGCGAGTCAACGTTACGAGAGGCAGTCATCGAGGGTAGCCGCCAACGAGTTGCGTCGAGAGGGGCCAACATACTGGGACTACATCCGATAGATTCGGGTTGACTGCAAGGGCGTGTAGTCGCCGAAGAGTTGCTTCGTGAGCGAACAACAGAGCGGGACTACGTGGCTGCCGCAGGACTACGTCGAGGGACAGTCTCGGAGCTACATCGCAAGTGTTACAGCGAGCGTCGAGCGGACGTCGCGTCTACTTCAGCACAGGAGCGTGTACATCAACACCAGCGTGGTGCAGCGTCGCATACGACGAGGACAGCGGGGCCTGCGTCAACGAAGGCGACTAGTGGCAAGCATCAGCGCTACTGCAGAAAGCGTGCTGTTCTAGAACAGTCTAGAAAGGTACAGCACAGTCAAGAACTTTCCAGAAAAAAAGAACTTTCCAGAAAAGAACTTTCTAGAAAAGAACTTTCTTTAAAAGAACTTTCCAGAAGCATCAAGATGGCTGACTTCTGGCAGAAAGGGATTCAACTGAATCTAAAAGGGAAACAGCTGACGGAGTACGTCAAGTCCCAGGAGAGAATACAAGAAAGAGAATTAGAAGAGCAGCGTCGCCGTGAAGAAAGAGAATTAGAATTGAAGCGTCTGGAAATTGAACAGCAGCGGCAAGAAAGAGAAGAGCAGCGTAAAGAAAGAGAAGATGAGCGCAGGCGTGAGGAAAGAGAAGCTGATCGGCAGTTCCAACTAGAGTTGGCGCGCATCCAGCAACAGCAGCATGCGCCACAAGTTATCAGTGACAACACGGCTCCAAAATTGCCAGCTTTCGTCGACGGGAAGGACCAGATTGACTGTTATCTGGCGAGATTCGAAAGGTTCGCTGAAAGCTCTAACTGGCAACCTCAAGACTGGGCAATTCGACTGAGTGCACTTCTGACGGGGCAAGCTCTCGAAGTTTACACCAGACTGTCGAACGATGACGCCAAAAACTACGACGTCTTGAAAGAGGCCCTGTTGCAGTGCTATAACTTTACAGAGAAGGGCTACCGTAAACGCTTCCGTGAATGCCGGCCTAAGTCAGACGAGACGCCAAAGCAGTTTGTGGAGCGCCTGTCGTCATATCTACACAAGTGGGTGGAGTTATCAGGCGAAAGGAAGTCTTACGACAGTCTCCATGACCTGATCGTGAAAGAACAATTTCTCAATGCCTGTCACAAGGACCTAGCGACCCACTTAGAAGAACAAAAGCTGCAGACGCTTAAAGATGTGACTGAGGCTGCTGAAAGATATCTTATCGCTCATGGGAAAACCCTGGGGCCACCCAGCGCGACGAAACATTTTCAGAAGACTGCAAACCATGGGAACCAGATCCAAGGAAGCCAGACGAGCCAGAGACAGACAGACTCCACGCCTCCCCCCAGGGAAGGGCATTCAAGGGGCTGTTTCACCTGCAACGCTACAGACCACAGAGCTTCTAACTGTCCTCAAAACAAAAGTAGCGGACAGCGGAGCAGTACGGACAACGCAGCGGCGGGCAACCGGCAGAGGCGGTTCTCCAATCAACGGCAAACCAGTAGATCTGACCATCAGGTGTGCGGCGGGAGCGTCATTCTTCCGAGTGAGACCGAGCGCACAGCTACCCCTGCGGACGTGCAAGAGTGCATGACCGATGGCCAACTTCTCCTTGCCAACGGAAAATCCATCCCCGTCGTCGCCAGCGCAGCTGTGACCGTCCAGAACATGCCTGTTTCAAAGGGACGCGTCGGAAATCATGAAGTGACTGTTTTAAGAGACTCTGGCTGCAGTGGGGTCATCGTCAGAGAAGACCTAATCGCTAAAGAACAGTTCACTGGCGATTCAAAATGGACACTTATGGCCGACAGCAAATGTGTGAGAGCGCCAGTTGCGAAGATTCATGTCAACACCCCTTTCTACATAGGCGAAGTCGAAGCGGTTTGCCTGAAGAAGCCGCTGTATGATTTGATGATCGGGAATATCGACGGCGCGAGACGACCCGACGACCCCGATCCAGAGTGGAGTCCTGCCTCAACCCAACGCGTCGAAGTTGTGGAGGAGGATCCACTGCCATTTCCCGATGGAGACCTTACAGAGCTGCTACGGGATAATGTGGTTACTCCGGCTCAGCCCTGCCGACCAGAGATCGTCGGTGCTGTTACTACCAGGGCCCAGGCCAAGAGAGACAAGACGTCTACGCCACTGAAGGTCGCCGACAACTCCAAAGCTGCCATCGTGGACAGAGATAAACTGATCCAGCTCCAGGAAGCTGATAGTACTTTAAACAAGTACAGGAACCGCCAAGACCACGTGACCAAAGGCAGTGGCACGGTCTATTTTGAGGTGAAGGCCAAGATCCTGTACCGAATCTTCCAGCACCCGAGGGTCAACGGAGGTAAACCACTACGTCAAGTCTTGGTACCGTTACCCCTAAGGCGCCAAGTGATGGAAGTAGCGCATGACTCAATTATGGGAGGTCACCTAGGTATCAAGAAGACGTCAGACAGAATCCAGGCGGTGTTCTACTGGCCAGGACTTCATGCGGACGTCAGCCGTTTCTGCCGATCATGTGACATTTGCCAGAAGACCATACCTCGAGGAAGGGTTCCGAAAGTGCCTATGCAGAGGATGCCTCTGATCGACCGACCTTTCAAGAGGGTGGCCTTAGACTTAATCGGCGAAATAAGACCTCCGAGTGAAGAAGGTCATCGGTGGGTACTGACTTTAGTGGACTATGCGACTCGGTACCCAGAAGCAGTGCCACTGAAGAAGATTGACACTGAAACTGTAGCAGAGGCACTGGTGGACATGTTCAGTAGGCTTGGAGTGCCTGAAGAAATTCTGACAGACCTCGGGACGCAGTTCGTCTCTGACTGCATGAAGGAGGTCAACAGACTGCTGAGCATCCGGCATTTGACTACGACACCCTACCATCCGATGTGCAACGGGCTTGTCGAGAAGTTCAATGCTACGCTGAAGTCCACCCTGAAGAAACTGTGCAGCGAGCAGCCCAGACAATGGCATCGCTATATCAACGCCTTACTTTTCGCCTACAGAGAAGTACCGCAGGAGTCCACCGGCTTTTCTCCGTTCGAGCTGCTGTACGGAAGAACCATCCGAGGGCCGATGCACATCCTAAAAGAACTGTGGACGAAAGAAGTAGACACCCCAGAGGTGAAGAACAGCTACCAGTACGTGTTTGAGCTACGGGAGAAGCTGGAGCAGACTCTCGAGATAGCCAGAGAAAACCTGAAGAAATCCCAGGACTGTGGAAAGCACTACTATGACCGTAGGGCTGTGAACAGGAAGTTCAAACCTGGCAACAAAGTGCTGGTGCTGCTACCTACCGATCATAATAAGTTGCTGATGCAGTGGAAAGGCCCGTACGAAGTGGAGACCGTGGTGGGGATCAACGACTACAAAGTGAAGGTCGGCCAGCATTCTAAGATATACCACGCCAACCTCCTTAAGCTGTACGTGGAAAGGCCGTCAGAGACTGTACGCGCAGCAACAGCAGCTGTGATAGACGACAGCTTTGACAGTGAGGAACTGTTGGAACTTGGAGACTTCCACAGCAAAGAAGGCATCGATGATGTTAAGCTAGGACCGAGCTTGACGGAAGGTCAAAAATTGGAGCTCAAGGACCTTATGGGCGAGTTTCCCCACAACTTCAGCGATGTCCCTGGCTCTACAACTTTGGTCGAACACGAAGTCCACCTCGCTTCGAATATCCCTGTTCGATCCAAGCCCTTCCCGATCCCTTTCAAGGCCCGTGAATCCTTGAAGAAAGACATCGATGAGATGCTGAAGATGGGCATCATCAGGGAGTCCAGTTCCCCCTACGCGTCCCCTGTCGTGGTCGTGAAGAAGAAGGACGGGAGCAACCGAGTATGCATCGACTACAGGAAGGTTAATAAGATCACCGTCTTCGACCCTGAGCCGATGCCTACCGCAGCAGACCTCTTCCGCCAATTATCGGGGAGTAGAATCTTCTCAAAGATTGACCTCAGCAAAGGTTATTGGCAAGTCCCCGTGCGTCAACAGGACATACCAAAGACTGCTTTTATAACCCCTGATGGGACGTACGAGTGCCTAAGGATGCCCTTTGGTATGGTCAACAGCGGAGCTACCCTGAAGAGAGGGATGAAGAAGATGCTCAAAGGGATGGACAATGTCGTGTGTTACTGGGACGACCTGCTAGTCCACACTCGCACCTGGGAAGAGCATCTGCAGACCTTGAGGGAGCTGTTTCACCGTCTCACAGAAGCCAACCTGACCGTGAGACCCAGTAAGTGCATTCTGGGGACTGACAACGTAGACTTTATCGGCCATTCGCTAAAAGAAGGACAGAAGGGGCTTCTACTAGAAAACGTCACCAAGATTCTGAACGCTCCACGTCCCCAAACCAAGAAGCAGGTGCGATCTTTCCTGGGGTTGGCTGGATACTACAGGGAGTTTGTACCAAACTACTCCGCCATCACAGCACCCTTGTCGGACCTGGTGCGGAAAGGCTGTCCAAACCAAGTGCAGTGGGGACCGTCTCAGGAGAGGGCATACCAGACTGTGCGCGACCTCCTTTCGAAGGATCCGGTGCTACGACTGCCCGATACTTCCAAGGAATTCGTCTTAAGGACAGACGCAGCGGACGAAGGCATCGGCGCCATACTGATGCAAGAGCACGAAGGAAAACTATTTCCGGTCAGTTACGCCAGCAAGAAGCTGTCCAGGGCTGAGAAAAATTACTCGACCATGGAGAAAGAGTGCCTTGCCATCATATGGGGAATCCGGAAGTTCGAACTGTACCTTCAAGGAGTGAAGTTCGTGCTACAGACTGATCACAAGCCGCTAACTTACTTGAATTCTGCCAAGTTTGTGAACAGTCGGATCATGAGATGGGCTATGTACTTGCAGAACTTTAACATGCGAGTAGAATCTATCAAAGGATCAGACAATGTTGGTGCGGACTTCCTCAGCAGAGTGTGTGAGTAAAGAACATTGACTGTGTGGATGAACTGTGAACATTGACAATATCCAGATAGACTTGAAGATGGAAACCATTGACTCTGTGTAGATAAGCTGAGCGCAATTACAGTATTCAGAAAATCTTAAATTAGTTTCAATTGTGGACTTTGTTTGTGCATTACGTTTCAACGTTGTTGAAAGAAATTAAGTAAATTTCTTCTTGAGTGGGGGGTTATGTTACGTTGAAACGAACGAAAGTGTGTCTAAAGCGTGTACGATAGATCTAATCGTTTCGTTTTGCAAAGTATTCAATAATGGAGTTTATTTACCTTTGATTTGAGTTTGCATTGTTGTTAGGAGAGGCTTTGTATAACGTTGATAATTTGCGAAGTTTCTGGATCTGCGTGTTTACTCTTGATAGAAATTTCCGGATGGATATCGAAGGTCGTGAATGTTCCCGGAAGTAGAGAAAATGTGTAATGACGTAAGCCAGTGATGACGATCTTTAGTTCGATTGGTGGCAGTACGTCATTTCTACCATGTACCATATTGTTCCAGAAAAGAGAGAGGTTATTTAATCGTGTGCCGAGTCGGTGTTGAGAGAGTAAAGTTGTTGATAGTGATTTTGGAAAGTTGCTGTGAAAGTTGTTGAGTTGAATTGAGAATTGTATGCAGTTGTTGATGTATGCTGAATAAAAGTGGAAAACTTCATACGTCGACTTTGTGACTTGTGCGCTGTTTGGACGGGCTGTGTGAATAAACGAATCTGAGTTACACCCTATCAGGAATTCAAGCATCGGGGCTGAATCAGATACTGATAGAAAACACCATCGTCAAACTGAGTGTAACACTTATATTGCTTTTATGTTACCTGATGAAAATATTGGGCAAACATTGGTACTTAAAATAATGAATTAGAAGGCAAAAAAATACAAAACTCCATTTGTTTACATTAACCCACAAGGGCATTAACCAAATAGAATGCATCTGCGATAGCAACAAAAAAGTGGATCCTCGATCGCACAGTGATGGATAACACCCAGCCAGTTGTATTATAAATAGGAAAGGTGGTATCAGACTGGGTCTTTGGCCAAACCAAAGAGCTTATTACGGAAAGAGGGGGAACTTCCATTATGTCCTATACAAAAAATGCGAGACGCTCTCACGGATTATTTCCCCTTGCTCGGGCTGGCTATAATTCATCATCTGCTATATGAATGATCTTTGCTTATTGAGCCTATGCCATTGCAAAAGAACATTTTTATGGCAACGTTTGCAAAAACCAAACTTTTAACCATCATTATTATTAACATTCCGCTACTGCTGTCTTTTTTTTTTGTTTATGTTTACTTATTGACATTTATTAGGTGCTTTTATGCTGCTTATGTGTGTATGTCATAGGTTCGTTTTCTGCCCTGGAATTTATTATTTTTTAAGCAACGACAGATATTTTAAAACTAAAATATGCATGACAGACTGCTTCATTTATCCGAAACTGTGTAAATCCGTAATCGTGAGAGAGAGAGAGAGAGAGAGAGAGAGAGAGAGAGTGATAGAGAGAGGGGGGCTGGGGGAAGAGAGAGCTCTGTCATTCAATCAATTAATCACAATAAAGCACAATAACAAAAAGTTTCACTAATAGTGTGAATTTAATTTATATCAGGTGTCCCCCTAACCCCCAACCCTCTCACCTCCCACGTCACTGGCTTAATAACATCAGTCACTTCATGGAAAATAATTAATTAATCAGACAGAACAATCAGAACCTAGACTACAACATTCCATGCAATATAGATCTAATGCGCAGAAATTCACAGATCAGAACAAGGACTGAGTTTCTACATTACATTTTTTTCCCCGTTTACACTCAAACGAAAAGGGATTACAACAGATCAAGGATCATTTTTGTGCCTAGGTAAGGGGTTATCTTGCACAGTATTTGATCACAAGGAAAAAACAGACTTAGTCTAATTTAACTTGTTAACATAAGCAGTTTGACGAAGCCAAACTGCCAATCTGACATCTACTTTTGAAATATAAGCACAAATATAGTCAAACAACCTAGCAATAACGTAAACAGTGAGCGACCTGTTGAACGTAAACTGTCAGCAAGCAAACTGTTTTGGATTTAGCACATAGGTATAACATGAATCATTCAAGCCGCTCTCCGATTGTTTAAACACTAACAACACTGCAGCTGTCTTAGTTTAGGCCTACATAAACACAAAAAAATGAAGTTTTTCAATTGCAATTTACCTTTCTTTGTCTCTTGGAAATTTGAAAAAGGACTTGCTAACAAAACGTTTCTTGTATCTGGCATTATGGCAATTGATGGCTGTGCAAAAGTCACCGCCCTGTTTCACTCGGTCGCCTTTTGATTTTCTGCCATGAGCCATTTTCAGCATGTCGACAAGGGAGCATAACTCGTACGTTTCGTCTCGCGGTTCTGTACCAAGTTCCCCCTCTTTCTATCATTAAGCTCTTTGATATAACTTGAACGCATTGATATAGGTCTATTTCATTATGTTATGTAGAACTTTCACCGATCATAGGCCTATATCGATTCGATTAAATGATGATTACATGTTGGTTGTTATGCGGTTTGACAATAAACCCTTTGAGCTGCCCATTGGTTTGGCCAAAGAGCTTATGATAGAAAGAGGGCGAACTTGGTACAGAACCGCGAGACGAAATGTACGAGTTATGCTCCCTTGTCGACATGCTGAAAATGGCTCGTGGCAGAAAGTCAAAAGGCGACCGAGTGAAACAGGGCGGTGACTTTTGCACAGCTATCAATTGCCATAATGCCAGATACAAGAAAAGTTGTGTTGGCAAGCCCTTTTCCAAATTTCTAAGAGACAAAGAAAGGTAAATTGCAATTGAAAAACTTCATATTTTTGTGTTTATGTAGGCCTAAACTAAGACCGCTGCAGTGTTGTTAGTGTTTAAACAATCGGAGAGCGGCTTGAATGATTCATGTTATACATATGTGCTAAATCCAAAACAGTTTGCTTGCTGACAGTTTACGTTCAACAGGTCGCTCACTGTTTACGTTATTGCTAGGTTGTTTGACTATATTTGTGCTTATATTTCAAAAGTAGATGTCAGATTGGCAGTTTGGCTTCGTCAAACTGCTTATGTTAACAAGTTAAATTAGACTAAGTCTGTTTTCTCCTCGTGATCAAATACTGTGCAAAATAACCCCTTACCTAGGCACAAAAATGGTCCTTGATCTGTTGTAATCCCTTTTCGTTTGGGAGTAAACGGGAAAAAAATGTAATGTAGAAACTCAGTCCTTGTTCTGATCTGTGAATTTCTGCGCATTAGATCTATATTGCGTGAAATGTTGTAGTCTAGCCAGTAGGTTCTGATTGTTCTGTCTGATTAATTAGTTATTTTCCATGAAGTGACTGATGTTATTAAGCCAGTGATGTGGGAGGTGAGAGGGTTGCACGTGGGAGGTAGGGGGACACCTGATATAAATTAAATTCACACTATTAGTGAAACATTTTGTTATTGTGCTTTATTGTGATTAATTGATTGAATGACAGATCTCTCTCTCTCTCTCTCTCTCTCTCTCTCTCTCTCTCTCTCTCTCTCTCTCTCTCTCACGATTACGGATTTACAGTTTCGGATAAATGAAACAGTCTGTCATGCATATTTTAATTTTAAAATATCTGTCGTTGATTAAAAAATAATAAATTCCAGGGCAGAAAACGAACCTATGACATACACACATAAGCAGCATAAAAGCACCTAATAAATGTCAATAAGTAAACATAAACAAAACAAACAAAAAAAAGACAGCAGTAGCGGAATGTTAATAATAATGATGGTTAAAAGTTTGATTTTTGCAAACGTTGCCATAAAAATGTTCTTTTGCAATGGCATAGGCTCAATAAGTTACCACGCACAGATCATTCATATAGCAGATGGTGAAATATAGCCAGCCCGAGCAAAGGGAAATAATCCGTGAGAGCGTCTCGCATTTTTGTATAGGACATAATGGAAGTTCCCTCTCTTTCCGTAATAAGCTCTTTGAGGACATTATGGTGATATTACTGAAGTCTTTTAGATTTTGCTTTTTTACAGTTAAGATTTAGTATCATTAAAAAAATAAAGAAGTTATATTGGATACCTTTTTTCTGTTGTTTATTTTTTTCTTTTCATTCGGATAAGAGTATAAACTGAGGTCTAGTCTGTGCTCACACGTATTCCATCCCATGGACTTTAAAGATCCTGACATGTACTATACGTGTGAGTGCCGGCTACACAAATACACCCAGTTTGTTTCGTACTGCTGTTGTTTTTTGTTTTTTTTTAAATGTGTGCAGCCTTTTGTGGTGCAAATATACTTCCATGGACTATTTTTCCTTGGCGAAAAACAGTATTAAAAAATGTTATTAAACGTGCTTTTATACTACTGCAAATTAAAATATAAGCTTATGTTAAGATGGAAGTTACTAGTTAGTTGGTACGCTCTTTCTCTACAATTATCTCCCTATCTCTGTATTTTTCCAATTCAGTCTGTATGTTTCTCCATCTTGACCTCGGACTTTTTTGTGTGGATGCTATTGGATTTTTATTATCAGTCTGCGTGTATTACACAGATTTCATTATAAGTTTGCATTCAAAAAGGGAAGAGACTTTAATGCATACCATACAAGCACTTTGGGACCTGACATCTGAAATGTATCAGAATCAGGATGCCACAATTAATACTAACCGTTTGCGCATCTCTCTCTCTCTCTCTCTCTCTCTCTCTCTCTCTCTCTCTCTCTCTCTGTGACGAGGCGGACAATCGAGCCCTGAGGCAGGCAGAGCACACTCATTCCTCCCACACATCCAGTCACCCCTAACACGCTCGCTGGCTAACTCGCCTAAGCCCCACCCCTCGGGGATCACCTTAAAACCTGGCACACAGCTAGACCCGTGGTCAGTCGCAAGCCACGAAACTTCGAAGCCACAACAATCTGTCCTGGACACGTCCCCATCAACTGGCGACCTCTGAGCTACGGCAGTACTCTGGTGCTTCGACCCGTCTTAGTCAAGGTAAGAGAGGAAACTTACTCTTTGTCATGTAGCATACCCATCACCCGTCGTTCGCCCAACATGTTCGTATGTCCTGTCGATATGTACGTTCGTGTTTATAGTTTTGTCTTGATGTGTTGCTGTGACATGTATTATTACCTTGTATATACTATCCGCCTTGTATATGACTCATGCCATGTTTGAATTTATACTTGTATGCTCCCCGTTAGCCCATGTGTAAATATCCCATGCCATGCTGTCCCCCCACATAGATTAAAGCCCCCAAGTACAGCCCCTTGCCTAGAACCCCCTTTGTCCTGTATCTACTCCATTTGCTTTTCTCCATGCTCCCACTGTATAAATATTTGCCCCTGTTGTCCGCTACCCCCATCTCAAGGCGCCGAAGGTATCACATATTAGCGGCTGCCAGTAAGCTCCACAATGGCCCCATAAACCTGGTTGCAATTGTTGGACTGTTGGTATGCACCGGCTAACCCTTGGCCGGTTCAACCAATTTGAAATCTGAATGGGCACATGCGCCAACAGGCGCTGAACCCAGAATACACCTATCCCCAGCTGATACAGAGTCTGTATTGCGTTACAGACGGGCTCCTGTCAGGGCGTATTCCTCACCCCTGTACCAGCTTTAAGTCGCTGACCCGCTGCAGGCCCCTGACAACCCAGGGAGTCAACGAGAAGCGTTTCAAACCGAATTTCATCATTCCCAGACAGCTAGCAACGTAAGCTGAAAACCACGCCTGTATCTTCAAACCAGGATTGCCCCACCGGTCATTATTCAATAGAGTGACCGACTGACCCGCATTGCCACTGACGCCACGCCAACCTTGGTCAACTGACCATCCAGACTATCCTGGACCAACCACCGCCTTCGAAATCCGAGCTAAGTTCTAGCCCTACGAGCATCACCACTCGCTGATTATCTGGAAGTACTCTGGACAATCCAGATACACTCCGGCCCTGTGATGATAGCAGTCCTCAGTAGCACTAGTACCCCTGAAATCGTCCACCCAGAATATCTCCAAGCTACTCCCTACCAATACGGACAATATCCAATGACTCACTCTTAGCATTACTCAACACAGACGACCCAATTCGATTTAATAAAAGCTCCTAGTTATAAAGTGTACCTATCTGGCTTTGCCCTTGTTTGAATTTCTCAACTAGTGTAGCCTCCAATCTTCCTCGTCTGCACTTTGACTGTCTCTTATTTATTTAGTAACTCCAGCTCTAGTCTCTTGAATGTCATCACAATATTGGCCTAAACAAGGGAGGCAATGCAGTGCTAGAGATTAGTAGCTTACCCTCAATCCCCCCAACCCCTTTCTTTGTGACATTAACTTTGGCGACCCCGACGAGACCAAAGACTTAGGTTTCCCATCCCAACTTGATGAGACTAAGGACTTAGCCTAATTTCCACCCCAGCCCAGTATAGATAGGACCCAACCCCCTAAGCGTAGTAGTATATAGCATAGCCCCATAGGTCCCTTACTGGCTCATCCGACTGGTGGTGACTCGCAAAGGGTTTTTTTTTGCATTCATTTTTGTATTTTGATTGATTGCATTTTGTCTTTGTGGTTGTGTTGTGGTGTATTCGCCCCTGTGCAATTTCATCGTAGCTCATTTCAGCCTTGTTTTCCGTCAGTGTACCCCCTTGTGTGCGCCCCTCATCTCGGTTAGGACTTTTCAGGGTAAGTCGCCTTTCTTACCATGGCCGACCGGGGAGAGCTTGCGCTCAAGTACAAGAGTATTGGCGAGAGCTTAGGGCTCGCCGGCACCGAACTCAAGGACTACGTCCTGGCCAACGTAGATGCGGACGTGGCCGAGGAAAAGCTGAAGAGGGAGGAGAGGGCTAAAGAGCGAGAGGCGAAGAGGGAGGAGGAAGAGAGAGCAGCGGCACGGAAGAAAGAGGAGGAGAAAGAGCGTATCGCCGCGGAAGAACGAGCCGCCGCACGGAAGAAGGAGGAGGAGAAGGAGCGCCTCGCCGCGGAGGAAAGAGCCGCCGCTCGGAAGATAGCCGAGGAAGAGAGAGCCGCCGAGCGGAGAAGAGAGGAGGCAAAAGATAGGATAGCAGAGGAGGAGAGAGCCGCCGCACGGAGGAAGGAGGAGGACGAGAGGGTCGCGGCACTTGAGGAGAAGAGGAAGGACAAGGAACTTGAACGGCGCCAAGCACTCTTCCAGCTTGAGCGCGATCGCCGCGAGCTAGGTATCGCATCGCCCGCGAGCGAAGACTTCTCACTCATCGCCCCCAGCTTCACCGCCAGCGCCGGAATATCCGCAATCCCCCCGCCGATTCCGGGGATGAACTTCCCCCTGGACCCATTCGTCGAACGAGACGAATCGATTGAAGTCTATCTCGCCCGATTCGAGAGAGTCGCGGGAGAAAACAGCCTCGACCCCCAGTACTGGTACCGCAAGCTTAGTCATGGCCTTAAGGGGAAGGCCTATGAAATCCTAGCCAAGACGCCGACTGCCGAGGAGGGCGACTACCCCGCCCTCAAGAAAGCTCTACTGCATGGATTTGAGCTCTCAGGTGAGCACTACCGCAAGAACTTCCGGAACTCCCGGAGAGAGAAGGGGGAGAAGTTTACGCAATTCGCCGACCGGCTAGCCACTCTACGGGACAAATGGATAGAGCAGACGGACGAACCTAAAACGTACGACGGACTGCTCGAATTGATGCTAGCCGAACAACTCAGAGGGACAATGCCAGCGGAACTTCGGACTTTCGCCGCCGAACAGGGAGCCGCCCGACTAGAGGACCTTATCATCGTCGCGGACCGCTATCTCACCGCCCACCCCGACAGACAGCCTCGCCGGGATCCCCCCGCACCCTCGTCACCAGATACCCGCCACCAGCCTCGCCGGCCCGTCCCGCCAGCGAATCACCGTCCACCCCCGCCTAAAGGACGCCCAAACCCCGGAGCAGAGCCTGGGAAGCGGAGCTCAGAGCTCTACTGCGGCTACTGCCAGCGCCGAGGACACACCCGCGAGAAGTGTTTTCGCCGCATCAGCGACCAGCGTCGCAAACAAGGAACGGTATTGGCCCTACGCCAAGTCACCCCCGACGGGAACCCGGTAACCCCCGTCGTCACTCCCACCGACCGACCGGCCGTCACCGAGCAGGTGACTGTCAACGATCACCCTGCCCACTGTCTATACGACACTGGACTCACGTTCGACGCCGTCGTCCGCCGCTCGCTCATCAGGGAACAAGACCTGACCGGCGAAACGATCACCCTGAAGTTGGCCGACGCGTCACAACCCAGCACCACGCTCCCTATAGCCCGGATCAAAGTCACCAGCCGATACGTCACGGGAACCATTCAAGCTGCCGTGATGGACCAGCCCCTGTATGACTTGATCTTAGGATGTCGCTACGTATTCTTGGGTATGCCGTCCCAGCCTGTGGAGTCGATGGCCGCCGTCCAGACGCGCGCCCAGGCGAAAACAGCCGCGACACCACCCCCGATACCCAACCAGATGCCGGAACAGATCCGGAAGGCCCAAGAAGACGACGTCACCCTCCGCAAGTGCTACGGAAAGCTTCCCGCCGCACGCACTCCACCCAAGTCCGGGGACTTTTTCGTCGAGGACGGACTCCTCTTCCGTCAGAAGGACGACCATTCGCAACTCGTCGTAACTGCGACCCTTCGCCCCCAAGTCCTGGAACTTGGCCACAGCATGCCCCTAAGTGGACATATGGGCATATGAGCAACCACCCTACGCATCAGCGCACAGTACCACTGGCCCGGGATGACAGAAGACGTGAAGCGCTACGTCAAGTCCTGTCGCCAGTGCCAACGATACTCGCCCCGCCACCACACCGTGCCGGTTACCATCAGCCCCACCGTCGTCGTCGGAACGCCCTTCCAACGAGTGGCCGTCGACATAGTAGGACCCCTTCCGCGGACCAAGAAGCGGAACCAGTATCTGCTTACCCTTGTCGACGCTTGCTCTATGTGGTGTGAGGCCGCTCCACTGCCGAAGATCGACGCCGCCCGAGTCGCCGACGCGCTCGTCACGATATTCACACGAGTCGGATTCCCGGACAACATCTTGACCGACAACGGGTCCCAGTTCACCGGAAAACTCATGCAGGAAGTTTTCCAACTACTTCGCATTCGTCATATCCGTACTCCACCCTACCACCCCGCCAGCAACGGACAGGTCGAGCGCCTGAATGGGACTCTCATCTCGATCATCCGCAAGATCGCCGACGAACAACCGGAAGCGTGGGACACCTACGTCACGTCAGCGCTCTTCGCGTATCGAGAGACCCCACACACCTCCACCGGATACACGCCTTCCACGCTGCTTTTTGGGAGACCCCTTTCTGGACCTCTAGCCGCCCTGCGACGTAGCTGGACCGACCCCAAACTGGACGAGGCACCGGTCGACGCCACGAAATACGTCACCAAGCTCCAGGAAACTCTCAAGGCCACATGGAAAGCCGCCTCCGCCAACCTGAAGAAGGCGAGAGAGAGACAAGCCCGCTACCATAATCGCCGCGCCCGCGACCGAGAACTGCAAGTGGGAGATCAGGTCCTACTACTTCTCCCCAGCGGCACGAACAAGCTAGTCATAGCTTGGCAAGGACCCTACCCGGTGCTGGAGAAGCTCTCACGTACCACTTATCGCATCGAGGTAGGCGGAAAGCCCAGGACCCACCACATCAACTTGCTCAAGCGGTACCTGGAGCAACCCGCACCCGCCCCAGACACCCACTCGCTACTCACGGTCGCGCTGGCCGTCGAGGTGGATGGTACAGAGACCGGCGTCGCCGAATTTCCGCTACAAGGGAAGGAATCCTTCCGGGACGTATCTCTGGACCCCTCACTCCCCGCCGGCCAGCAACGCCAGCTACGCGCCATCGTAGCCGAGTACAGGGAAGTCCTCACCGACATACCTGGGAGGACGGACCTAGAAGAAGTCCAACTAACCCTGACGGACCCCACACCCGTCCGACAGAAACCGTACCCCGTCCCGCTTTCCCAGCAGCAGGTAGTAAGGACAGAAGTAGAGGCTCTGCTACAAGCCGGAGTCATCGCTCCCTCCCGTTCCCCCTACAGCGCAGGTATAGTGCTATCGCGGAAGCCCAGCGGAGAACATCGCCTCTGCATCGACTTCCGGCAGTTGAACCTCGTAACACAGTTCGTACCCGGACCCCTGTCCGACCCGACGGACTTGTTTGCGAAACTACAGTCCGCCAGATATTTCTCCAGAGTGGATCTGAGCAAGGGCTTTTACCAGATCCCCGTGCACCCTTCATCCCGCCAGTACCTGGCCTTCAGCACGATGGACGGCCACTACGAGTTTAACGTTCTGCCGTTTGGTCTACACAATGCCCCAAGCATATTCAGCACGATGATGCGGAAGCTGTTGGACCCCCTCCACTGTCCGTCCCTACACTCTTTTATGGATGACATACTCGTCGCCACGGAGACATGGGAGGAGCACCTGCGAGTGGTGCGCCAACTCTTGCGCCGCCTCAAAGAAGCTGGCCTCACTGCCCGGCCGACCAAATGCCAGTTCGGATACCAAGAGCTGGAATTCCTTGGCCACACCATCAGCCATGGACAGCTCCGGCCTCTGGAAAAGACTGTCCAGCGCCTTCGAGACGCGCCCCGCCCCAAGACCAAGAAAGATGTCCAGTCCTTCCTGGGACTGAGTGGCTTTTACCAGAAGTTCGTACCAGGATACAATGGGATTGCCGCGCCACTATCCAGCCTAACCCGGAAAACCGCACCAGACCGAGTCCTCTGGACCCCGCAGTGTGAAGCTGCCTTCCAGGAGCTCAAGGATAAACTGACGTCGCAGCCAGTCCTGCGACTACCCAACCACGGACAGCCCTTCGTCCTGCGCACGGACGCCAGCGACGTAGGCCTCGGAGCCGTTCTTCTCCAACGAGACTCCGCGGACGCCCCGACGCTCTTCCCCGTCGCGTACGCCAGCCGGAAGCTAAAGCCGGCTGAACTGAACTACGCCACGTCGGAAAAGGAGTGTCTCGCCCTTGTCTGGGCAGTCCAGAAGTTTCAGCTGTACCTCTACGGCTCACACTTCACTGTCCAAGTGGATCATCAGCCGCTTTCTTTCCTGGCGACGTCCAAATCACTCAACGCCCGGCTGATGAGGTGGGCTCTGCTGCTCCAAGCATACTCTTTCCAGCTGGAGCACATCCCAGGAAAAGATAACCACGGCGCGGACTTCCTCAGCCGCCATCCCGCAACAGACTCCATCGAGTCCCCACTGAGAGCCGACGCCCCAGCCTTCATACCCGCCGCCGCCCACTAACCGTAGCCGAGACCCGGCAGCTCCGCGGACCCCAGCCTTGGGCATCCGCCATCTACTACCCGGAACCCCGCATCGCCCCGCATCACCCGGATCATCGCAACCATCTTCGCATCCCGCCGCTGACCTCAGAGCTGATTGGCCGCATCTCAGTCGAGGCCTAGGACCTCGCCTTTTTCTTTGGGGGGGCCTCTGTGATGAGGCGGACAATCGAGCCCTGAGGCAGGCAGAGCACACTCATTCCTCCCACACATCCAGTCACCCCTAACACGCTCGCTGGCTAACTCGCCTAAGCCCCGCCCCTCGGGGATCACCTTAAAACCTGGCACACAGCTAGACCCGTGGTCAGTCGCAAGCCACGAAACTTCGAAGCCACAACAATCTGTCCTGGACACGTCCCCATCAACTGGCGACCTCTGAGCTACGGCAGTACTCTGGTGCTTCGACCCGTCTTAGTCAAGGTAAGAGAGGAAACTTACTCTTTGTCATGTAGCATACCCATCACCCGTCGTTCGCCCAACATGTTCGTATGTCCTGTCGATATGTACGTTCGTGTTTATAGTTTTGTCTTGATGTGTTGCTGTGACATGTATTATTACCTTGTATATACTATCCGCCTTGTATATGACTCATGCCATGTTTGAATTTATACTTGTATGCTCCCCGTTAGCCCATGTGTAAATATCCCATGCCATGCTGTCCCCCCACATAGATTAAAGCCCCCAAGTACAGCCCCTTGCCTAGAACCCCCTTTGTCCTGTATCTACTCCATTTGCTTTTCTCCATGCTCCCACTGTATAAATATTTGCCCCTGTTGTCCGCTACCCCATCTCAAGGCGCCGAAGGTATCACATATTAGCGGCTGCCAGTAAGCTCCACAATGGCCCCATAAACCTGGTTGCAATTGTTGGACTGTTGGTATGCACCGGCTAACCCTTGGCCGGTTCAACCAATTTGAAATCTGAATGGGCACATGCGCCAACAGGCGCTGAACCCAGAATACACCTATCCCCAGCTGATACAGAGTCTGTATTGCGTTACAGACGGGCTCCTGTCAGGGCGTATTCCTCACCCCTGTACCAGCTTTAAGTCGCTGACCCGCTGCAGGCCCCTGACAACCCAGGGAGTCAACGAGAAGCGTTTCAACCGAATTTCATCATTCCCAGACAGCTAGCAACGTAAGCTGAAAACCACGCCTGTATCTTCAAACCAGGATTGCCCCACCGGTCATTATTCAATAGAGTGACCGACTGACCCGCATTGCCACTGACGCCACGCCAACCTTGGTCAACTGACCATCCAGACTATCCTGGACCAACCACCGCCTTCGAAATCCGAGCTAAGTTCTAGCCCTACGAGCATCACCACTCGCTGATTATCTGGAAGTACTCTGGACAATCCAGATACACTCCGGCCCTGTGATGATAGCAGTCCTCAGTAGCACTAGTACCCCTGAAATCGTCCACCCAGAATATCTCCAAGCTACTCCCTACCAATACGGACAATATCCAATGACTCACTCTTAGCATTACTCAACACAGACGACCCAATTCGATTTAATAAAAGCTCCTAGTTATAAAGTGTACCTATCTGGCTTTGCCCTTGTTTGAATTTCTCAACTAGTGTAGCCTCCAATCTTCCTCGTCTGCACTTTGACTGTCTCTTATTTATTTAGTAACTCCAGCTCTAGTCTCTTGAATGTCATCACAATATTGGCCTAAACAAGGGAGGCAATGCAGTGCTAGAGATTAGTAGCTTACCCTCAATCCCCCCAACCCCTTTCTTTGTGACACTCTCTCTCTCTCTCTCGCTCTCTCTCGCTCTCTCTCGCTCTCTCTCGCTCTCTGTGTCTCTCTCTCTCGCTTTCTCTTTCACACACACACGGGAAATAATTAAAATGCCACCTGCACTCATCCACAAGTGAATTGCTACCGGAGACAACCATTGATGGAAGGATGGCTCTCGGGGAATCCGGGTGGGTATATACATTTCAACCGGGCAAAGCCCGGTTCCTCAAGGAGAGAAAGAGAAGGTGAGAGAGATATAAAACGAGAGATAAAACAGCGACTGGCATTTTACTTTCGCATCATCTTAAAACTAAAGGATTATGTGATTAACTTGCGCAATATTGCTATTGTTTCTTTTATTCTGTTACAGTTTCATTGCACTGTGGGGGTAGCGGTCGGTGCGCATACTTGTTTTTTCCAACCTAGTTCCAGTCATTCGCCCAAAAAGGCAATCACCGAAGTCGAACGAAGCTCTCCGATGTGTTACGAAATGATGCTTGCATGACTACGACTAGCTGACATTAAAAATGATCGCTGTTGCTTCTAATTCTGTTCGATTTACACAGATTTAGCATTTCGCAACGGTATACTTTGTTAATATGAGCATAATTATTATCGGCCATATTTAATAGTTGCGTTCCTTGATTTGCATTTTGTTAGTTCTCAGCAGTAGGCTAATACTAGCATTCCCCATTTCCTGCCTAGAACCAAGTAGACACTGTTATATAGTATACATAGGCTTAATCTACATTATATATTATAAGTCAGTCTCCGCGCAGCGAAGAAGCTCACTAGCTTACTATAATTATTAGACCTGTATTGATTGTTTTATACGTAAATAATTGTATAAACTATATCTATTCTAATTAATAATATTTAGGCCTATACTTTATAATATTCGAATCTTTAAATTTCCGGAGAAGGACGAGTAGGCTAAGCGATTTTTTTTAATAACTCGAGATCAGAGTTAAATTAATAGTTAGTTAGTTATTCATTGCTTACAGGGTCCAGCGGACTGCCAAGAGCCGAATCAGGACCACAAAATCAAGACAACTCGAGATCAGAGTTAAATTAATAGCTAATTAGTTATTCATTGCTTACAGGGTCCAGCGGACTGCAAAGAGCCGAATCAGGACCACAAAATCAAGACCACAACTTCGGTAGTAGTAGTAGTAGTAGTAGTAGTAGTAGTAGTAGTAGTTGTAGTTGTAGTAGTATAGTTATTTAGTTAAATCTTTAATTTATTAATTTGTTTAATTTGTTGGTTATTATTATTATTATTATTATTATTATTATTATTATTATTATTATTATTATTATTATTATTATTATTATTATGATTATTCCTACTTTAAAAAAAAAAGAATAGTGTGTTGCTGTGCGTGCATGGTGTAAATATGGTCAGTGACGTTTTGTTTGTTTTTGCTGAAGTTGGGTGTAAGCCGAAATATTCAGATGGTGTTACTGGTTATTTTTTCTTATAGATTTACCAAAGTTTTCAGATGATTTATGAAAATTTCCGCCTGCCACGCAACATTTTTTTTAATACGTGTTTCTCATTAAAATACATATCATTGAAATACATATAACAAATTTACTGTATCAGTTAAAAAGAATAATATTAGTTAAATAAATAATTGCTTTGGTGCTTGCCATAAAAATGTCACTGTTTTTTGAGACCATTATAAATGTGCTTGCCTTGCTTGTTGTGCTGAAGGGACATCAACGTATCCATAGCGCTTTGAAGTTTTGTCATGGTTTTATTGTTGATATAGATGTGAAATCGTTGTATGTGTGCATTATGTGTTATGTATTACTTTTACTCTTTATTACTAATGGTGTCAGTAGATTAATCATCATAACATAATAATAATACTAACTGCTTCAAAATGCGAATCTCGACTTGACTTAAGCTTGAAGCTGTGCAGATCGAAACAGAATTAGATCTAGAAGCAACAGCGGCTATTTTTATGCACGGATGTTTCACCACAGGCTCTGAATTCTTTCCTTTTGTCTTTGTAAACTCGTGGGCCTCCTACATACGTACGTAGTATAGTATGTAATTGAGGCATACGAAAGACGAGATTTCCCACCCTGTGGTTTTACGTAGTCCTGCCAGCATTCGTTCGTAAAACATCGGATAGCTCGACTCGGAGAGCTTCGTTCGACTTCGGTAATTGCCTTTTTCGGCGAATGACTGGAACTAGATTGGAAAAAACAAGTTCGGTCGGTGCTCAAATGGCCAGTGTGTATAGACACACATGCTTGTGTGTGAGTAGTGCATGGATGCATCATGTGTTGAAGCAGGAGATATAGAGATTCTTAGCTTGACTATGTGATGTATGCGGGAAATGTTTTAATTTTTGTTTTGTTATTTATGTCTTTAATTTGAAAGTTGGACAATAAAGATGTATTGTAAGCTTAAATGTAAGACTTCAGCTAATCAGCGTACATAAACTGGAAAAAAAAATAAAGAAAAAAAGGAAAAAGTATCACTTTAGTCACAAGACAAGCTCATGAGACTTGGATTGCTTACTGTGAGGAAGCTCGGCAAGAACAGTCGCATCTACTATTGGTACAGTTAAAACAAACAACACGTGATGACTAAATGATGCTGATGACGATCACGACGATGACAACAACAACACACACGCACTCACAATGCATCGACAAATCAGCCACTCAATCTTCCTGTAGTATTTATTTGGGTATTTAATCATGTGAAATTAGGTAGCCGTGGCAATGGAACACTAGGTAGACTTTCACTGGCAAGTAGCATGTCACACACTAAGTAACCGTTGCAGTGGAAAAATTAAAGTCGCCGGTCAACAACAGGTAACTCGTCACATTTTAAGTTACCAGTTCACAAAGTGGGTTCAGTAACCATTCACACTTTAGTTCGGCGTTCACGAGTCTAAGTGACCGTTCACATGTGAACTCCTACCTAAAATAGCCTTAGGTAGCCAAATCAGTGGAAAAAAGGTTCACCACCACCACCACCACCACCACCATGAACAACATCAAACCTTACCTTGTTTCCGTCCATTATGCCAGCGCCGATGCCACTGATAGACTGAAAGAGTTCCATGAGAAAAACCACTGTCATCATCATCAACAAATGCATCAGTCGTCTTCCTGGCTGATTCAGCGTCATGTTTGCAGCTGCAGTCACAGAGGATCTATATTTCAATGTTTGATAGCCACATTCTGACACTCTTAAAATCCCGTAATGAGGAAGAAGCTTTAAACGATTACATTACATTATATTACATTACATGATTATTGCTTTAGGTCCAGCGGGCTCTTCCGAGCCAAATCAGGACCAGACAACCCCTGATCCGCATAAAAGATCTGCTGAAACAACCCTAGTGATAAAACTGAAGCCAGTAAAGACATGCCACGCAGGGGATGCTGATGTTATACTCTAATTTATCGAACCCCCCGGTTACAAAAACAAAATAGAATACAAACATCATTATAAAATATTAACAAAACACATACATAGAAAATGCCTACATTGCTAAATAGTAACATCATAGGAAGCCCTAGTGACCACCTGGCAGAAAGCGTCCAATATCCCCAAGCTGATCCAACAGACCTCACACACAAATAAGGAGTCTTGTCCCAGAAGAATTTTCAAGAAAAAAAGTAGGTGACTGGTCTAGCGAAGAAGAACATAGTATAGCAGACTGATAGAACAGAGCAGGAATGAGAAAGAACAAATGAGAAAGACAGCGACAGGGGGAATTTAAAGCACTAAATTTCCAGAAAGTAGGGATACTATTTATACTGAAACCCCCGGCACCCCAGTGGGGGAGCTTTATACGATACGATACCAACCATACAATACAATACAATACAATACAACCAAATACAGTGTCAGAAACTAAATCTTACGACAATCTTTCAGAACAACATTCTGGAAAAAAGAAGATTCGTCCAACGAGACTTGATGTTAGAATTAACTGATTTATATAAATTCAATAACACGCGAGGGTAGACTTGGGAAAAGTGATGCAAAGCATGGAGATGAGTTGCTACAGAAGACTTCTGGGCATTTCCTATACCCAGCACATCACCAACGACGAAGTCCGACAGACCATAACACAAGCCATTGAACAACACGATGACATGCTCACAGTGGTGAAAAAAGGGAAACTCCGATGGTCTGGCCACGTCACCAGAGCATCAGACCTTCCAAAAACCATCCTGCCAGGCACAGTACAATGAGACAAAAGAAGAGGGAGACCGAAAATGAGGTGGGAGAACAACATTCGAGAATGGACTGGCTTGACACTGTGTGAAGCCATGAAGGTTGCTGAGGACAGAGAAAGATGGAGTATGCTGATTAAACGATCATCTGTGGTGCCCGAACGACTTTCGAGTTACGGGATAGGATAGGATAGGATAGGATAGGATAGGATAAGATAGGATGCAATGGTACTGCAAACCAACTTGTAATCTCTTCTGTTAGTGATATAAATCAGACTCGCACAACCGGATCCTCTTCGAACGGTTGCAAGTGAAAAGCAAACCTTACAGCAAGGAGTGTCTATTAGGGATTAACATGTTCTGCCCGCTCCAACACATTATATAGCCTGCGAACGGCTTTTGGTTTAATCCTCCTTATATTTGACGAAGGGGGAGGGGGAAGACCCTCATTATTATTAGTTATTTTTACTTCGTCATTCTTATATAATCGTTTCTTGACATCAGAGGCGACAGGCGTGAATAAACAGCCTGACGCTGAAGGTCTCTTACAACAACTATAATAATAATAATAATAATAATAATAATAATAATAATAATAATAATAATAATAATAATAATAATAATAATAATAATAAAAACGCCACATGCATCAGATCTATAAAATATTTCTCTGCTTAATTATTATGGCTACTTTGTTCTTGATACAATAAAATTATTTGACTTCGACTTGGATTGACTTCTGCTCTCATGCCATTCATTTGGGAGTTGGGAAACCGGTGTAAGCGGATGAAAACCCTCGATATCCTGAAAAATCTAGAGCCTCACATATTTTCTCCTCCTACTGCGAGTGTTTGAACCCACTAGTGAATGAAAGAGGGGATAGGGGGGGGGGGGGAGAAGGGTGGTGAAGGGGGTAGTTTTCCAGGAGAGCATTTATAAAATTGTTTTGAAAAAGACAGATTTTAAATGACACACTTTTTTAGCGTGTTCTTTCGAACTATCCAATATCCATAAATATCAATAAATTGCCGAACTTTTTGTACACATAAATTCACAAGATTATTTATTATTCATAAAAATAGGCTAAGTGTGATAAGAGACTAGATTTATACAGCACACTAGCTTCTCGCCTTACTTAGTCAGCTGTAAGCTTAGTACAGTAATGTTACTCCGCAGCAGACGACAGAAGTCTGCTGCAGGCTACACTTTTCTATGCTGACGCTAGCTCAGTAGGTAACGACCTCATTCAGCTTAGGTATAGCAGTAGTACGGCCAATCCGGCCAGAGGGTGCTTAGGTTTACCAGTTCTACAGGTTTAGACAAACAGGCTAGGTAGATTCATTGTGTTGTAGACTGCAAGCAAGACAGAGCTACGCTCTAAGGGATCTCTCAAGTTGAAGATAAAAGCAGGAACTGTTGAAACTCTATTCAACCAAGTTAGCCACAGCCTGACATTGTCAAAAAGGTAAATGAACGAGCTTTTGTTTCATCGTGATGTATTGATATTATTGTTGAACTATGGTTGTGAAATTTGCCATGTTTAGAATTGAATTGTTAGTCCAACGTTGCGTGACCACGTGGCGAACACGACCGGTTTGACGCCATGATGTAGACCCTATGGACCCACTGTTGTTTAGCCTATATGTATTCTTGCAGACCAGTGGCTGTACCAGAGAATGTGTATAATATTAATTATTTCTCTATGTGTGTATTTAGCCATGATTTATATTTATATATGTATAGGAAATTAGAGTGGAGATTCCAGTGGACCATGGACTTAGCAGAATGTTCGTCGCTTATATATATAGATATGTGGAGCTAATCACTGAGGGCTATTTCTGCCTTCCGTGAGATGCTCTGCACACACCTAGTATACATGGTGGTGCAGAATTTCGTCTCATATTTTGCAGACAAAGCAGGCATCGTGGGGCCAACCAGACGAAAGACAAGAAAAAGTCTTCACTGACGGCCTGCATCGGCTTCTCAAGCACTGCGAGACGAGAGCCCACCAGTCTATCAACAAGGAGAAGAATCCACAACAACAACAGCTTATCATAGAATCAACCACAACACAGCTCTTCTAATTTTGAGCTAAATCCAAATTGCTCAGTGCACCAAAACTGTTAGCCACGGACACCAATAGTCCACTCTTCCAGAACTCTGACCCTTTGGGCAGAACGTATCAAGTGCCCGATGATGAACAAGTAGCTGCATAGAATTATCTAGGAGTGACCCATTCGAATTGACATTTGAACTTTTAAGTTAGTATCGTACTTAGCAGACCTTGTATAGAGTAGAGGAAATAAATGTGTGATATTTACTGTTAACAAGTGGCTGGACTACCAATGTTGCAAAGTGAGTAATAGCATTCCATTGTGCAGAGCCCAGCAACAATAGACCCACCATCACACTAAACACAAAACGCACATCCAATCTCGAGTCAGGCACGCAAGCAAGACGTAAAGTATTGTTACAATGAACAAGCCGCCTGTACTGTATTCTAATTTTTTTTAAAAATAATAAACTCAACAAGGCGCTCAAAACAATCTGGCCGCTCGTGGACGTGGCAATAAGTATCGAGACGGGGTGCTCGTTTCACAGGTAGATCTCCTCTTAACAAAGGACAGAATAGACAGGTCACAGTTTGCTATTGCTGTGGTGGTGTATGTCACATATCTTCATGGTGCCCTTCTGCTATTAGCAATGCTGCTGTTGCCCTAGCATATCCAGAGCCTCAAGATACCGAAAGTGGTTTTGAGGAATACCAAGATCTTCCAGATGACACTCTGGTGCAGTCAGCGGAAGTCGTTTGCTCGGTTTGTAATGAAAACTGGTCATCTCAAGTGTGCTTTAGAGACAAAGGTGCTATAACCTGTGGCGTTCGTAAGAAACTGGTTTCGGTGGAAACAATTAGGAATTTCCGTTGGCCGACGTGTCTGTTGACACTCCATATTTCTCTGGCACCGTTGTGTGTTATGTCACTGATCAGCCAGTTGCTGATTTGATCTTAAGGAATTTGCCAGGTATATCTTACATTTTTCTGGCGCGGCCACCTTCATCCAAGATCAAGGTCATGCTGGTTGTGTTACTACCCGTGCTCAAGACAAAGAAACCATTGAATTCGGTCAAGCAAGATTTGAATGTGTCACCATCGTAATTTGCTCGGTTGCATAGGCAGGATGATAGTTTATCACCCTTGTTTCATCTAACTAAGTCAGTTCAAATTCAAACAATATGTTTGTTTTCTTTTTCTTCTTCATCGAAATGATAAGACCCCCCAAAAAAAGAAATTTATCTTAACATAATCAGAAAATGCAGTCCATGAATAAATGAATACATTTCGGCGATCAGAGTTACTACTTATGCATCATATGAACTGAATTGAAGAGGATATAAACGCTTTTGCCAATTGAATACACATTTCAAAGCTAATTCCTTCTATTTTTGCTAAATTTCTAGGCAATGTATCGTTCAGTGTCGCATTGATATAATGCATGTTTCAAAGAAAAATTTCTTTGAACATACACACAACATTTTTACAATACTTGGTTCTCACAGAATTCATATAAATTCAGTAGGCCATGCAAGTAACAGATCTGGGGATTCAACAATGTGTATCATACTGTTGGTTAAAAAGACAACCTTTCTTGACCTCTTGAACTATCAAATTAGAAACTTTGACAGTCAATGGTAATGACAAAGACATTGCGTTTATACGTAAATCATTGCATCGAAAACCACAATGAGAGGGGATCTAACAAAAGTCTATATTTGTACTATTTGCAAGTAAATTATTAATGAGGTTGTTAATTTCCATGATTATATCTTTTTCTTTCTGTATAGGTATTGGAATTTAACGCATGAAGTGCGGATTTAGAATCTATAAATATTACAATACTTAATAGATGAAATGTTATGCTCATGATTTTACTTAAAGCCATTACAATTGCTAGAAGTTCAGCGGTGAAAATCGATTTTCCCTTACCTATATAATATGATTCGGAAATTTTTTAATCAGGTATAACAAATGCCGCGTCTGTATCACCTGTATTTAAAACAGAACCATCAGTGTATATTTTTTTAGAGAAGATGAATATTTTTCTGCTAGATAAATATTAACTTCAGATTATGAGTAAGCTGTTATTTTTTTTAATTATATTTTTCAGTGGAGTAGTTTATATCATAACTTGCATTTTCAAGCTCCCAAAGTTGGATGGGTAATATCAATTCTCTATTATACAAAAACTATATATTTTTAAATGTGTCTAAACTAAATCTTGTGTATAAGTTGCAATAGTTTGAAACATTTTAGTATTTTGAGTTCTTGTAGGGAAGTTGACGTCTGATCTTAACCGCAATTCTTCCTCTGTGCCATTAAATACCGCAGCTGCTCTTATAATATATTTAGCGCACATAATTTCCCTCCATTGTTCTAAACAAATAGCACCTGCTAGTTGATACGTTAAACTAGTTTTAGTATGAATGGGAACACCTAGTGCTGGTTTTATAGCTTTGCTATCTAAACTCTGTAATTTATTAAGGTAGCAGGCAGGAGCAGAGAAGTAAACTTCCTGCCCATATATTCTTTTTGATCTAACGAGATAACAAAAACAACAACAACAACAACAACAACAATAATAATAATAATAATAATAATAATAATAATAATAATAATAATAATAATAATAATAATAATAATAGGAAGAGACAATGATTCACGCCAAATTCTGAAATACCCCTTTTCGTTTCAATGTAATGTGATGAGGAAGTGACGTTGATATGCGCAAGAATTGTTCTCAATCCACTCCTTAGATTGCACATTTGATGAACATTTCTTGAGTACGTCAAGATCTCTGGGTACATCAGCTGCACGTCCAAGGCATATTGGGGACACAAGTAGATATGCACTTGATACCTCAGCAATATTAATTTTTTTCAATACTTCTATAATGAAATCACTCACATTACCAGAGTTCTATTGAAGTATTCAAATGTACAACCTGAGAAGTGCAGATAAGTGTGACGTGGTCAGCTAAACGCCTTCACGTCCGGGAAAAGCTAACATTCTACGGTGGCAACACTTTACACTCATGGAGTGACAGTTTGAGAGATTTTATTTACTGACCCACAACTCTTTCATTTTGTTTTTCTAACTAATTATGTATTGGAAGACACTCATCATGGTATACATCAGAATATCAAAATACAAAATTGTCAGCCTACCTTTCTAGCACCCTTCAACTCGCGTAGTCCGGAGGCAGAGAGCTGTGTGGCCTTTCACTCGTGCACCATCTTATATATAGTCTCAACTTTACGCCTCCCAACTTAATAATGATTGGTCAACTGTGCAATTATGAATATTCATACGAATATCTATATGGGCACGTGTTTCCTTCTCTTATTAATATTGATTTCAAAGCAATTTTTAAAACCGTCTCACTATCTCCTATCCTCCTTACACCATAATGTGGAGTTTCATTCACCACCTACATGGCTACGCGATGTTAAGGGTGAGACAGAACTACATTAACCATACTCCACGTCTTTCCTCTAACTTTCATTAAATGTTAATTTACCATACTAATACATCTCATCAGTAACGTATCAATTTCAAACACAAACCTACCTTCAATTCAAACTATTAACATATTTCTAAATTACTAATATTGCATTTGTATTTGTAATCACATTCACATCTCTTAATATTTCACAATTTATCATACAAATGACTCCACATTTCTGAATAATCAAACTTAACAATGTCCTCATGAGCGAGAGAGAGAGAGAGAGAGAGAGAGAGAGAGAGAGAGAGAGAGAGAGAGAGAGAGAGAGAGGACTACATTCACGTAGGTTGTATAAGCATACTATTGAACTCGGTTCTATTTGCATTAACGTCAACATGACACAGGCATATTGCACCACTTCCATGCCTGTCCCACCCCTAATTTCTTACAAAAGAAAAACATTTAAAATAGTGAACCCCCACACAATCTAATATTTAGCGGCAGATGTAATGAAGTTTACTTTGTTTTACCGCAAACTACGGATTAAGTAGAGGATCAGTTCGGGACAGCAGCAACAATTCACTATTTATTATCATCTAGAATTTATTTTTCTAAACTAGGGGTAGAACTGAGTAAAAGATTAAGTTTGACAAATTGTTAGGCCAAAAACAATGTCTGATTACCGTAAAATAGGAGAAAAAAATAGGGTCGGTAGGTAGGCTTTTATTTATTTCAAAAACGTTTTTTACTTTGTGTGCGATTTTTTTTTGCCTTTTTTATTCAAAAGTTGTGACAGTATATGTTTAAATTTTATTTTGGGGGATTGATTAAATGATATCAAAATACCTCGGTTTACATTATCCAAAATGTAATCACCATGTATACTCTGTAGATCTGTTTTAATAATTACTTCAACATAACTTGCGATTTTCATAAGTTTTTTGGTTGTATAATTCGTACAGGTTTCTTGCAATAACCTTTCAATATATTATTGTTCCTTTTAGGTTGAGAACCCCCGTTGGGGTGCCGGGGGTTTCAGTATAAATAGTATCCCCACTTTCTGAAAATTTAGTGCTTTAAATTCCCACTGTCCTGTCTTTCACATTTGCTCTTTGTCATTCCTGCTCTGTTCTATGAATCTGCTATACTATCTTCTTCTTCGCTAGACCAGTCATCTACCTTTTTTCTTGAAAACTCTTCCGGGACAAGACTCCTTGTTCGTGTATGAGGTCTGCTGGATCAGCTTGGGAATATTGGACGCTTTCTGCCAGGTGGTCACTAGGGCTTCCTATGATGTTATTATTTAGCAATGTAGGCATTTTGTATGTATGTGTTTTGTTGATAATTTGTAATGATGTTTGTATTTTATTTTGTTTTTGTAAACCGGGGTTCGATAAACTAGAGGACAGCCTCAGCGTCCCCTGCGTGGGATGTCTTTATTGTAAAGTGACTGGCTGGTGGAGAGCTTCCAGTGTTACCACTAGAGTTGTTTCAGCAGACCTTTTATGCGGATCAGGGGTTGTCCGGTCCTGATTTGGCTCGGAAGAGTCCGCTTGACCTAAAACAATAATCATGTAATGTAATGTAATGTTTACTTTGAGAGAGAGAGAGAGAGAGAGAGAGAGAGAGAGAGAGAGAGAGAGAGAGAGAGAGAGAAAGAGAGCGTATGAGTAAAGAAAAGCTATATATTTTTCAATGGATTTGTAGGTCGCTTGCTACCAACATACAATATCATGAAAACGTTTTAAAAGATCATAGTCCTCATGTGTTATGCTTACAATCTATGAAAGTAAGAGGAAAGTTGCCGAAGCGTGGTGGATATTATTATCATCGTGTGTCAGAACTGTCGTCCAGTAAAATCAAGACTTGTATACGCCAGAAATGATTTGGATTATAACATTATTACATCGCCAGTTGGACACAATTTGAATGATGTGTTTTCATCTGCCATAAAGTTGAAAGTGAATTCTTATATTTGTTTAAATGTAATGTCTGTCTACTATCCAAAAGGTCGAAATAATTTCAATAGTGACTGACTTCGAAACATTGATGGATCTGAGAAATGGAACTGGAAATTTTAATGCTCATTCTTCATTATGGGATAATGATTACACGGGTGTTTCGAATTATCGATTAATTGACAATATTTTGGGTTCTTCTCTAGTTATTATAAATGATGGAAGAATAACACGTGTCCCTGACGTTTCTGTACACCGTCCTTCATCAATCAATTTGACATTCTAGCCACTGTCATGGGTTGCCGCCCAGTCTCCAGTAGACTCATTACTATCCGTCTGAGAGAAGCCACTTTCAACATAACAATCACCCAGGCTTATGCCCCATCATCAGACTATGACGACAGCGAAGTGGAGGATTTCTATGAAAATCTGCAGGTTGTCCTTGAGCAGTGCCGAAGAAGGACATAGTCATAGTGCAAAGTGAAGGGAATGCCAAGGTTGGCCAAGATGCATACCACAATTGGGGAGACCTGTGTGGACACCACTGCAACAACTAGACAAATGACAGAGGTCTCAGACTCTTGGAGTTTGCCAGATCTTTCCAACACTCTCCATCTTCCTAGAGCGCTTCATTAGATGCCCTTGCAGATTACGAAAGCGGATGATTGGTGGATTGACTGGAGAGGAACAAGAACTTGAATAGCTGGTACAGAGGCTTGAAACCATCTCCAGAGTTTTTGGACTGGAAATAAGCGCAGAGAAGAACACATTGGTGACCAACAACACCAATGGCATCAACACGGACATCAAAGTTCAAGGCCAACCCCTCAACACGGTGCATAGCTTCAAATATTTAGAAGCCATTATATCAGACAATGGGTCCCGACAGGAAGTCCTCTCCAGGATCGCAATAACAATTGCTGCCCTGACAAGGTTGAAGCCCACGTGGAAAGACAGGACCATCAGGGATTGGATAGGATAGGATAGGATGGAAATCGCCAATTGTAAAATCAGGAAAGCCTCGATCTGATCCAGATAGTTACAGACCAATTGCCTTAACGTCTCATGTTTCTAAAGTCATGGAAAAAATAATACTAAATAGGTTAGTGTATTATTGTGATAAAAAATAATTTTATACCAAATAATCAAGCTGGCTTTAAGAAAGGCAGGTCAGTCAATGATCATTTAGTAAAATTATCTACAAATATAAAACAGCATTTCGCTAAGAAAAAAAGTGTACTATCGACCTTTTTTGATATAAATAACATGAATAAGGAACAAACTGGAAAATCTCTGGAGGGAAATCGAGATGCAGAGCTTCTTTAGCTGCTTTGTCCACTGCAATATTGCCGCGGATGCCCATGTGACCAGGTACCCACATAAAAACTTCTTTTTACCCTCACAAACAAGTTGTGTATGAAGGTCATGGATCTCTGCCAGAAAAGGGTGTGATATATTTCTCGTGGAAAGAGCCTGAAGTGCTGACAGTGAATAAGGCATGATTAAAAACGAGGTTCTTTTGGATTGATAAACTTGTTTCAGAGCTAGATGAATTGCCTTGAGCTCAGCTGTATAAACAGAACAAAAATCAGGTAAACGCTGTTGCAAAGGCTGGTCTAAGTGTCTCCCAGAGACCGACGCAGCAGCAACTGAATCTCCTTTCTTTGACCCGTCTGTACAAAGTTTTTCATATCCTGGGTATAAAGCACACTGTTCTAAATAAAGTTGGTTATAGATGGTTTCAGATGTATTGTTTTTGAGGAAAGTGGACAATTGCCAATTAATGTTTGGGGTACATAATTTCCATGGAGGAGCTTCAGTCCGAAGCTCATCATCGTTGATGGAAGCAACATCAATGCCTGCTTTTTCCAAATGAGCCTGCATTCTGATGCCAAACGGAGGAATTGTGTTAGGTTTGGCTTCAAATTTCTGAACAAAATCTGGGTTGAAAACACAGTCATAAGCGGGGTTCGTGGGATCAGTTTGTAATTTTAAATAGTAATTCAGTGACAATTTTGTACTTCTCAGCTCCAGTGGGGGTTCGTTAGCTTTCACGTAAAGGCTTTCACAAGGGGAGGTGCGAAACGCACCCAAAGCAATGCGTAGTGCCTGATGAGCAACTGGATCTAAGATTTTAAAATAAGATTTTCTAGCAGAACCATAAACAATGCAACCATAGTCTAACTTGGATCTAATTAAAGAACGGTATAACAGCAATAAAGTTTTCTTGTCTGCTCCCCAGTCTGTACCACTGATAACCTTGAGCAAATTGCAGGCTTGTTGGCATTTAGTTTTCAAATCTTTCAGATGAGGAAGGAAGGATAACCTTTGATAAAAAAAATAATACCCAAAAATTTGACTTGTTGGACCGTCTTTATTGGAGTTTTATTGAGGGTAATATTAGGATCTTGAATAATTCCCCGGTGCTTGGAAAAGTGAATACATTCGGGTTTTGCTTCAGAAAATTTGAAACCATTTTGTAAAACCCAGTCTTCAACGGCATTGACACATAACTGTAGCTGACGTTCTGCAGATGCCAAGGTTTTACCTTTGGCTACTAATGCAAAATCATCAACAAACAAAGAATTTGCAATTCCCCGTTTAACGGAACGAACAATATTATTTATTTTAATATTAAACAGCAAGGGAGACAAGATGCTACCATGAGACACTCCCATCTCCTGTTCCTTCGTATCTGATAAAGATCCCCCATCCTTAACCTGAAAAATTCTGTCCGTTAGAAAATTGGATATAAACAGAGGTAGATGTCCCTTCAAACCCATTTCTTGTAAATCTGAAAGAATGCCATATTTCCATGTGGTATCGTACGCTTTTTCCAAATCAAACATGATGGCTACGACATGTTCACCCTGGACGAACGCGTTACGGATAAAAGTTTCCAGTCGCACCAGGTGATCAACAGTACTTTGACCACTTCGAAAGCCACACTGAGTGTTGGATAATATATTATTTGTTTCGAGATACCACAGTAAACGGGAATAAACCATTCTTTCCAGCGTCTTGCATAAGCAGGACGTTAAGGCTATTGGTCTATAGTTTGTTGGATTAGTATGGCCTTTGCCAGGTTTAGGAATGGGTACAATAATGGCCTTTCTCCAAGAGGGAAGAAAAGTGCCATGATCCAAATCTGATTGAAGATGTCCAGCAGTTGAGACAGTGAATACCTTGTTAAATGTCGTAGAAATTGATAATGTACATCATCCGGCCCAACTGCTGAATCTGCACTTTTGTTATTTGCATCGTCAAGCTCGACTAATGAGAACGATATGTTGTAGTCTTCAGAATTATCAGAGATAAAATTTAACCGTTGTTTTTCTTTACGTGTTTTAATAGTTTGAAAAGACACAGAATAGTTTTCAGAGGAAGAATTTGCAGCAAAAGAAGAAGCCAAAAGATCAGCTACTAGTTTTTTTAATCTCCGATTACGTCCCCCTGCACAATAAGGCATGGGCTCACCTGTTTGTTACATTTATTTTTGAGTTTGCAGACCACTTTCCAAACCTTCGACAATTTGTCACGAATATAGGGGTTTGGGGGTGTGGGGTGGGTAGAGCAATTATTCCCTGCGCTGTATCTCCTCCCTGCTATAGGCTGATTTGCGGTGACATTCAGGAGGTAATGCTTAGGAGTGCTGGGGAGTGCTAATGAGTGCTAAAGAGTTAGATGGCTAGACGAGAGAGATGAAATAGTGACTTAACCTAGGCTCAGAAAGCAGGGTGTTTACAATAGAATATCAACAATTTATTAAGTGGAAGTAGCCCAACAGTTGTTTGTTAAGTTACGAATGGGGTCACTGAATAATTGTCTCGGGGAATGCTGAGTAGTCAGGAGTTTTCCGCGCTGGTCAAGTTAAGTCAATAGGGGTGAGTGTGGGCTGGTTTCATCAAGCGGCACGGGGTAGCTGGTTGGCCAAGCAGTGGCAACCAGAGCATTCAGGAGTTGTGGTGTGCGCTGAGGGGCACACTCATCTGCGAGTAGTAGGGCGCTGGAGCCGCTGGAGACTGGATGGCGACGGGCCGTGGTCAGTTCGAAACGCTGTGTGTGACGCATGGAGGTCACGGTTTGCGGCCGGGTGCAGTGGCTTGGTTGGTGCGGGCAAGGCGTCCTTCTAGCTGGGTACGTCTCGGTCGTTCGCGTCACAGTGTCAACCCAATATCTGGGAGACACGCAGCGAGGATGAGTCCTGCAGAGGCCCAGACAGGAACCGTTCTGGAAATAACCAGTCCTCTGCGTCAGGATGGCACCCACATTCTGGATGCCGCACTGTTTAAGCGCGCTTGCCGATCAGATTTGAATTTGGAAGTTGGTCTGGTACTGGCCAGTACTTTCAAATGTCCAGCCATTGTCACCAATGGTTGCTAGGGGTTTTCCGTTGGAGTTGGGAGAATTTAGCGGCTGCCGATAATGTGTATTCTTGTTTCGGCGCCTAGGGTTGTTTACTAGCAACAAGGGGTGGGCAATGAGGGTGGGTATTTACACATTCTGGTTAGGGCGAAAAAAGGGGTGTAAATACATGGGCAATGGCGATTATACACAATGGTTATTAGCTATGCACTTTAGTTTATACAACAGGGCAATCATGGCATGGGTAAATATATATATGTATATATATGCATATTTATGTACATCAACCAAAACCACAGATAACGAGTACAGAGTGCAAAATGGCATATCAACAAGCACTTCATCCCAACAATACACAGACATGGACGTAAGTATTTACAAGACATACGAACACGTGGGGAAATCGACTGGTGATGGGTAGGCAAAATGATATGGGATAAAGTCACTACTCTTACTTTGACCAAAGAACGGATGAGAACACACAATTAAGGCTTGAGCTCAGGGGTCGCGGCAATGGCGGACGTGTCTCTAGCAGGGTGATGTGTTGTCGTAGGCATGCAAGCGTGGACTGACTAGGTTAGGCGTCACTTTTCAAAAGTCCAGTCCCGGGTCAAGTGGGACTGTCTTTGAGGGGCGGGGCTTGGGACGCGTGGTCAGTGGCGAGGCCAACGCTCGTGACTGTTACGTGTTGTTGTTGTTCGGCCAAGTGAGTGGAATTTCATCGACAGGAGGCGACAGGCTAAGAAGTCCGCTTGTCACACAATTTCGCTTTCGAATTTAGCGTGCAGCAGAAACCCCTCCACGATTCTCTTCTCGTTTGAAGAGCTGTCGACATTGCACTCGCAAACGTTTGTGGTTCTGTTTATTTTCAGAGCTTGGGTGCAGGTACATCATTCTTAAAGCTTTTTTACGGACTTGCTGAAGTTTTTTACATTCATCATCAAACCAGGTTTTTTTTAAGAGTATGAGGTTTTGATGAAGGTTGCGGGATGGTCTCCTTGGCACTGTTTATAACTATGTCAGTGTAGAGCTGTATTGGATCTATGGCATTCGAAAATTCCTGTTTCTTAGCACGTAACTGAACCTCAGACAGGTTAGAAAACAGACTCCAGTTAGCTTGTTTCAGTTTCCCACCTGCCATGAGTTTGCTCAGGGTTGTCTGAATCATGTTGTAATAAAACCGGAAAATGGTCGCTGCTATGAAGATCTTCTAAAACTGTCCATTTAAAATCCAAAAGGGATGAGGGATCACAGATTGATATTTCAATGTGGGACAAAGAAGCACTTCTCGAACAGGAAAAAGTTGGAGCACCCTTGTTCAAAGTTATCAGATTCAATGAGTCTAAAATGTCTTCAATTATTTTTCCCTGAGAATCTGTACGATCGCTGCCCCACAGGGGAGAGCGTCAATTAAAGTCTCCCAACAACAAAAAAGGGCTAGGTAACTGTTGAATCAAATTCTCAAGGTCATTTTTATTTACATTTATTGATGGGGTCAAATATTTAGAACAAACTGTGAGGGATTTGAAAAGAGAGACTCTGGCTGCTACTGCTGGTAAACTTGTGTTAAGTGAAATTGGGTTAAATGGGACGTTTCTAAGAATAAAGAGTGAAACGCCTCTAGAAGATATACAATCTAGTGACGACTAACCAGTAATATCTATAAGCTGTTTCTCTGATAAGAGTTTCCTGAATGGCCAATACTTCAGGTCGATGCTCTGTCAGAAGACAGCATAGCTCCTCATAATTTGATCTTATCCCTCGTATATTTCATTGTAAAATAGCTTGGTCCTGATTTGGCTCGGAAGAGTCCGCTCTACCTAAAGCAATAACCATGTAATGTAATTGTAAAATAGCTATAAAAATGAAGTAAAAAAAACAACAACAAATATTTTCATCTCTGAGAGCACAATTGCGTCTCTTTAGTTTTCTGACCCTCATCCATCTCCTCATGGTCCATCAACTCCCCGAAATGGTTCTCCGTCTCGAGAGGTTGATGGTGCTTGGAAGAAATGGGTCCAGGACTTTGATTTTTCGTCAAAGCCCCGGAATCCAAACTGCCAGCCGACTTCCTCCACTTCAGGGCAGGACGAAGTACCACTGAACAGATTTTCAACCTCAGAATAATCTGTGAGAAATACCTACAGCACCAACAACATCTATATCATGTGTTCATAGACTTCAAGAAGGCGTTTGATCGAGTCTGGCATGCAGGGGGCCGGGTAGCTCAGTTGGTAAGAGCGTCTTGCTAGTAACCGAAAGGTCGCTGGTTCGAATCCCGGATTGGTCAACGTGTGATCATATTATTTTCCCCTTTACCAACAACTGGCCCGCTGGTGCCAGTATAAATCGGTCCAGTAGTCACCTATATGCGAAAGTGTCGTGTGACTATAATCTACAAACAACAACAATCTGGCATGCAGCTCTATGGGCAATAATGAAAGTGTACATCAGCCCTAAAATTATTGAAGTCCTCAAAAGCCTGTATGACAAGGCTACCAGTGCAGTCCTCCAAAACAGCGTCATTGGGAACTGGTTCAGAACAACAATCGGTGTGCGTCAAGGATGCCTACTCTCTCCAACACTCTTCAACATCTTCCTAGAGCGCATCATGTCAGATGCTCTTGCAGATCACGAAGGCACAGTCAGCATAGGGGGTAGAGCTATCTCCAATCTTCGTTTTGCGAATGACATTGATGGATTGGCTGGAGAGGAACAAGAACTTGAACAGCTGGTACGGAGGCTTGACACCACCTTCAGAGCTTATGGAATGGAAATAAGTGTAGAGAAGACCAAAATGATGACCAACAACACCAACGGCATCAACACGGACATCAAAGTCCGTGGCCAATCCCTCAACACAGTGCATAGCTTCAAATATTTAGGAGCCATTGTATCAGACAATGGGTCCCGACAGAAAGTCCTTTCGAGGATCGCACAAACAACTGCTGCCCTGACAAGGTTGAAGCCCATTTGGAAAGACAGGACCATCAGTCTACATTCCAAAGTAAGACTGCTGTGCTCCCTTGTCGTCTCCATCTTCCTATATGCTTGCGAAGCATGGACCCTCACAGCAGATCTACAACGAAGAATACAAAGCATGGAGATGAGGTGCTATAGAAGACTTCTGGGCATTTCCTATACCCAACACATCACCAACGACGAAGTCCGACAGATCATCACACACGCCATTGGACAACACGATGACCTGCTCATAGTGGTGAAAAAACGGAAACTCCGATGGTATGGCCACGTCACCAGATCATCAGGCCTTGCAAAGACCATTCTGCAAGGCACAGTGCAAGGAGGTAGAAGAAGAGGGAGACCGAAAAAGAGGTGGGAGGACAACATTCGAGAATGGACTGGTTTGACACTGAGCGAAGCCATCAGGGCTGCTGAGGACAGAGAAATATGGAGTATGCTGGTTAAACGATCATATGTGGTGCCCCTACGACCTCCGGGTTACGGGACAGGATAGGATAGGATAGAATTGTTCAAATTATAATTGGTTTTGCTGTTTACATCCATATAGATAATTAAGGCTAGTTCACTGATCTAGTTATACGACACTAAAGCTTCGCCCACTTACCGCAGTCATCGGATTGGCATTTTGTGGGTGTTGCAAACGTCACCGGCGTGCGTGAAAAGGCGTGGCTAACGAAACAAACCGCGGGGAGTTCGATGTAGAGGGATGAAGGGAGGCGAGAGTGGGGACAGAGGAGGCTGTTCTTGAACTATCCTATCCTATCCTATCCGATCCTATCCCGTAACCCGGAGGTCGTAGGGGCACCACAGATTTTCGTTTAACCAGCGTACTCCATCTTTCCCTGTCCTCAGCAACCCTGATTGTTTTGCTCAGTGTCAAACCAGTCCATTCTCGAAAGTTGTCCTCCCACCTCTTTCTCGGTCTCCCTCTTCTTCTATCTCCTTGCACTGTGCCTTGCAGGATGGTCTTTGCAAGACCTGATGATCTGGTGACGTGGCCATACTATCGGAGTTTCCGTTTTTTTACCACTGTGAGCAGGTCATCGTATTGTCCAATGGCTTGTGTGATGGTCTGTCGAACTTTGTCGTTGGTGATGTGCTGGTATAGGAAATGCCCAGAAGTCTTCTGTAGCACCTCACCTCCATGCTTTGTATTCTTCGTTGGAGATCTGCGGTGAGGGTCCATGTTTCGCAAGCATATAGGAAGATGGAGATGACAAGGGAGCGCAGCAGCCTTACCTTGGAATGTAGACTGATGGTCCTGTCTTTCCAAATTAGCTTCAACCTCGCCAGGGCTGCAGTTGTTTGTGCGATACTGGAGAGGACTTCCTGTCTGGACCCATGGTCTGATACAATGGCTCCTAAATATTTGAAGCTATGCACTGGTTTAAGGGATTGACCTTGGACTTTGATGTCCGTGTTGATGCCATTGGTGTTGTTGGTCATCATTTTGGTCTTCTCTGCACTTATTTCCATTCCATAGACTCTGGAGGTGGTGTCAAGCCTCTGTACCAGCTGTTCAAGTTCTTGTTCCTCTCCAGCCAATCCATCAATGTCATCCGCAAAACGAAGGTTGGAGATTGTTGTTCTGAACCAGTTTCCGATGGCGCTGTTGTGGAGGACTGCACTGGTAGCCTTGTCATACAGGCTTTTGATGACTTCAATAATTTTAGGGCTGATGTTGTACACTCTCATGATTGCCCACAGAGCTGCATGCCAGACTTGGTCAAACGCCTTCTTGAAGTCTACGAACACATAATATAGATGTTTTTGGCGCTGTAGGTATTTATCGCAGATTATTTTGAGGTTGAAAATCTGTTCACTGGTACTTCACCCTGCCCAGAACACTGCTTGCTCTTCAGCTACGATTTGTTCAGCTTGGTGTTTCAACCTGTTGAGTATTATTTTCAGGAGGACCTTGCTGGGATGGCTGAAGAGGCTGATGGTGCGGTGATTTTCACATTCATGAAGCTTACCTGTTTTGGGAAGAGTGATGACAAGCGACTGGGTCCATGGTGTAGGCCACTCCCCATTCAACCAGATCTTGTTACAGATAATGGTGAGTGCGTCAATCATTGCTTCTCTTACTGCTTGAAGCAGTTCCGCGGATATGTTGTCCACTCCCGCTGACTTCCCCTTCTTCAGCGATTGCACTGCTGCCTCAACTTTTTCTCGGAGAATTGGGAGGATTTCGTCTTCCTCTCTGTTCTCTGGATATGCTAGAACTGATGGGTCTCCGTTTGGTGTGTGGTTGTAAAGGTCAGAGCAGTACACTGTCCATCTGTCCAAGACTTCTTGTTCTTCTGTAAGGCATATGCCAGACTTGCTTTGGATCATGGAGACCTTGGGCTGTTTAACACTTGTCAGCTGCTTCACAGTCTGGTAAGCCTTCTTGCTGTTGTTCTTATTCAGACTGTTCTCTATTTCCTGGCACTGATCTTCTATCAAATTCTCCTTTGCTGTAGAACATGCATGTAGGCAGGCAATTGAATTGATGAATTTTTATTTTTATGATTGTTTTTATATAGCGCACTCCCAAAAAAGGTCCTGATTCTGTTCATTGAAGTCTGCTGGACCCTAAAAGCAATTAAGAACTAACTTTTAACTGTTGATCAAGGCTCTGTTGGTTCAAGAAGCCTCACATAAATTTAGCCCCCACTGAGCCTTCAGAGCCAGCTGAGTTACCAGTTAGGATATAAAGCATTTCGTGATAGGTATAACAGGCTGGAGTCTGACTTTGTGTTGTGTGTTTACAAACTGAACCCATACGCACCATTCCACTGGTACTAGTTAAAAATAGTATACAGATTTAACCTGTTTGCTGACAGCAATATGATCATTTACAGGGTGCAGTTGCTTCCAGGAGTACTGGGCGTATCAACCATCCATCCATCACACTCTGCTATACGGACGATAGAGCAGTATAGTGACATCATCCAGCTTACGTTAGAGCTCATCGAATTTACAGCCAATCGGGACAGAGAGAGATTAGGTATACCGGTTCAACCTTGTTCAGGCAGACAGCTTAGGAGAGTCATTCTGCATTCAAACTGCCTAGAGTACACAGCTACGCTCTAGCAGAAATCTCTCCACAGACCAGGAAAGCAGGACTTGTTGAAAACTCGAGTCAACTAAGTTAGCCACGGCCTGACATTGTCAAAAAAATAACTGAACATACTTTTGTTTTATCGTGATGTCTTGATATTATTGTTGAATTATTTTGTGAAATTTGCCATGATTAGAATTAAATTGTCAGTCCAACGTTGCGTGACCACGCGGCGAACACGACCGGCCGACGCCATGATGTATACCTTACGGACCCACTATTGTTTAACCTATATGTATGCTTGCAGACCAGTGGCTGTACCAGAGAATGTGTGCAATATTAATTAATTCTCTATGTGTATAGTTAGCCATGATTTATATTTATCTATGTATAGGAAATTAGAGTGGAGATTCCAGTGGACCACGGAATTAGCAGAATGTTTGTCGCTTATATATAGAGATGTGGAGCTAATCACTGAGGGCAACTTCGGCCTTCAGTGAGACGCTCTGCACACACCTAGAATACAGGGTTGTGCAGAATTTCGTCTCATATTTTACAGACGAGCAGGCATCGTATCGTGAGCCCAGCCAGGCGAAAGACAAGAAAAAGTCTTCACTGAAAGTTGGCCTGCAAGCAATGAGCGAAGAGAGCCCACCAGTCTAGCAACAAGGAGAAGAACCCACAACAACACAGCTTATCAAGGAAGCAACCACAACACAGCTCTTCGGACACTGAGCTAAGTACACAGTACGCAGATAGAAAGACACACTCACACACGCACACACCCAAACAGAGAGAGAGAGAGAGAGAGCCTCGTGAAGGTCGATGGACACAATAACCTTTTGCCGGGCAAAGACCTAGTGGCACCAAGGTTCTTCCGAAGTTTAACAGATCACAAAGTCAAGTAAAAGGTAAAAAGGTAAAGGTAGTCCAATAGCCTTGTGGCCGTAGGGGAGCGTGATGTTGGAGATCACACTTATCTTGGGCCAGCGTAATGAGGGTGATGCCCATCTCTCTCCCTCGCTGCTTTACCTTCCCCACCCTCAAGAGAGTAGGTACTCAATCACAGTTGAGGCAACTGGGGGCGTTGTTATTTGTCGCTTCACGTTGCGGTCACCCATCCAAGTGCTAACCGCACTGGACGGTGCTTAACTTGCGACACAGTAGCGAGTGCTCCAACCACTGCGCTATCCGACACACCGACACATCCGACATCCCACAAAGTCAAGTCCAACTGTAAAATGCAATGTCCCAAGCAAGGACACACAGTCCAGAGTAACAGGTCCTTTTAAAATTAACAATCACTATTGTTCTACAAGGATAAAACGCTATAACAAAAATAATCTTCTTTAATATAAATCGATCCATTCGTTGACTTATGCACCTATTGATAACAACAATGTTGATTTTAATGATAGCTCCGCAGCAAAGCACCTAGGGCGGCTTGATTAATTTCCTGTATCAGCCAGCGCCTTGAGCAGCTCTAGAGCTAAAAAATGCGCGATATAAGAACGATTTATTTACACAGTTCAAAATAAATCGTCGCTGGATTAATTGTGATAGATTTCTCTCTGTAGATATTTCTCACAGATTATTCTGAGGTTGAAAATCTGTTCAGTGGTACTTCGCCCTGCCCTGAATCCTGCTTGTTCTTCAGCTATGATTTGTTCAGCTTGGGGTTTCAACCTGTTGAGTATTATTTTCAGGAGGACTTTGCTGGGATGGCTGATGAGGCTGATGGTGCGGTAATTTTCACACTCCTGAAGGTTACCTTTTTTGGGAAGAGTGATCACAAGCGACTAGGTCCATGGTGTAGGCCACTCCCCACTCTGCCAGATCTTGTTACAGATAATGGTGGTGGGCATCAATCATCGCTTCTCCTCCTGCTTGTACCAGTTCCGCGGGTATGTTTTCCACTCCCGCTGACTTCCCTTTCTTCAGCGATTGCACTGCTGCCTCAACTTTTTCTTGGAGAATTTGGAGGATTTCTTCTTCTTCTCTGTTCTCGGGACATTCTAGGACTGATGGGTCTCCATTTGGTGTATGGTTGTAAAGGTAAGAGCAGTAAGCTTACTCTGTCCATCTGTCAAAGACTTCTTGTTCTTCTGTAAGGCATATGCCAGACTTGCATTGGATCGTGGAGAATTTGGGCTGTTTAACACTTGTCAGCCGCTTTACAGTCTGCTAAGCCTCTTGCTGTTGTTCTTGTTCAGACTGTTCTCTATTTCCTGGCATTGATCTTCTATCCAGTTCTCCTTTGCTGTGCGCATGCCTTTTCGGATGTCATTGTTGATTTTTCGGTAGACATCAGCTCCCTGTGAGGTGTTTTTTTTTTGTTTTTGTTAAATCTCTCTTCGTTTATCACACAGATCCCAAATTCAGTTGTGATCCACGGCTTCTTCTTTGGTCGGTGCTTGCCAAGGATCTCAGTGGCGGCATCTGTCACAGCTGAGTTGAAGGTGGTGGTCATGGTGTTGACATCGACTTCACCAGCCCCCAAAATGAGCAGTGGTGCAAATTTCCCTCCAATTGTGGCCTGAAATAGTTCTGCCACCTCCGGGTCTTGCAGTTTGTCCAGGTCGAACTTCAGTCTAGTGCACTTTGCTGTATTTTCTCTCTTCAAGTGGAGCCGGAAAGACATCATCACGAGATCGTGGTCACTTCCGATGTCTGCTCCTGGAAAAGTGCGTGTCCTGCCAATATTTATGCTTGATCTGAAGCGTTTCTTGACCATGATGTAGTCTATCTTGTTGAGAAACTCCCCGACGGGACTGTACCGTGTCCATCGTCTGGAGTTTTTGTGGAGACCAAGCGTGTTTGCGAGTACCAGATTGTTATATCTGGCAAACTCCAAGAGTCTCAGATCCCTGTCATTTGTCTCGTTGTTGCAGTGGGGTCCACATGTGTCTCCCCAGTTGTAGTGCGCATCTTGGCCAACCTTGGCATTCCAGTCGCCTTGCACTATGATTATGTCCTTCTTCGGCACTTGGTCAAGGACCGCCTGTAGATTTTCATAAAACTCCTCCACTTCGCTGTCGTCATAGTCTGATGTTGGGGCATAGGCCTGGATAATGGTGATGTTGAAAGGGGCTGCTCTCAGACGGATGGTAATGAGTCTACTGGAGACTGGGCGGCAACCTATGACAGTGGCTAGAATGTTCTTGTGGACCAAGAATCCAACTCCGTGTTCGTGCCTGTCATCTCTACCGCTAAAATAGAGCTTGTGGCCTTTGTCGGTCGTTGTTTCACCTAGGCCTTTCCAGCGCAGTTCGCTGATACCTAAAACGTTCCATCGATAGTGGTCCAGCTCGTGGGCCAGTTCTTCTAATTTTCCTTCCGCAGTTAGAGTCCTGACATTCCAGGTTCCTATGACGATGTTGTTTCTCGTGCGGATCTGGCTAAATTGTCCATCAGTAGCATACTTATCACCTCCGTCCTGGTGGCCAACGAAAGGCACGGTCCTTGTTGACCCGGGCGACAACTGATCCGGTATGGAATTAGTGGATAGTTTCATCATGTAGTGTGTCTTGGGCAACAAAGACCTGGCGGTGCCCAAACCTCTCCAGGGTGTTGGCCATAGCCGAAATCCACGAATACAGTGTGGCTCGCCTTGGCCCCGAGCACGTAGTCGTTGAACCTGTAGTAACGTGAGGTTCTTCCGCCCTGGCCGGTGACTTCTGTGTAGAAGACTTTCGCCCAGTGATGCCGTGCTAACATCACCCCTGTTAGTCGCCTCTTACGACACGCCGTGAAACGTTGGGTCTATTCTATTTAGTGCCCGAACCCACAGGGCATAGGATAGGATAGGAGTAATTGTGTGGACAATTTTGCCCTAGTTACGATCTCGTGTAATGACGTAGTCTTGGGTGTTTTGTTTCTGCAGACGTGAAAGGTCTTTGCACTGGTTATGACCTCGCGGAGAACATGAACTCTTTGTCGTGGGTACGACCTCGTTAATGACATAAGGTCTTGGACCTGAGTTCAAAATCTCGAAAAGAAATGCGAGGTGACGTATGGAGAAAAAAGAAGAAGAAGAATGGGGGAAGACGGTGGGAAAGAAGAAGAAGAAGAAGAACAACAACAATAACAACAACAACAACAACAACAACAACAACAACAACGACAACAACAACAATGACGACAACAACAACTGCTACTACAATAATAACAATAACAACAAATGTAATAAAATAATTTAGAATAATATCGTGATGCCCCTTTTGGGCCAGGATGTGGGAAAGGCATTGTGGACTATAATGTACACATCTATAATTGTGTTGGAAAAGTGAGTTATAATCTGGTAGATAAAAAAAGGAATAAAAAAAAACAACTAAAAATGCTCATCGACGATGTTAGTCTAGCATGTATTATATAATGCAAGACTTAAGTTTTGGCACCTAGCACAGAAATGTTAGCCACGTACCTGAGTGGTCGTAAACGCGTTATCACCAATGGATAATTCTAAAGTGCCGGTCGTCACAAGTGAGACTCAAAAGCAAACTAAATAATTCGTTTTTGGTTCACACGCATCTGATCATGAGTGATGATCATGATCGGATGAGAGTATAAACCGAAGTCTAGTCTGTGTCGCATACATTCCATCATAACGGACTTTAAAGATCCTGACGCTCATGTCCTAGACGGGTGAGTGCCGGTGACAAGAACACACCCAGCATGCACCTAGGTCCTTCTCCCCCATCCCTGGCTGTGCTCAGTTGTCCGTGCGTCAGACCATGCGCCCAAAGGCTGCGGGTGGGCGTCTCGGGCGGCTTGAGTTAGATCCTGTATCGGCCAGCGCCTTGAGCAGCTCTTGAGCTGGAAAAGCGCTATATAAGAACGATTAAATAAATAAAGAAAGAAAGAAAGAAAGCAATATCCACACACCCATTACATGACATGGTTAGCGGAATCTACACACACATACACACGCACACACATGAATGAACATTGAGGTTTAACGTCTACACCCACCATTGGCGGTATAGCAGACAGGGGTAACCATCCCAGGATAGAGAGGTTAGGGACCTAAATCAACACTGAACCGCCAGAGCAATCATACTGCAAATACTGACAGTGACATTGGCCACATTTTTTCTTGTCCACCACGGAATTGGAACCTGGGTCAACAGGTGTGCCAGGCGAACGCTCGCGCACTGATCCTACGGCTGTGGTACAAATCCAAACTACTTTGGTTTCCTCTAGTGAAAGCTACTTTAAAATGACCCAGTTTGACACGTCACCGTGAAAGATCCCTTTAAAATGACCCATTGTGACCACCTCCCCGCCACAGATCCCTTTAAAATGATCCATTGTGACCACCTCCCCGCCACAGATCCCTTTAAAATGCACAGTGAGTGTTGCCTCACTGAAAAATCTTTTAACAAAACAACAACAAAAATCTCATTCCAAAGTAAAGTTGTTTTTTTAATCAATAAATAGTTCTTGTGGCTATTAATAGGTGCGGCCGCTCTAGCACTAACAATGTCTACTAGACGGTATTTTACCGTATTGATGTGCCGCTCTACCGCTCTAGCACTAACAGTGTCTACTAGACGGTCTTTTACCGTATTGATGTGCCGTTCAACTTAGAGGAAATCAACCCCTGTCAGAACAGACATGGAGAATTCAAACTTTGGCTGTTGGTTTGAGCTACTAAGGCCCACTATATCATTGTTTAATGTAAAAACAAAAACGTCAAATATTAGGAGAAATCTGTTTTGCCAAAAATACATTCTTAAACTTGGGGCTTTTAAACTTTTATTTTTTGTTAACCAATCAGACTTTATGTTATGTTAATGTTTTTTGTACACACAATCATACCATAATGATGTTCAACCTAAGTATGATTTGATAGTAATACTCTCACAAACACAGCTGTTTCACCAAGTTAGGACTTTGATTGAAGCGTGGTCTTCACCCAGGTTACAACCTCACTAATAGGTTCAAACCTTTGTCCTGGTTACGACCTCGCGAATGACGTGACGTAGTCTTGCGTCTTTTGCCCAGGTGATGACCCAAAGACTTAAACGAGTTCATTATCTCAAGAATGTCAAGACATGTTACCTCGTGGTACGAACTCGCGAATGACGTGCGACCTGCGCCCAGGTTATGTGTCCTAGTGGCTGGAGTGAGAGGTTTTTGACCTGGTCGCGAACATGAACCTTTGTTCCTTGGTTATGACCTCGTATATGGCACAATGCCTTTGCCTTGGTTTCAACCTCTCGAACAAACGTGCGAGGTGATAATTATAATAAACCACATCAACAAACAAACAAAGAAGCAGCTAAGGTTAGGTGATAATTATAATGAACAGCACCAACAAACAAAGAAGCAGCTAAGGTTAGGTGATAATTATAATAAACAACACCAACAAACAAAGAAGCAGCTAAGGTTAGGTGCGCAAGATAAAAGTGGCCAATTTTCACTGTCCATCTCAGCAATATGATTGCTCACGTGGTTCAGTGTTGATTTAGGTCCTTATCTCTTCTTTCATGGAGGGTATATCCCCGTCTGCCATATCGTCAATGGATGGAATGGACGTTAAACATCAATGTTCAGTCTTATACAAAGGAGGGGGAGGAGAGAGAGGTGAGATAGAGAGAGGGAAAGAGAGACAGAGGGGGAGAGAGACAGAGGGGGAGATAAGATAAGATAAGTTAAGATAAGATAAGATAAAATAAGATAAGATAACAATTTTATTTTGCAAGGGTAACAGAGTAAGCGCTGGATGCGTTTTTTTTACATCTTGCCTTTGGGGCTTTAACAATTACTATTAAATACAACTCAAGGTTATAACATTCATATCATGGAACAATAACAACTAAACAAAGTCGTCATTAGATCAAATCATTTTCAAACAAGTGATATCAAATTAATGTTGCTAATATCAATTAACAGGATTAACAATTAATGTGTATTTAATTTTTATTGTGATTTAGGAGACGTGTTCTAAATAATGTAAATTTAGATGCTGGAGTGCGGGGAGAGAGAGAGAGAGAGAGAGAGAGAGAGAGAGAGAGAGAGAGAGAGAGAGAGAGAGAGAGAGAGAGAGAGAGAGAGAGAGATTCACAAAATGCGAAGTGACAGAGGTAGTTTTTCTGGAGATACATGTAATAACAGATGGGAGATTTTAGAACAATGACTGTGACGTCATTTGTTTCTTGTTAGGCTACGCATCTTTCATGCAAATGTTTAGAACTTCAAAGAGAGGGTGAAAATACCGAAATTCTGCTGGTGAAAATAGGTCTAGTCTAGGCCTACGATTACAGTTAAACCTAACACTAGCCATAACTCTAAACCTAATCCTAATCCAAATTCTAACTAACTGTAATCCTAATGCTAAATATCAAAATTTGTCTTAAAATTTTATTCCGTATCTTTTCGTAATAATACAATTATGAATGCGCAAAACGATGCGCGAATCGACGTACATGCTCCTAATATGACCCCCAGAATTTCGGATTTTCCCTGTTGAAAGGGTTTGCAACTTTCCGATCAGTTCCGGAAAATTGACGGTAAACGCTACATTTGGTCACGCTTAATTATATCAACCTCCGTTTGATAAACAGGTCTAATTATCAGAAAACTAACATATACATAACGCAAATCAATCAATCAATTAATAATCAACCAGTCAAATCATTGGCCACAGCGACAACACTAGCGTGTCTGCACGCAACCAACTACAAACAAATCAACGCATTCCTAGTAATGAATATCGATTGGACTGATTGATTTTTTTTGATTGATTTATTGTTGCTTTAGGTCCAGCGGACTCTTTCGAGCCAAATCAGGACCGGACAACCCCCGATCCGCATAAAAGATCTGCCGAAACAACCCTAGTGGGAAAATTGAATGCCCTCCACCGGCCAGTCACTTTACAATAAAGACATCCCACGCGGGGGACGGCTGAGGGTTGACCTCAACTACGCGAACACCCCGGTTACAAAAACAAAATAGAATACAAACATCATTATAAAGCAGCAATAAAACACATACATATAAAATGCCTATAGTGCTAAATAGTACAATCATAGGAAGCCCTAGTGACCGCCCGGCAGAAAGCGTCCAACACTCCCAAGCTGATCCAACAGACCCCATACACAAACAAGGAGTTTTGTCCAGGAAGAGTTTTCAAGAAAAAAGGTAGGTCATTGATCTAGCGAAGAAGAGGATAGTATAGCAGAGTGAAGGACAGAGCAGGGATAGGAAAGAGTAAATGAGGAAGACAGCGACAGTGGGAATTTAAAGCACTAAATTTCCATAAAGTGGGGATACTATTTATTCTGAAAAACCCCGGCACTCCAACGGGGTACTGTTGCCGCAGTGAATCTGTCTTGCCTATAAAGGCAAGACAGGTTTTCAACTGTGGCTTTCACTGTTCCCTTTATAGGTTTGAACAATCTACAGTGGCAAGATTGCTCATGACCCCAAGGGGTATCGATTGGACTGCAAATCCATGTTCTTTCTAAACGTCATATTCAGACACACACACACACACACACACACACACACACAGGTTTGTATACGCCATACACTGAGGTCCATGTCATTATGCAACATAAATGAGGTCCACATGAATAAAATTAAAGTTTGCAAAAAACACATACAATTCAAAGAGAGGGCCTAAATATGTCCCTAAAAATCGGTTTGAGTTAGACAACAACTGTGTGGATCCTAAGATAAAGAGTATGTTTCGGAAGTGGGGTCCGTTGTCAAAAAGCGTTAATTTGGGGTCCAAGTGGGGAGAAGTGGGGTCTCTCATATAGTTATAATAAACAAATGAGATTTGACCTAATACAACAATTTCTTAGCTTTGTGTATCTTATGTTGTACGTTTACTAATATATTATTTGTTTCTGTTTATTGTTTTATTTTTTTTACTTTTTCATGTCTTGGGGGTATGAATTTGAAAGAGATAATATATATATATTTTTTAAAAAGTATATAATTTTTATTTTTTTATTTTTATATATATTTATTTTTAAAATATTTTATCTCTTTCAAATTCATACCCCCCAAGACATGTTTGAAAAGTGCATTAATTATTGAAAGCTTAATTATTCTTTTTCCTATGTATTTGAGAAATGGATTAAAACTGTGATTAAAATTTACACCTTTTACCTATGTGCATTTTGAAAGAAAGTCAAATATAATTCATGCTATTACAGAAATGTGTGTAATATAGGCTTTCTATTGTATTTAATTATTTATAAACATATTTATTTCATTATGTGTGTGGAGAGAGTGGGTGATTGTGTTTCTAGAGTATTTTATCACCAAGTGCCTATAGTCTGTATAAACATGAAATCAAAATCAAGTGAGAGAGCAAGAATCATCAGAAGTGAGAGAGAGAGAGAGAGAGAGAGAGAGAGAGAGAGAGAGAGAGAGAGAGAGAGAGCCAGCCAGCAAGTGATACAGAGAGAGAGAGAGAGAGAGAGAGACAGCCAGCCAGCAAGTGATACAGAGAGAGAGAGAGAGAGAGACAGCCAGCCAGCAAGTGATACAGAGAGAGAGAGACTCAAGTCAATTGGTCTTGTTTCAAAGTGTATTTAACACAAAACTTCCATATGAGGTGTGCTCATATGTTTGAAGAAGTGAAGAACTAAAAGTAACAATTCATTGCTTTGTAATTTAATATTTGCTTTCATTTATAGATTTTATCAACATATTGGCTTATTTGTATTTGTCCAATTACAATTTAATTACTCATAACATCTTATTTTGGAACGGTTGTAAATAATAGTACCAATGAGTTGCAATTAAAATCGAACATCTATTTTCCAAAGCAAGCACACAAAAAAACTTAAGTATTTTTAAACAACAGCTACATATACGAAATAATTAGTTCTTTGCGAAGTTCGAGGGCATATGCCACATCAGTCTCTTCACTATGGGCTCTCTCAAGGTGGTGTGCCATCTTGATGATCAATCTTTGGCAATAGAAGCAACAATGTTGCTTGTCCCATTTCCTTCTGCAAAGAAAATCAAATACAAACTAAACCTAGCATCTATAATAAAAATTTAGAAATATAATAATAATAATAATAATAATAATAATAATAATAATAATAATAATAATAATAATAATAATAATAATAATAGTGGATGCTATTTACGCGCTTTTCCCCAAATCACCACTTAGGCTCAAAGCGCGGCGATCTGTACTAACATACATGCACATAATATTATGTTTCACCCACTCTCACACACTCAACAAACACACATATATCACTCAAACATGTGGTGTAAAGGCACGGAGATCACTATTAGAAGATTGAAAGGAAATTCGATTTTATTTTTGAAATACCATTATTGAAGAGAGGGATGAAACCGGAGTACCCGGAGAAAACCCTCGGTGACTTCAATAGTCTGGTACCTAAGTCACATACGTTCATTCTTTGCGGAAATCGAACCCGCTACCTTCGGCATAGAAAACCGACGACTAACCCCCTTTACGTAGCATTATCATACATTGTTTCATAATAAACCATATTTTAACTGCCCATTTATTGATTGTATATTTCTGTCTCTCCTCACATAAGAAAACAGTCTTCATGGTATTTGTAATAAGGACAACAAAGCATGCAAATAAACAAGTAAAGTAATGAATTTCGTTTAAAACATAAGAACAATGATTACGAATAATCATACATTATAATTATAAACACATTTCTTAATAACAAACTAGAAGGGCAAAGCCCACAAGACTCACATGCTCCTTATGGAACTTATATTTTTAACATGGAAATGAGTGCCCATAAGAAGAAACAAGAAACGGTGGCATTAAAATGCAAAGTAATAGCGACTTTGATCTTTCTATACTCTTGGCTTTGAGATTACCTTGACCTTCAGCTCCAAATATACTCATGTACTATGAAATAAACTATAGCAAAAGTGGCATTATGTCCACTCCTCCTCCTCACCTCCCTCCCACCCCCACCCACCCACCCCCCCAAAAAAAAGTTACCTTGGGATCACCATGACAATTACGTGATGAATAAATAATCATTCCACTGATTACCCATTTTTTATGATTTTGTCAGGTCTAAAATGAACTTGACCCTTCAAAAATAAACGCAAAATTGAAACGTACATGAACAATCAATCTGTCATCTCTAACTACAAGTTTGGACTTTATATCTCAGGGTCGAGGTCACTTCAAAGTACCTATACTAACCGACTTTTGACATATCCAGTGACCTTGACGATGGAGTGAGGTTGACCAAATTTGCCTAGTATGTGTGTCTCATTGATATTCATCATGCATAAAAGAATCATAAGTTCAATAATAATAACTTGGAGAAAAAAAATTGTGAAAATTGTCTTTTTTTTTTGTCAAAAATAACATTTGTTTACCTTGTGACCTTGGCTTTGAAGTGAAGTCATCCACTGATCACTATGGAGGTCTAATGAATATACACCATCTTACCAAGGTTGGAAATGGTTGTAGTTCTGAGATATTAATTCACTTGCAAGTTTTGCACAGACGGACGGCTGACGGTGGACAGACCGACGGATGGATGCCATAAAAAAAAATAATGTCAATTTTGGACTATTTAGGACTTATCACGCATGGATTTGCAAACATTTTGATTTTTTTACAAAAATTTGAGGGTGGGGGTGGGGGAGATGAGTGGTGGTGAGTACATAGACTCACACTGCCATGCATGTGAGTCAAAAAGTTTATAGCATCAGTTAATTTTGCTAAAATAACCAATTAATTTTTGGATTGTTATTATTTAAGGAATAATTTGAGGGAAACTTAACTGTAGTGGCCTGATAACACAGTTGGTTTAGGGTGCTGGTTTCCTTTGCTAATAGGTAGGGAATTCGAACCCCCAAATATAGCATGTGCCCAAACCACTACGCTACTAGGCCACACCATTAACAGATATCTAGTCGTTTCTTATCTTCACTGACTTGCACAAAGTAAATACATTTTATATTTATATCTACTACTCACCTATTACCTTTGCTTGAAGTGTAAGCATGAACACTTGCGTCAGAGTCCACGGCTTTATTATAATACTTAACACAGCTTGCATTTTACCACCCATACATTTTCAATGCTGGTCCATCCAGCATATTGTGTAGTTGTTTTTTTCTGACATGATCTGCACAAAAGGACATCAATCTAATTCTTTTTTTTCACTGACTCGATCTGCACAAAAGGACATCAGTCTACATTTCAAGGTAAGGCTGCTGCGCTCCATCTTCCTATATGCTTGCGAAACATGGACCCTCACAGCAGATCTCCAACGAAGAATACAAAGCATGGAGATGAGGTGCTACAGAAGACTTCTGGGCATTTCCTATACCCAGCACATCACCAACGAGGAGGTCCGACAGACCATCACAGAAGCCATTGGACAGCACAATGACCTGCTCACATTAGTGAAAAAACGAAAACTCCGATGGTATGGCCACGTCACCAGATCATCAGGTCTTGCAAAGACCATCCTGCAAGGCACTGTGCAAGGAGGTAGAAGAAGAGGAAAACCGAAAAAGAGGTGGGAGGACAACATTCGAGAATGGACTGGTTTGACACTGAGCAAAACAATCAGGGTTGCTGAGGACAGGGAAAGATGGAGTACGCTGTTTAAACAATCATCTGTGGTGCCCCTACGACCTCCGAGTTACGGGATGGGATAGGATAGGATAGGATAGGATCAAACTAAATAAAATCAAAGCATAGAAATTATTATATAAATAAGTGTAACTACTCACCTTTTAACTGGGATTGAACGGCGAGCAGGAACACGTACACTGACGTCAGACTCATGTTCACTGTAACAAACACAATTCAACATCACAATGCACCAAATGTTTTCTTATAATAAATGTTTCATCTATGTTAAACAGTTATACAAAATAACTCGTATTTGGCTTGCAGTTCTCTGCACTGACTTCATCAACAAAACAAAACAATAATTAAAAAAAAAGAAAAAAAAGCTTGCCTTCGTTTTGTTTTACACTGTAATTTATACCAGTAAAGTGAGGTCCCAACAACACTTCATATAATCTGACATTTCTTTGTACCTCAAAGTGAGGTCCAACTTATACTTTACTTATACTGAATGTTTTGCCATTTAGACGTTTACGTTTTGTTGTTGTTAAGTGGGATTTAACTTAGCAATACACTGAATTGCAAATATAAGCGCAAATAAAAGCGCTATATACAAAGTGATGATATAATAATAATAATAATAATAATAATAATAATAATAATAATAATAATAATAATAATAATAATAATACTTTTGATTTTATTCTGCATGGCCTAATAATTTATTGCAATAACAAGTACAAATTGCAATTTACATCTACTTATATGACTGGAGATAGCTGTTAACTAAAACAAATCAATCGTTCACAAACTCCCTATGGTTCTCACCTGTCACTGGCTGTTTCCTGCATTTGTAGTTTCGTTTGCAGCATCCTGTACGACAGCAAAGGGAACTCAGATTAGAAGACTGCGCACTCATAGCTTTTACCGATACATTATTTGCTTGAATAAAGATGCTACCAGAAAACACGTCCTGTACTTTCTTGCATGCACTGACTGTTTTTAGTAATCTCATCACATGTAATGGTTACCAGCTTATATATATACCTTGTCTTTAATAACTTGATTAACATTAAACGTAGTGAAGTTTATAATAGATCTTGGCTGGTTTGATCATCTTCGTTGACTTGAGCATCATTAAGTAAGATCCACATATTCTTTATCTCCACTGACTTGATCAACATACTGTCAGCTCACCATATAATTTATCTCTACTGACGTGATCAAGAAAGGTCAACTTAAACTTTATTTTAGCAGACTTGACCATCATAAAGTCACCAATGTAATTGAAATTTTACTAATAATATACATTATTATAGGGAAATGTGTAATGAAACAGACGAAATGGTCTGTTATATTAATAATTAAATAAAGTACTACATCTATAAACAAGAATAACAACTCACTTTTCACTGGACCTTTGGCTTGAAGTGCAATGTGGAACACTTGTGTCAGACTCAGGGTTACTGTAACAAACGCAATGCAACATCAGAGAACACCAGTTGCTTTCTTATAATACTTGGCACAGCTCGTATTTTATCATCCATTTATTTCCAATGTAAATTAAGGTCAATCCAGCATATTGTTTTTCTTTCCTGACATGGTCTGCAGAAAATTATTTCAATCTTAATCTTTATTTTCACGGAATTGATTGCAATAAATAAATATCGAGCTATTTCTAAACCTGTACTAACTTGAATGAAGTTGATCGGAGTAAATAAATTACTAACTAAATCAAGCTAAATAAAATCAAAGCACACAAATTACTATATAAATAAGTGTAAATACTACCTTTCTATTGGGCTTGAACCACAAGCAGTAACACTGCCTTCAGACTCAGGGTCACTGTAACAAACACCATTCAACATCAGAGTGCACCAACAGCTTTCTTATAAGTGGTACCGCTGTGTCCAACACATATACAAAATAACATGTATGTATCTAATCTGCAGTTCTTTGCACTGACTTCACCAACATACCAACAACAACAATAAATAAATATATCAATAAAAAAACACACTTTCCTACATTTTGTTTTACATTGTAATGTATACAACTAAAGTGGGGTCCCAACAAAACTTCATGTAATCTGACTTTTCATTGTATCTCAAAGTGAGGTCCAACTTATACTTTACCTACACTTAATGTATTGCCAGTTAATGAGTTATACTGTACGTTTACATTTCATTGTTGTTGAAGTGGGTTTTAACTCACCATGTACCAATACACTGACATTATCAACATAACAAAACATTTTATATTTGTTTAAAAACAAAAAAGCCAAAAACAAAAAAACTAAATTAAAAAAAAATCTTTCATACATGTTGTTCTACACGGTATTTTAAACAGGTAAATTGGGGTCCCAACAGCACTTCAAGTACTCTGACTTTCATTGTAGCTTAAAGTGAGGTCCAGCATACACTTTACATACAATGAATAGTTTGCTATTCAGACGTTTACGTTTTGTTGTTTATTAAGTGTATTTTAACTTACCAATAAACTGAATTGCAAGATTTCTACTAGGCTACATTTACCACTTGCTTGCAAACGACACTTTAAATGTCATTGCAGCAAGGCCAAATAAAGCATTGTCATGGCAAATGAAAATTGCAATTTAAAACTACCTACTTCTATGACTGGAAATATGTCTACTAACTAAACAAATCAATCATTCAGTAATTCTGTGTGTTTCTCACCTGTCACAGGCGATTTCCTGCATTTGTTACATTGTAGTTTAGTGGGCAGCATCCTGTTCAACAGCAAAGAGAAATCAGATTAGAAGACTGCACACTCACAGCTTTTATAGATACATATTTGCTTGTGTAAAGATGCTACAATAAAAACATGTCCTGTACTTTCTTGTCTGCACTGATAGAATCAACGTAAAGCAGAGCCCAGCCTATTTTATCCACACTGGATTTCACAGTGTGAAGTGGGGTCCGTCTTATACTTTGTGTTTAGTAATCTCATCACAACATACAATGGTTTCCAGCTTATACCTTGTCTTTAATAACGCAGTCAACATTAAATGTGATGAAGCTTATATCTTTGCTGGCTTGATCAACCTAAGTGGTGGTCTAGTTAATTTTTTTTTCAACATCAGAGTGCACCAACAGCTTTTTTTATAAGTGGTACAGCTGTGTTAAACACTTATACAAAATAGCATTTAGCTAATCTGCAGTTCTTTGCACTGACTTCATCAACATAACAACAACAACAATAAATACATCAATAAAAAAACACTTTCATACATTTTGTTTTACATTGTATTGTATACAACTAAAGTGGGGTCCCAACAACACTTCATGTAATCTGACTTTTCATTGTATCGCAAAATGAGGTTCAACTTACACTTTACCTACACTAAATGTTTTGCCATTTAGGCGTTGTGGCAGCATGGTCTAAGGCAGGGCTAACTTGCATTGTCGACAGGCTAGAAACCAATGGTGTCTGATAGATGTGGGATCGATCCCGCCTCTGGGCGTTATGTTTCTCCGAATATTATTTACTTTCGACTCGGACGTCTCGGGTTTTTTTCTGGGTACTTTGGTTTGTTCCCCCAGCACAATTTGCTGCGGCTACGCCTTCCCAAGGGGAGGCAGCCCAGACTTTCCCGATAAAAATGGACAATAAAGTGTAAAAAGGAAAAAAAAAATTAAAAATGACCTTTTTGTTGAAGTGGGTTATAACTTACCAACTATCAACTTATATGACTGGAGATAATTACTAACTAAATCAAATCAATCATTCAGTAACACTGTATGGTTCCCACCTGTCACTGGCTCTTTCCTGCATTTGTAGTGATCAAGAAACTATCAGGTCAGCTTAAACTTTACCTTAGCAGTATTGACCATCATAAAGTCACCAATATAATTGAAAGTTCAATTATAATACACATTTCTACAGGAAAATGTGGAAGAAAACAGACGAAAACGACTATTACTACCAATAAGTAAATAAAGTACTAAATCTATAAACAAGAATAACAACTCACTTTTCACTGGACCTTACGCTTGAACTGTATAGTGTAAGACTTGTTTCAGACTCAGGTTACTGTAACAAACAGAATGCAACATCAGAGTGCACCAACAGCTTTCTTATAATAAGTGTTACATCTGTGTCAAACAGAAAACAAAATAACATGTATTTGGCTTGCAGATCTCTGCACTGGCTTCATTTCATCAACACAACAAAACATTTTTTAAAAACTTACATTGAAAAAAAACACCCGCTTTTATACATTTTGTTCTATTATTTTATACACCTAAAGTGGGGTCCCAACAACACTTGATGTACTCTGACTTTTCATTGTAGCTCAAAGTGAGGTCCAACTTACACTTTACCTAAAACTGAATGTTTTGCCATTTAGGCGTTGTGGCCGCGTGGTCTAAGGCGGGACTGACTTGCCTTGTTGACAGGCCGAAACCAATGGCGCCTGATAAGTGTGGGATCGATCATAGGTTCAACGACCACGTGCTCGGGGAAAAGGCGAGCCATGATGAAAAGAACTTCTCACTCCATTCCGAACCGGTTGTCGACAAGGTCATCAAGGACCGCGCCATCCGTTGTCCACCAGGATGGACAACTTAGCAAGATCCGCACAAGTCACACATTTGTCATAGGAATCTGGAATGTAAGGACCCTAACTGGGGAAGATAAATCAGAAGAGTTGGCACACGAGCTGGACCGCTATCGATGGAAGATTTTATGTATCAGCAAACTGCGCTGGAAAGGCTTAGGTGAAACAACGACCGATATAAAGGCTTCAAGCCTTATTTCAGCAGGAGAGAAGACAAATACGAACATGGCGTTGGATTCTTGGTCCACAAAGACATTCTGGCCACTGTCATGGGTTGAGGCCCAGTCTTCAGTAGACTCAATTACTATCCGTCTAAGGGCATCCCCTTTCAACATCACCATCATCCAGGCCTATGCCACAACATTGGAAAATGACGACAACGAAGTCAAAGATTTCTATGAACCTCTACAGGCTGTCCTTGACAAAGTGCCGGAAAAGGACATAATCATAATGCAAAGCATCTGGAATGCCAAGGTTTCCCAAGATGCGTACCACATAATGGTTTAGTGTATTAAGTAATTCGGATGAGAGTATAAACCGAGGTATAGTCTGTGCACGCACGCATTCCATCGCATGGACTTTAAAGATCCTGGCGCTCATGTCCTAGACGGGCGAGTGCTGGCTACACAAATACATCCAGCATGCTCTAGGTCCCTTCTCCCCATCCCCGATCGCCCAGGATTGAGCTCAGTCGTCTGGGAGTCAGACTATGTGCCAAAAGGCTGCAAGTGGGCGCCTCGGGCGGCTTGAGTTAGATCCTGTATCGACCAGCGCCTTGAGCAGCTCTTGAGCTGGTAAAGCGCTATATAAAATGTGATTAAATTAAATTTAAACATCTGGGGAGACACATGTGGACCCCATTGCAACAACGAGACAAATAACAGAGGTCTTAGACTCTTGGAGTTTGCCAGATACAATAATCTGATACTGGCAAACATGCTTGGTCCCCACAAAAAATCCAGACGATGGACCTGGCACAGTCCCAGCGGGGAGCATCACAACCAGATCGACTACATTATGGTCAAAAACCGCTTCAGATCAAGCGTCAACATTGGCAATACACGCACTTTTCCAGGAGCACACATCGGAAGCGACCACGACCTCCTGATGATGTCCTTCTGGCACCACTTAAAGAGAGTAAACAAAGTACAGTGCACCAGGCTAAAGTTCAACCAGGACAAACTGCAAAATCTGAAGGTGGCAGAAAAATTCCAAGCCACAATTGGAGGGAATTTGCACCACTGCTCGTTTTAGGAACTGGTGAAGTAGATGTCAACACCATGACCACCTCATTCAACTCAGCAGTGGCAGATGCAGATGCCGCCATCGAGATCCTTGGCAAGCACCGCCCAAAGAAGAAACCGTATAACACACTGCACTTTTGGACCTGTGTGACAAACGAAGAGAGATGAAAAGGAAAAAGAACACCTTGCAGGGAGCTGATGCCTACCGAAAATATACAGTGGCATCTGAAGAGGCCATGCGGGGGGCTGCTGAGGACGGAGAACGATGGAGTGCACTGGTTAAACAATCATCTGTGGTGCCCCAACGACTTCCGAGTTATGAGATAGGATAGGATTAGTACCTTTTACTCAAGCGCCCTCACCTACCCATCATCACACACACACACAGAAGGAACCAAGTGATTGTTTAAAAAACGTGTAACATTTACGGTTATTTTAAACTCTAAAAAAAGCTGCTTTTAAAAGACATGACAAAAATGTAATTTAGCTTTCAGTTCATAGATGGGACCAAGTGCCAACAGTTTGTCAAAAGCAGGAACTTTTAGCGACAGACCAAATGCAGTTCTCTGCACAGAAATCTATTTAAAATGTACTCAAGAGGAGGATGGGTAAGGCCGGAGTTGTGCTGTGATAGTCTTCGTCATGACAGTACAGGGACCAACAAAGTACTTTGCTACCTTGCGCAAAAGCCAACAAAACTCCAAAGTGAAACATCCGGACCGCTCGGATTTTCTCCGGACAGTTTATGTCAACCTTCGAGAACAATCCAATTAGGATATCTTGCACTTACGCTAAAACTTTCACCGATATAATGTAAAAGTTTGAAAATTTAACATCAGACACACTTTAAAAACTATAAATGATAAAGCTTATTATTTATAACAGAAAGTAAAAGACCACACTGATGCAATTAAACCACACAAACAATAGGATTTGTGAACAGCACACATCAAAATCAGATAATTACCTTTCTTTCAAGAAAGTAAAAACATCCTGGGCTGAGATGAATTTTATCTTTTCTTTAGGCGTGGAACCAGCCATCTGCTGATTCCTGCAAATTTTAAAAGCAATTATATTTTCAAATGTTCATTAGGCCATAAAACACAGGCCCAGCGTAAGTTACGTTAATGCTAAGCGATAAAATGTAAAAGGAAAAGAGTGAAAAAAATCCGGGTCGGTATGGTTATGCATACATATTTTCCCTGGGTAATTATATCCTCTTCCAAATATTTTATCATATCTAAACCACATACAATATGTAAAATTGTATATGTTTGTAGTTCAAAAACGACAAATACACACAACAGTATTTGTGATATAAGTCACTCTGTAGACAAGAATAAAATTGGTGGTAACGTATAAAACAAAGAGAACGTGAATAAATAATGCAAATCAGTTTAATCATGTATTATCATCTTCAATAACTAGATCTAGGTGTATACGATCTATGTATGGTTTCATTTCAAACGATAATGTTATGAAACTGTTCTAGTTCTACGGCATAACATTTGCACAGTTTCGGGGATCTAGCAAAGAGCTTATAAATCTTCCACACACCACTCCACCCCCACCCTCCTCCACCCCCACCCTCTGTCAGTTTTGATTACCCACATCTTACTAATAAAGAAATACGATGAACCAACACTGCAACAAACAAACAAAACTCTGATTCCATAGTTGTCACCATTTTAAACACATAGAAGAACGTCTAGCACTACAGATCACGACGAGACATTGCAAAAGGTAAGGCGCCAACATGCTTTGAAGTCTCTTTTTTCGTCTGTGTAAAATCGTAGGCCTCAATTACTATAATATACTATAATATTACTATAATATATAATGTATCATAGTAATTGAGACCTACGAGTTTACAAAGACAAAAGAACTGGTTCAGAGCCTGTGTCAGCGTCTGTGGGCAAAGGGCCAGGCATCATTCCCTCTCCCTCAATTTTAGAACTAGATCTAAATATCTTGTTTCAATATACAAACGGTTAGCCATGCTTAGCTAACTTCTGACTTAAACAAACTTGTGTGCAATCAATGATAAATCATAATTACCTTCTGATCTCTGTAGACAAAGACAATTATGGCTCCTTCTGGCTGCAACTTTAGCGGCGGGCCCGCGAACAAGGGAGATACGTGAAATAACTTTATCGAATTATGTCCCTTTACACACACGCATGCTCCACACTCTGCTTGTAATTCTTGGAGCAAACGCAAAATCCACACTTCGCAGTTACTACTGAAAATGGGGCCCGGTCTGAAATTTCGTCAGAAGGCAAATTTTGCCTCGGGAATCTTGAATATGCAATAAAAAAAGTGAGGTCCGGGGATCGGACCCCACTTCAAAATTGGACCCCCATTTCAATGCAGTGTTTTAGGCCCTGGACCCCCAAGTCGTGCTTATACAACCACACACACTCTCTCTCTCTCTCTCTCTCTCTCTCTCTCTCTCTCTTGTGCTCCCTCTCCCTCTCTTTCTCGCTCTCTCTCTTGCTCGCTCTCTCTCTCTCTCGTTTTTTCTCTCTCTCGCTCTCCCTCTCTCGCTCTCCCCCTCTCTCCATCTCCTTCTCTTGCTCTCTATCTCCCTCTCTCCCTTCTCCTCCTCATCCTCCTCCTGATCCCATCCTCCCCTACCTCCCACGTTTTTCTGTTTTCACACTTATCATCATCATTATCACCCTCTTCCTCCTCCTCCTCCTCATCATAATCATTATCATCATCACCACCAACAAACAACAACAACAAAACCATCTTTCAAACCAAAATTTCAAAATCACAACAAATGTTAGGTAGGTTGGGTTTGGGCGCGCCACAGGCTGCGACTACGCTTTCCCCAGGGAAGGCGGCCCAGAATTTCCCTATAAAAAATGGACAATAAAGTAAATAAAAAAAATAAAATCTTATAAAGCAGGTTTCGCACCAATGTTGACGACTTGATTGAATGATTGTCCGAACACACTGCGTAGGGACGAGGGCAGGGCGACCACCGTAAACCTCTGCTGTCCTCAGCTATGCTGTCCGCATGGACTGCAGCATACTGAGCTATTCAGTGCTGCAGCGGCACCACACCACTCAGCCCCATCAGGGACTGGAACGACCTCTCCGCCGAAGAAGCCAGCGCTCCTGGCCCCTCGGACAGCAACCTGCTGTCACGTGGCATTTAAACCACACAGCCACTCCGTCTCAACTCTCATCCGCCCCCCATCCCCAACCCCCACCTCTCCTTCCTTCAATGTCTATGTCATCTGTTAGGTGACGTCATGTTTTATGTCCCTTGCTGCTGCAGCCACTTATGGTCACTGTGAATGTTAAACGGATTTGTGGCAGGGGGGTGGCCAATGTCCATCCCTTTACAGTATCCATCACTTGATGAAACCAAATCAGTTGGGATGTCTGCGTGCATATATGTACAGTGCCTCTGTGTGTGTGTGTGTGTGTGTGTGTGTGTGTGTGTGTGTGTGTGTGTGTTGTATCTTTTAAAATGATGCATCAATTTACTAAAAACTTCGTACAATGACAGTGGAACACAATTACAGATTTCACTCAACAACGTTGTTATCAATTATCTATTATTTTATTTGAACGCTAGCGCAACAAACAGGGAGAAATTAAAATATCGTCTACAACAGCGTTGACAGTTGTTTTGCACGTACTTTTATTGCAAAATTCAAGGCAAATATCTTGCAAATTGATCAATGGATTTCCTCAAAAATGTGTCCAGATTCCAGAGTATTTAACAATTTTATGATGGAATGTATGCGACACAGACTAGACCTCGGTATAACGGACTTTAAAGATCCTGACGCTCATGTCCTAGACGGGTGAGTGCCGGTGACAAGAAAACACCCAGCATGCACCTAGGTCCTTCTCCCCCATCCCTGGCTGCCCAGGATTGTGCTCAGTTGTCCGTGCGTCAGACCATGCGCCCAAAGGCTGCGGGTGGGCGTCTCGGGCGGCTTGAGTTAGATCCTGTATCGGCCAGCGCCTTGAGCAGCTCTTGAGCTGGAAAAGCGGTATATAAGAACGATTAAATAAAAAAAAAAAAACGAACACAAGCTCAAGACGTAATCAAAACGCCTAAAATTACGGCTTTCTGAACCATTACATGCGTTTAAGTAACGTTTTCTGTACTGCGCTCTTACGAAAGGATTATTCATCGCACCATTCTCTATAACTAATTTACCCCCGTACTTTCATGAAGAAACGTATCAATGGATTTCTTGGATATTTGCCTACTTTCACTGCGCCGTCTCCAGTATATTTAACAATTACTTTCCTTATCATTCCCCAGAGAGAGAGAGAGAGAGAGAGAGAGAGAGAGAGAGAGAGAGAGAGAGAGAGGGGGGGGAGAGGGAGAGGGAGAGAGTGAGAGAGAGAGAGGGAGAGGGAGAGAGTGAGAGAGAGAGAGAGAGAGAGGGAGAGGGAGAGGGAGAGAGTGAGAGAGAGAGAGAGAGAGAGGGAGAGGGAGAGAGTGAGAGAGAGGGAGAGGGAGAGTGAGAGAGAGAGAGAGAGAGAGAGAGAGAGAGAGAGAGAGAGAGAGAGAGAGAGACACACAGAGATATTTAACAATTACTTTCCGTATCATTCCCCAGAGAGAGAGAGAGAGAGAGAGAGAGAGAGAGAGAGAGAGAGAGAGAGAGAGAGAGAGAGAGAGAGAGAGAGAGAGAGAGAGAGAGAGAGAGAGAGAGAGAGTGAGAGAGTGAGAGAGAGAGACACACACAGAGACACAGAGACACAGAGACAGACAGAGACAGAGAGACAGATTCTCTTTTTTCTTTCTGTTATGTGTTGTTGTTAGAGGTACATATCAATAGATTTTGCACATTGTATAATATTTGACTGCAAATTCTCTTTGAAGAGGATTCTCAGTTGCCAAATCTTCTATCTATATTTTATCCTATCCTTTCCCATCCCGTAACTGGAAAGTCGTGTGGGCACAACAGATGATCGCTTAACCACCGTACTCCATTTTTTTCTGTCCTTAGCAGTCCTCGTGTCTTCGCTCAGGATCACGTCAGTCCATTCTCGAATGTTGTCTTCCACCTCTTTTTCAGTCTCCCTCTTGTTGTGCCTCTTTGCACCGTGCCTTGCAGGTTGATATTTTCAAGGCCTGATTCTCTGGTGATGTGGCCATACCATCGGAGTTTCCCTTTCCTCACCACCATCTGCATCGTTGAGCAGCTTTGCGATGTATATGTGTTTGTATGAATGTATATTTTAAAATGCTGCATCTAGCCACATATTCGTTGGTTGGTTTGGTTGAGTGAATTAACGTCCCCGGACACGTTGTGTATAGGGGACAATTTCCACATATTCCCGCGCAAGCGGGCTTAAATACAAGTAGGTCTATAATTATTGAAATCGATCTACGAGAAACATTTTTTTTTTAGTTTTACAAAAGCTTAGATCCTATTCTCGTGCTATTATTTGCTTGTGACTGAGACAAGGTTCAAGCATACTTAAGAGATAGAGAAGAGGATATTGATTTAGTATAGAGGTCCCTATAAAAATAATTGAATCTGTGTAGTGCATTTACCACAATTAACTATAACGTCAATTTCATAGGTATAATTATTTGTGACTCACACCCATGTAAGGTTTCATTGACCCGCATGCATTGCAATGTGAATCTATGTACTTACCACCCATCCCCCCCCACCCCCACTATCGCCACCCCTTCCCAAAAAAAATTTCAAACCTGTGCGAGATGAGTCCTAAATATTCCAAAAATAACATTGTAAAAAATGACTGTCCGTCCATCTAACGGCCGCCTAAACGTGCAAAACTTGCAAGTGGATTAACATTTTAGAACCTATTTCAACTACCACAAAAATTTAAATAACGTCTTAACGCCGGAAATTCTGGCTATTACATGAAATTGCTTGATCGTATCAAACGTTTCAGATGTTACAAAGAGAAGTTGGCTTATGGTAATTACTTCCCTTATCCTTCACCAGAGAGAGAGAGAGAGAGAGAGAGAGAGAGAGAGAGAGAGAAAGAGAGAGAGAGAGAGAGAGAGAGAGAGAGAGAGAGAGAGAGAGAGAGAGATTATCTTTTTTCTTTCTGTTATGTGTTGTTGTTAGAGGTACATATCAATGGATTTTGCACATTGTATAATATTTTGACTGCAGATTCTCTTTGAATAGGATTCTCAGTTGCCAAATCTTCTATCTATATCCTATCCTTTCCTATCTCGTAACTGGAAAGTCGTAGGGGCACCACAGATGATCGTTTAACCACCGTACTCCATTTTTCTCTGTCCTCAGCAGTCCTCATGGCTTCACTCAGTGTCAAGCCAGTCCAGTCTAGAATGTTGTCTTGTACTGATTTAGTATAGAGGTTCCTATAAAAATAATTGAATCTGTGTAGTGCATTTACTACAATTGGCTGTGATTCACAGGCATGTTTGGTTTTATTGACTCGCATGCATAGCAATGTGAATCTATGTACTTACCACCCATCCAACCCCCAACCCTACCCTAGTCCTCCCCCACTCCCAAAAAAATTAGCAAATCTGTGCGGGATGAGTCCTAAATAGTCCAAAATTAACATTTAAAAAAAATGTCTGTCCTTCCGTCTACACGCCGCCTGGACGTGCAAAACTTGCAAGCGGATTAACATCTCACAACATATTTCAACTATCACAACCACACTTGGTAAGATTGTGTATATCCATGAGACCTCATCACTGATCAGTGACTGAATGCCATCACTTCAAGGTGAAGGTCACATGTCAACAAATTTTAGTTTGAAAAAACCCGACAAATTTTCATAAAATGTCACGTTTGTACAAGTTATTAATTAATATTGAATTTATGATTCTTTGGTGCATGATAGATATCAATGAGACAAACATCATATGCGCATTTGGTAAACCTCACTCCAATGTCAAGGTCACTGGAGCTGTCCAAAATCAGTTAGTATACGTACTGTTAAGTGACTTTGAACTTAAACTATGAGAGGTATAAAGTTCAAATTTGTTGCTTTTAGAAATGATAGATTGATCTTTCATTAATCTTCCGGTTTTGCTTCGGTCTTGATGGTAAAGATCGTTTTAGGCCTTAAAACACACACATACACACACACACACACACACACAACACACACACACACACCACACACACGCACACCCACACGTACATACACACACACAAATATTTTTGTCATGGCTTCAAAAACAAAACAAAAATGACCTTGAACGTTTTGAATGTGCAGTCGTGGTATGGGATGTGACCTCAAACTTTGACATTTAAAGATGCTTTGCTTTTAAAATATGACCTTGAACTCTGACCTTTACAGATAAATTGCTATGAAATGTGACCTTATATGAACTTTGACATTCCATTCTTGTAAGCAAAAGATGCTGTGAAACTTGAAGTACAAGATACATTAAAACAATGAATGGCGTTTGCGATCCTAATTTTTCAGTGATGAGCGAGCACACAATTGAACTTAGCAACAATAAATTTTATAATTACTGAAGCCACTTTTGAAAAAAAGGTATGAGTGAGAATAAAATTAATAATTAAACTCAACATTAATAAATTTCCTTCTTCAATTTTTTGTTGATTATCTTAAAAACCGTAGACAAGCCGTCGTCATCAAAGGCAGTAAGTCAACCTACAAACCCATCTCCGCAGGCGTACCTCAAGGGTATGTCTTGGGACCTTTATTATTCCTTGTATACATTAATGATATTGTTGTAAACATTGAATCCATCATCAAACTCTTTGCTGATGACACTAGCAAATCTCTAGCCCTAAAAAAAAACACCTGACATTCGAGCAGAAATTCTAAATTCAGACCTAGAGAAAATTAGTATTTGGGCTAAAAATGGAAAGTAGATTTCAAGGAACAAAAAACCGAAACCTTAATCATTAAACGTGACACATTGCCAAATTATCATTTAATATTTAATAGCACGACTTTGTCTGAAACCGATCACCATAAACATCTAGGCCTGACATTGCAAAACAATTGTCAGTGGGATATACACATAAATAGCATAATTAAGATGGTAACTCTTCTACTGGCATGCGTACGGTCATACAAATACAAACTGTGCAGAAAAGCCCTCGAAGCCTTGTATAAGTCCTTCGTTTTACCTCATTTTGATTATGGCGATGTAATATGGGACAATTGTACTGACACTCAAGCTACTTAACTTGAAAAACTTAACCACGAAGGAATTAGAATAATTGTTGGGGCAGTAAAGGGAACTAGCCATGAACCCTTGTACAGGGAATCAGGGCTCTGCCCATTGAAAGAAAGACGGAAGCGGCACAAACTACTTACCTTCCATAAAACGGTCAATAAGCGCTGTCTTGAGTATCTCTCTGACTTGGTCCCACCGCTTGTCTCGTCAGTTAATCCTTACCACTGTCGAAGGCCTTTGGATCGTAGAGTCCCCGCACACAAAATTGAAATCTACAAAAACTCCTTTATCCCGTCTTCTACTATCATGTGGAATGAGCTCCCTGAGGAAATTCAAGTCAATCCGTCAGTCAGCATATTTAAACGACATCTCTCCAAAGACGACGCTGCGTTCCCGCCGTTTTATTATCATGGTGCACGACAAAAACAAATTATCCATTGCAGGCTTCGACTGGGTGTAAGCAACCTTAACTACGATATGTATCATCGCCATTTGATAGACGACTCGGTTTGCCGTTGCGGACACCCGGCTGAAACGTCTCAAAACTTCCTGCTTTTTTTGTCCTTTGTTTGACAATGCCCGTATTCAAACGATTGGTCTCCTTATCCTATCCTCAGGGAAATTAATACCTTACTCTTTGGAAATGCAGAATTGTCATTGCAAGAAAATTTTCAACTGTTCACACATTTTTACTTTCAGGTAACCGCTTCTGACCGCATATTATTATATTGTATTTTATTGTATTGTATTGTATTGTATTGTATTATTATGTTATGTTATGTTATGTTATGTTATGTTATGTTATGTTATATTATATTATATTATATTATATTATTGATATTTTATTTTCAACGACTTTCCACATATTTTGCTTTTCTAACTTTGATCTTCAACACACTCATTAGTTTCTTCCCACAAGTATAACTTTCTCGCACCCGCACCCGCCCCTCCCCGTATAACTCTCTCGCACCCGCCCCTCCCCGTCCACGCCCCCTCAACACCACTCTCCCACCACCAGCACCCTCCCCCTAATTTTGTTTCATTTTTTTCTTTTTTTCGCTTCCCCTTCAATTAGAAATCTTGTTTTTTTGGTCTAAAATTTTATTTTCTTTTAAAAAAAATTCTTTTTTTCTATTTCTTATATTTTTTTCAATATTCTGTTGTTGTTTCCTGTCGTTCGCCAGTGATATTTTGACAAATTATTATTTGGATAGCACTAATTTAAGCCTTGTGCTTTTGTGCGCCCTGATGTTTTGCCTTGTATTAATATCTGGTGTGTTTGTTGAATAAAAATTATGTTTAAAAAAATTAATAAATAAATTCCATCTTGACCCAATTAACTTTCCTATTCCTCTCTGCTTACAGTTGGTTTTTCAAATACATTTCAATATAATAGCTGTCCGCAGTAAATTATCACTGTGTACTGGAGAAAGTAACAAAACGCTACAAATAAATATATAAGCAGATCGTCAACAAGTGCAAAAAAAAAAAAAAAAAATGTTTTTTTAAGGGAGACTACTGTTTTATTCCTAATTTTAGACGATTAAAACAGTGGTTGCCTCCCTTGATCATTAAAAACCTAATAACGTGGGGGTCCGGAGGTTTCAGTATAAATAGTAGGCCCTATCCCCATTTTCTGGAAAATTTAGTGCTTTAAATTCCCACTGTCGCTGTCTTTCTCATTTGTTCTTTCTCATTCCTACTCTGTTCTATCAACTATCTTCTTCGCTTAACCTGTCACCTACCATTTCATAAAAACTCTTCTGGGACAAAACTCCTCATTTGTGTGTGAGGTCTGTTGGATCAGCTTGGGAATATTGGACGCTTTCTGCCAAATGGTGACTGGGGCTTCCGATGATATTATTATTTAGCAATGAGGCATTTTATATGTATGTGTTTTGCTGATATTTTATAATGATATTTGTATTCTATTTTGTTTTTGTAAACGGGGTTTGATAAATTAGAGTATAACCTCAGCGTCCACTGCGTGGGATGTCTTTATTGTAAAGTGACCGGCTGGTGGAGTGCCTTCAGTGTTACCACAAGGGTTGTTTTGGCAGATCTTTTATGCGGATGAGGGGGTGAGTCCTCTTTCAGCGAAGTTGTAGTCTTGATTTTGTGGTCCTGATTCGGCTTTTTGCAGTCCGCTGGACTGTAAGCAATGAATAACTAACTAGTGCGACTGACAGACCTAGCATGCAGCATCCAATCCCCCCGTGGGAGTGCCGGGGGTTTCAGTATAAATAGTATCCCCGCTTTCTGGAAATTTAGTTCTTTAAAATCCCACTGTCGCTGTCTTTCTCCTTTGTTCTTTCTCATTCCTACTATGTTCTATCAATCTACTATACTATCTTCTTCGCTAGACCAGTCACCTACCTTTTTTCTTGAAAACTAATCTAGGACTAAACTCCTTATTTGTGTGTGAGGTTTGTTGGATCAGCTTTGGAATATTGGACTCGTTCTGCAAGATGGTCACTGGGACTTCCTATGATGTTATTATTTGGCAATGTAGACAATTTATATGTATTTGTTTTGTTGATATTTTATAATGATGTTTGTATTCTATTTTGTTTTTTGTAAACGGGGGTTCGATAAATTAGAGTATAGCCTCAGCGTCCCCTGCGTGGGATGTCTTTATTGTAAAGTGAATGGCTGGTGGAATGCCTTCAGTGTTACCACTACATGTAGGTATGTTTCGGCAGATCCTTTATGCGGATCAGGAGTGAGTCCTCTTTCAGCGAAGTTGTGGTCTTGATTGTGTGGTCCTGATTCGGCTCTTTACAGTCCGCTGGACCATGTAAGCAATGAGTAACTAACTAACCTAGCCTCTTTTGATGGTGTAACCGGTGCCGTGAAATGCAGCAACAAGATCAAGTAGATACAATTCAGCTGAATCCAATTTAGCTACCTAGCTATGGGCCTACATGAATGACTTAAGAAAGCATCAGTCTTTTTTTCTGTTGCTGAAGGTGATCAAAACCAAATCAAAGCTCTCGTTATCCAATAACTAGTGTAACAAGCTAGAGATACACGATTTGACTGAAAGAAAGCCTCCATGTTCTTTCTGTTCCTGAAGCCTACAAATATCAGCCCTCAGGATATCCAACAACTAAATGAAACTTGAGAGTGGTCACAGACAAATGAGTCACAAATGGAGGAGTCACAAAGAGAGGGGTCAACAAATAGAAAGGCCAACAAAGACAGGGGTCATGACAAAGATGGGGTGGCATCCACAAAGAGAGGAGTCAACAAAGAGAGTCATCCACAAAGAGAGGGGTCATCAACAAAAAGAGGGGTCACAAAGACTGGGGCCAACAAAAAGAAAGGAGTCGCAAAGAGAGGGGTCACAACAAAGAAAGGGGCAAAAAATAGATCCTGATCTCTTAGGTGCTTTATGCACTGTCCAGTACTCCAAACTATTGAACTACATGAAAATAAACTACACTGAAGGTTATATCTGCAGAAATCTGATCGAGTGACAGCAGGGTGTGGTGACATTTACTCTGAAATGGTAGCTACAAGCTGACCACAGAATCCATTACTGAATGAACCCATTTTAGCAGAATACATTTAAGGACAAACTGCTTCACTAGGCATGTCTAAAAACTGAAAAAAGTATTACAATAATAAAAATATAAACTGATTGTCTTTTTTTAAAAATTTCAATATTAACTTAGAAACAATAACTTACACAAAAAAGCAAAATCAGATTCTCCCTGTCTTCATCAGTGCCAATTTGCAACCCTTGGTTCCCCCTGTTGCGAGTTCCCGATCCATCCCTTCTTCACCCAACCCCTTCACCTCCCTCCCCTCCTATAGGAAGTTTTGCTTTAGTGTGTAATTTCTTGTTTCTGAGTTCAACACAAAATAAGACATTACGAATCCAGAAACGAACCCTACCTTTCCTATATAAACTGAATGTTTTCACGTTTGTAATCCTAAAACTCGAAGGTCATTGGGGCACTACAGATGACCGTTTAACCAGCGTACTCCATCTTTCTCTGTCCACAGCAACCCTCATGGCTTCGCTCAGTGTCAAGCCAGTACATTCTCGAATGTTGTCCTCCCAACATGTCATCGTGTTGTCCAATGACTTGTGTGATGGTCTGTCGGACTTCATTGTTGGTGATGTGCTGGGTATAGGAAATGCCCAGAAGTCTTCTGTAGCACCTCATCTCCATGCTTTGTATTCTTCATTGTAGATCTGCTGTGAGAGTCCATGTTTCGCAAGCGTTTATGAAGATGGAGATGACAAGGGAGCGCAGCAGCCTTACCTCGGAATGTAGACTGATGGCCCTATCTTTCCAAATGGGCTTCAACCTTGTCAGGGCTGCAGTTGATTGTGCGATCCTGGAGAGGACTTCCTGTCGGGACCCATTGTCTGATACAATGGCTCCTAAATATTTGAAGCTATGCACTGCGTTGAGGGATTGGCTTTGGACTTTGCTATCCATGTTGATGCCATTGGTGTTGTTGGTCATCATTTGGTCTTCTCTGCACTTATTTCCATTAAATTTAATAATTTAACATGTAAAACGTTTTAAAAAAATATTAAAATCTATTAACAACATGTATATCTATAGCCTTTCAAATCTGTAATTAACCTATAGTTATATAAACCTAGACATGGGAAAACGACATGTTGAATTTTGGACTTAAACCAAAAATAATCGTCTAGATTTTGAAGGCGACAGCTATGTGAAATGCGGATTGCTAAGAGGCACATTTACATTATTTTTTAACATAATTAAAAACTTAAATTAAGTGTAAGAATTTATTATATATATTTACCAGGCAGACACATAACAAGACAAAATTAAAAAATAAAACCTGATTTGAGGGAGAAAAAAATCCCACCAAAGGAAGGGTCACTACTGCTTGCAAAGGGCAAAGGGACAGCAGTCGTGATGTTTACGGATTTGGGTAAAAAGGCGAGAATAAATATTTGGTAGGCGCCTGGCATTTGCTTATGGGTTGGGACGGTCATGCAAAGCGCGCGGAGGTCCAGCAGTTCAATTAACCTTTCGCACCCCCACGCGTTTCTCTCCTTAATTGCCACATTTCTTTGCTGCATCTCTGTCTGTCTGACTGGGGGACTCTCTTTGTCTGAGATATCAGTCTGTCTCATTCTGTTTCAATATTTCAACATTTGTAGGCCTATCTCAATGTTTTTGCCTGTGTCTCTCTGTCTCTCTTTCTGTCTCTAGCTCTGTGTCCCTCTGTCTATGTCTGTCTCTATTTCTGTGTCTCTCTGTCTGACTGTCTCTGCTCTCTCTATCTCTGTCTGTCTCTCTGCTCTGTCTGTCTGTCTTTATAATCGTACGAGTAGTATTGACTCACACTTGGATATCCTGTGGCGCGGCTACCGCTTCAGTCTCCGCGGTATAAAGAAAAAACACACGGTGCATGGTCTACTGCAGTTGAACGGATGCAAGAACTGGTTAAGAATGACGGATGAATGATAGAAAGAACGAATGAAAGAAATAAAATACATCGGTATTATCGTCCTTTTGAAAAGGCAAAGAAGGAAATGCACAAAAGAAGTAATTAAGAGTTGCAGTATAGTGTTTTGTCATTATTAGCCTATATTAACATATCACCACCACCATTCCACCACCCTACCACCCTTCCACCACCGGTAACCTTCAGGCCTATTGGTCTTGGGAAAGGAAGAAAACTCATACCGCTTTTCTCTCAGGGCCAGTTGTGTGAAGGTGGTGTTCATGTGCTTTCTACTTTGGCTTAACCGCTTACAATAAGTCTACAAGGGCATTTACACGCTGAAGGTGGATCCTCTATAACAAAGCGGTAAATAGTGTACAGACTAAACCCAAACACGGAACTAAAACTGAAAAAAGGCATCGATAAATGGTCTATTTACACGCCTCAGTGGGTTTTTTTTTTCACTTTATATTAACATATATAAGTAAATACGTTAAAAAAATAAAAAAATACCAAGTAAATAAATAAACGCCTTTAGCTGAGTTACTATTTTATGCAGAATGGAGAGGGTGCATTCCTACCAAGGGCGTCGAATTCAGTAAATGGCTGAACTTGAACGTCAAAAGATGATGGACAAAGAACTGTTTACAGACATGAACATTGTGATGATAATTATGATGTCATACTGAACGTCTGCTACTCGCATTTCGAGTCTCTCTCTCTCTCTCTCTCTCTCTCTCTCTCTCTCTCTCTCTCTCTCTCTCTCTCTCTCTCTCTCTCTCTCTCTCTCTCTCTCTCTCTCTCTCTCTCTCTCTCTCAGTTTTGTTGCGCTTCTCGATCCATCCATCCTTTTCATCCATTCATACATTATTATTAAATGGCTTCATCGTGTTATGTTTGATCAAGAGTTGAATATGTCAGCCGCAGAAAGGGTCACTGCTGTCATAAAAAAAAATCCATACACACACAAACACACAGGACTGGTTTCACTTGAAAAAAAATTATATTACATACTTACAGGATAGCTTTCGCAAGCCATAAAATGAGAGTATAAACCGAGGTCTAGTCGCGCACGCACGCATTCCATGGAACGAACTTCAAAGATGCTGACACTCGTGTCTTGGTTCCATGTCACTTCAGCGCCAGCACTTCAGCACCAGAACTTCAGCGCCATACACTTCAGCGCGAGGATACTTCAGCGCCGTACACTTCAGCGCTGGGACTTTTCAGCACAGTACATTTCAGCGTGTCGAAATTTTAGCGCCGTACATTGTAGCGCCAGCGCTAGAGGAAGACAGAGAGAGAGAGAGAGAGAGAGGAGAGAGAGAGAGAGAGAGAGAGAGAGAGAGAGAGAGAGTGTGTGTGTGTGTGTGTGTAAAAGTGTCTGCGAAACTGCAAAACTGAGTGACTAATAGGCTTGATTGAGTTTATCCCACAAAAATCTATTCTTTACCTTTTTTTTCTCCATAAAGCGTATCAGACACACACACACACCCACACACACATAATGAATAGCTGGAGGTGCCAGTTCAAGATCACGCCGCGTCTCCTGACGTACTGGTCACGCAGGACGTGTAAGCGCAGTTGCTAAGGAACTGAATAGCTTGTCTCTGAAGACGTCAACACTAGAACATGAAATACTCACGAAGTGATCTCTCTCTCTCTCTCTCTCTCTCTCTCTCTCTCTCTCTCTCTCTCTCTCTCTCTCTCTCTCTCTCTCTCTCAAATAGTTTTACCCCCTCCCCCGACATTCCCTCCTTTTCCCCTATCATGGCGCTGAGATGTACGGCGCTGAAGTCTCCCGGCGCTAAAGTGTACGGCGCTGACATCACCCGTGCTGAAATGTACGGCGCTAAAAAGTACGGTGCTGAAAAGACGCCGCGCTGAAGTGGTGGCGCTGAAAGGTATGGCGCTGTAGTGCTGGCGCTAAAGTGACGTGTCACCCGTGTCTTAGATTGGTGACTGCCTGCTCCAGCTCCACAATTACACCCAGCAAGCACTAGGTCCCATCTCCCACATCCCCGATCGACCATGGATGTGCTCAGTTGTCTGGGCTTCAGCCGAAGCACCCAAGGCAACAATTTTTTACGTAGATCTTGTATCAGCCAGCACCTTGAGCAGCTCTTATAACAACGATTAAAATAAATAATAAGAACAACAACTACGCTAATAATAATAATAATAACAATAACTTCAAGAATGTATTATTATTATTATTATTATTATTATTATTATTATTATTATTATTATTATTATTATTATTATTATTGTTGTTGTTGTTGTTGTTGTTATTATTATTATTATTATTATTATTATTATTATTATTATTATTATTATTATTATTATTATTATTATTATTATTATTATTATTATTATTATTATTGTTGTTGTTGTTGTTGTTATTATTATTGTTAATAATAAAAAATAATAATAATAACTTAAAGAATGTATAATAATAATAGATCAGACAAGATAAGATAAGGCAAGGGTACTTTATTATCTCAAATCACAAGAAATGTATGTGTGGTGCACAGCACAAGACTATAAACACTTCTAACAAAAGGACAACACATACATTTAAAGCATTAGCAAATGCATGCAAAGCCATGATGAAGCACGTAAATGTGATGATATCCTGGAGAAGATACGATTATCTTACAAGGGGATTAAGATTTGTAGATAGATGTGGCATTAAGCTACCTCTATCAGATGTTCTTTACCAAGATTCCTAAGCGATGTGAGAGACTAAATCACGGTGCTTGGTCACATACAAATTTATATCTGTTTTTGGGTTTCAAAGTATCATTGGCTCACTTTAAGAAATTATTTTTTCTAGTCAAATGACTAGTTTAATTGGTCTCAAGAGAAGAAGAGCTAGTGGACACAAAACAATACAAATAGAGTGACACCAGTCGTACTTATGTGATTTCAACTTTTATATCTTCAACAAAAATTCTAACATGACTTTAATTTAATGTAATTAATAATTATAAACTGTCCAATATACTGGAAAAGCTCTTTAGCAAGATTTCTTCATCACGTGCTAAGTATTTCTATGTGTTTGATGGTCTAATATTGTTCTACGCTTCCTTTATGACTGCCCGGTTAAAGCAGGGTGTACGGAGGATAGAAAGAAATCTACGTCATCTCCGACCAATCATCTCGTTCTCGCGAATACGTTAATCTTTTCTCGGACGTCTTTGGTCTCTTGTCCTGCTTCTGGGACACTATCTATTACACCTCAACTTCGTGTCAAGGGAGAAATGCAGGGTAGATTTAAGAGTGATATGATTCGCGTGGTTGGAGCACTCGCTACTGTGTCGAAAGTGAAGCACCGTCCGGTGCGGTTAGCACTTGGATGGGTGACCGCTAAGGCGTGCGTGAAGCGACAAATAACAACGCCCCAGTTGACTCAACTGTGACTGAGTACCTACCCTCTTGAGGGTGGGGAAGGCAAAGGCAGCGAG
>CM072521.1:29885015-29929565 GCA_036898135.1 Oncomelania hupensis | reverse complement strand
AGAAAGAATGTCTTGGACTAGTCTGGGCCATACAGAAGTTTCAACTCTACCTGTATGGGACCCACTTCACAGTTCAGGTGGACCACCAATCACTATCGTTCCTGGCAGCCTCCAAGTCTTTGAACTCTCGCCTGATGAGATGGGCACTCACCCTTCAGGCATACTCATTCCAAATCGAGTACATCCCCGGCAAAGAGAACCACGGAGCCGACTACCTCAGTCGCCATCTCGTGGAGGACACAGCAGCTGTCGCCCACCCAACACAACTAAGGGCCACAGCACCAGAATTCGTCCCCGCCCAGTAATACCCTGTCACTAGTGTCCATAGCTACCTGGCACAGCATTGCAGCTCAGGTAGAGCAACTTAATTAGTTTGTACATAGGACCCTAGGATAGTGCAGTGTTAAACTAGGCTCTGTAGTAGAAAAAGGTCGAATCCAGTAGTCATCGCCTTTTTTCAGTTGAGGGAGCCTGTCATGAACTGGCTAGTTTTAACTCTGCTCATTGACTATTTAGCCTTGTGTAGTTTTTGTAACAGTAGAGAGTCAGTATATAACACAGCAGCAATAAAAGTACACACCGCGAGCCCGACCCACGCTGCGTAGTTAATCAGCACTGTGTGCGAGAGTCGTAAATCTTTTACCCAATGAGAGCTTAGGCAAAGCGGTTCGAGCCAGTTTGACTGGGTCCGAGCCTAACACAGCTTTGGTCAGTTGGGAGGAATACACCGAAGTGTTAACAGCTAGAAAGCTAGCAGAGAAATCTCTCCACACTTAGACCAGGAAGCAGGACTTAGAATCTTAGAATTCTATCAAGTCACTACGGGCCTGAACTTGTCAAACAGGTAAATGAACACCCTTCTGTTTCATCGTGATATATTTGTATGTTACACTCTGTTTGATGATGGTGTTTTCTATCAGTATCTGATTCAGCCCCGATGCTTGAATTCCTGATAGTTGTGTAACTCAGATTCGTTTATTCACACAGCCCGTCCAAACAGCATACAAGTCACAAAGTCGACGTATGAAGTTTTCCACTTTTATTCAGCACACATCAACAACTGCATACAATTCTCAACTCAACTCAACAACTTTCACAGCAACTCTCTCCAAGTCACTATCAACAACTTTACTCTCTCAACAGCAATCTCGGCACACGATTAAATAACCTCTCTCTCTTCCGGAAGAATTTCGAACAATGTAGAAATGACGCACTGCCACCAATCGAATAAAAGATCGTCATCACTGACTTACGTCATTACACATTTCTTCTCCTTCCGGATCGTTCCTTCAAATTTCTACAATTATCCCGAATCTTCGATCGATAGTAAACAAGCCGATCCAGAAGATTCTACAACAATATCGACTAACGAAAATTATCAACGTTATACAAAGCCTTTCCTAACAACAATGCAAACTCAAATCAAAGGTAAATAAACTCTATTATTGAATACTTTGCAAATCGAAACGATTAGATCTATCGTACACGCTTTCGACATACTTTCGTACGCGTTTCAACGTAACATAACCCCCCACTCAAGAAGAAATTTACCTAATTTCTTTCAACAACGTTGAAACGTAATGCACAAACAAAGTCCTCAATTGAAACTAATTTAAGACTTTCTGAATACCGTAATTGCGCTCAGCTTATCTACACAGAGTCAATGGTTTTCATCTTCAAATCTGCCTGGATAATGTCAATGTTCACAGTTCATTCACACAGAGTCAAAGTTTCTCATCTGCAAGTCTTTCTGGATACTGTCAATGTTCACAGATCATTTACCCAGTCAACGTTTTTCATTTTCAAGTCTGTCTTTACCAATATCCTTAGTTCGTCCACACAGTCAATGTTCTTTCGTTCGCAAGGAATCGACGCCCTCGTCAGTTGCGGTCGTCATCGGCCCAGGGTCAAAGACGATGATCACGTGGGCTTCCCTGGAATCAGTGCGTCCTCCGTTGTCTCCTTCTTCCATCGGATGTCCGACGCAGTCGACGTTGTCAGCTCCCAGGATGCATTTGCTGGGTCTCACGGTCAGGTTGGCTTCTGCAGGACGGTGGAACAGCTCCCTCGAGATCTGCAGATGCTCCTTCCAGGTCTGGGTGTGGACCTCATGTTCGACCAAAGTCGTAGAGCCTGGGACATCACTGAAGCTATGGGGAAATTCGCCCATAAGGTCCTTGAGCTCCAACTTTTGACCTTCCGTCAAGCCTGGTCCTAGCTTAACGTCATCGATGCCTTCTTTGCTGTGGAAGTCTCCCAGTTCCAACAGTTCCTCGCTGTCAAAGCTGTTGTCGATCTCAGCTGCTGTTGCTGCATGCACAGTCTCTGATGGCCTTTCCACGTACAGCTTAAGGAGGTTGGCGTGGTATATCTTGGAATGCTGGCCGACCTTCACCTTATAATCGATGATCCCCACCACGGTCTCCACTTCGTACGGGCCTTTTTAATGCATCAGCAACTTATTATGATCAGTAGGTAGCAGCACCAGCACTTTGTTGCCAGGTTTGAACTTCCTGTTCACAGCCCTACGATCGTAGTAGTGCTTTCCACAGTCTTGGGACTTCTTCAGGTTTTCTCTGGCTATCTCGAGAGTCTGCTCCAGCTTCTCCCGTAGCTCAAACACGTACTGGTAACTGTTCTTCACCTCTGGGGTGTCCACTTCTTTCGTCCACAGTTCTTTTAGGATGTGCATCGGCCCTCGGATGGTTCTTCCGTACAGCAGCTCGAACGGAGAAAAGCCGGTGGACTCCTGCGGTACTTCTCTGTAGGCGAAAAGTAGGGCGTTGATGTAGCGATGCCATTGTCTGGGCTGCTCGCTGCACAGTTTCTTCAAGGTGGACTTCAGCGTAGCATTGAACTTCTCGACGAGCCCGTTGCACATTGGATGGTAGGGTGTCGTAGTCAAATGCCGGATGCTCAGCAGTCGGTTGACCTCCTTCATGCAGTCAGAGACGAACTGCGTCCCGAGGTCTGTCAGAATTTCTTCAGGCACTCCAAGCCTACTGAACATGTCCACCAGTGCCTCTGCTACAGTTTCAGTGTCAATCTTCTTCAGTGGCACTGCTTCTGGGTACCGAGTCGCATAGTCCACTAAAGTCAGTACCCATCGATGACCTTCTTCACTCGGAGGTCTTATTTCGCCGATTAAGTCTAAGGCCACCCTCTTGAAAGGTCGGTCGATCAGAGGCATCCTCTGCATAGGCACTTTCGGGACCCTTCCTCGAGGTATGGTCTTCTGGCAAATGTCACATGATCGGCAGAAACGGCTGACGTCCGCATGAAGTCCTGGCCAGTAGAATACCGCCTGGATTCGGTCTGACGTCTTCTTGATACCTAGGTGACCTCCCATGATTGAGTCATGCGCTACTTCCATCACCTGGCGCCTTAGGGGTAACGGTACCAAGACTTGACGTAGTGGTTTCCCTCCGTTGACCCTCGGGTGCTGGAAGATTCGGTACAGGATCTTGGCCTTCACCTCAAAATAGACCGTACCACTGCCTTTGGTCACGTGGTCTTGGCGGTTCCTGTACTTGTTTAAAGTGCTATCAGCTTCCTGGAGCTGGATCAGCTTATCTCTGTCCACGATGGCAGCTTTGGAGTTGTCGGCGACCTTCAGTGGTGTAGACACCTTGTCTCTCTTGGCCTGGGCCCTGGTAGTAACAGCACTGACGATCTCTGGTCGGCAGGGCTGAGCCGGAGTAACCACATTGTCCCGTAGCAGCTCTGTAAGGTCTCCATCGGGAAACGGCAATGGATCCTCCTCCACAACTTCGACGCGTTGGGTTGAGGCAGGACTCCACTCTGGATCGGGGTCGTCGGGTCGTCTCGCGCCGTCGATATTCCCTATCATCAAATCATACAGCGGCTTCTTCAGGCAAACCGCTTCGACTTCGCCTATGTAGAAAGGGGTGTTGACATGAATTTTTGCAACTGGCGCTTTCACACATTTGCTGTCGGCCATGAGTGTCCATTTAGAATCGCCAGTGAACTGTTCTTTAGCGATTAGGTCTTCTCTGACGATGACCCCACTGCAGCCAGAGTCTCTTAGAACAGTCACTTCATGATTTCCGACGCGTCCCTTGGAAACAGGCATGTTCTGGACGGTCACAGCTGCGCTGGCGACGACGGGGATGGATTTTCCGTTGGCAAGGAGAAGTTGGCCATCAGTCATGCACTCCTGCACGTCCGCAGGGGTAGCTGTGCGCTTGGTCTCACTCGGAAGAATGACGCTCCCGCCGCACACTTGATGGTCAGATCTACTGTTTTGCCGTTGATTGGAGAACCGCCTCTGCCGGTTGCCCGCCGCTGCATTGTCCGTACTGCTCCGCTGTCCGCTATTTCTGCTTTGAGGGCAGCTGGCAGCTCTGTGGTCTGTAGCGTTGCAGATAAAACAGCCTCTTGAGTGCCCTTCCCTGGGAGGAGGCGTGGAGTCCGTCTGTCTCTGGCTCGTCTGGCTCCCTTGGACCTGGTTCCCATGGTTTGCAGTCTTCTGAAAATGTTTCGTCGCGCTGGGTAGCCCCAGCGTTTTCTCATGAGCGATGAGATATCTTTCAGCAGCTTCGGCAACGTCTTTTAGCGTCTCCAACTTTTGTATTTCCAAGTGGATCGCGAGGTCCTTAGGACAGGCGTTGAGTAATTGCTCCCTCACGATCAGTTCATGCAGACTCTCGTAAGTCTTCCCTTTGCCTGATAATTCCACCCACTTGTGTAGATATGACGACAGGCGCTCCACAAACTGCTTTGGCGTCTCGTCTGACAGAGGTCGGCATTCACGGAAGCGTTTACGGTAGCCCTTCTCTGTAAAGTTGTAGCACTGCAACAGGGCCTCTTTCAAGACGTCGTAGTTTTTGGCGTCATCGTTCGACAGTCTGGTGTAAACTTCGAGGGCTTGCCCCGTCAGAAGTGCACTCAGTCGAATCGCCCAGTCTCGAGGTTGCCAATTGGAGCTTTCGGCGAACCTTTCGAATCTCGCCAGATAGCTGTCGATCTGGTCCTTCCCGTCGACGAAAGCTGGCAATTTTGGAGCCGTGTTGTCACTGATAACTTGTGGCGCATTCTGCTGTTGCTGGATACGCGCCATTTCTAGCTGGAACTCAAGACGCTTCAGCTCGAATTCTCTGTCTTTTTCTTGCCGCTGCTGTTCAATTTCTAGACGCTTCTGTTCTAATTCTATTTCTTTTTCTTCGCGCCATATTCTCTCTTGAGACTTGACGTACTCCGTCAGCTGTTTGCCTTTTAGATTTAGTTCAACCCCTCTCTGCCAGAAGTCAGCCATCTTGATGCTTCTGGAAAGTTCTTTTCTAGAAGGTTCTTTTCTGGAAGGTTCTTCTTCTAGAAAGTTCTTGACTGTAGAGTTCTTTTTCTGGAAAGTTCTTGACTGTGCTGTACCTTTCTAGACTGTTCTAGAACAGCACGCTTTCTGCAGTAGCGCTGATGCTTGTCACTAGTCGCCTTCGCTGACGCAGGCCCCGCTGTCCTCGTCGTATGCGACGCTGCACCACGCTGGTGTTGATGTATACGCTCCTGTGCTGAAGTATACGCGACGTCCGCTCGACGCTCGCTGTAACACTGGCGATGTAGCTCCGAGACTGTCCCTCGACGTAGTCTTACGGTAGCCACGTAGTCCCGATCTGTTGTTCGCTCACGAAGCAACTCTTCAGCGACTACACGCCCTTGCAGTCAACCCGAATCTATCGGTGATGTAGTCCCAGTATGTTGGCCCCTCTCGACGCAACTCGTTGGCGGCTACCCTCGATGACTGCCTCTCGTAACGTTGACTCGCTTGTTGTAGCAGTTGAACCCTTGGCTATGGCGTGAATCGCGGCTTGACCCCCAAAATGTTACACTCTGTTTGATGATGGTGTTTTCTATCAGTATCTGATTCAGCCCCGATGCTTGAATTCCTGATAGTTGTGTAACTCAGATTCGTTTATTCACACAGCCCGTCCAAACAGCATACAAGTCACAAAGTCGACGTATGAAGTTTTCCACTTTTATTCAGCACACATCAACAACTGCATACAATTCTCAACTCAACTCAACAACTTTCACAGCAACTCTCTCCAAGTCACTATCAACAACTTTACTCTCTCAACAGCAATCTCGGCACACGATTAAATAACCTCTCTCTCTTCCGGAAGAATTTCGAACAATGTAGAAATGACGCACTGCCACCAATCGAATAAAAGATCGTCATCACTGACTTACGTCATTACACATTTCTTCTCCTTCCGGATCGTTCCTTCAAATTTCTACAATTATCCCGAATCTTCGATCGATAGTAAACAAGCCGATCCAGAAGATTCTACAACAATATCGACTAACGAAAATTATCAACGTTATACAAAGCCTTTCCTAACAACAATGCAAACTCAAATCAGAGGTAAATAAACTCTATTATTGAATACTTTGCAAATCGAAACGATTAGATCTATCGTACACGCTTTCGACATACTTTCGTACGCGTTTCAACGTAACATTGTATTATTGTTGAAATTATGTTTGAAGAATTTGCTATGCATAAATATGAATTGTTAATCCGAATTTGCCGTACCACGTGAAAGAGCCGACCACGAGGCGAAACACGACCGGTTGCGCCGCCATGTTGCATGCCGTACGGAACCACTGTTGTTTAACTTATATGTATGTTTGCCGACCAGTGGCTGTACCACTGAATGTTTATATTATTATTAATTCTGTATGTGTATAGTTAGCCACGATTGATATTTATGTATGTATAGGAATTTAGAGTTGAGATTCCAGTGGACCCCGGAAGTAGCAGAATGTTCGTCGCTTATGTATAGAGATGTGGAGCTATCACTGAGGGCTACTTTGGCTTTCAGTGAGACGCTCTGCACAAACCGATTATTCAGGGTTGTGCAGAATTTCGTCTCTTATATTACAGACGAGCAGGCGAGCTATCCCGAGCTATCCCGAGCTATCCTGTGCACCCCACTCCACAGAAACGACTAGTTGGTTGAGGAGACTCTGCCGCACAAGCCGGAAAGAGCTACCTTGAAAAACACCCTGTCAGACCCCACAGCGTGGCAAGGGAACCCAACTACACAACGACAAAGGTGTCCCAGAAGCTACCTCACAGAAGGACTTCGACCGCACCATCAGAAAGTTAAGTGTAATCAACGAAGGTGCACTTAAACTGATCATAACAGGACCACAGTAGTCCAACTCTTCAGAAACTGTAAAACGGACCACAGTAGTCCAAATCTACATGAAATATAATAGCAAGTGCCCGAGGAAGATATAACAGCTGCCTAGACTATCAGCGATTGAACTATTAGCCGTAACTGAGACTTTTTAAGTTAGATTAGTACTTAGAGAATCTTGTATAGAGTAGAAGAAATAAATGTGTGAGTTTAACTGTTATCAAGTGGCTGGACTACATATGATTCATAGCCGTGTGAAAGCTAGTGTGACAGTAATCTTTTACCATTTTTCTATCTATTTCTGTACCCCAACCTTAACACAGAACGAGCTAAACAAATAAATTTATTAAAGTAATTCATAGGGTGACTTACTAGCAGTTCCCACCGAATAAACGTGAGGGTCCATAATTCCATTGTGCAGAGCCCATAAACCCCACGTGACAAGAAGACTTCTGGGCATTTCCTATACCCAGCACATCACCAACGACAAAGTCCAACAAACCATCACACAAGCCATTGGACAACACGATGACCTGCTCACAGTGGTGAAAAAACGGAAACTCCGATGGTATGGCCACGTCACCAGATCATCAGGTCTTGCAAAGACCGTCATGCAAGGCACAGTGCAAGGAGGTAGAAGAAGAGGGAGACCGAAAAAGAGGTGGGAGGACAACATTCGAGAATGGACTGGTTTGACACTGAACGAAATAATCAGGGCTGCTGAGGACAGGGAAAGATGGAGTACGCTGGTTAAACGATCATCTGTGGTGCCCCTACGACCTCCGTGTTATGGGATAGGATAGGATAGTATATCTGTACTTAGTATAGTGCTTACTTAATGATGTGTAGTCTATCTGTACTTAGTATAGCGCTTACTGAATGATGTGTAGTCTATCTGTACTTATCTCTTATTCCTGGTTTTACGACCCACACCCGCATCCACCACAACCACTCCACACCTTTACACACTCTCTCCCTTGCCAACCACCCTCTTACCTACCCCGCCCCTCGCCCTCACCCCGCCACCCCAAGGGAGGTAAGGTGAACCGAACTAGGATTATCGTAAATAAGTGTTCCTCTCACGAGAGCACTCTTGTCTACAGATACGAAAACGATCTTCCCTTTGTGGTCGTGCAGCCGAAAGGCGAATTTCTATGTAAATCTTCTATGTCAATTTCGTAGACAAATAATGTCTCAGTCTCGATCTCATGCAGTCTCAGTCCCTTGTCTCAGTTTAAGAATAAAATCTATTCCTAGCACCTCTACTATTTTAGTCTCACCTCAAAAGGCCAATCCCTGTTGCCCTATTAATAGCACCTTTATGCCGACTGTCCGAAGGAAGTGTACTGGAACAAAGTCTACTTCCTTCTATTGTATAGACGTAAACTATGCGTAGATCGTACGCCTAGTCCTGTGTAACCTACATCGATCGAAGATTGTTTTTGACTATACAATCTAAATCATTTAAAATCCTTTCTCCATACTTAGCCTTGATAAATCCATAATAGCCCTTTAAGCTCCATCCGTCCTCACTCCTCCCTTCTTCACTTTGCCTGCTTTTACAGAAAAGAACTCTTTTTTTGTTTGTGTAAATGTACAGGTTAAAAAAAAATATTATAATGTTCAAAGTCGCATGTGGTTGTCACCACTCGTGTTTGTATAGTGTGTAACCTTTTTTTTTTTTTTTAGCTAGGAGCCTGCCCGTTGAATTGGTTTGTGGATATAGATAATTATGTGAACATTATCAGCGACACGACGAATTTTCACTAAATAAAGATTTCTTTACTTGACGACTTGATTATCTCCCTGTTCAAATATCGCCAATTGAGCTCCATAATTCATAATAGCAATGATATATGAGGCCCCGACTAATGTTCCTTCTTCTCTACTTCTTCTTCTTCTTCTTCTTCTTCCTATTCCTTTTTCTCATCATCATCATCACTGTGATGAAGACGAAATAGTCAAGGGAAAGAAGAAGAAGAAAAAGTATTGCTTTAAAAACTTTTCAAAGTAAATCGTTGCCGTTTTTAATTATCCTCAAATAAATACCATTTAGTGAATCAGAGATAAATGACCGGAAATGAAGGAGGGTGTGTATAATGTACTTTCACCACCGAAGAGCTCATGCCTAGGGGGAGACCATCCAAGCCTTGTTGTAAGATGAACTAATTCTAATTAGATGACCTATGCTTTTGCAAACGGAAGAGGAAGGGATGTAAGATGGACTTAGAAAATTAGTGTATTACTTATTTTATCATAATAATATGCTTGTTATTTTGGACTGTTCATGTTGTTTGTTTAAAGTTTGCCACGACTGTTTTCTAAACCTGTTATAATAGGGTTTCTAAGCCTGTTATAGAGGGTGGAGTGTGAGAGGGAAAAAATAAATTAAACTTTATTACTAAGTTTGCAAATAATGTAATTTCAACACGTGCATAGTTTTGTTAGTTTTGCTTCGTCACCCTAAACTGGTCAAGGCTGCTGCTATATAATGGGTATGAAGGCAGGCGTGTAATTTCGCGTGTCATGCAAGTTTTTGCAGTAAGCGATATGCGCACTAAATTTAAGAGTACGAGCCAATAAAACTGCTGTACGTAGCTAAATCGAGGAGTCGCAGATAGAATGTTTTGTAAAGATAAGTACTCCAGTGCCAGCAGAGTTTTTGAGGGGGGGGGGGGGAGGTTGCGCAAGCGAAGTTTTGTCATATTTGCTGCCCATCTCAAGCAGTGTGTAGTCCTGCTGTGACCGCCCTGCAAGGCAGTGTCCAGTCGTCCTGGACCTGATGTCCTGAGAAAGAAGAGGAGAGCTGCATGCACACATCTGAGACCACTCGGACCTGTGTCGTCTTTGTGTTGTGTTGTGTCGTCGTGTCCGAGGAAAACACGGCTTACACCGGTAGCGTAAGTACCTGCATGCAATTCCTAAGTGGCCATTTTGCTCGGGTGCAAGCGTATTTGTACAGACATGAATATATTTTATTTTTTTGATTGAAAAAAAATATTAGTGAAGGAAGTATGCTTTCGTATGCAATGAAATAATTTATATTGGATAATTAGTTTTCAATATTCACGAAGAGAAGTAATTTATGCATGATACGGTTGGATTCTTTGATGGCATTATAAAGAGATCTGGTGACGTGGCGTCACCAGATCATCAGGGCTTGCAAAGACCATCCTGCAATGCACAGTGCTAGGAGGTTGAAGAAGAGGGAGACCGAACAAGAGGTGGAAGAAAGTCCCCTATAGGCTTCTGTGTCCGGGGACGGTAATCTACTCAACTCAGGTGGAAGGACAACATTCGAGAATGGACTGGTTTGACACTGAGCGAAGCCATGAGGGTTGCTGAGGACAGAGAAAGATGGAGTACGCTGATTAAACGACCATCTGTGGTGCCCCTACGACCTCCGAGTTACGGGATAGGATAGGATTATAAAGAGAAGTCAAATGTAAATGATAACGATTTTGTTAATAATTAAGAAAAGATATATAATTTATTAATGGAATTTCATCAGTTGTTTTCAGTGGTTGTAAATGTGAGGTAATTCATAACTAACAATTAAATTGTTTCCAATAAAGGGAAATAATTTGGGAAGTTTGTTCTTGTCAAGTATGATAAAGGGGGGTAATTTATGAATGAGCTTGATAATGGATAGAACGGTAAAGGGTAGTAACGTGCCCTGGGATGCAAAAGAGTATGTGGGTATTTGTCCTATGTTGGGTGAATAATAATGCAAGAATCTAATCTTGTGTATGTCTTAGTGTATTGGCATCTCCAGCTTGGGATGTGACGTGGCTGGGCTTTGACCGGAACCACCGGAAGCCTACAACCTGGCGTCTCAACTGACCTGAGCATCTGAGGGAAACACACTGGTCGCTGACTGCCCTCCAGCGAGACTTTAACTTAGAAGTCCATAAAGGAAAAGTTGTTTATTATTCCCTCATAAAATTGCTCAAGAAAATGAACTTTAAAGAATGTCAGTTGCCGGTTGTATAAAGCCACATGTGTAGATAGATAAGATAAAATAAGACAACTTTATTATCTTTTGCAAGAAATTATATATACTTAGTTAGAGTTGCATTTTCTATTGTCAAGTATCTTGTCTAATTTGTAGCCACCAAGAGATATTATTATTACTGTTTAATATATTATTACACCTTTGTGTATAATTAATACTTTAAACAAATTAGTTAAGTATTTATAGTTCTACAGCCACTTGTGATGTTTTTAGAGTGTAGCAAAGAAGACTCAAAAAAGAAACTATTATTTCAATCATTTCTTATTATTGTTTGTTTACTAGTTTTGTTTTTCATTATAGTTAAGTGTGATTGTGTGAACACGGGTGGGTTAAGTAGTTATATAAAAGTACAGATTAGTCTGTTTGTGTGAATACAATTGTTGTAATTATTCCCTCTGGCGTTTTATGTGTTAGATATTTGGAGTGGTTGTTTCTCGTATGGTGAGCACACACTGGAGTACCCACTGTTAAGGCAGTGGACGTGACAACGTTATAGATTTTGGGTGTTTACGTTCGCAGAACTTTGCAAATTGCCCGTCGTTAGAGTAACAAAGGTGAACTCACTAGGTTGTGTAATATAAACACACGATGAACTATCAGAGCAATCATACTGCTAAGACGGACAATGAATACATTGCCCCTATCATGGTGCTCACCACGGGTTTCGAACCTGGATCCTCGGTGTGCCAGCCGAACGCTCTACCACAGAGCTACGGCGGTGGGAAAAGTCCGAGAAGAGATAGGCTCATGAGCTTCCTAGTTCACTCGAGCCAAAAGTCGGTCTGTCCGTCGGTCCCTTGGGAGCCATATCTCAGGAACCACTAAACGGATTTTGGAAGAAAAAAACAACAACCTCATATGAACATTACCTAGGTTTGTGGGATGCCTCCCGTACCATCTCATTTTCTCTGCCGTTAATGGCACCATTGTGTTGCTAAACACGTTTTGCTCAATATCTCCCAAACAGCTAAGGCGATTTTCTTGAGTTTTAGTGTACATGTACTTCAAATCATGGACCATCCTTCAGTAGCTGTCCGGTTGTCGGTCAGTCGTTCAGTCCGTCGATCACTTTTTTTTGTGTTCAAAACATTCTAATCCTAAAAATAACTACTAAAATTCATTTATTTTTACTTTGCTGATACTTTAACTACTGCCAGGCAAGTCAGATAATTCGTATTTGTACTTTCTCAAAGGTCAAGGTCGGCAATGCGTGCGAGTTTCTGGAAATATATTTGAATTGCTTGCAATTTTTTGTGTGTTTACCGTTTCTTTTTTAATGTCAAAACAAAGAGCAATCTGCGTCCTTGGAATAAAAAGATCTTAAAAGGGACAATCCCATCATGCCTGAGCAATCAAAAGATGTCCACTGATTTCCCCTTGTCCTGTTCTTTCGAAAAATCTGCCGTCGGCACGAACTGCCATATAGATGTGTATGTCGTCGTCGTCGTTGTTGTTGTTCTTCTTCTTTTTATTGTTGTTGTTGTTGTTGTTGTGTTGTAGTTGTTGTTGTTGTTGTTCTTCTTCTTCTGTTTGAGCCAATGGGTGGAGGCGATGTGTCTTCTTCTTCTTCTTCTTCTTCTTCTTCTTCTTCTTCTTTTCATCTATTTTCACCATGGGGGATATCAATGATTGTGATCTCCATGCAATTATGCTACCAGAATTAACACCTTAGCACTGCGCGCTTGGGCTACCGCCGGGCAAATCGGCAAAGCAATGAAAAAAGGTGAGTTCTCGGAACAGAGACTGATAGAGCACTGTCTTACTTTGTTTGGTTCAGCAACACGAGTTTGGAACCCAAGTCAAGAAATTGCCCGTGTCCGCATTCACCACAATATTACGTTCTAGGGGCCTACTGACTTTGTTTGGTTCAACAATACGAGTTTCAAACCCATGTCGTTTGTCTGTTTCCGTCTTAATCACTACTATGTTCTTGGACCATCACTAGGGAAATCGGCTACGCAGTGAAAGAGAGTTCTCGAGACAGAGACTGATGGAGTGGGCCAGGCCTACTTATATTGTTAGTTCAACAATACGCGTTTTGAACCCAAGTCGTTTAGTTTTATGTCCAAAACCACTTACTACACTTCTGGACCACCCTCAGGGAAATCGGCAAAGCAATGAAGGGTGAACTTTGAGAGGTTCGTAAGCATCGCAGACCTAGACTGATGGAGTACCTGCTTTGGTTCAACACACTTTACAAGTCTCCATTACAACTGACTTCAGACCTGCAGGCCACTCAGATGCATCACCCTGTCAGTGTTGTAGACGTTTTTTATTTGGAATTATTTTAAAATAGTCGGGGATGAGAAAGCGCCAAATGTCGGTTTGTCTTTCTCTGTCTGTCTGTCGGTCGGTAAAACGATACTTTGCACGCTAAATCTCAATAACCACTGAAGGGTTTTGACAAAACCTTTACAGGAACATTACCTAGGTTAGTGGTCAGCGTCCCGTGCTATCAAATTTGCTCAAAAAGAAAAGGTCAAGGTAGCTGGAGACCCTTTGTTCCTAAACACGTTTTGCTCTATATCTCTAATGCGGCTGAAATGATTTTGTAAATTTTTGGTATACAGGTACGTTAACTTATGACCAATCATTCAGTAGCAGTTCGGTAGTCTGTCCCAGCCTATATGCGATACTATTTTGCTTGCAAATTGTTCAGATAATGTCCCATCATTCCATGCTTTCAATTTGCTTCGATCCTTAATCTAGCAATAAAGCCGAATAACAACATCGCCAAGAAAAAAAAGGTTTGAAAATATTGATTTTCAGCTAAAGGGAATATCTGGAAATACATTTGAATGGCATTCCTTCTTTTTTATTTTTTCCAAATAGTTTGAATGTTAACGGTACAGTTTTAAATTGAAGATAGAGAGAACCAAACTCAAGACGGTCTCGGTTACGTCGACAAGTACTAATGGCTATGAACTGCAGGATCTTCGCTCGTTGAGGGGCTGTCGATCAATCTGTATCGTCGTGTGCCTGTGCTCTGGCGCCTACGCCCTGTCACCAACACCCCTTCACTCTTCCTCCCCTCATCCCTCCCCGTACACCCACCTCTCTCTCTCTCTCTCTCTCTCTCTCTCTCTCTCTCTCTCTCTCTCTCTCTCTCTCTCTCTCTCTCTCTCTCTCTTAGTTTGTGTGCTGCGTGGTAGTTGTTAATGTTATTTTGATTTGCCAGTGGCACATGTAATTGGAAGATTAGGCTCCCGCCTAGCGCCTAACAACTTTATCCTTGTTGTGAATAAAATGTCTGAGTTCGAGCATGACTCTGTCTCTCCTATTCCCCCATCCGGCAGCCATTCTGGCTTCTAAGGGCATGCATGCTAACAAATTGTGCGTGTTGCTTTTCCTCCCTAATAAATAATTAGTATCAAAAAAAGGATGAAAGGATAAATGAAACATGCATCAAGTCTAACAGCTGCTGCTGTTGGTTTTATTTCCAAAACACATGGGACCGCTCGCACATCTGTATCTGCATACACTCACAAATTCTTTTTTTTTTTCATCTCTGTTTTACTGTCTCTCTGCCTGTCTTGTTGTCTGTTTGTTTGTCTGTCTCTCTGTCTTTTTCTTTCTTTCTTTCTTTCTTTCTATCTCTCGTCGCTCGTTCGCTCGCTTTCTCACTCATTTGAAAGCTTGCTCACAGACTTTCTTTCTGCCTCTGTCTGTCTGTCTTTGTCTCTCTCATTTTGAAGCTTGAAGTCGTTCACACACTCCTTGTCTCTGTCTGTCTCTCCGTTTTGAAGCTTAAGTCTCTCTCACACTCTCTTCTCTGTCTCTCTCACTTTCTTTCTCTCACACACACGCGCGCGTGCACACACACACACATACACAATACATATGCACACAAACAAACAAGAACACACATATCCCTGGGCGGGCTGACCGAGACGGTGTTTGCAATTACGCACAAAAACATCACAGATCAGATCCTGAGTTTTAGACATGGTCACACACACACACACATAAACACCATACACACACACGCACACACACACACACACACACACACGTTTAATTCATAATTAAGCGCTAGACAATATCCCCAAAAGCTACTGTGGTTTGAACAACAATATAATTAATTTTGTTTGAATATGATTGTGTCAGGTTCAAATGGCAATACAATTTCTGTTCCGTTCCGTTTTTGCTCACACACTCTACAAATACATCACAGATCCGATCTTGAATCATTTTAGCCTGTACGCAAGCACAACCACCGATATAAAGCACAGACTATAAATGTTAATGCTATATTATTATTGTATTTGTATAACGTGAGGTCGTTGACCATTCGGTCTTTCGTTCTGTGGACCATTCATCACTGCTGTTGACCGGAACCTCTACCTGAAGCCAGAGATGCCCGAAACGGCAGCGGCGACAAGAGCAAACACAAGCAATGATAAAAAGGCTTTAAAGTTAACAGATAACAGATAACAGATAACAGATAACAGATAACAGAACTTTATTTCGCCAGGTGACAAGCACGAGGAATACACTTTGATGTTGGCACACATATTTATACAAAACACAATAACAGTTAGTTAAATTAGTTAGTCCTTGTTTATAGGGTCCGTGGCTTCAAAGAATATACAGCTTCACATGTAAAGCTGAACATTCTTTGATGGCTTTAAAGCGTCCCGACGCCGTTGTTTGGTCCTGATTTGGCTCGGAAGAGTCCGTTGGACCTAAAGCAATAACCATGTAATGTAATGACCTCGTTTTTTTTTTTTTTAAATTCTGCAAAACGAAAAAACCCGTGAGGACGCCCAAATACAGAGGCAAAATGACTACTATTAATAGCATTAAGACCACGTGCCTAAAGAGACCCACTTTGACCACACCTCTTCGACAGGTCCTTTTAGCATTCACAGTGAGTGCTGCCCGACTGAAAAAATAAGCTTACACCAACAAAAAAATAACTCTTTTCGAAGTATAATTATTTCTGTCATGAATAAATCCCGTAGTTTATATGCCTAATAATAGCAACAGTTAGCCAACATTCTTGCGCTAAAAATAGCATCCACCCAAGTCCGGTAAAAGACAAAACCCGTAAACAAAAAAAATGTATTGTTAAGTTTTTTCGTTTCAGGGTGATAAACTAGCCCCTACTCTATCCCCAGACACCTAAGGCGCACTGTTCAAGCCGAGTGGTTCACTCAGAACAAGGGTCAAAGGTGACAAAGCTGGGGTATCGATGTACCGTTAAAACAGCGAAAATCCCTCCCTACCAAAACTGAAATGGAAAATTCAAAACTTTAGCGATTGGTTGGAGCAATGAAAGCCCACTTTACCATGTACATGTAACAACAAGGCCAATTTTAGGGTGAACCCATTTTCGGTAAAAAGTTAACAAAGCCTTCGAATTTGGGCCTTATAAGTTTGTCTCATTGTGAGATCAAGAGAGAGAGAGAGAGAGAGAGAGAGAGAGAGAGAGAGAGAGAGAGAGAGAGAGAGAGAGAGAAACAATGTTGTAAATCTTGCTTAATGTGTTTTGTTAATCTATGTGTGGGGAGGGAGGGGGAGTTTGTGAGTGTGTGTGCGTGTAGGTGTGTGTGTGTGTGTGTGTGTGTGTGTGTGTGTGTGTGTGGACCATACTATTATTGAGTGGCCTGATTTCCCCCGCTCTCTCCCCCTCCCCCCTCACCCCTTCCTCTTACTTTCTTACAATCTCTCTCTCTTTCTCTCCCTCCCCCCCTCCTCCCTCTCTAACGACCCATCCTTTTTCCGTTTCTCCCAGTTAATCAGACCACCACACGGACAGACCCTGAGGGTCAAACGGTGGAGTTCGCCTGTTGAATGGGAGACAACCTCTTTCACGGGGATCGCTAACAAAATAATTACCTCCCTTGGACCTGAGGTTGTTTGGTCACAAACACGGAGAGATAGAACAGAAATAGGTGCTGGTCCACTATAAAGACGTGTTCGATTGACCGATTCCTGCATTTATTTATTTATTTATTTATTTATTAGTTGCTGCCATGACTGGTTAAACCTCTCCTGGCCTAGGCTCTGTCAGACTCCTTAAAGGAGTCAGAATAGATGAGCATCGGGTGCAGCAGCAGCAGCAGCAGCAGCAGCAGCAGTAGTAGTAGTAGTAGTAGTAGTAGTAGTAGTAGTAGTAGTAGTAGTAGTAGTAGTAGTAGTAGTAGTAAATAGTAGTATAAGTAGTATCGAGTTTTCGCTTTGTGACAGTCCAACCACGCACCATGCCTTAACGGCATGTCACAAACTAAAGTTGTTTAAGTCGACAATAGGACTGGAAAAGAAAAATGTGATTCACTTTTCACTTTAAAATAAAATTTTAAAAAATTAAAACAAGAATAAAAATAATAAATAAATAAATAAATAAATAAATAAATAAATAATCAAATAAATAAGGTTACATCTAGTTAAATGGGATGCACCATCATCTACCATCATCCACGCACACACGCAAACGCTCATTTATATAAGTCCGAGGTCAGAAGGTCTTACTGTTCTCCAATAAGGCATGATTCAATATGATGACAGCAGGAAACTAATCTGATCCCTCATTAAAAATAAATAATTAATTAATATACTAAACTAAATTAATGTATTAAATGTCGTTTGATTTATAACTAGTTTCCACACGCCCAGTGCTTACTGTACTATGTTGCATTTGTTAAATAAAATTATCTTATCTAAAGTTTACTTCTTTTATCTAATAGTTTAATTTTCTTTCTTTTTACATCTTTTTTAGTACAGATTTTCGAAAAAAGAAAAAAAAAGGATATCCCATTGATATAGACACAAATTAAAGACGCATACACACTCGCCCATACACACACACCAACGCACAGGTACCCACTTCCTCCACGCACACACGCCACCACCCCCCACCACCACTTTTGCCCTACATGAACATTATTGTTTTGACTAAAAATGAAAGGAAGAGGTTGTCTCCCTTGCCTTCCTTCCTAACCATTCCCACGAGGGCTCGAGCAAGCACACGCGCGCGCCCTCACAGACACTTACAAGCACATTAAAGCCTAACAAATGCCGAACATGAAGAACGAATTCTTAACACGTTAACAAATTCCAGAGATAAAACTATCCTATCCCGTAACTCGAAGGTCGTTGGGGCACCACAGATGACCGTTTAACCAGCGCACTCTATTATATTTTAATCAACATAATAATCACAATATTGCGTACACAAACGCGTGAATACATCCACACGTGCACACATACACGAATAAATGCATACACACATACTGGAACTAAAGTAAGCTACACAATACTTGAATTAATATACAAACTCATGAATGCATCCACACGTACACACATACACGAATAAATGCATACACACATACTGGAACTAAAGTACACAATACTTGAATTAATATACAAACTCGTGAATGCATCCACCCGTACACACATACACGAATTATTGTACACAAACTCAAGAATTCATATACGAATGCACACTCACGCACATAGCCTACACCAATGTATTCATAAACCCATAGTCACATGCGTGCGTTTATCACAAATGAAATCCTCATTTCATCATTAGTCTGATACAAACTTGTAAGTAATACTTGATTATAGTTAAACGGGATATATTTCAGTAGCCCCCCCCCCCCCCCTCTCTCTCTCTCTCTCTCTCTCCATCTCTGTTCCAACGGTTTCGTATCGTTGTATGAATACAACCAAAGAAGGAATATAAATTAATGTTTAGTGGCATCGCAAGTATTGTAATAACGCAAGGTAGAAATCTTATTATTGTAAACAACATTAATTGTAGTAGATATGTTTTTAAATATTAGGATTGCGTAGGTGTGTACTATATTATTAGTAATCTTGGATATGATATTATAATATAATTAACGTATGCGCACATTTCTCAAAACCAAGGATTATATAGGCCTACATCATAATGTCATGACAACTCAGAACCTTCACAAATTAAGCGTCATTACAGATATAGATATAGAAATAGATATAGATACTGTATATAGATATATAGATATATATTGCATTCAATGACATACACACACTCACACACATATACACAACTCACTACACACACATACACACACACACTACGCACACATACATACAGGAGAGAGAGGGTAGTAGGGACGTAGTACGTAATTTTGCAACACTTTCCAACAATGCTACAATGGCTCCCAAATATTTGAAGCTATGCACTGTGTTGAAGGATTGGTCTTGGACTTTGATCTCTGTGTTGATGCCATTGGTGTTGTTGGTCATCATTTTGGTCTTCTCTGCACTTATTTCCATTCCAAAGGCTCTGGAGCTGGCGCCAAGACTCTGTACCAGCTGTTCAAGTTCTTGTTCCTCTCCAGCCAATCCATCATTGTCATCCGTCACCATTAACCTTTATTCTCATCTCACTGAATGGCTTGATAGGGTGAAAAAGAAGTGAGAGGACATTAGAAAGCACAAGAACAGAAATTTGGTTTGACTAAGATGGCGAGGGGTTACTTCAAGGAAAAAAGGGGAAGCAACTGTTAAAAACGTTTTATTATATGAAATGAAAACTAAAAAATTATACAAAATTTTCCAAAACTGAATTTCTGGTTACAGAACACGCATCATCCACGAACTCAATCACCCATACTAAGGCAACACAACGACCAGTGGGTGACTTTGTGGACAGCAACAACAACCTAAATCACAAAACGCTGACGGTCTTCAGTGGGCTGTAAAGCAGTATTGGGCAGCCAAGGTTATCACGAAAATTGATCAGGACACTTGAACACATTCTCAACATTACTTGTCAAATATTTCTATATTAGAGTTGATTCAAAATCAGTGCTTTGTGCTTTAAGAAATTGGAAAAGAGAACAGAATTAATGTTTGAAGTAGGATCTCGTATTCACAGTGTAAGAACTAGAGGTATTGCAATTACTTTTAGGGATTTATAGTACAAAATTTCAGATAAATTACCACAACAGGTGCAATGAAAATAAACATATATAGTTTTTAATTGCAATTTGATATTAGCTTAATTTGAGTATTACTCCTATTATTATTATTATACCTACCTTGATAGATAGCTACCTACCTACCTCGAAAGATATATAGCAAACTATCTACCTAAATAACTATCTACCTAGATAGATAGATAGCTACCTATCTAGATAGCTAGGTACCTACATAGATAGCTAGATAATACCTAGATAGTTTGACACCTACCTTGCAGCTTGAAAGCTACTTACATACCTAGATAGCTAGATACCTACCTAGATAGCTACCTACCTACCTAGATAGGTAGATATCTATCTAGAGAGCTACCTACATACATAGCTAGATATCTATCTAGATTGCTATCTACATACCTAGAAAGATACCTGCCTAGATAGCTAGATACCTACCAACATAGCTAGATACCTACCTACATAACTAGATACCTACCTAGCTAGAAAGATACCTATTTAGATGGCTACCTACCTGGATATCTAGATACATACCTAGATAGCTAGATACCTACCTGGAAAGCTAGATACTTACCTACATAGCTAAATACTTACCTAGATAGGCTAGATACGTACCTTGATGGATATATACCTACCTAGATAGCTAGATACGTACCTAGACAGCTAGATACTTTCTTGTCTAGATACCTACCTAGGCAGCTAGATACCTATTTAGATAGCTGCCTACCTAGATAGCTAGATACCTTCTTAGATAGCTAGATAAATAGAAACCTACCGAGATAGCTAAATATCTACCTAGATAACAACCAACCTACCTAGATAGTCACCTACATTTCTAGATAGTTATATACCTAACCAGATAGCCACCTACCTATTTAGATAGCTAGATACCTTACTAGATAGCCACCTATCTACCTAGATAGCTAGATACCTACCTAGATTGCTAGCTACCTACCTAGATAGCCAGATGCCTACCTAGATAGCTACCTATCTACCTAGATACCTAAATAGCTACCTACCTATCTAAATAGATACATACATAGATAGCTACCTACCTACATAGAAAGATATTTAATTAGATTGCTAAAGACATACCTAGATAGATACGTACCTAGATGAGGTGGGATGACAACATTCGAGAATGGACTGGCTTGACATTGGGCGAAGCCATCAGGGTCGCTGAGGACAGTAACAGATGGAGTACGCTGGTTAAACGATCATCTGTGGTGCCCCAACGACCTCAGAGTTACGGGATAGGATAGGATCGGATAGGATATAGGTACCTTTCTAGATAGCTCAATACCTACCTAGATAAATAGATACCTTCCTAGATAGCTAGATACGTACCTAGATACAAAACCTACCTAGATAGCTACTTACCTAGATAAATACACATACCTAGATAGCTAGATACCTACCTAGATAACTAAATACCTACCTAGACAGATACATACCTAGATAGATAGATAGATAGATAGATAGATAGATAGATAGATAGATAGATAGATAGATAGATGATAGATATAGATAGATAGATAGAGATAGATAGATAGATAGATAGATAGATAGATAGATAGATAGATAGATAGATAGATAGATAGATAGATAGATAGATAGATAGATAGATAGATAGATAGATAGATAGATAGATAGATAGATAGATAGATAGATTAATAGATTGATAGATTGATTGATAGATTGATAGATTGATAGATTGATAGATAGATAGATTCCTAACCAGATAGCTAGATACCTCCCTAGATAGCTAGATACCTCACTAGATATGTAAATACGTAAGTAGGTAGATTCCTACCTAGATAGCTAGATACATACCTAGGTAGATAGATATCAACTTTGATAGCTAGAGACCTACCGAGATAGCTTGATATCTACCTAGATTGCTAGAAACCTACCTAGATATTAGAACACGGGGAGAGATAGAACAGAAATAGAAGCTGGTACACTATAAAATGTTCGATTGACTGATTCCTGCATTTATTTAGTTATCGGTTTATTTATTTTTATTTATTTATTTATTATAGTGTCACAGAAAATGCGGGTTATAGCCTAAAATCAGACAGTCATAGTTTTGCATCGCTGAACGTCCTTCCAGTAGTAGCAGCAGCAGCAGTAGTAGTAGTAGTAGTAGTAGGAGGAGGAGGAGGAGGAGGAGGAGTAAAAGTAGTAGTAGTAGGAGTATCGAGTTTTTCTTTTGTGACAGTCCAACCACGCATCATGCCCTAACGGCATGTCACAAACTAAAGTTGTTTAAGTCGACGAAAAAAAAAAAATTTTAAAGTAAGAAAAAAAATAAAGGAGTTGGTTAGTTGGTCATGGTTTATAGGGTCAAGCGGACTGCAAAGAGCCGAATCAGGACCACAACGTGGTTGAAACTCACCCCTAACTCGTATAAAAGATCTGTTGAAACAACTCTAACGGTAAAACTGAAGGCACTTTACCAGCAAGTTACTTTTACAATACAGGCATCCCACGCATGGGGCGCTGAGGCTATACTCTAATATCCCCAAGCTGACCCAACAGACTCCATACTCATATGAGGAGTTTTGGAAGAGTTTTAAAGAAAAAAGGGTAGGTGACTGGCTAGCGGAGAAGATGGTATAGTAGATTGATAGAACAGTAGGCCTATAGGAATGAGAAAGGACAAAGGAGAAGGACAGCGACAGTGAGAATTAAAAGCATTACATTTCCAGAAAGTGGGGATATTATTTATACAGAAACCCCCGGCACGGTGGGATGGGGGGGGAAGGTGGGGGAAGAAAAGAAATAATAACCGGAAAGAAAGAAAGAAAGGGGAGAGAGGGAAGAAAGAGAGGGAGAGAGAAAAGACAGAGAGTGTGACGGGGTTTTTATTGTTGCTAGGCTCTGCACAATGGACTGCTATTACCTCCTCGTCTTAGTCGATGGGGATCGCTAGTAATCTCCCTTTGATTCACTTAATACATTTATTTGTTTAGCTCGGTCTGTGTTTAGGCTGGGGTACAGAGATAGAAAAATGGTAAAAGATCACTGTCACACTAGCTTTCACACGGCTATGAATCATATGTAGTCCAGCCACTTGATAACAGTAAAATTCACACATTTATTTCCTCTACTCTATACACGATCTTCGAAGTATGAATCTAACTTAAAAGTTCAATTGTCAATGCGAATGGTTCGCTCGCTGATAGTCTAGGCAGCTACTTTTTCATCATAGGGCACTGGATACTTTCTGCCCTATTGGTCAGAAGTCTTGAAGAGTGGACTACTGTGGTCCTGTTTATACAGAGTTTTAGTGCACTGTTACTTGTGGCACTTAACGGCGTGGTTGAAGCGCTGCGTTGCGGTCACTTCTGGGACAAACTGTGTTGTCGTTTAGTCTTTGACTTTGTGGTTCGATGGTTGGGCTATCTGCGCGCAATGCTGGAGATGCCTCAGCAGCCAACTGTAAGCGTCGACTGGGTGTTGTCTTTTGCTGAGTTGGGCTCACGATATAACGCCTGCTCGTCTGTATTATGAGAGGAAATTCTGCACAACCCTGTATAATAGGTCTGTGCAGAGCGTCTCTGTCACCGCCACGAATCCCTCCGGGCAGACGCCACAAACAAACAACTTCCACACGCAGACAACCCAGAAAGAATGATGATTACCCGCAGACGGAAGTGATGAAAACACGACAAATATATATACAACTTTCAAGCTATTTATTCATTCATACCACACACTCATACACATACAACATTTACACATGAAACGAGGAAATGGTGATGGAACAATCAATGGGTCGATGAACAATGGAATGGTATGTCAGATGAACGAGGGTTGCTAATCAACCACGTCTATGTATCAACTGTGCACCGCAAATGTCCGTTGCACGTAAATAACCGAACAAAGGGGGGGGGTTCGAGTGTCAAGAGAGGGACAACAAGGAAAGAGCCGACCTGATAGTATGGCGTCCCTGTTGAAGTCTCCGTAAAGGTATCCGCCCCTCCTCGTGGCTGTTAACGGACTGTCGCTGTTGATGCCCAGGCGTAGTGGCGTCGCCACTCCCTCTCGCCGCTGACGATGATGATGATGATGATGGTGACGCCGTAGTCGCGGCAGCCCTGCCACCGTCGACGTCTCTCAGCCTGACTCCTCCAGTCGGCTAACACTGCGACGTCGAGGCCAGGTCCCGTCCACAGACGTCACAACCACCACGGGAAAGGTGGGGTTGTGGAACGATGAAGATGAACACAAATGCGGACGTGGACGAACGGGTGGTGATGATGATGTTCGGTCCACACGACCAAGTGCCGCCGTCGTTGTCGCACGACGCTGGTCAACGTCGATCCACGTTACCCAGTGACGAGCTGATGAATACGAACGAACTTTCGAACGACGAATGGTCGAACGACGAACCTTCGAACCTGCAACATGCTTGTCGTATTGTTAATGTCATGTCCACCCAATTCTGTCCCCCTCCCTCCTTACACTCCCCCCCCTATTACACTCACTAACTTCTGCATCTTGAGGAGGCACAACTGCTGTCCACTTCACTTCCCTTGACTACTATTATTGTCACTTGTAATCAAACACATAATTCATGAAACTCAATGAAACTATGAATGCATGAAATGAGCAATGCTGCAAATGAATACATGTAAACATCAACACATTATCCATCTCAAGCAACCGCAACCACAACAACAGCAACCACTTCCATCCTATCTTCATCACACTTCACCCCCATTCTCCTCCCTCATTCTCCCTCCTTCCGTCGCACTCTTCCTTTCGTCTGCCTCTCCTCAGTGCAACCATCCTTCCCCCAGCCTCACGCACAGCTATCGTTCAACACCCCAACAGCCGGCCCTCGGTCATTGGCACAGTAAGGAAAATACCACCATCACACTTACCCACACGGTTCGAATGTAATAGTACCTGTAGCCTTTCCCCTGCTTGTCTACACAGTACTCCAAGTAAGGTAATCCAGTGCGTAGTAGTTTCCGTTAGTGGATAATACCTCGACACTAACCTACCACAACACAAAACTTAGTTATTTGCTCTACACTCTTTCCCGAGCTTGCTACCACAACTGTAACACTTCCAACTAGTTTACCTTTTGGAACCAGCTATTATTTTCGTCAATAACTGTCCCTCCCTTACTTCCAGAACAAAACCACCCCAGAGAAACAAGACCGCACGTCTTCTCTGTGACTCTGCCAAAACCTGTTCTGACTACAGTGAGCAAATTCCTAAACTGGCTCGCCGATCTACGCTGTTGTGTCACGATTTGCACGCATAACCTGGCATACGACAGCACGCAATTACTACCCCTAACTCATTAACTCTCCACCCACACAGTCTACCCGGTTTCATCACAGACTGCCCTGTGACAGTCTCACTGAAGGCCAAAGTAGCCCTCAGTGATAGCTCCACATCTCTATACATAAGCGACAAACCTTCTGCTAAGTTCGTGGTCCACTGGAATCTCCACTCTAATTTTCTATACATATACAAATATAAATTGTGGCTAACTCTACACATAAAGAAATAATAATATTATAAACATTCTCGGGTACAGCCACTGGTCTGCAAGCATACATATAGGTTAAACAACAGTGGATCCATACATAATACAACATGGCGTCGGCTGGTCATGCTTGCCTCGTGGTCGGATTCTTCCACGTGGTCACGCAAAGTTGGACTAACAATTCAATTCTATGCATAGCAAATTCCACACACATAATTTCAACAATAATATAAATACATCATGATGAAACAGAAGTATGTTCATTTACCTGTTTGACAATGTCAGGCCATGGCTACTTGATTGAATTCGAATATTCAACAAGTACTGCTGTCTAATCTTCTCAGGAGAGAGATTTCTGCTTGAGTGTATTGTGTACTGCTCAGCGTTTCAAACTCGACTGGCGTTCTATGTCTTTGTTGAATCACCCAGAACTGGTTCTATATAACCTAGCTGTGTTCTGGTTGGATGGAAACATCTAAGTGGATGTAAAATTCGAAACACCATCGAAGGCTGCGATGATGTCACTAACTGTGCTTGCATCAAGCTCCAACTGTGTTACGCATGATCACTTCTGTCGCCTGCTTTAGACTAACAGTAACCTTCTAATCTACACTGACTAAACAAGCAAAAGCTTAAATGGTGCAGGGTAAACAGGTCCTCTTGTTACAGAGAGACAGAAAGACAAAAGAGAGACAGACAGAGAGGCGAGAGAGAGAGAGAGAGAGAGAGAGAGAGAGAGAGAGAGAGAGAGAGAGAGAGAGATTCAGACTTCAGAACTTTATTTTAAAAGGTTAAGATTTTAGGCATGAGCCTATTCTTACAATCAGACCTTTTATAATAAGATAAAGATAGCATCAAAATGTATGATACCATTATAAAATAAAATTTAAAAACCAAATTTAAAAAAAAAACAAAAAAACAAAAAACGTTTATTACAACAAATACAAAAAGACAAAAGACCAACCACCATTACTGCTATAACTATATATACCACCACTACTACTATGATACACGGCTAGAAACATTAAAAGCAAATCTTATTAGGAGACAATAACAATGAAACAATCTTAAGAGGTTCAATTAGTTAAAAGCAAAGTACACAACAGCAAAAAATTTACATATTTAAGAGGTTCAATTAGTTAAAAGCAAAGTACACAACAACAAAAAATTTTACATATTTAGGAAACAAATTAATCATTATGAAGCAATAAATTGATTTTTACATGCACATTTCTGATATACATTATAACATGAATTTTACATTTGCAATTATGAACAGTTTATATTACAAACGATTTTTTTTAAATAACACTTAATAATTATATACGTTATGAAAATTAAGGCTGTGACATAATTACCAACTTAGCATTAATAATATTAGTTTTATTTTATCTGATTGAATAAATGGTAGCGTAATTTTGTTTTGAAACTGCCAACTGTTGTCTGTTGTTGGATTTGTGTTGGGAGGAGGTTCCAGATTGAAGGTCCAGAAAAGGAAAAGCTGGATTTAAATGTATCAGTGTGTGGTAAGGGCAATAAATATCTTTTAGATCTGATGGATCGACTGTTTGGGGCTGCAGAGAGAAGGACCTTTAGGTATTCAGGTGATTGATTTGTGTGAACTTTTAACATAAGCATTGCTTTGTTGTAAATAAATTGCTTATCCAAAGGTAATATTTGCAAAGTTTTCATTTTTTGTACAGTAGTCAAAGTTGGGTCAGTGTGAATAAGCTTAACTGCTCGTCTGTGAAGAGTTCACTTTTAAAGTGTTATCACTCGCCATACACCAGATCGATGATGCATAATTTATATGAGACAAACAATGTGCGTAGAAAAATATTTTTCTAGCTTCGAGTCCAACATATTGCTTTAGTTGCTTAAGTAGAAACAAATTTCTAGATAAAGTTTTGCTCACCTTATTTACATGGCAGTGCCAGTTTAATTCGTCATCAATAGCTACACCAAGTAGTTTATGTTCACGGACTTGAGTAATTGGTTTAGAATCAATGTCAAGGTTTAAATTGAGAGGCTGTATTTGAGGCTTCTGACTCGTTATTACCATTGACTTTGTTTTTATGGGGTTGAGCATCATTTTGTTTTCTTTGCACCAGTTTTGCACATCCAACATACCTTGCTGAAGTGAAAGCTGGACTTTGGACAGATCTTTGTTTGAAGTATGTAGAGTATTGTCATCAGCAAATAATTCGCATGATATGTTTGAGTTTTCAAGCGATAAGGGTAAATCATTGATAAATAAACAAAAGAGAAGTGGACCCATAATTGAGCCTTGAGGAACGCCACATGTTAAAGTTTTATAACTTGACGATTTACCATTTAAATAGACACATTGTGTTCTGTCTGAGAGGTACGATTTGAGGAACGAAGTGGTGTTATTGCTATTAACATAAAGGCTTACTTTTTTTTTAATAATATGCTATGGTCGACTATATCTAAAGCCTTCTTGAAATCAAGAAAAACTGCTCCGGTAACTTTTGATCGATTGATAGCTGATAATCATGTGTCACATAATCTGGTTAGCGCTGTGTGACAAGAATGATGTTTACGAAATCCAGACTGCAAATTATAGAACAGTTTGTGGTTTTCTATATATTGAAAAAGATGTTTATGCATATGTTTTTCCAAGGGTTTGGACAAAATTGATAGCAAAGAAATTGGTCTATAATCATTGAGACCATTCGGTGTTTTGATTTTGGGTAGTGGGATGACTTTGGCAATTTTGAGTGAAGTCGGAAAAACACCTTTTTTCAAGACTTAGATTAAGAACGTAAGTTACAATTTCAACAATGTATGGCAGAGATATTTTTAGGATAAAAGAATTGATGTTATCTGGACCCATGGAACGCTTGTTTTGTAGATCCATAATATATTTTCCTACTTCAATTACGGCCAGCGGGGGGAATGCGGAAAGAATTTGAAGATCTTCTTTGATTACAAAAATCTTCTAGTCTACGTGGGTGGTGTATTCATGTTTACCTTTGAGACCAATGTTGGCTATGCTTAAGAAGTGGCTGTTGTATTCTTCTTCAGAAAAGGTAGCTTTACTCACATGGTTCTGCTTACGTGATTTGTGTGTGATTTCATTCATTGCTTTCAAAAGTGAGGCGGTATCCCCCCCCCCCCCCCCCATTTTCAATTCTTAGAATTTTATATTCATTAAACTGCTTATTCTTTTTGTATCTGTCTCGCAGTTTCATAGCTTCCATTATTTTGGGAGTTAGCCAGTTTGGAAGTGTTGGACTTTTTACTCTCTTCTTACACATAGGTTCATGTTTATTTATAACGGGAAGGAAGAGTGAATAAAATTCTTCAAGAGCTTTGTTTGGATCCGTCTTGTTCAGAACATTCGCAAATGAAATTAGACTAAGCTCGAACAAAAATGCGTTCTTATTGAAGTTTTTAAAGGACCTGTATTGTATGTAATTATGCTCTGTTTTAGTATACTTTTCACGCTCACATAGCCATGTGCAAATAGTAGGACAGTGGTCACTCATGCCACTTTGAATCACCATTACTTTATCAACTTTATTCCTCTGATTGGTGTAAATATGATCCAGAAGAGTTGAGGAGTTCGGTGTTATTCGAGTTGATTCCTTTACAAGCTGATGGAGACCAAACATGGATAACGTGGATTTACAGGAATGTTGTGGTTTATGCAAGTCAATATTAAAGTCACCGAGTAAAAGAATATCTCTATTTGTTGCACTGACATTGTCCATCATTTGAACAAAATGATCATACCAAATATATGCAGACGACGGATTTCTGTACAAAATTCCTACAAGAAACGATTGAGATTTATACGCTTTTATTTCAAACCACATACACTCCACATTTTTGGATTCTAAGTCAGAACATCTTTTGATAGAATTTAAGATGTTCTCATGGATATAAACGCCAATTCCTGTTTGACCAGGATGTTGAGCATCTTGACGAATGAAAGAATAATTAGGAATTGATAAAATGTCATTAGATTTGTTGTCATCAAGACGAGTCTCAGAGAGAGCGAGAGAGAGAGAGAGAGAGAGAGAGAGAGAGAGAGAGAGAGAGAGAGAGAGAGAGAGAGAGCACATAAAAAGTGAGTGACAAAAATCAACAACAATACAATATATTGTCCAATAAAAACCAGAAATTAGCATTTTCCGTGCTTTTATTTATTTTTTTAAAGCATTCTATTCTTGAGTATTTTGTACTCCTACCTCAAAATAAAAGTGAATTAGAATAAAATTAGACTTTAAACAGTTGTTTTTTTGTTTTTTTGGTTAAATACAAATTAACACAGCTTCAAAATTCTTCAACATAAACAAGAGGGCCACGAAAGTTCAGAGATTACATGACGAGTTAACATTAACAATTGATGACTAAAGCGAACACACGAGAGAGAAAGTTAAATCAGGGATCTAAACATGCAGACAGCGGTACGAATCACCCAGAATGCCGGGAGGGGAGGAGTTGATGGGCGTGCGTGTGTGGGGGGGGGAGTGTGTGTGTGTGCCGAGACCGTTTTAGAGCAGTGCCCATACTCCTTCGCATGAGAGCACAAACCGAGGTCTACAGTACGCACGCAATAATGCGACATATACAGCGCCTGAACTTCAAATACAAAACCCTGACGCTCATGTCCCCCAAATGAATTTAATGATGATTGCCAGATACACCAACACACAGCGAGATTGACTGAGACTGAGGCTGAGAGACTCTAATAATTATTAGTCTGTTACAACGTTGTATATAAAGACGTGCCATTCGGCTGCCTAACCATATTATAATAAAATGTAAAATGTAAAACGACAACAGTCAGTTTTAAAACAAAAATAACAGCCTTACCTATAAAATGCACACAAGGAATTTTGTACTGAAATTTAAATTTAAATTTTTTTAAAATTATAATTATAACAACAAAGAGACAACAAAGATTTGTGTCAAGTGCTTAATAACAAGTAACAGATACAGTAAATGTATCCCCGTAAGCCTTCGGTCGTTGGTGAGGGAAGAGCTTGGGACCTCCCTTTCCTCTAGCCCAGCTTAATGAGGGCGGTGCCTATCTCCTTTCCCTCGCTGCTTAACCTTTCCCTGTTCTAAACAGATCCGGGTACCCATTCACAGCGGGGTGGACTGGGCCGTTTCGTACGCTTGTTTCAAATTGTGTGTGTGTGTGTGCGGGTGTGTGTGTGTGTGTGTGTGTGTGGGTGTGTGTGTGCGTGTGTGTGTTGGTGCGGAGACATAAGCCTTGAAATGGGTGACTAACCTTGCTTTTTATGCAGGAAATGGGTGAGTGTATTAGCCACCCAGTGTTTTCCAGCCACCCACTTTTTTCTAAGTACACAGGAGTGCTCTTTTAGTGCATGGGAGTGCAGTTGTAGTGCATGAGAGTGTTTTAAGTACACAGGAGTGCTCTATCCGGGACGGAGAAACTACAGTCACTTTTCGGAGAAATTTTGACAAAAATTCGACCTATTTCGTCGCCTATAGGAGACGTACTAGGTCAACTTTTTAGACATTACATGATTATTGCTTTAGGTCCAGCGGACTCTTCCGAACCAAATCAGGACCAACCAACTTTTTAGACAAGGGTTCGGGTAAGGGTTAGTTGTAGATCTATCCCTAGCCCGCCCTTGCCCTAACCCTTTTCCGTCAAAAAATCACTTTCCGATTCCTACATTCTTAATAAAACCCAGTCTTGGTGTTCTACATACTTGTGTGTGTGTGGGAGGAGGGGGGGGGCGGGTGTGTGTGTGAGTGTATGTGTGTCTCTCTCTGTGTGTGTGTGTGGTGTTGTTTTGGCCTTCCGAGCATGGTCAGCCATCCAAGCACTAACTTTTCCAGACGCCGCTTAACAAGAAAGTTGCTAGAGCGCGCCCAAAGCACTACACTACCGCGTCACTCATGAAGCAAGTAGTCTCCCTTAATATAATTATAACAACAATTCAATCACAACGGTTATTTTAAATTTAAAAACAAACAAAACAAAACATGTTAGCCATATAATAAGCACGATAAATCTTGTACTGATGTAGTGGAGCGGAGGGGCGACTGGCCATGTTTTTCGAAGGGATTGTCCCCCTTGAGACTGCCAGAAGGAGTTTGCTCCCGTGTGGTCAGTCTAGACTTGTGTGTCTCCTGCTGTGGAGGATCCTTGGATGTTTCTCGTGAACTCCCGGATCACGCAGGACAAGGTGACACGACATAAGTTCTCCCAACCTTAGCCTTTCGTCTTTTGTGAGCCCTCGGCACACTTCCCGCATTGTGAAGCATAAATATTTGTAACCTATGTTACGAGGGATACAATCAATAGATAAATGCCCCCATGGTAAGTGACCAAAAATGTGAAGCCAAGTGGCTCCACTCGTTCACACTGAATTAAAAATGGAAATTTTTACAGTAGGGAGAACAGAACAAAACGTTCGTGCAGAGCTCATAAAGCAAATACTCTCATACAGAAGACAACAAAAGTTCGTGTATGGCACACATAAACCAAAGTTTGTCTCCTTTAATTGTAAGTTAGGTAACAGACAAAATGGGTTAAAGCTACCTAATTAGCGAGTTGTGTGCGTTAAAACAACTGTATATAGGCCTACATTCAATGAGAACTATAAATGTGAATTTCAAAAACATGTAACAGTCTCCTTTCTGAAAATCCTTATCGGGAAGAGAGGGGACTATAAACTGATTAAAAAAAAAAAAAAAAAAAATAAGGCAGTAACGTCAAACATTCTACAGGTTGTAATCATTGGATTTTTTTTAACAAGTCACAATCATGGAATAATTAAACATATCTGGCCGAGATTGGACAGTGGGGAGCTCTGTCTTGCAGGATTTTGGTGAATGCCGCATTCATATCGTCCGTCAGGTAGTTCTTCCAGTCATCCACCTCTCCTGCAAGAACACGCAGCAAGGCAACAATACTATAATTAATTGCTTATCAATCCGGCTGTAACACACTTGGCGAGCTGAGAACCCAGCAGAAAGGTCATCTGTACATTGTCTATGGCACAATTCCATACATGATAAAACCATTGGTATCAGAGAAAGGGGAGATAAATCGTTCCTATCATTCCCTCCTCATTCTCCTAAAAGATAGCATCTACAAAGGATTTGATCCCAGATGCAATCGCTAAACTCCATCGCCAGGCCAATCTAATTTAGGGGAGACAAATGCTACGTATAAGCTCTGTGATGCTGAAATGTGTGATCTTAGTAGTAGTAGTAGTAGTAGGAGGAGGAGGAGGAGGAGGAGGAGTAGTAGTAGTAGTAGTAGTAGTACATGTAGTAGTAGTAGTAGCAGTAGAAGTAGTAGTAGTAGTAGCAGCAGCAGCAGCAGTAGTATTAGTAGTAGTAGTAGTAGTAGTAGTAGTAGTAGTAGTAGTAGTAGTAGTAGTAGTAGTAGTAGTAGTAGTAGTAGTAGTAGAGACTTTTGGGGGGGTTTTGTCCTCCCTCTTCCTCTTTCAACGCATTTGTGCGCGACTCACTTGTCGCAATTTTGATGAAACATGATCCCTAATCATCATATTCTTTAAACGTATCTACACATTTCACAAGCAGAATCAGAATAAGAATCAGAATCTTAATTGTCCTCATAAAATTACAAGGAAATGTGTGCGTGGCTTCCATATCATCAACACACATGCACCAACACAACAAAAGACGTTAAAGACACTTCGGGAAATAAAACTAAGAAACATACGATAAGTAACAGAGAAGCACTTATTACACAACACATCAATGCAGCACATAACAAAAATTAAAAACAAATCAATGTCACGCATCCTACATTCTGATTCACAGCAATACACATACATCTACCTACGCTCACATCTACGAACCAGGATTTAAATGAGAGTTACGAGTACAGTTTAGTGCAGACTGTCATTAGCCTGGGTTTCTATCCAGAAGGTTCTTCAATGAGGTGATATTTTCAGTGAATTTTATGCTAACTGGGGGAAGAGAATTCCCGTTCCCCACTACCCTATTTGCATAGGAGCAATTTCGAATATTTGTTCGACTATAGTTTAACCACCAACTTAACCTGCTGGATTCTAGTTTAGTTGTTGTTGATCTGAAATAAATCTTGAAAACTGACTTACCTATTCCGTGAAAAAAATTAAACATCTGTAAAAGATCTCCAATAAGTCTTCTTCCATTTCATGCAGTGTTGATTGTTTTACCTTTTCGAAGGAACTTGAGCGCCTTCTGTTTAGGGTCGAGTTCCTCAGTCGCCTTCTGTTGCTTAAACGCTGTTGCCGTGACGATGTCTGCGATGAGCTGCGCTGAGGCCCCAGTGCCTAAAAAGTCGTTCAGCTTGCTCACGCATTCTGTTGGGTTCTGGACATTAAATAAATAAATAACATAATTTATTTTTTTATATTTTGTTGGAACTACATGATGATGATGATGATGATGATGATGATGATGATGATGATGATGATGATGATGATGATGATGATGATGATGGTGGTGGTAATGGTGTGGTCTTGTATAGCGCCGTCTCCAAGTCAGTAGACATCCTCGATGCGCATGTATGGGGAAAAGAAAATGATTCAAACAATTGGGGGAGGAGGGAAGGGGGAGGCAGTTATCAGATTTTGTTTTTAATGTACATCGCCTACTTACAGTTCTGGAATAAACTTGAGTCTTAATGCATTGTTAAAAAGATGTCTTCGCTGCCCTTTTGATCGAAAACAAACTATCGCTGTGTTTCCCTGGAAGAGGCAGTGAATTCCAAAGATTAGGAGCCGAATTTTTCAAAGCTCTACAACCCCTAATTTTCTTGTTTGTGTTGTGTTGCGTTTTGGAGCCACAGGCTCGCAGATCGAAGATTGCGTACTGGATTAAAGGTAACAAGCCCTTGCAGGTATTGCCTAAAATACATAATATTTGCTGCAGAGGCAAAAAAATGTTTTGTGTACAACATACAGGCTCTAGTTTTTTCTCCTAAAAAAAAAGGGGGGGGGGGGTATTTTAAGATAAATGATAGTTTCTTGGATATAATCCTCATTAGGTTGTATTCTCCGGAGAATAGGGGAAATGATAAGAAAGATCTCTCTCTCCCCTTCTCTAGCGGCCAGTGGTTTTGAGTTCACAGATATCCATGGCCATTTCGCTGTGTTCTCAGCATAAGAAGACGTGCAGTCTGAGTTGAGAAGGAAAAAAAACACCAATATGAAATAAATATCCACAAATTTACTGAACAGCGACAGAAATTAGAAGGAACCTAAATATTTGAAAGCGAATTCATACCCCCTCCCCCTCCCCTCATGCCCCCACTCTCCCCCCAAAAAACAAAAAAATATTTTTTTCTTTTTCTATCTAGGGCGGCAGTCTTGGTACTTCAGAAGAAGATAAGAGTGAAGACTTATTTTGTGGCGTCCTTCCTTCTCCGTTTCTTCTTCTTTTTTTCCTTTCTTTCTTTTCTTCTTCCTCTTTCGAAACCTGTTGATGCGCATTTCGCATTCGACAAAGAAAACCCCGTTGGGGTGCCGGGGGTTTCAGTATAAATAGTATCCCCACTTTCTGGAAATTTAGTGCTTTAAATTCCCACTGTCGCTGTCATTCTCATTTGCTCTTTCTCATTCCTGCTCTTTTCTATCAATCTGCTATACTATCGTCTTCTTCGCTAGACCAGTCTCCTTCCTTTTTTCTTGAAAACTCTCCCGGGACAAGACTCCTTGTTTGTGTATGAGGTCTGTTGGATCAGCTTGGGAATATTGGACGCTTTCTGCCAGGTGGTCACTAGGGCTTCCTATGATGTTATTATTTAGCAATGTAGGCATTTTATATGTATGTGTTTTGTTGTTAATTTATAATGATGTGTGTATTCTATTTTGTTTTGTAAACGGGGGTTCGATAAGTTGGGGTGAAGCCTCAGCTGTCCCCTGCGTGGGATGTCTTTATTGTAAAGTGACTGGCTGGTGGAGAGCTTTCGGTTTTACCACTAGGGTTGTTTCAGCAGATCTTTTATGCGGATCTGGGGTTGTCCGGTCTTGATTTGGCTCGGAAGAGTCCGCTGGACCTAAAGCAATAATAATGTAATGTTATTCGACAAAGAATGGCGACAAGAGCTTGACATTTTCACATGGACGTATCGTCTCTCTGTTAGCCAGCCAGTCAGGCTGTCGGTCAGTCAGTTTTTCTTTATCCATTTTCTTCCCTTCCCCTTTTTAGTCTTCCTCTTATCCCTCTCCTCCTCCTCCTCCTTCTTCTTCTACTTCTCCTTCTTCATCTTCTTTTTCTTCTTCGTCTCCCTCTTCTTTCTCCTCTTCCTCTTCTTGTTTTTCTTCCCCTTCTTCCTCTTCTTTTTTTTCCTCTTCTGCTCATTCTCCTTCTTCTTCTCCCTATTCTTCTTTTTATTTTTTGGTTCATTTTATTCTTCTCCCTTTTCTTCTTCTTCTTTATCTTCTTCTTCTTCTTCTTCTTCTTCTTCTTCTTCTTCTTCTTCTTCTTCTTCTTCTTCTTCTTTCTTATTCTTTTTCTCCTTTTTATTCTTCTCCATTCTTCTTCTTCTTTCTTTCCTCCTCCTTTTTTCTCCTCCTGCTAAATAGCTTTGTAGTAGGCTATTTCCATGAAATTTGCCTACGGCTACCGATTTTGGTGATTTTGGCTACAATAATGAAGACAACGTCGTCGATGCTACTGCTGCTTTGATGATGATGATGATGATGATGATGATGATGATGATGATGATGATGATGATGATGATGATGATGATGATGATGATGATGATGATGAATAATCCCTTTAAAGACGACGGCGCGGATGTTGCTGCTGCTATTGACAATGATGATGACAACGACGACGACGCTGCTGGTGCTGGTGCTGCTGATTATGCTGCTGCTGCTGCTGCTGATGATGATGATGATGATGATGATGATGATGATGATGATGATGATGATGATGATGATGATGATGATGATAATGATAACGACGACGACGATGATGATGATGATGACGACGAAGACGACAACCGGAATGAGAGATATGATTGGAAGGTTGGATCACCTGTGACATGTCTTCATAGGCCAGGTTGTACAGGGGTACATCCGGGTACTGTCCTTGGTAAGCCTTGACACTGTCGGCATGTTTGAACCATCCTGTGAATGACACTAAACATACATAAGCCATCAATTATTCACTGCACTCTGTCTACATGTTTTACAATACAATACAATACAATACAATACAATACAATACAATACAATACAATACAATACAATATGAAGCATAAGATTTATTCCCCTCCCTCCCACCTACCCCAACAAGAAATGACAGCAGGCTCAGAATCACATTTTAAATTCACCTGCATCAAGAATACGCACTGATCCCACTCATCGTACACATTATTCCAACAAACCGCATTGAACTGCTTCCCTCTTTGCCCCTCCCGCCCTCCCGCCCTCCCTTCCTCTCTCACCCACACACACCGACACGCACACACACACCATATCTTATCCTATCCCCTAACTCGAAGGTCGTTGGGGCACCACAGATGGTCGTTTAACCAGCGTACTCCATCTTTCTCTGTCCTCAGCAACCCTCATGGCTTCGCTCAGTTTCAAGCCATTCCATTCTCGAATGCTGTCCTCTCAACTCTGATGTATTAATCCACTTGCAAGTTTTGCACTGACAGACACCGGCGGACAGACAAACGGACGGACAAATTTTTTTTGTTTAATATTATTTATGGATTTTTTAGGACTCATCTCGCACAGATTTGCAAAAATCTTGAAATTTTTGTTTGGGAGAGGGGGTGGGGTGGGGGTGGAGGGGGGGGTATGAATACATAGACTCACATTGCTATGCGTGTGATTGAAAAATACATTCTTTGTTTCTTGTTTATTTACAGTATTACACATAACAAATAATAATAATAATAATAATAATAATAATAATAATAATAATAATAATAATAATAATAATAATAATAATAAATAACACACACACAAACGCACGCGCACGCACGACGTGCACACACATGCACGCACCTACACGCAAACACACACACGCACACACACCCATACGCTCACACACCTCACATAACACCCATAAATTACAAACAAAACCACTTATTTATATAAACTTGAACGGTGATTAGCAGATGAAAACTAACTAAAACATGAGGTTACATGTCCACACTAATAGGTTTAAAAGTACCCAGACAGACAGACAGGCACACACACAGACACACGCACACACGCACACAGCAGACAACAACCGCACGACAGGTTGGCTTCTCACTTTGCTCGGAAAAGAACATGTCGTACATCTGCTGCAGGGTGAAATCTTGCGTTCCCAGTTTCAGCATGCTGTCTTTTATCATGAACCAATATGACACCAGCACCGCACGCGGGTTGCGGTACACATGCACTATCTTGGCGCGCTTGGACCGGATCTGATCGGGCAGACGATCGAAAGGGAGGTGGGAGACGAAGACTCGAGGAGCGTCCAAGGTCGGGAGAAGCTCGATCTTTTGCACGTCGATGAAGGTGGAGTCCGCAGTGCGACTGTCGTAAACGGCTTTGCCGCGTTGCAGCATGTCGATGACCCGGTACAGCCAGTGGGTACCTGACAGACAGTAAGATAATAGACAAACTATCAGACAGACAGACAGACAGACAGCACACGCACTCGCACACTCACACCCGCACGCACACACACACACACACACACACACACACACACACACATAATGTTTGAAACGTTGGTCCGATAGGAAGACAAAAAGTTATGGTGAACCGCAAGTAGCAAGATGTCTCTCGCCTAAAGAGAAAGGACTGGAGTTAAATAATGTAATGTTTGTCCTTTTATGCAACAGCATAACACTCAAAGAGACGTTGATGATGTTCACAAATACTACTTTATTAGAGCTAGTAAGTTGTAACAGCCATTTGGATCTAGGTCTTCGTTCAACCGCCCCAAATCCCCCGGATGTCCATTCAACTGAGTAACCTCCCTTTAGTTACAAGTCTTGCAAGACTATTCGCACGTTACATTACATCAAGACTATTCGCACGTTACATTACAAATAATAACATGGATATCATCTTTATTAGATGCTACCCTCCAAGGACTAGGATATGTTACAGGAAAGGTCTATCTCTCCGTCTCAGCTGCCAATGGATTGCACTTGTGGATTAGAATAGAACTCCAGGGGTAACTTAGACATGCTCCCATATTAACCAGCCCCCTCAGTCACACCGTAAGTGAGACTCGTCGACAACGAGGCATTGGGTGGATTTCAATGGCGCCGCAGTAGATAACTCACAACCTTCGTATTATAAATATCTAATACCAGCCAAGTCTGTGTGGTATTTACTGCTGCGCTCTCGTGGATCCGTCCAACGTGTAATGCCCCTGCGCACCCCCAATACCTCTCACAAGTACGTACGTAGGCCTCGTCTCCAGCTACAGAGTGTGGGGGCGGCCACTTACCGGCCTTTGGGTAAGTGCAGAGGAAGACGTCCCCGTCTTGGACTTCCATAGCCTTGACCTTGGGCAGGTGCTCCGCCACAGGCTCGTAGACTTCCGCCATATGGATACCGTCTGCGTATCCCATTTTCATCTTTTCGTGGTCCAGAGGTAGAACATGCACCTTGGATGCCATGTTTGAGGTTGGTTGTAACGAGGAGGAGACAGGGGATTGATGGAGGCCGCGAGTCTTCGTGTTCATGTTGGAACCGCTCAGCGTTTGTCCGGAATTGTTCTATCACTGTAGCTCCAGTTGCTGTCGTCTGCAACAAACATAAGACAACCACAAAAGCTATTTGTAATTGTCGTAGGAAAATAAAACAAAAACAACACAGGCGCTCGCGTGTCCAGATACAAACGCCTGTAGGGGGAAAAAAAGTTCGTTACCGACACAGGGGCACATTCAACAAGCAAAGTGTATCCTCCATAACAAAGCGGTGGCAACAAGATGAGATAAAATAAGATACCATATCATAATACAAGATAACATAAGATAATATAAGCCTAAGATAAAATAAAATAATATAACATAAGACCCCTTTATTTTCTCTTTCAACAAATGACAATGTGGTGTGCAGACACAAAGCACACGAAAAAGCATTACATTTATAATAACAGTAAACCAACTGCGTTTTTGTTGTACAATACATACAACAAGCACTCGCAATGCAACTCAATGAACTGAAACAATGCTATATGACACCATTCCCCTAATCTATCCAAATCCGTAACTCGAAAGTCGTTGGGGCACCACATATGATCGTTTAACCAGCATACTCCATCTTTCTCTGTCCTCAGCAACCCTCAGGGCTTCGCTCAGTGTCAAGACAGTCCATTCTCGAATGTTGCCCTCCCACCTCTTTTTCTTTCTCCATCTTCTTCTGCCTCCTTGCACCGTGCTTTGCAGGATGGTCTTTGCAAGGCCTGATGCCAACGACGAAGTCCGACAGACACATCACACAAGCCATTGGACAAAACGACGACAAGCTCACAGTGGTGAAGAAACGGAAATGATACCATTGGTTGACACTAAAACTGTAATTTAAAATATAATGTATAGATAACAAACATTTAGGTATCATTCAAAGACGGACACGCGAACTCACTCATGACTGGCTGACTGGTCATTTAAGGCTTACGTGAATAAAACAGGCAGTTGGATTTTCTATCCTATCCTATCCTATCCCGTAACTCGGAGGTCATAGGAGCACCATAGATAATCTTTTAACCGGCGTACTCCATCTTTCCCTGTCCTCAGCAACCCTGATAGTTTCGCTCAGTGTCAAACCAGTCCATTCTCGAATGTTGTCCTCTCACCTCTTTTTCGGTCTCCCTCTTCTTCTACCTCCGTGCACTGTGCCTTGCAGGATGGTCTTTGCAAAACCTGATGATCTGGTGACGTGGTCATACCATCGGAGTTTCCGTTTTTTCATCACTGTGAGCCGGTCATCGTGGTGTCCAATGGCTTGTGTGATGGTCTGTCGGACTTCGTCGTTGGTGATGTGCTGGGTATAGGAAATGCCCAGAAGTCTTCTGTAGCACCTCATCTCCATACTTTGTATTCTTCGTTGTAGATCTGCTGTAAGGGTCCATGTTTCGCAAGCGTATAGGAAGATGGAGATGACAAGGGAGCGCAGCAGTCTGACCTTGGAATGTAGGCAGATGGTCCTGTCTTTCCAAATTGGCTACAACCTCGCGGGCAGCAGTCAATTGGATTTTTTTTTTTTTAAGTTACTGTTATAATTATGATCTCAGTATCGTCAGCATTATAGATACACCCGCTATGCTACTACCGCTGCGCTATCGAGAATGCATTTTACTTGGTTAATGCTTCTTCCTGGGACGCATCTTTTATTTTTATTTATTTGTTGTTGTTTTTTCAGGAAATAAAATAGCTGGGACAATCTGCCTATACCTCCAGAACAAGCTTTCTCTATTCCGACAGCCTAGATGAAGTACGCACGTCAATTAGGCAAAGAGCTACTAGTATAAAACAGCATCCTGTGACGGCAACAATCAAAACCTCAATCGTCGTGTTTTTGTTTGTTTGTTTGTTTGTTTGTTTTAGGTCTTGGATGACGGGATCGGATTGTGAGCGACCTCTATAATATAAGTAGTATAGATTCCCCTCTTGCTCCGATTCGGGCGCCTGTGTTGTAGGTGTTCAGGTTTCATGGCCTGGAGCGTTTGGAAGCGAGGTTCTGTGCGGTTCTTCAGTTTGCACAGGCACTCTACACAATATTGACAAATGCAGCTCCCGTTCGAAGCTGCTTCTGTGTACAGCAGAGAACCACTTCAAATAGCTATATAGATGTGGTAGAGTCGGTTTTTACGCGTATGTGTGTGTGAGTGTGTATATTAGTGTATGTTAATGAATGAAAGAAAAGAGTCGAAGTATAAAATAAGTAAATGATAGTATTTATGATTGGTTTTATATTATGTTAGCATGGGAAGTAAGCATGTATGGTATGAAGAAAGTTAGTTTTTTTTAGATTTATTTCCCTTGCAAAGACCATTCTGCAAGGCACAGTGCAAGGAGGTAGAAGAAGAGGGAGACCGAAAAAGAGGTGGGAGGACAACATTCGAGAATGGACTGTTTTGACACTGAGCGAAGCCATCAGGGCTGCTGAGGACAGAGAAAGATGGAGTATGCTGGTTAAACGATCATCTGTGGTGCCCCTACGACCTCCGAGTTACGGGACAGGATAGGATAGGGTTAGGATAGGTATACTTAGAATGTCGATGATATTTTCATTTACTGCTGGTGGTGACTGAATTTGTTAGACTTTGATAATAGGCATTCTTTTTTAATTTAGTTTTCCTTATTGTTTATCAGATTTTAGGGTATTTAAATTTGGATGTAAATAAGTTGTAGGTTAACGTTATGAAGGTTCAACTTGTTTGTTTCTAGAACACTTGTTATTATTCTGTTTAGTTTATTAGCCTAGGTTATGTATTGATCGTTAATCATTTTAGAATTAAGTCATTTCGATTGTAAGACGTTTATATTTTGTAAAGCTTATTTATCTAATAGGCGTGAACACAGACTGCAGTTGTTGTTTTTTTTGCTTTAGATTTGAGAGCAAAACTATTATTATAACGTTATAGGATAATTGTTAAAATGTTGTCATTTAATAATTTCAATTCTAATGTTTTCTGCCTATAATAGCTGTGTCATATTGTTTTGTGGTGTTTTTTTTTTTGTGACGAAATCATGATTTGGTTCTGACGTAATTTTTGCGTCTACACTAGAATTGAACAAGCTTAAGCTTAATGACGATAAAGCCGAAGCCCTCCTCATTCACAAGCACAACACCTCCTCACTCTCGCCTCTCCCAACATCGCTTACAGTAGGGACAACAAACATTCAGTTCTCATCCTCAGCAAGAAATCTCGGCTACATTCTCTCCGATGACCTGTCCCTTAACAACCACATCTCCAACGTCTGTCGCTCTGCATACACGGCCATACGCCAAATCAGCTGCTTTCGCCACTATCTTACAGTCACTGCCACCAAAACCCTAGTCTGCGCTCTCGTCCTTTCTCGTCTGGACTATTGCAACTCTCTCCTCGCTGGCTCCCCAAAAACACATCATTGACAAACTACAAAAGGTTCAGAACTCAGCAGCTAGACTAGTATTCCGAGCTAAGAAACGCGATCACATCACACCTCTACTACATTCCCTTCACTGGCTTCCTGTGCAAGCACGCATAGAGTACAAACTCTCTGTTCTCTGTCACAACTTCTTCACAGATTAGTGTCCTTCCTACCTTGCTGATCTACTGTCTGTCTACTCCCCTTCACGCACTTTAAGATCTTCTGCTGACACTCGCACACTCAAGGTTCCCGTCACCCGCACTAAGACATACGGCCAACGTGCATTCGCTTACTCCGCACCTAAGCAGTGGAATTCCCTTCCCTCCCATATCCGCAACATACAATCAACACAAGCATTCAAAAAGGCCCTCAAAACCCACCTCTTCAAACTGCATTATTCAGACTGATTTGTATCCCGCTGCCATTCTCTCCTCTTTTGTCTCTGTCTGATCCGTAAGTGTATACACGGCTGTAAATATTTATACTGTTTTTCCTCCTGGGCCTAACCGGGCATATAAATAGCTGTGAATAGGTTTTTGCTATTCTATTTCTGTCTTTTTTGTCATTTGTGTACATAGTTATAAATAGTCTATTTCTGTCTTTTTTTGTGTAATTTGTGTACATAGTTGTAAATAGTTTGTACCTTTACTGTTCCGTCTTTTGGTGTATTGTAGCAAAAGCGATGTTTTATCGAGTGCATGTATTTATATGTAATGACTATGTAAAGCGTGGTGAGTCTGGTCATAGGCTGGAGTACCCGCTATATAAAAATCCGTTGTTATTATTATTATTATTATTTAGCATCCACCATCTTGGTATGCATGGCAATGGTTCTTCGCTCTGTTAGGGAAAGCCACAGACTAGTAATACAACAGACTGAGCATAGTCAGCTTCGGGATGTTCCGGTTTTTTTCGGCGGCACTCGGTCCGCCATCTTGAACGTTATGAAGCTGCCCCGCCCACACAGTGCAATGGATACCGCCGATAGCGCTGGCTGTTCCAAACTATGAAGCGCCATTTGTAAATTAAATGGTTATTGTCATTATATCTATAGAACATACATTTTACCTGTATAAAAGATATGGTATAATTATAAAATGAATTATATACCTATAAAATACATTCTATAGCAATGCAACACTTTTTATAGCTATAAAGCAACATTTTTATAGCTACAGACTACATTTTACGATATACAAGAGATCATACACGAATCGTCACGCCGTTTGTAAATATTAAACACAAAAAAACTATTTTATTTATAAACAAAACATTTTATAAGTAACCAATTCATTTTATCTATAAACAAAACATTTTATAAGTAACCAATTCATTTTACCTATAAACAAGTCATTGTATCTATAAACAAGTCATTTTATAGCAAAAACGATCTATAAAACTTCCTTTTATCTGTAAACACTTCATTTTATAGCAACAACGAGCACTTATATCTATAGAATACATTTTATAACACGTACAATGAATTGTACCTGTAGAATGCATTCGCGACAATTATTTTCCAGTCGGCGCCTTACAATAATTTTATACTAACTTTCTCATTGTATAACTGCTTCTCTCCCTTCGATTATTTTTATTTTGTAACGTTCTAAGCGACCTAAAGTTGCTATGCGGTGCGCAAAATGGCTGACGTTGGTTTTTTTTTTCGTTTTTGTTTTTTAAATTAAAATTTACGTCCCCGGATTCATTAAGCGTATAGGGGACGATTGGTTAATAAGTACATTCAACCAATTCAACGAAAAAAGGCCCCCCTCCTTCCCCCCCCCCCCCTCCTCCTGCACGTATGCGCTGGGCTCTCGCCTTTTCATGTGGAAGTGACGTTGCATAAGCTAAATTTAGAT
>CM072521.1:29865015-29880015 GCA_036898135.1 Oncomelania hupensis | reverse complement strand
CCGACCACGACACTAGGATGATACTTTCGTTTTCAAAACAGGAGTCGCATTTCCTTTTAATTAATTTAGTTGGGGTTTTTTGTTCGATGACGTTGATGGCCCCTTTGTCGCCACAGGAGCACGTAAAAAAAAATAATCCGGCCATTCTGTCAAAACGGGTTTAACTATATTTTCGAAGGAGGCGCGAGAAGGAGAGTTTAAATTTGTTTTCAACAACAAACAGCCACTTTCACTAATGACACTTTTGTGTGTGTTTTCGTTCGTGGAGGTCCACGTCCCGAGCACAAAGGGGCCTTACTCCAGCTTGGGTGCCGTGTAGCGGGCGGATCTTTCCATAGCAAAGCGGCTAGATATGATGGGTTTTTCTATAATAATAAGTAAAGATTCAGCGCTATCGAGCTACAAAAGATCCGCTGCCAGCATCCAACTTGCTTGCCATTGTGATAACAGGCCAGATTTACACAGCACTATAGCTTCTCGCCTTGCTTAGTCAGCTGTAACCTTAGTAAAGTAATGTTACTCTGCAGCAGACGACAGAAGTCTACTGTGGGCTACACTTTTGTATGCTGACGCTGGCTAAGTAGGTAATGACCTCATCCAGCTTACGTATAGCAGTACTACCGCCACACAACGCTAGATGGAGCCTCTGGTAGTTTTAGATTTTCCCGGGCTTCTGGCAAACCGCAAGGATCGAGGGTCATTCGGTGTTCAACTTGCATCCAGTAAGGAGCTAGGCTCTAATGGATCTTTCTACTTGAAGATTAAAAGCAGGAACTGGTGAAATTCTATTCAACTTAGTTAGCCACAGCCTGACATTGTCAAAAAGGTAAATGAACTATCTTTTGTTTCATCGCGATGTATTGATATTATTGTTGAATTATGTTGTGAAGTTTGCCATGTTTAGAATTGTGATTGTTAGTCAAACTTTGCGTGACCACGTGGCAAACACGACCGGTTGCGACGCCATGACGTAGTCCCTACGGACCTTCGGTTGTTTAGCCTATATGTATTATTGCAGACCAGTGGCGGAACCGGAGAATGTGTATAATATTAATTATTTCTCTATGTGTGTAGTTAGCCATGATTTATATTTATATATGTATAGGAATTAGAGTGGAGATTCCAGTGGACCACGGACTTAGCAGAATATTCGTCGCTTATATAGGTATATAAGTGGAGCTAATCACTGAGGGCTATGTCTGCCTTCAGTGAGACGCTCTGCACACACCTAGTATACCCGGTGTTGCAAAAATTCGTCTCATATGTTACAGACGAGCAGGCATCGTGGGCCCGATCAAAAGAAAGACAAGTAAAAGTCTTCACTGACATTCGGCCTGCATTGGAGCCTCCCGCACTGCACGACGAGAGTCCACCAGTCTGTCAACAAGGAGAAGAATCCACCACAACACAGCTCATCGAATCTAAAGTTAAGTTAGATTTGCGCCAGTGCACCAAACCTGTTAGCAAAGGACATCACTAGTCCACCTTTCCAGAAGACTGACCCGTTGGGCAGAACGCACCAGTAGCCCGATGAGGAAACAGTAGCTACATAGAATTATCAAGGAGCGAACCATTCAAAGAGACACTTGAACTTTTAAGTTAGTATCGTGATTAGCAGATCGTATATAGAGTAGAGGAAATAAATGTGTGATATTTACTGTTAACAAGTGGCTGGACTACCTATGTTTCATAGCCGTGTGAGAGCTAGTGTGACAGTGATCTTTTATCATTTTCTTTCTATCTCTGTACCCCAGCCTAAACACAGACCGAGCTAAACTTATAAATGTATTAAGTTGAATCACAGGGAGATTTACTAGCGATCCCCATCGACGAAAGACGAGTGGGTAATAGCATTCCATTGTGCAGAGCCCAGCACCAATAGACCCACCGTCACAGCCATCGTGCGCTATACTTATTGTAGAAGAGGTTAGCGCGCTTCCAATCACTGGATGCATGATCATGTAGAAAAGGAGACTAAGCTTAACGCCTCCAGCGTTCCCACTGAAGGCGTTCCGGTTAAAAGTTGACGGTTTCTCACAGCCCTATAAGCTTACTTTGAAGAGTGCAAGAAAGTATTCCCACAAAGACGTCCGACCTTACCTTGAAAGTATAAAGCTGTGTAGCACTGTCAATTATGATGGCAAATTTTCATTGGCAACACACCGAGTTTTTTATGGGTTGTTTTTCTACATGAGCCTACTTTACTATATATTGTTTGTTTGCTTTTTTTAAATTATTAGGCTCAATTTCTTGACATGTGATGTCTAACCCAATGTTCATCGAAGTGCAAAGTAATTATGTCAAGTTTTCGCACATTAACAAAACAATGGTAGAAATTCTTAGTGACTGTTGTGTGTTTGTTTGTGTGTGTAGGTGTGTGTTTGTGTGAGTGTGTGTGTGTGTGAGTGTGTGCACTTCTGAGTCCTTGTCTAAAATGTATGGTCTAAAAAGAATAGAATGCAGGATTTATTTATTAATTCATCAATAATTTAATTTAATTTTTTTTTAATTTTATTCCTTTTATTTTACAGAATTTTTTATTTTAACAAAAATTATCTTTTAAAATAATTGTTTTATATTGGGAGGTGGGGAGGGGAGAGGAAGGCGGGGTAACAAATTTAAATTAATCTGTTGTTTTTTTTTTAATCCGTCAAATCACATTTCACTTTGCGTGCTGACGTTGAAGGTAAACAAATTAAAGAATGAGAAGCACTGGCTCTCCTTGAAGACTTGAATACATCGCAAAGTTTGAAGATGATAGGTATTGAATATAGCTCAATAGAAATGCCATGACCTGTAACCATTGCCGTCCCCCCAAAATAATTAACACCGCTACAGTATTGGCGTAACCTACTCTGTTTCTCAAGGACAGCAGTGGCCTCTATACTGATGGGAAATCACGGTATATGCATTTTGAGTAAGTTGTGGTAAAGGTAAGTAAGTAAGTAATAATAATAATAATAATAATAATAATAATAATAATAATAATAATAATAATAATAATAATAATAATAATAATAATAATAATTTTCTTTATAACGCTCAATACCAAACATGAAGTCTGCTCAAAGCGAAACATTCATTCATTCTCTCGCATTGTACAATTACATACATTTTAATAAAGGCAGGTCAGAAAAGGAAGTCTAGTTCTACCACGGTAAGTAGGTCTTTCTTAGATGTCTCTGTCGTTCCAAAAAAAATCATTAAGAGCTGTATTGTCGTCAACGGCTTCGTCGATGTATATGCCACCATACCGTACGGAAACTCCCTTCTTTGTGTGTGTGTGTGTGTGTGTGTGTGTGTGTGTGTGTGTGTGTGTGTGTGTGTGTGTGTGTTTGTGGGCATGTAGAAACGACGTTACTCTGACATACACTTGAAACTCTACATGGTTTTGACTTTTTTTGATGGCCCCGTTATTTTGACGTCAAAATAGTGCTCCGTAGAGTTACAGCTGTTTTAGGGTTAGGTTAAGGGTTTGGGGTTAGGGTTAGGGTTAGGGATAGCTTCAAAAAATTGAAAATGTCAAAATAATGTCAAAGAAATGGAACGTGTGTCAAATTAATGTATGTAGAGTTTCACAACAGTCATCACAACGTCGTTTTCTACAAAAATATGCGTGTGTGTGTGGAGTGAGAGGGGGGGGGGGGGGGCAAAGTAGTTAATAAGTACTATAGGCCTAAATAGCGGGCGCATTGATTAACACTGAAAGCGATGGATCGTTTAAAAACAGCACAGCGCAAATACAAGCAGTAGAAGGTTGCCGACCAAAAGTGACTCTACGCATATAGGCATAAAAAGCATTGACGCGGTGCATTCAAGCTAACAACTTCTCACAAATGTGCTGCCAGACACCCATGCCTACACACACACACACACATATTGGAAAAATAAGCATTTTCAAAAATGTTCATTTGTCTTACCGGGTGTTGTGACTTTGCTTTATCCTAGCAAGAGTAAATGGAAAACATGGATAAGTCACGGTCTCAACTATCTGCAAGCTAACCCACACAATTTAGTTCACCAAGGGTCATTTGCTACCGCAGACTTTGAAGAGTAAATATGGGGATCCTGCCTTGAAAAGATGGTGATGAGGTAAAAACGGATTGAAGAATTGTAGAAAAATAAAACCTGTCCCGAGTCGTCTAGGGAAAAAAAAGCGCCACAAAATGCTTCGATTGCTCCGCACGAACTATTTTGTGCTTTGGGACAACCTTTTGCTATACGCGAGCGCTTTTAAAATGGCGCTACGCATGCTAACTGCACAACAGCCAATCAAAGTGAAGTTGGCTGAAAGTTACTGTCAATCGCTCTGACAACACAACAATACTATCAAATATGAATACTAATTCATACCGGTTGCACATAAGCATAATTATTCCGTCAAATAACAAGTACACAAATCTGACCAGATTGTAGATAACAAACAGTTCTCCATTGCTATTTCACTATTGAACGCAACTAAAGAGAGACGCGTCACAAGATAACCAAAGGGAGACGCGTCACAGGCTTAGGCGCTGGCGTCTCCAGATACTAGCGCCTGTGCTTAGAATGATGTTGACTGGTAAAGGTTGCAGGTGACTGACCGTCTTTGCTTTTTCTACGCATGTATGGCTATGAGAGCGTTTCTGAAGAGAGAGGGCCTCTCTCTCTCTCTCTCTCTCTCTCTCTCTCTCTCTCTCTCTCTCTCTCTCTCTCTCTCTCTCTCTCTCTCTCTCTCTCGATAATAAAAAGAATTACGCTATTTATTTAGTCTTCGACCACATATCTCACATTGAGATTCGGGCGCCTGTGCTCCACCACTGCTGTTGCTATTTAGGCTATGTAATTATTTTATATATTTCTATAGGCTTGCGAAACATGGACCCTCAAAGCAGATCTACAACGAAGAATACAAAGTATGGAGATGAGGTGCTACTGAAGGCTTCTGGGCATTTCCTATATTTAGCACATAACCAACAAGGAAGTCCTACAGACCATCATACAAGCCATTGGACAACACAGTGACATGCTCACAGTGGTGAAGAAACGGAAACACCGATGGTATGGCCACGTCAGCAGAGCATCAGGTCTGGCAAAGACCATTCTGCAAGGCACGGTGCAAGGAGGCAGAAGAAGAGGGAGACAGAAAAAGAGGTGGTAGGACAACATTCGAGATTGGACTGGCTTGACACTGAGCGAAGCCCTGAGGGTTGCTGAGGACACAGAGAAAGATGGAGTACGCTGGTTTAACGATCATCTGTGGTGCCCCAACGACCTTCGAGTTACGGAATAGGATAGGATAGGACGGTGCGTGCTGAGTGTATTTGTGTAGACGGCACTCACCCGTCTAGGACACGAGCATCAGGATCTTTAAAATCCGTGCGATGAAATGCGTCCGTACAGATTGTAGACCTCGGTTAATACTCTCATTATTGTGAGGAACGGTAGTTGTAGTAGAAGTTGTTCTAACAAAGTAGTAGTAGTAGTAGTAGTAGTAGTAGTAGTAGTAGTAGTAGTAGTAGTAGTAGTAGTAGTAGTAAAAAGAAAGAAAGATTACTTTTATATAGCGCACTTATAAGCTCAGAGAACTGGATAGACGATCAGTGCCAGGAAATAGAGAACAGTCTGAACAAGAACAACAACAAGAAGGCTTACCAAACTGTGAAGCGGCTGACAAGTGTTAAACAACCCAAGGTCTCCACGACCCAAAGCAAGTCTGGCATATGCCTTACAGAAGAACAAGAAGTCTTGGACAGATGGACAGAGTACTGCTCTGACCTTTACAACCACACACCAAACGGAGACCCATCAGTTCTAGCATGTCCAGAGAACAGAAAAGAAGAAGAAATCCTCCAAATTCTCCGAGAAGAAGTTGCGGCGGCAGTGCAATCGCTGAAGAAGGGGAAGTCAGCGGGAGTGGACAACATACCCGCGGAACTATTCAAACAGGAGGAGAAGCGATGATTGACGCATTCACCATTATCTGTAACAAGATCTGGCAGAGTGGGGAGTGGCCTACACCATGGACCCCGTCGCTTGTCATCACTCTTCCAAAACAAGGTAACCTTCAGGAATGTGAAAATTACCGCACCATCAGCGTCATCAGCCATGCCAGCAAAGTCCTCCTGAAAATAATACTCAACAGGTTGAAACCCCAAGCTGAATAAATCATAGCTGAAGATCAAGCAGGATTCAGGGCAGGGCGAAGTACCACTGAACAGATTTTCAACCTCATAATAATCTGCGAGAAATAACTACAGCACCAACAACATCTACAGGGTGGGCCATAAAAAGTGTCCACATTTTATTGTGCAATAACTGAGATAGAAATTAATATTTTACAACATGTTTTATTCCACGTAGACAACAATGTTAAAGGTTTTGTTCAAACTAATCTTAGCAAAATCTGTGCATTTTCAGAGTCACAAGGAGTTGTGGACAACTTCAATGTTCGGCTTGCAGCTGTTATTCAACAACGCGGAGCATGGATTGAGCACATCATGAACTATTGATTCTGTGACTCTGAAAATGCACAGATTTTGCTAAGATTAGTTTGAACAAAACCTTTAACATTGTTGTCTACGTGGAATAAAACATGTTGTAAAATATTAATTTCTATCTCAGTTATTGCACAATAAAATGTGGACACTTTTTATGGCCCACCCTGTATATCATGTATTCGTAGACTTCAAAAAGGCGTTTGACAGAGTCTGGCATGCAGCTCTTTGGACAACCATGAGAGTGTACAACATCAGCCCTAAAATTGGAGAAGTCATCAAAAGCCTGTATGCAAGGCTACCAGTGCAGTCCTCCACAACAGCGCCATTAATAATCAGTGTGCGTCAGGAATGCCTACTCTCTCCAACACTTTTTAACATCTTCCTAGAGCGCATCATGTCAGATGCCCTTGCAGATCACGAAGGCACAGTCAGCATAGGGGAAGAGCAATCTCCAACCTTCGTTTTGCGGATGAAATTGATGGATTGACTGGAGAGGTACAAGAACTTGAACAGCTGGTACAGAGGCTTAACACCACCTCCAGAGCCTATGGAATAGAAATAAGTGCACAGAAGACCAAAATGATGACCAACAACACCAATGGCATTAACACGGACATGAAAGTCCAAGGTCAATCCCTCAACACAGTGCACAGCTTCAAATACTTAGGAGCCATTGTATCAGACAATGGGTCCCGACAGGAAGTCCTCTCCAGGATCGCACAAACAACTGCTGCCCTGGCAAGGTTGAAGCCAATTTTGAAAGACAGGACCCTCAGTCTACATTCCAAGGTAAGGCTGCTGCGCTCCCTTGTCATCTCCATCTTCCTATATGCGAAACATGGACCCTCACAGCAGATCTCCAACGAAGAATACAAAGCACGGAGATGAGGTGCTACAGAAGACTTCTGGGCATTTCCTATACCCAGCACATCACCAACGACGAAGTCCGACAGACCATCACACAAACCATTGGACAACACGATGACCTGCTCACAGTGGTGAAAAAACGTAACCTCCGATGGTATGGCCACATCACCAGATCATCAGGTCTTGCAAAGACCATCCTGCAAGGCAAGGAGATAGAAGAAGAGGGAGACCAAAAAAGAGGTGGGAGGACAACATTTGAGAATGGACTGGTTTGACACTGAGCGAAACAATCAGGGTTGCTGAGGACAGGGAAAGATGGAGTACGCTGGTTAAACGATCATCTGTGGTGCCCCTACGACCTCCGAGTTACGGGATAGGATAGGATAGGATAGGATAGGAAGCTCAGAGATCTTCTCAAAGCGCAGGCCACTACTATCCAGCAATTAAAAAAATAGTTTGCTGAAGTCAGGATTCAAAAACCCGTCGCCCGAGACGTGCGTACACAAGTCGAGCGCTCTGACGACTGAGTAGTAGTAGTAGTAGTTGTTGTTGTTGTTACGTGCGTACACAAGTCGAGCGCTCGGCCGACTGAGTAGTAGTAGTAGTAGTAGTAGTAGTAGTAGTAGTAGTAGTAGTAGTAGTAGTAGTTGTTGTTGTTGTTGTTGTTGTTGTTGTAACAACGTTGTAGAATAAGCTATGAACACTGTCGTCTTGTTGAAATAATTATAGGCCTTCTACAGTCATCTGTACAGCGTACCTCAAAACCCACTAGTAAATACTAGGGGTGTTCGGTTTTACCGGTTTTCCGGTTAAAATCGGTTCGACTTTCTCACGGTTCGGTAAACCGGTTTGGCTTAAAAAAACCGGAAAACCGCGGTTTTTCTAAGGGACATCACTCGTCCCGTAAAGCCCTAGCAAAATGGCAGAAACAGAGAAATTCGTAGCGAACACGCGTGGGAAAGCTGACATTTGGAGATTCTTTCTCCTGCGAGAGACAGAAGCAGGAAAGGTTGACCATAATACCGGTTACTGTAAAGAGTGTAAGGCAAGTATTAAACTTGGCGGTGGCACTTCAAATCTGAATGCACACATTCGCCGACACCACCCTTTGCTGCTGCTGAAGCCAGCCAAGCCTGCGGGCCCTGCACCCAATAGATCTAACCAACAAGTCCTACATGCTAGAGCTAGTCCGTGTACCAGCAGCGCTGACGCTGACGTGCGCATTGTGACTGAAGGAGGTGCCAGTACAAGTAAAGGCGACACAAAACAAATGACAATCAGTGAAGCACTCAAAAAGTAGTACGTACGGTGCGGTTTATGCACAGACCCGGTGTGACATCGTCACAGTTCCTAGTATCTTAGCTTGGCTGGGAGCGAATGGGAGCATTCTGATTGGTCGACGCGTTACAAAATTCGACGCATGCGCACAGTGCTATCATAGTCTTCGTAAGGGTTAGGGCTTGGGTTAGAGTTAAGAGTTTAGGGTTAGGGTTAGGGTTATGATGCCTAAGAACTTCGTGAAAAAGCCGGCCCGACATGACCTGGCGCATGCGCAAATGCGCTCGGATAAACTAGGAGACCCGGAACTTGAAGGATGTGACACCGGGCCTCTGAGTTAAGTAGCTAGCGACATAAATTCCAACAAAAAAAAATTCAATACAGAGGTTATTTCCCTTGCTTACTATGCGCCTTTACACGGGGTAACCAGTTGTAACTTCTAGCCGGTTAACCGGTTTTAAACCGCGGTTTTCTATTGGAAAAACCGGTTAAAAACCGGTTTGAGAAATCGTACCGGTTCCACCCTCTAGTAAATACTAACATTATCATGCAGGAGACAGTTATCAAGGGCTTTGACTCTTCACAAAGCAATTAGAGTTATCCTGCCCTTGTGAAATCTACTCCCCTGTTACACATGTATCACAAACCAAGGCTAATAGAAGTCAACAAGGTGAAATAGATGGCGACAACACATATTTGTATAACTGCTATACATGCTCAGGTCGTGTATTATTTAATATTGATTTACCTGGAGGCTTGTGTTGGTGGTCAGTAGTACGAAGGTCGTAGAATGAGATCGACGTCTGTTTTTTCACTCTTGGGTGGAAGTATGTTTAGCTGAGCACACTGAACTAATTAAAAAAATTCTTTTAGATCAGTGAGCTGAGCATAAAAGTTGTTTAGGCCCGATTAACAAGATCGCGCGGCATTCAATTGTATTCCCAGACATACTCATAGCCGAAAATAATAAGCTTTTTCCAAAGTGTTTATTTTCTTTGGCGATATTGTGACTGTGGTTTATCTTAAGGAAGCAAAATGGGAAAACAAGGAATGATAGGCCACTATTGCCTATTGGAACTATCTGCAAAGAAAATAAAATTATCCAAATAAGATCAGCCAGTTTTTAGATACAGCGCGAAAGGTGCTTAGAAACTGGTGAAGCACAATGCCCTTGACCTTTGAGAAAGTACAAATAACAAATACCCAACGTGCTTAACAGTAGTTCAAGTATGCACAGAGGAAATGAGGAATTTTGTTTAAGGTATTCTAGAGATACACAAAAATAAGTGAAATTCAGAGCGATCGACTGATCAACCGAGCGCCAACCGGACTGTTGTTGATTCGTGGCCCATGATTTGGAGTAGGCCAGCCTAAATACCAAAACTCAAACCAAAATCGCTTCACCCGTTTTTTGAGATTTTGAGCAAAACGTGCTTAACAGCCAAATGACTCGAACGACCTTTTAAAACATATTTTTAAAGCCTAACTTCTATTATGTTTATCACAATAGCTCGCAACTCAAACTGCGGACAGCCCTGATATAACACACCTAGTTTGACGAACAGTTTTAGACAGACCGCGAAGACCTGTAAAACAGCTAGCTAGTGGTATTGAAGTAGTTTGTTAAGGTCGTCCGTACCTGCAAATGGCATAGGTGCTTGCTTTAAGAATTCTTGCTTTAAGTGTAGATTATAGTCACATGACACGGAGCGACTACTGATCACATTATACTGACACCTGTCCAGCGAACCAGTAGATGATAAGGGGAAAAGATGTTACGGGGCTGAGTAATAATAGCATATTCGCTTGATTTAAGAATTCGTTTCCTTTCTGACGGGGGTGTGCAATAACACAGGCGCTTGATTTGAAACCTGACAAACATTTTAGACTATTAGTCTTCAATGCGCTCAATCTAACTTTTCCAAAATAATAATAATAATAAAATTATTTCCTTTCCGACTTCTAACAGCGATTTCCTCTGCCTTTACACCACGTGTCGGAGTGTTTTATGTGCGTTGAGTGTGTATATGTTACCGGCAATGTGTGAAATCCGGCATTCTATAGAATGCCTAGATAGAATGCCTAGATAAAGTATAGAATGCACCATCTATATATGACCGCGTATGTTGGTACCAATCGCCGCGCTTTAAGCCTGATTGGTAATTTGGGAATTATATGAAGACTAAGCTTACAACAGTAGACGGTCAAACATTCGTTTAGATTGTGTTCATTACTGGCCTTAAAAATAAAACAATAAATGAAATAGACAACAAAAGCATTTAAAAATTGACGCGCGCGCACACGGACACACACTCTCACAAACACACACATACACACACACACACACACACACGTCACAGAGCAAAATATCAAACCAACAAACGGTATTTTAATATTTTGTAGTTTATTGTGCTAAAGCAAAATAAATTTCCATATTGATTAAAAGAGAAATATGTATATAAATAATTATAATGTTTAAGTCAATGGACGGATTTTGAAACAAATCTAGATTACTTACAGCAGGTCTATTGCTTGGAGAAATTGGACGGAATAAACTGAATTACAAATGAATACGTGCACATGATGTTTTGGCACACACAATTAAGTACGAAAGAAATATAGAAATGACAGAAAGAAAGACAGGATGATCCATGAATGAATCAAAACAAAAAATAAAAACACTTTAAAAATAAGAAAAACTGAAGAAAGAAAGAAAGAAATTGAAAGAGAGATAAAGAACGAAAGAAATTTAAAAAAAACTAAAGACAGATTGAAACTGAATTAAAGAAGAATAAAAAGAAATACTATCAAAGAAAGTAAGAAAGACCGGAGAAAGAAAGAAAGAATTCAAAAAATACAAAACCGGGTTAAAAAATATAAAGGCACGAAAGACAAAACTTGAAATAAAAGAAAGAACTGGAGACCTTTAGACAAATCAATGAAATAAAGTAAAGTATAGTACATTAAAGTACGTTAAATTAAATTAAATTATTCATATTTCAGTAACTGATTGATGCCCACGGTAAGTTTGACCAAAAGCAAAGTTGAGCATTTTTAGGACGGGGTTACTGCTAATAAATGATGCATCGGTTAATGTCAACGGATCATTAGCGCCATAGACGGATTCCAGCTATCAGCAGCAGACCAACCATCAAACAGCTCGGATCCAGACCTGAAACATACAATACAATACAATGCAATACAATACAATACATTGATCTTAACCTTTGAGAAAGTACAACTAAGAATGATCTAACATGCTTAGCAGTAGTTTAAGTACCCGCAAAGAAAAAATGATAAATGTATGTTCCGTTATTTTTACGGTAAGAAAGGCAAAACGAGCGTTTTGAACAAACAAATAAAAAAAAGAAATTTGGAAAGACCGACTGACTGACCGACGACCGACAACCGGACTGCTACTGTAGGATGGCCCATGATTTGAAGCACCTGTATACCAAAACTCCACAAAAATCGCTTCAGCCGTTTTACTACTACTACTACTACTACTACTACTACTACTACTTCTACTACTACTACTACTACTAATAATAATAATAATAATAATAATAATAATTATTATTATTATTATTATTATTATTATTATTATTATTATTATTATTATTATTATTATTATTATTATTATTATTATTATTATTATTATTATTATTATAAGGCGCTTTTCCTAGTAAGAAACAGTTGAAAACGCACCCTCGCGCAATCACAGGCTCATTAAACATTAGTAGGCTACAATATATGGCTGGGAGCAGGCGAAAACCAAGCGGACGGGTGAGAGGCAGTATTTCCAAAGTGTTGCCCCTCACATGCACACACAAATAGGCATAACCACACACACACGCGCGCTTACACATAAAAAGACGAGGTAATATGGAAGAAGCAGTTTGAAGACAGAACAGGTCAGGAGAAGACTTTAGAGAAGAAATGACCTTTGAGGTTTGCTTTGAAATTGTTGATATTCGGTATGCTGTGAGAGAAAGTGGTAATGAATTCCAGGCAGTCGGCCCAAATATAGAAAACGATCTGGAACCAACAAAGGACAGTATGTGTCGGGGTATCCTGAGAAGGAGTGTCAGCTGAAGAGTGCAAGTTGCGAGAGGGAGTGTAGCGTTTGACAATTTTGGCAAGGTATGAAGGAGCGGAGCCATGGTGGCACTTGTAACAGGAAAGACAGATTTTGTAAAGAACTCTTTGCGGTATGGGAAGCCAGTGGAGTTAACTAAGAAGTGGAGTGATGTGATCAGATTTTTGTTTAGTTTTTTTTTTTTATTTTGGAGATAACAAAACGCGTTCAGCAACAAATAGATTTCAGCGTCCTTGACCTTTGCGGTAGAGCAAATATGATAGCACGATAGGCAGGCCACTGATCAAGTAATGTTCCTAGGAAGTTTGGTTAAAAATCCGTTTAGTAATTCTTGAGATATGGCTTCCAACGGAACGACGGACAGACCGACATTTTTCTCGTGACGGGATTAAAAAAAAAAGTAAGTGATCAATCTACTGGTAATAATCATTACGCTCATAATTAGCAGTTCGTTAATTGCAACGGTGAAAGGTCGACAAGGCCTAGTAGTCCTAGTAGTAGTCCTAGTAGTAGTAGTAGTAGTAGTAGTAGTAGTAGTAGTAGTAGTAGTAGTAGTAGTAGTAGTAATAGTCCTAGTAGTAGTATTTCTAGTAGTAGTAGTAGTCCTAGTAGTAGTAGTAGTCCTAGTAGTAGTAGTCCTAGTAGTAGTAGTAGCAGTCTTAGTAGTAATAGTAGTAGTCGTAGTAGTAGTAGTAGTCCTAGTAGTTCCCCCGTTGGGGTGCCGGGGGTTTCAGTATAAATAGTATCCCCACTTTCTGGAAATTTAGTGCTTTAAATTCCCACTGTCGCTGTCTTTCTCATTTGCTCTTTCTCATTCCTGCTCTGTTCTATCAATCTGCTATACTATCGTCTTCTTCGCTAGCCCAGTCTCCTACCTTTTTTTCTTGAAAACTCTTCCGGGATAAGACTCCTTATTTGTGTATGAGGTCTGTTGGATCAGCTTGGGAATATTGGACGCTTTCTGCCAGGTGGTCACTAGGGCTTCCTATGATGTTATTATTTAGCAATGTAGGCATTTTATATGTATGTGTTTTGTTGATAATTTATAATGATGTTTGTATTCTATTTTGTTTTTGTAAACGGGGGTTCGATAAGTTGGGGTGAAGCCTCAGCCGTCCCCTGCGTGGGATGTCTTTATTGTAAAGTGACTGGCTGGTGGAGAGCTTTCGGTTTTCCCACTAAGGTTGTTTCAGCAGATCTTTTATGCGGATCGGGGGTTGTCCGGTCCTGATTTGGCTCGGAAGAGTCCGCTGGACCTAAAGCAATAATAATGTAATGTAATGTAGTCCTAGTAGTAGTAGTAGTAGTAGAAGTAGTCCTAGTAATAGTCCTAGTAGTAGTCTTAGAAGTAGTAGTCCTAGTAGTAGTAGTAGTCTTAGTAGTAGGAGTAGTCTTTTATTATTATTTTATTATTGAGGATTTTTATAGCGCACTTATCTCGCCGTACTTGACCAGACTCTAGGCGCTGGCCGATACAGGATCTAACTCAAACCGCAGCCTTTGGGCGTATGGTCTGACGCCCGGACAACTGAGCACTATCCTGGCCAGCCAGGGATGGGGGGAGAAAGACCAAGTGCATGCTGGGTGTGTTCTTGTTACCGGCACTCACCCGTCTAGGACATGAGCGTCAGGATCTTTAAAGTCCGTTATGATGGAATGTATGCGACACACAGACTAGACCTCGGTTTATACTCTCACCCGAAGGAGTAGGAAACGGGAATAAAGTGTCTTTCCCAGGGACACAACACAATGGCCCTGACAGGGCTCGAACCCGAGACCTTCAGATCCGCAAGCCAAAGCACTAACATTAGACCACCGTGCCTCACCGTCTTAGTAGTAGTAGTCCTAGTAGTAGTCCTAGTAGTAGTAGTAGTCCTAGTAGTAGTAGTCCTAGTAGTAGTAGTCCTAGTAGTAGTCCTAGTAGTAGTAGTAGTCCTAGTAGTAGTCCTAGTAGTAGTAGTAGTCCTAGTAGTAGTAGTCCTAGTAGTAGTAGTCCTAGTAGTAGTAGTCCTAGTAGTAGTAGTCCTAGTAGTAGTAGTAGTCCTAGTAGTAGTAGTCCTAGTAGTAGTAGTCCTAGTAGTAGTAGTCCTAGTAGTAGTAGTAGTCCTAGTAGTAGTAGTCCTAGTAGTAGTAGTCCTAGTAGTAGTAGTCCTAGTAGTAGTAGTAGTCTTAGTAGTAGTAGTCCTAGTAGTAGTCCTAGTAGTAGTAGTAGTCCTAGTAGTAGTAGTCCTAGTAGTAGTAGTCCTAGTAGTAGTAGTCCTAGTAGTAGTAGTCCTA